>JASFXZ010000081.1:0-697380 GCA_032209605.1 Mactromeris polynyma
CTGACTCTGACTCTGACTGACTCTGACTGGCTCTGACTGACTCTGAAATGGATATATTGCATAGCTGAAGACATTTTTGTCGACGGAGTAGGTAGGTCTTTAAGTCCTGAGAAAATGAGCAAAATCGGAGAGAAATATTTTTTTTCAGAAAAATGAAATTCTATCACAGGTCAAGACCTGTACGCGATTTCGATTTTTCAGCGGAAATTTTATTTTCACGTAAATATGTCAAGTAATACATCATTTTGTTCGTCTTGATGCCAACTATTGAAATATATATATATGTGTATACTTGCATCTAAATCTACGGCTTATGCTGCCCCTGACTGACTATGACTGACTCTGACTCTGACTGACTCTGACTGGCTCTGACTGACTCTGAAATGGATATATTGCATAGCTGAAGACATTTTTGTCGACGGAGTAGGTAGGTCTTTAAGTCCTGAGAAAATGAGCAAAATCGGAGAGATATATTTTTTTTCAGAAAAATGAAATTCTATCACAGGTCAAGACCTGTACGCGATTTCGATTTTTCAGCGGAAATTTTATTTTCACGTAAATATGTCAAGTAATACATCATTTTGTTCGTCTTGATGCCAACTATTGAAATATATATATATGTGTATACTTGCATCTAAATCTACGGCTTATGCTGCCCCTGACTGACTATGACTGACTCTGACTCTGACTGACTCTGACTGGCTCTGACTGACTCTGAAATGGATATATTGCATAGCTGAAGACATTTTTGTCGACGGAGTAAGTAGGTCTTTAAGTCCTGAGAAAATGAGCAAAATCGGAGAGAAATATTTTTTTTCAGAAAAATGAAATTCTATCACAGGTCAAGACCTGTACGCGATTTCGATTTTTCAGCGGAAATTTTATTTTCACGTAAATATGTCAAGTAATACATCATTTTGTTCGTCTTGATGCCAACTATTGAAATATATATATATGTGTATACTTGCATCTAAATCTACGGCTTATGCTGCCCCTGACTGACTATGACTGACTCTGACTCTGACTGACTCTGACTGGCTCTGACTGACTCTGAAATGGATATATTGCATAGCTGAAGACATTTTTGTCGACGGAGTAGGTAGGTCTTTAAGTCCTGAGAAAATGAGCAAAATCGGAGAGAAATATTTTTTTTCAGAAAAATGAAATTCTATCACAGGTCAATCCCTGTACGCGATTTCGATTTTTCAGCGGAAATTTTATTTTCACGTAAATATGTCAAGTAATACATCATTTTGTTCGTCTTGATGCCAACTATTGAAATATATATATATGTGTATACTTGCATCTAAATCTACGGCTTATGCTGCCCCTGACTGACTATGACTGACTCTGACTCTGACTGACTCTGACTGGCTCTGACTGACTCTGAAATGGATATATTGCATAGCTGAAGACATTTTTGTCGACGGAGTAGGTAGGTCTTTAAGTCCTGAGAAAATGAGCAAAATCGGAGAGAAATATTTTTTTTCAGAAAAATGAAATTCTATCACAGGTCAAGACCTGTACGCGATTTCGATTTTTCAGCGGAAATTTTATTTTCACGTAAATATGTCAAGTAATACATCATTTTGTTCGTCTTGATGCCAACTATTGAAATATATATATATGTGTATACTTGCATCTAAATCTACGGCTTATGCTGCCCCTGACTGACTATGACTGACTCTGAGTCTGACTGACTCTGACTGGCTCTGACTGACTCTGAAATGGATATATTGCATAGCTGAAGACATTTTTGTCGACGGAGTAGGTAGGTCTTTAAGTCCTGAGAAAATGAGCAAAATCGGAGAGATATATTTTTTTTCAGAAAAATGAAATTCTATCACAGGTCAAGACCTGTACGCGATTTCGATTTTTCAGCGGAAATTTTATTTTCACGTAAATATGTCAAGTAATACATCATTTTGTTCGTCTTGATGCCAACTATTGAAATATATATATATGTGTATACTTGCATCTAAATCTACGGCTTATGCTGCCCCTGACTGACTATGACTGACTCTGACTCTGACTGACTCTGACTGGCTCTGACTGACTCTGAAATGGATATATTGCATAGCTGAAGACATTTTTGTCGACGGAGTAGGTAGGTCTTTAAGTCCTGAGAAAATGAGCAAAATCGGAGAGATATATTTTTTTTCAGAAAAATGAAATTCTATCACAGGTCAAGACCTGTACGCGATTTCGATTTTTCAGCGGAAATTTTATTTTCACGTAAATATGTCAAGTAATACATCATTTTGTTCGTCTTGATGCCAACTATTGAAATATATATATATGTGTATACTTGCATCTAAATCTACGGCTTATGCTGCCCCTGACTGACTATGACTGACTCTGACTCTGACTGACTCTGACTGGCTCTGACTGACTCTGAAATGGATATATTGCATAGCTGAAGACATTTTTGTCGACGGAGTAGGTAGGTCTTTAAGTCCTGAGAAAATGAGCAAAATCGGAGAGAAATATTTTTTTTCAGAAAAATGAAATTCTATCACAGGTCAATCCCTGTACGCGATTTCGATTTTTCAGCGGAAATTTTATTTTCACGTAAATATGTCAAGTAATACATCATTTTGTTCGTCTTGATGCCAACTATTGAAATATATATATATGTGTATACTTGCATCTAAATCTACGGCTTATGCTGCCCCTGACTGACTATGACTGACTCTGACTCTGACTGACTCTGACTGGCTCTGACTGACTCTGAAATGGATATATTGCATAGCTGAAGACATTTTTGTCGACGGAGTAGGTAGGTCTTTAAGTCCTGAGAAAATGAGCAAAATCGGAGAGAAATATTTTTTTTCAGAAAAATGAAATTCTATCACAGGTCAAGACCTGTACGCGATTTCGATTTTTCAGCGGAAATTTTATTTTCACGTAAATATGTCAAGTAATACATCATTTTGTTCGTCTTGATGCCAACTATTGAAATATATATATATGTGTATACTTGCATCTAAATCTACGGCTTATGCTGCCCCTGACTGACTATGACTGACTCTGAGTCTGACTGACTCTGACTGGCTCTGACTGACTCTGAAATGGATATATTGCATAGCTGAAGACATTTTTGTCGACGGAGTAGGTAGGTCTTTAAGTCCTGAGAAAATGAGCAAAATCGGAGAGATATATTTTTTTTCAGAAAAATGAAATTCTATCACAGGTCAAGACCTGTACGCGATTTCGATTTTTCAGCGGAAATTTTATTTTCACGTAAATATGTCAAGTAATACATCATTTTGTTCGTCTTGATGCCAACTATTGAAATATATATATATGTGTATACTTGCATCTAAATCTACGGCTTATGCTGCCCCTGACTGACTATGACTGACTCTGACTCTGACTGACTCTGACTGGCTCTGACTGACTCTGAAATGGATATATTGCATAGCTGAAGACATTTTTGTCGACGGAGTAGGTAGGTCTTTAAGTCCTGAGAAAATGAGCAAAATCGGAGAGATATATTTTTTTTCAGAAAAATGAAATTCTATCACAGGTCAAGACCTGTACGCGATTTCGATTTTTCAGCGGAAATTTTATTTTCACGTAAATATGTCAAGTAATACATCATTTTGTTCGTCTTGATGCCAACTATTGAAATATATATATATGTGTATACTTGCATCTAAATCTACGGCTTATGCTGCCCCTGACTGACTATGACTGACTCTGACTCTGACTGACTCTGACTGGCTCTGACTGACTCTGAAATGGATATATTGCATAGCTGAAGACATTTTTGTCGACGGAGTAGGTAGGTCTTTAAGTCCTGAGAAAATGAGCAAAATCGGAGAGATATATTTTTTTTCAGAAAAATGAAATTCTATCACAGGTCAAGACCTGTACGCGATTTCGATTTTTCAGCGGAAATTTTATTTTCACGTAAATATGTCAAGTAATACATCATTTTGTTCGTCTTGATGCCAACTATTGAAATATATATATATGTGTATACTTGCATCTAAATCTACGGCTTATGCTGCCCCTGACTGACTATGACTGACTCTGACTCTGACTGACTCTGACTGGCTCTGACTGACTCTGAAATGGATATATTGCATAGCTGAAGACATTTTTGTCGACGGAGTAAGTAGGTCTTTAAGTCCTGAGAAAATGAGCAAAATCGGAGAGAAATATTTTTTTTCAGAAAAATGAAATTCTATCACAGGTCAAGACCTGTACGCGATTTCGATTTTTCAGCGGAAATTTTATTTTCACGTAAATATGTCAAGTAATACATCATTTTGTTCGTCTTGATGCCAACTATTGAAATATATATATATGTGTATACTTGCATCTAAATCTACGGCTTATGCTGCCCCTGACTGACTATGACTGACTCTGACTCTGACTGACTCTGACTGGCTCTGACTGACTCTGAAATGGATATATTGCATAGCTGAAGACATTTTTGTCGACGGAGTTGGTTGGTTTTTAAGTCCTGAGAAAATGAGCAAAATCGGAGAGAAATATTTTTTTTCAGAAAAATGAAATTCTATCACAGGTCAATCCCTGTACGCGATTTCGATTTTTCAGCGGAAATTTTATTTTCACGTAAATATGTCAAGTAATACATCATTTTGTTCGTCTTGATGCCAACTATTGAAATATATATATACAGTAGACATTGTATTAAGAGACCACCCAAGGGACGGCCAAAAAGCGGTCGCTTAATAAAGTGGTCTCTTAATAGATATCAACAAATTTAATGAAAGTTAAGTACAAATGAATGTCGTACTGAACAATCAAAACATATAAATACCATCCTCTTTCCATTCATATGTATCTATAGTGTGAATCAAAGCTCGTAAATTTAAACCACTCTATCAGCTCACTAGGCAATTATAGAACACTGTACAAGTGCCTAATTCTTAAATTCCACGTAAGTTATCCAATGTGACAAAGTTCATGTACTTTGAATAGTGTTGTTGCCTCGTGCTTAAAATTCAAGAATTTTCTTATCACACGCGCGAAATTAACCCATAGTTAAATTATGTGATGTGTTTGTTTGTCTGACATTTTCATTCTCTCAGTGAGTATAAAGCAGTTTGTCGGCACGACGATCTTTCAAGTAAAGATAAAAGCGGGCGATTCTTCTCGGGACATCGTAATGTAAAACCTCGGTGACATCAAGCAACGTAAGTCGCTTAGCGACGACGTTACATGAACTTGGTTCTTTTAGAAATTATTATCGTTATGCTGTGTAATCCATTTACATTTGAGACTCTCGCTCAAACGGACACATATATGCAATGATTTTTAAATGACGTTTTATAACTGTGTCGCTAAGTAATTACCTGGTCGCATTTATCACGCCTAATTGTTTATTCAATTGTTTAAAGGACAATGCGCGAATGCAGTTGTGGATAAGGTGTGAAATGCACAATGGGATTAAGTGCATGCGGTCGTTTAATAGATTATTTAACTATCTTTTTTACCTGTCGGGACTGGTTTAATGCGGTCGCTGGCCGCGTAAGAGAAAAGTCGTTTAATAGATACAATTTATATAGTAAAAACGCTCGGGCGGGAATTTAAGTGGTCGTTTAATACAAAAGTCGCTTATTACAGGTGGTCGCTTGAGCAATGTCTACTGTATGTGTATACTTGCATCTAAATCTACGGCTTATGCTGCCCCTGACTGACTATGACTGACTCTGACTCTGACTGACTCTGACTGGCTCTGACTGACTCTGAAATGGATATATTGCATAGCTGAAGACATTTTTGTCGACGGAGTAGGTAGGTCTTTAAGTCCTGAGAAAATGAGCAAAATCGGAGAGAAATATTTTTTTTCAGAAAAATGAAATTCTATCACAGGTCAAGACCTGTACGCGATTTCGATTTTTCAGCGGAAATTTTATTTTCACGTAAATATGTCAAGTAATACATCATTTTGTTCGTCTTGATGCCAACTATTGAAATATATATATATGTGTATACTTGCATCTAAATCTACGGCTTATGCTGCCCCTGACTGACTATGACTGACTCTGAGTCTGACTGACTCTGACTGGCTCTGACTGACTCTGAAATGGATATATTGCATAGCTGAAGACATTTTTGTCGACGGAGTAGGTAGGTCTTTAAGTCCTGAGAAAATGAGCAAAATCGGAGAGATATATTTTTTTTCAGAAAAATGAAATTCTATCACAGGTCAAGACCTGTACGCGATTTCGATTTTTCAGCGGAAATTTTATTTTCACGTAAATATGTCAAGTAATACATCATTTTGTTCGTCTTGATGCCAACTATTGAAATATATATATATGTGTATACTTGCATCTAAATCTACGGCTTATGCTGCCCCTGACTGACTATGACTGACTCTGACTCTGACTGACTCTGACTGGCTCTGACTGACTCTGAAATGGATATATTGCATAGCTGAAGACATTTTTGTCGACGGAGTAGGTAGGTCTTTAAGTCCTGAGAAAATGAGCAAAATCGGAGAGATATATTTTTTTTCAGAAAAATGAAATTCTATCACAGGTCAAGACCTGTACGCGATTTCGATTTTTCAGCGGAAATTTTATTTTCACGTAAATATGTCAAGTAATACATCATTTTGTTCGTCTTGATGCCAACTATTGAAATATATATATATGTGTATACTTGCATCTAAATCTACGGCTTATGCTGCCCCTGACTGACTATGACTGACTCTGACTCTGACTGACTCTGACTGGCTCTGACTGACTCTGAAATGGATATATTGCATAGCTGAAGACATTTTTGTCGACGGAGTAAGTAGGTCTTTAAGTCCTGAGAAAATGAGCAAAATCGGAGAGAAATATTTTTTTTCAGAAAAATGAAATTCTATCACAGGTCAAGACCTGTACGCGATTTCGATTTTTCAGCGGAAATTTTATTTTCACGTAAATATGTCAAGTAATACATCATTTTGTTCGTCTTGATGCCAACTATTGAAATATATATATATGTGTATACTTGCATCTAAATCTACGGCTTATGCTGCCCCTGACTGACTATGACTGACTCTGACTCTGACTGACTCTGACTGGCTCTGACTGACTCTGAAATGGATATATTGCATAGCTGAAGACATTTTTGTCGACGGAGTTGGTTGGTTTTTAAGTCCTGAGAAAATGAGCAAAATCGGAGAGAAATATTTTTTTTCAGAAAAATGAAATTCTATCACAGGTCAATCCCTGTACGCGATTTCGATTTTTCAGCGGAAATTTTATTTTCACGTAAATATGTCAAGTAATACATCATTTTGTTCGTCTTGATGCCAACTATTGAAATATATATATATGTGTATACTTGCATCTAAATCTACGGCTTATGCTGCCCCTGACTGACTATGACTGACTCTGACTCTGACTGACTCTGACTGGCTCTGACTGACTCTGAAATGGATATATTGCATAGCTGAAGACATTTTTGTCGACGGAGTAGGTAGGTCTTTAAGTCCTGAGAAAATGAGCAAAATCGGAGAGAAATATTTTTTTTCAGAAAAATGAAATTCTATCACAGGTCAAGACCTGTACGCGATTTCGATTTTTCAGCGGAAATTTTATTTTCACGTAAATATGTCAAGTAATACATCATTTTGTTCGTCTTGATGCCAACTATTGAAATATATATATATGTGTATACTTGCATCTAAATCTACGGCTTATGCTGCCCCTGACTGACTATGACTGACTCTGAGTCTGACTGACTCTGACTGGCTCTGACTGACTCTGAAATGGATATATTGCATAGCTGAAGACATTTTTGTCGACGGAGTAGGTAGGTCTTTAAGTCCTGAGAAAATGAGCAAAATCGGAGAGATATATTTTTTTTCAGAAAAATGAAATTCTATCACAGGTCAAGACCTGTACGCGATTTCGATTTTTCAGCGGAAATTTTATTTTCACGTAAATATGTCAAGTAATACATCATTTTGTTCGTCTTGATGCCAACTATTGAAATATATATATATGTGTATACTTGCATCTAAATCTACGGCTTATGCTGCCCCTGACTGACTATGACTGACTCTGACTCTGACTGACTCTGACTGGCTCTGACTGACTCTGAAATGGATATATTGCATAGCTGAAGACATTTTTGTCGACGGAGTAGGTAGGTCTTTAAGTCCTGAGAAAATGAGCAAAATCGGAGAGAAATATTTTTTTTCAGAAAAATGAAATTCTATCACAGGTCAAGACCTGTACGCGATTTCGATTTTTCAGCGGAAATTTTATTTTCACGTAAATATGTCAAGTAATACATCATTTTGTTCGTCTTGATGCCAACTATTGAAATATATATATATGTGTATACTTGCATCTAAATCTACGGCTTATGCTGCCCCTGACTGACTATGACTGACTCTGACTCTGACTGACTCTGACTGGCTCTGACTGACTCTGAAATGGATATATTGCATAGCTGAAGACATTTTTGTCGACGGAGTAGGTAGGTCTTTAAGTCCTGAGAAAATGAGCAAAATCGGAGAGATATATTTTTTTTCAGAAAAATGAAATTCTATCACAGGTCAAGACCTGTACGCGATTTCGATTTTTCAGCGGAAATTTTATTTTCACGTAAATATGTCAAGTAATACATCATTTTGTTCGTCTTGATGCCAACTATTGAAATATATATATATGTGTATACTTGCATCTAAATCTACGGCTTATGCTGCCCCTGACTGACTATGACTGACTCTGACTCTGACTGACTCTGACTGGCTCTGACTGACTCTGAAATGGATATATTGCATAGCTGAAGACATTTTTGTCGACGGAGTAAGTAGGTCTTTAAGTCCTGAGAAAATGAGCAAAATCGGAGAGAAATATTTTTTTTCAGAAAAATGAAATTCTATCACAGGTCAAGACCTGTACGCGATTTCGATTTTTCAGCGGAAATTTTATTTTCACGTAAATATGTCAAGTAATACATCATTTTGTTCGTCTTGATGCCAACTATTGAAATATATATATATGTGTATACTTGCATCTAAATCTACGGCTTATGCTGCCCCTGACTGACTATGACTGACTCTGACTCTGACTGACTCTGACTGGCTCTGACTGACTCTGAAATGGATATATTGCATAGCTGAAGACATTTTTGTCGACGGAGTAGGTAGGTCTTTAAGTCCTGAGAAAATGAGCAAAATCGGAGAGAAATATTTTTTTTCAGAAAAATGAAATTCTATCACAGGTCAATCCCTGTACGCGATTTCGATTTTTCAGCGGAAATTTTATTTTCACGTAAATATGTCAAGTAATACATCATTTTGTTCGTCTTGATGCCAACTATTGAAATATATATATATGTGTATACTTGCATCTAAATCTACGGCTTATGCTGCCCCTGACTGACTATGACTGACTCTGACTCTGACTGACTCTGACTGGCTCTGACTGACTCTGAAATGGATATATTGCATAGCTGAAGACATTTTTGTCGACGGAGTAGGTACGTCTTTAAGTCCTGAGAAAATGAGCAAAATCGGAGAGAAATATTTTTTTTCAGAAAAATGAAATTCTATCACAGGTCAAGACCTGTACGCGATTTCGATTTTTCAGCGGAAATTTTATTTTCACGTAAATATGTCAAGTAATACATCATTTTGTTCGTCTTGATGCCAACTATTGAAATATATATATATGTGTATACTTGCATCTAAATCTACGGCTTATGCTGCCCCTGACTGACTATGACTGACTCTGAGTCTGACTGACTCTGACTGGCTCTGACTGACTCTGAAATGGATATATTGCATAGCTGAAGACATTTTTGTCGACGGAGTAGGTAGGTCTTTAAGTCCTGAGAAAATGAGCAAAATCGGAGAGATATATTTTTTTTCAGAAAAATGAAATTCTATCACAGGTCAAGACCTGTACGCGATTTCGATTTTTCAGCGGAAATTTTATTTTCACGTAAATATGTCAAGTAATACATCATTTTGTTCGTCTTGATGCCAACTATTGAAATATATATATATGTGTATACTTGCATCTAAATCTACGGCTTATGCTGCCCCTGACTGACTATGACTGACTCTGACTCTGACTGACTCTGACTGGCTCTGACTGACTCTGAAATGGATATATTGCATAGCTGAAGACATTTTTGTCGACGGAGTAGGTAGGTCTTTAAGTCCTGAGAAAATGAGCAAAATCGGAGAGATATATTTTTTTTCAGAAAAATGAAATTCTATCACAGGTCAAGACCTGTACGCGATTTCGATTTTTCAGCGGAAATTTTATTTTCACGTAAATATGTCAAGTAATACATCATTTTGTTCGTCTTGATGCCAACTATTGAAATATATATATATGTGTATACTTGCATCTAAATCTACGGCTTATGCTGCCCCTGACTGACTATGACTGACTCTGACTCTGACTGACTCTGACTGGCTCTGACTGACTCTGAAATGGATATATTGCATAGCTGAAGACATTTTTGTCGACGGAGTAGGTAGGTCTTTAAGTCCTGAGAAAATGAGCAAAATCGGAGAGAAATATTTTTTTTCAGAAAAATGAAATTCTATCACAGGTCAATCCCTGTACGCGATTTCGATTTTTCAGCGGAAATTTTATTTTCACGTAAATATGTCAAGTAATACATCATTTTGTTCGTCTTGATGCCAACTATTGAAATATATATATATGTGTATACTTGCATCTAAATCTACGGCTTATGCTGCCCCTGACTGACTATGACTGACTCTGACTCTGACTGACTCTGACTGGCTCTGACTGACTCTGAAATGGATATATTGCATAGCTGAAGACATTTTTGTCGACGGAGTAGGTAGGTCTTTAAGTCCTGAGAAAATGAGCAAAATCGGAGAGAAATATTTTTTTTCAGAAAAATGAAATTCTATCACAGGTCAAGACCTGTACGCGATTTCGATTTTTCAGCGGAAATTTTATTTTCACGTAAATATGTCAAGTAATACATCATTTTGTTCGTCTTGATGCCAACTATTGAAATATATATATATGTGTATACTTGCATCTAAATCTACGGCTTATGCTGCCCCTGACTGACTATGACTGACTCTGAGTCTGACTGACTCTGACTGGCTCTGACTGACTCTGAAATGGATATATTGCATAGCTGAAGACATTTTTGTCGACGGAGTAGGTAGGTCTTTAAGTCCTGAGAAAATGAGCAAAATCGGAGAGATATATTTTTTTTCAGAAAAATGAAATTCTATCACAGGTCAAGACCTGTACGCGATTTCGATTTTTCAGCGGAAATTTTATTTTCACGTAAATATGTCAAGTAATACATCATTTTGTTCGTCTTGATGCCAACTATTGAAATATATATATATGTGTATACTTGCATCTAAATCTACGGCTTATGCTGCCCCTGACTGACTATGACTGACTCTGACTCTGACTGACTCTGACTGGCTCTGACTGACTCTGAAATGGATATATTGCATAGCTGAAGACATTTTTGTCGACGGAGTAGGTAGGTCTTTAAGTCCTGAGAAAATGAGCAAAATCGGAGAGATATATTTTTTTTCAGAAAAATGAAATTCTATCACAGGTCAAGACCTGTACGCGATTTCGATTTTTCAGCGGAAATTTTATTTTCACGTAAATATGTCAAGTAATACATCATTTTGTTCGTCTTGATGCCAACTATTGAAATATATATATATGTGTATACTTGCATCTAAATCTACGGCTTATGCTGCCCCTGACTGACTATGACTGACTCTGACTCTGACTGACTCTGACTGGCTCTGACTGACTCTGAAATGGATATATTGCATAGCTGAAGACATTTTTGTCGACGGAGTAGGTAGGTCTTTAAGTCCTGAGAAAATGAGCAAAATCGGAGAGATATATTTTTTTTCAGAAAAATGAAATTCTATCACAGGTCAAGACCTGTACGCGATTTCGATTTTTCAGCGGAAATTTTATTTTCACGTAAATATGTCAAGTAATACATCATTTTGTTCGTCTTGATGCCAACTATTGAAATATATATATATGTGTATACTTGCATCTAAATCTACGGCTTATGCTGCCCCTGACTGACTATGACTGACTCTGACTCTGACTGACTCTGACTGGCTCTGACTGACTCTGAAATGGATATATTGCATAGCTGAAGACATTTTTGTCGACGGAGTAAGTAGGTCTTTAAGTCCTGAGAAAATGAGCAAAATCGGAGAGAAATATTTTTTTTCAGAAAAATGAAATTCTATCACAGGTCAAGACCTGTACGCGATTTCGATTTTTCAGCGGAAATTTTATTTTCACGTAAATATGTCAAGTAATACATCATTTTGTTCGTCTTGATGCCAACTATTGAAATATATATATATGTGTATACTTGCATCTAAATCTACGGCTTATGCTGCCCCTGACTGACTATGACTGACTCTGACTCTGACTGACTCTGACTGGCTCTGACTGACTCTGAAATGGATATATTGCATAGCTGAAGACATTTTTGTCGACGGAGTTGGTTGGTTTTTAAGTCCTGAGAAAATGAGCAAAATCGGAGAGAAATATTTTTTTTCAGAAAAATGAAATTCTATCACAGGTCAATCCCTGTACGCGATTTCGATTTTTCAGCGGAAATTTTATTTTCACGTAAATATGTCAAGTAATACATCATTTTGTTCGTCTTGATGCCAACTATTGAAATATATATATATGTGTATACTTGCATCTAAATCTACGGCTTATGCTGCCCCTGACTGACTATGACTGACTCTGACTCTGACTGACTCTGACTGGCTCTGACTGACTCTGAAATGGATATATTGCATAGCTGAAGACATTTTTGTCGACGGAGTAGGTAGGTCTTTAAGTCCTGAGAAAATGAGCAAAATCGGAGAGAAATATTTTTTTTCAGAAAAATGAAATTCTATCACAGGTCAAGACCTGTACGCGATTTCGATTTTTCAGCGGAAATTTTATTTTCACGTAAATATGTCAAGTAATACATCATTTTGTTCGTCTTGATGCCAACTATTGAAATATATATATATGTGTATACTTGCATCTAAATCTACGGCTTATGCTGCCCCTGACTGACTATGACTGACTCTGAGTCTGACTGACTCTGACTGGCTCTGACTGACTCTGAAATGGATATATTGCATAGCTGAAGACATTTTTGTCGACGGAGTAGGTAGGTCTTTAAGTCCTGAGAAAATGAGCAAAATCGGAGAGATATATTTTTTTTCAGAAAAATGAAATTCTATCACAGGTCAAGACCTGTACGCGATTTCGATTTTTCAGCGGAAATTTTATTTTCACGTAAATATGTCAAGTAATACATCATTTTGTTCGTCTTGATGCCAACTATTGAAATATATATATATGTGTATACTTGCATCTAAATCTACGGCTTATGCTGCCCCTGACTGACTATGACTGACTCTGAGTCTGACTGACTCTGACTGGCTCTGACTGACTCTGAAATGGATATATTGCATAGCTGAAGACATTTTTGTCGACGGAGTAGGTAGGTCTTTAAGTCCTGAGAAAATGAGCAAAATCGGAGAGATATATTTTTTTTCAGAAAAATGAAATTCTATCACAGGTCAAGACCTGTACGCGATTTCGATTTTTCAGCGGAAATTTTATTTTCACGTAAATATGTCAAGTAATACATCATTTTGTTCGTCTTGATGCCAACTATTGAAATATATATATATGTGTATACTTGCATCTAAATCTACGGCTTATGCTGCCCCTGACTGACTATGACTGACTCTGAGTCTGACTGACTCTGACTGGCTCTGACTGACTCTGAAATGGATATATTGCATAGCTGAAGACATTTTTGTCGACGGAGTAGGTAGGTCTTTAAGTCCTGAGAAAATGAGCAAAATCGGAGAGATATATTTTTTTTCAGAAAAATGAAATTCTATCACAGGTCAAGACCTGTACGCGATTTCGATTTTTCAGCGGAAATTTTATTTTCACGTAAATATGTCAAGTAATACATCATTTTGTTCGTCTTGATGCCAACTATTGAAATATATATATATGTGTATACTTGCATCTAAATCTAAATGAAATTCTATCACAGGTCAAGACTTACATCTAAATCTACGGCTTATGCTGACTCTGACTGACTCTGACTGACTCTGACTGACTCTGGCTGATAGTTGTAGTGATAGTGACAAGACATGGTTTACATGCTCTGTTTTAAACTGTGATTTAAATTAATAAATTAAATTTAAGGATATTATAATTTATACCAGAAGAAAGGAAATTCAATCAGCTATGCTGTGAATTTATTGGTTGTGCAGAATAATATTCTATTTAGATGAATTTTGTGTGTATTGCATATCTGATATGGAATTAACTCATGTATGAATGTACGTGTATTGTGTAGACACAGTGGACAGTGGTCATCGATGTGTATTGGATTTTAGGGTACAACGGGTGTGACTGGGAGTGTTTATATCGTTGTGTAGACTGGACACATAAACAGAAAGCAGTGGCAAAGCTGTACTTGTTTGTGTTCTGGACGAATTATTGTGAAAAATTTGGATTGTGCATTGGAACAAAGACGAACACATGGGAATTGACATTGTTCAGTACCGGGCTAAAATTTGAGGTTTTCATCTCCATCTTCGACTACATTCAAGACCACCAACATTTGGTAAATACAATCCGTATACTTCTGGTACTGACATTCGTTTGCGCAGCTTTTTGTGTGGGGTCTACGTGCTATGGTGTTTCCTGTCTCTTCATGCTGTTATAAGCTGGCAGACTTTTTTTGTGGACAACTATGTATCTTCAGACGTCCCACGATGTATGTTTGAGACACCTCTAGTGTATGCGAGGGGGACATTACCTATTGCTTGTGGGTGTATTAGTATGTTGTATCCATCATAATAATGCTAGTCGGATATTGCTACTGTCTTCGGATGTGGAGCTTAACCCTGGGCCCATCGAAGATACACAGCTTATACTAGATGCTATGACCAATGTCCAATATACTTTAAATCAAGTGAAATGTGAGCTCACCGGTGTCAAATCTGATTTGAATGTCATGAAGTCTGATATATCTTCGATCAAATTAAATGTGTCTAAACTGAAAGAAAGTCAGTATATGACTAAAGTATCACTAAATGATATGCATACGCGTATATGTGACATAGAATACAATAATGAAAGTTTAGAAAGTGACATCCGAGAGTTATATGTACATGATGAAATCACTTATGACCGAATCGAAGTTATTGAGAAGCAATTTCTTATTAGCGAATCACGAAGACTGAAATGTTCCCTAGACTATTTGGCCTAGAAGAATGTGAACATGAAGATCTAAGTTTGGAAAGCCATATAAATAAATCCATTTTCTCTCTGACATTGCCAGAAGATAATATTGATATTAACTCTATAAAATCCGCGAGTTGGTCAAATTGGCGAGAGTCCAAGACTAGTAATATCCAACTTTAAAGAATCCCAGGATAAATTTAATCTATTTAGATATCGTAACAAGCTCAGAGAACAGGGACTACGTATTTCGAATGATTTATCTTATCTACAACGACAGAAGCTGAATGAACTGAACAGTAGGGGTATGCATGGTTACTACAAAGCGGGGAAGCTGGTTACATATGAGAAGGAATCGTCTAACAATAAAACTCACGCTGAATCTAGGGTGTCCAAGCGTGCAGTTCGATCTAGTTATGCAGATGTTACAAGCGGCAGAAATTACATGGGCATGGATATTCTACTACAATTCTACTAGTATCTCTAACGCAGGATCACCGAAAGCTAGTTCTTCCAACCAGAGGCATTCCGAGAATAACATATAGGATAGTGGCCGAAGCTCTTCACAGAAATTGAAACTCTTGTCATGGAACATTGAAGGACAAAAATCTAAACTGTTAAACTATGAAATCAGTAGTTTTATATATGATCATGATGGTGTATGTATTCAGGAAACATGGGACTCTGATAACTGCAATCATGTATGTCAATGTTTCAAGAGTTTGATATTTGTACATGTAATGCTAGGAAATCATTTGCGGGAGGCAGATCCATGGGTGGCATTGTGGTAATGATAAAAAGCCATTTGAATAGATTTGTTACACGAATTTGTGATACATTTGGTATTATGATACTATTTGATAAATCACTATTTCATTTAGACAGAGATGTATTGTTAATATCGCTGTATGCTCCACCTGGAAATTCTTCTTTTTATTTTGATATAACTTACTCATGTTTGCAACGACCTGAATATTTGATATCGGATAATAATTTGTCAAGGTTTAAATTGCTATATTGTGGAGATTTTAAAGCACGGACAGGGGAATTGGCAGACTTTATAACATATGTTGATATACCCGTTTTTCAGGATGTAAGAGACATATTAGATAGTGACATCACAAGTTCTAGACAATCGCAAGATACCACTATTAACTCTTGGGGAAAGTATCTTATTAACTTTTGTAAAGCATACTCTTGTTACGTTCTTAATGGGCGATGTCTGACCGAGAATACTGATGAGTCTTATAAAAATTTCACCTTTATAAACCAAAATCGATCCAGTGTTATTGATTACTGGTTAGCATCTAAATCTATTTTGGATATTGCATTAGATTTTAGAGTTATAGATAGAGCGGAAAGCCCGCATTTTCCAATTTAAGTTAATGCTAATGTTACTCATGTTAAACGCTTTAAACAAAATGAAGTTACAAAAGGTGATTATATTGCAGCGCTCGCTGAGGGCACAAATAGTGGTATGTTCCAATATTTAGAGTCTTGTTAAACCATGATGTCAATGTAGATGTTATAGTAGATGAGCTCGAAAAGGTGGTAGAACAATGTAGTAGGGAATTAAAATATACAGCCAAACCAGGAACAGTTATTTACGGTAACAAGGATTGGTTCGATATAGACTGCAAGAAAGCGAAACGAGACTTTAGGTTTTAAATTTTTATTTGCGGATCATTAAAAGTGATTAGTGAAAACTGGACTAATTTCAAAACAGGAATGGCGAGAAATAGTGATTATTGCATACATGGTATTCCGGTACAAAATTTGTTTCTGAGCGGGAAAATACCAAAGGTGAAAACGGGACTTTTGTGGATGTTACTCGTAAAAAATTTGAACGTGGATCATTAGACACTAAAATGTTGCACATGTTTGATCAGCTTATGTGCATCAAGAACGAACAGATAAGTTACAGCAGAAGTATGTATAATTTTCAACCGTCTCTATGTAATGTCAACGAAAAACTTTCCCAAGTAATTGAGACAACAAATACGCAAACAGATTTTATGCAAATGTTAGCCTACAAATCTATTGATATGGAAGCGAGATCTAGGCGCAATAACCTGATAATAAGAGGAGAAAACTGTTTGCACTGATTAGAGGCTTTTTAAGGAACAACCTGGACATAGACCCACGCAACATGTATCTTGCCAGGGCACATAGGCTAGGAATGCGAGACCGTCGGAGACAATATCAGAACAGACCAATAGTACTCAATTTCCGTGATTTTTGTGACATTGAGCTTATTATGAGTCGGGTACGATCGCTCAAAGGTACGCCTTTCTCAATTGATTATGACTTCCCAGAGAAATTCAGGAAGCGCGTAGCCGCTTATGGCCAGAGTACAGGAGGCTTAAACAACAAAACCCAGTGTCAAAGGTAATCATAGTCTACCCAGCAAAGCTCATTCAGGATGACAAATTAGTGCGAGATGAAATGCCAGAGTGGAATAAATATATAAGGGGTAGTAGGACAGATCAACTCAGTCAAATAAACTTTGATTATGTTCAGCAAAGTTTACTACATCACCTGAGAGGTATCCAATATGGGGTGAGACTCCACAATATGATATGTCCAGAGTATCGAAAAACATATCTCAAAGATACCATTCACAACCCAACTATGCTAATAAAAGTGATACCAACCAACACATGACAATTCAAGCATCTATGCAACAACAATGTAGTGACTTACCAGTAATGACATCCGTGAGTTCATCAAGTCGTAATCGGTCAGCGTCCAATCAGTACTCCGATAATATAGCAACAAATGTGCCTAATTACATGCTATCTGAGAATTATGCGGACTCCCAAGACACGGATAATTCAGAAAATTGTGCAAACATGGATATAAACGTGAATACCGACGACTGTGATTTAGCACCACAAGTTATTCATATCCAACATATTCATTCAAAGGAATCACCAAAGGAATCATCAACTGTACATCCAAGCAACAACACGAAGAGCAAAGAGGCCAAAGCCAAAATGCCGCCACCAGCTACGCTGCAGTCGACTAATACACACATGGTAAATATAGCGAAAAAGTGCAAACAAACACATGTGAAATCAATAGCAAGTGACTCGGATACGGATACATACACACACACACCATTACGTGGAAGTGCACGAGCATCACGATCTATCGTACGATCGAAAAAACGTTCACAATCAGCTGTTCCGTACCGACGAAAAAATCCGACCTAAAATCCAATACACATCGATGACCACTGTCCACTGTGTCTACACAATACACAAGTACATTTACACATGAGTTAATCCCATATCAGATATGCAATATACACAAAATTCATCTAAAAAGAGTATTATTCTGCACAACCAATAAATTCACAGCATAGCTGATTTAATTTCCTTTCTTCTGGTATAAATTATAATATCCTTAAATTTAATTTATTAATTTAAATCACAGTTTAAAACAGAGCATGTAAACCATGTCTTGTCACTATCACTACAACTATCAGTCATAGTCAGTCGGAGTCAGTCGGAGTCAGTCGGAGTCAGTCGGTGTCAGTCGGAGTCAGTCGGAGTCAGTCGGTGTCAGTCGGAGTCAGTCGGAGTCAGTCGGAGTCAGTCGGAGCCAGTCGGAGCCAGTCGGAGTCAGTCGGGGTCAGCATAAGCCGTAGATTTAGATGAAAGTATACACATATATATATATTTCAATAGTTGGCATCAAGACGAACAAAATGATGTATTACTTGACATATTTTCGTGAAAAAAGTTTTCGCTAAAAATCACGTAAGGGGGGACTCTTGATAGAATTTCATTTTTTGGATAAAACATATTTTTCTCCGATTTTGCTCATTTTCTCAGGACGAAAATGTCTTCAGCTATGCAATATATCCATTTTAAATGTTTGTCGAGGTTTTAGTAAAAATCACGAAAGTATGAGAATTTATATCTTCGAAAAAAGAATTGCCTCTCCGATTAACCTAATTAACCAATAGTCAGTCAGAGTCCGTCAGAGTCCGTCAGAGTCAGTCAGAGCCAGCATAAGCCGTAGATTGAAATGACCAATGGGATTAAGTGTATGCGGCATGTGAAGTGTTCGCTTATCACAAACGGTCGCTGAAAAACATGCTACCGCAAATTTGATTGTAACTATTTTGCAACACTGCATACTATTTCTCTTGTATATTATGCTTTAACATATGGACAGCCCAAAGAAGCATACTTATTTGTAAAGAAGACATACAGGTGTCCTATTCCCAATGTCAAACTATCGTAAATGGAATAGAAATAAGTATTGCATAATTTAATTGTACTTCAGTTATGCTATCCTACGCAGGTCGTTAAAATTACTTTGCTGTTTACAAGTCACCATCAACAGTTTATTTATACTGAATGCATAAAGTACAAAGTGCTAGGGACACGGAGTTCAAACCCATTACAATTGTTTACTCAAAGTTCCATTTCTCCTGTAATATTGTTTAAAATTGCGAATTGTTTGATTTGGTATGTCAACCATTTAATATTTAACTGTCGTTTGTATACGAAGGCATTTGTAATGCTAAAATTTTAGCATATCACAGTCGGCATTCTACTAAGACGCTCATAATCTGTCTTGATACGAACTATAGTTGCTTTTGTACATAAAAGACAGAGAATGAGATAAAAACAGATACAATGTCTTCAAATATAAGCGTTTAGTTTAAACATATTTTATTTACATACTATGAACATCATAATAATACAATACAATATATATCATTTTACATTAAACAAGTTTGTTCAGTAGTAATGTAAAAGGATGGGACCGAAAGCCAAAGACTTATATAGGTCTTCTCCTGAGTATTGTACATTTCCAACAGGTACGAGATTGGTTTAGGTGAATATAATGTTTACAAAACTATTTAAACTCTATTGTAAATGTTTAAAAAATAAGCGTTTTTGAAAAAAATAACTAAGAGAAAAGAAAAGAAAGGAGGGGAGAGAGGGAGCAAAGTGTAATGTTTAACAAGGAAGTTGTTACACATGTACGACTTATAGCGTAAAACGTTTAGTGTCTTCTATGTATGTGTAAACTGATCTAAAAATAAGAACATTTGTTTCATTTTTATACCTTGGGCAACCGAAAAGTAAAACTTTTGTGTCAAGACGAATATTTATGTTTGCAAGATTTGTCAAAAGAACTTGCCTTTGGTGTCTATATAAAGGACAATACAAGAAAAAATGGTCTGTTGATTCGAAATTACCACAATTACACATAGGGGATTCAATTATATTTTTAACAAACAAGTGGGATTTTAATATAAGCGTTTGCACATTACGCCTGATTCGTTGATAATTTTCCTTAAGTCGATCCATCTAATCTTCATAACGGAATGTCGATTTATAATTGAACGTTTTTTCATTAATCCAAAAAGGGCGCATCTTTAAGAAATAAAAGTGATCGTAAGGTAAAATTTGGATATTTTTATTTCATCTTACGAATTTTTATGAGAAAGAAAATAACAATAAAACCAAAAACACCTTAGAAAGAAATTGCACTTTAAATTGGATTTAATTGTATATATCTAAAATGTCGTCTTTACTACCGATCCATAAATATATATATTTATATTTCAATAGTGTTCATCAAGACGAACAAAATGATGTATTACTTGACATATTTACGTAAAAAAAAAGTTTTCGCAAAAAAATCACGTACAGGTCTTGACCTGTGAGAAATTTCATTTTTCGGAAAAAAATATTTCTCTCCAATTTTGCTCATTTTAAATGTTTCCCGAGGTTTTCGCAAAGATCACGTAAGGGGGACGGACCTTTATGAGAATTTCTATCTTCGAAAAAAGAATTGTCTCTCCGATTAACCTAGAGTCAGTCAGAGTCAGTCAGAGTCAGTCAGAGTCAGTCAGCGTCAGTCAGAGTCAATCAGAGTCAGTCAGAGTCAGTCAGTGTCAGTCAGAGTCAGTCAAAGTCAGACAGAGTCAGACAGAGTCAGTCAGAGTCACCATAAGCCGTAGATTTAGTTGAAAGCATACATATATATTTATATTTCAATAGTGTTCATCAAGACGAACAAAATGATGTATTACTTGACATATTTACGTAAAGAAAAAGTTTTCGCTAAAAATCACGTACAGGTCTTGACCTGTGATAGAATTTCATTTTTCGGAAAAAAATATTTCTCTCCAATTTTGCTCATTTTTTCAGGACTTAAAGACTTACCTACCCCATCGACGAAAATGTCTTCAGCTATGCAATATATCCATTTTAAATGTTTCCCGAGGTTTTCGCAAAAATCACGTAAGGGGGACGGACCCTTATGAGAATTTCTGTCTTCGAAAAAAGAATTGTCTCTCCGATTAACCTAATTAACCCAGAGTCAGTCAGTTACTTTTTGTTTTAGGGTTGGGGTTAGGCTGAAGTTACTTTTTGTTTAAGGGTTGGGGTTAGGCTGTAGTTAGTTTTTGTTTAAGGGTTGGGATAAGGGAGAGTTTACTTTTTTTTAGGGTTGGGGTTTTAGCCTACAACGGGCGATCGAATTATTTTTCATAATGTATCTCAGCGTTTTTCGCTAATGTTATGCAATTTTATTAACAGAATTTCTCTAGAGTCTGTTTCTATATCGGTCATTATACCTTATTCCAATATAACTAGTCAAATGTACACTAAATGTCCGTACCAGACATAAACACGTTACGATCGGTCAATTTTAAGTACACATATCACAAGGATCACTTTAGAAGCATACTACTGTCTTAGTAATTGAGATAAAAATATAAATAAAGTATCACTGTAAAGGTATTGAATGTATCTATGATTGTATATTAAGATATGAAACATTTGACCGTTCGTTCGTCCGTATAGGGGTGAGAAATATGTCATATACGGCTTATTTTGACCTAAAATGCCACCTTTAATATATATTTCTCGCTTGTTTTTTGTTATGTCCAATTAAATTTGCAACCATTACATAGGTATTTAAAATATGTTCAAAATAATATCAAGTTAATAAGTGTTATACGTGGAAAATGTTGGGATATTACACTTATTTCAAGTAACTGTAACGAAGTTATTCAGAACCGTAAAATAATAATACTTACAGATTTTAGAGATTAAATGTTACTCTTATATAAACATTTATTTTATAATTTTATTTATTTGAAATTAGTCAAATATTGACAATTGCCTAAGTTTCGCGTTCAATTTACATAAGCACACTCATTTCATCCATCAGAAATCAGTCCTGTTGAGCTGACGTTCAAAGCGAGAAAACGCGCAAAGTTTAACGCGACGTCGTGTCACGGCCAAATTGCAACAAATAGTTACATGTCAATAAGCATATTTTTGCAATAAAACATTCACATTACATCCCCATTCGTATGTGGATTTTATTTAAACTTAGTAGCACTATATCTGAGTAATACTCTCTAAACCATCGGTGGCCGGTGATTGGCCATGACATTTACAACCCACATCGAAAAAAAAACATCTTTCATAAGGCGAAAACCAAAACTTACACGATTTGTTCGTAGACTGAGCCGGGTACCGCCTTTCAAGATGGCAGCGTTCGCGTAAAAGGAAAACTGTGAGCGAAAAAATAGCGATCTCCGCGTCTGCATGTCGATTTGTAAGTTGTTTGATATTGCAATATACTTTTTTAAATGTTTCTAATTGAAATATAAAGTCGTTCGTCAGGTGAATAGCGATTTATAGTAGTTTTGTTCTGAAAATACCGAATCGGTCGAACGGTAGGAAGTTGTCCAACCTAGCCATTATTGATGTTTGACGATCAAAAAAACAGTATAGATTGATGTGAATAGGTTTTGAGTGTATACGCTGTCGACATAAATCCCTTGTGTGTATTTTAAGACCTCAGTGATATATATCGGTTTGATAAATGGCTTTGAAAAGTACGTCAAAGCAAATGTGTGTATATATTTTCATTGTAAATACCACTGAAGTTGGACACCTTTTTTTCTATAAGAACACAGTGAGAAAAAAACATATTTGTCTTCGATGCGGGTTGTAAATGTCATGGCCACTCACCGGCCACCTATGCTCTAAACTAGGTTGTTCCCCTTGGGAAAAAGGTGTTGATGTAGAACGTTTCATTAGCAATCGGGAAAATGTTTGTTAGGTTTAACCATTTTAAACGCGATAATTCGAATCATTCGATGTAAACGAAGAGTATCTGCTCACATCTGACAAGAATTAACGGAGGTAAGTTGTATGTCATTGTTGTAGAAATGTGATAATTATGATACCCGGAAGTGATTTTTTCGGAGTACTGACTCAGCAACGGTTTGTTTACATTGGCATTTTGCCCAAACAATTGGCGCAAACTTTGAAAACCTACACAGTGGAAATGCTGAAATATCAACATGTCCCAAGAAAGCAGTGTTAGTACAATTCCATATGAACTTTCCCAAACTCAATATGAAATTTTTATTGATGAACTTAACCACGTTAATGACTTATATTTTCAATCTCACAGTTTTGACCATAGTTTGTTTCTGATAATTTTGAACATGAAATCGGCTTTAGCAGTGACTCTGATTGTAACGACGAATCTGATTGTGATAATGATAGCAGCGAAGAACCTTTTAATGTAATTTTGAATATTGACAAAAATGAAATTCTCAAACAGGAAAATTCACAAGTGAAATATGTGGATGTAAAGAGCACTATGATAAACCTTGCAGTAACATTTTAGATTTTGATTCCATTATTGAGTTTAGATAATATTATCAGGAACTATCAAGAAAAGAATTAGACTTGGTTATTAAAGCAGAATTGTTTTCACATAGACAGTCTGGCTTAAATACATCAAGTACAAAACATAAGATTAAGCAAAGGTCCAGACCAACTCAGAAGTATTTTTTCAAAGTAAATCGTATATGTAGGAAAACCTTCTGTTTAATTTTAAAACAAAAACAAGACAAACTACCAAGTAAATGACTAGATTTAATGATGTTTAAGCTTTTGAACATGGTACTTGGTACATGAAAAATGTATATCTGTAAAATATACTAGCTTTGTTATGTTTTAACTTTTAACACAATTACCGGGGATTTTCGACATTTTCAATTGTTTACGATCAGACAGCCAATAACCTACATTCCTGAGGACGCTAAACATAGATCTCTATTCGTATGGCCTACAATAAAACCTCACTTAAAAACATGTAACACCTCGAAATTAAGAACTTAGAACATATTTATCCGAAGGTCGTGAGTTCGAGCTCCGTAATGAGCGGGTTTGATAACGAATTTCACAATCCCTAAATTTGGCGCGAGTACTGATTGGCAGTCATCGAGAGTGATGAGTATAATTTGAGAGAACTCGTTTCACAATCGATGTAAAATAAATAAGTTTAAACTTAACTTAAGATCCTTATCCTCAAATTAAACCGTATTGTATTGAAAAGATTTCGATTATTAGACCACCTCACAAATAAAACGAATCTTTTTAAAGCAAATGGTGGTCTGACTATTGAGGTTAAATGGGCCTGTTTTATCAATATTCGTACGAACAAGCGTCCGTAAGATACGAAATGATCGTAGGATTGTCTTACGAAAATACTTACGACCGTTTTATCGACGCGGTCGCAAGTATGACAGTGATCTTACGAATAAGAATGTTCGCGCGCACAGTAAATCAGTACACGCTCTTCACGGGGAGGTCAAAAGAGACTTATCTCGCGGGTGTCAGGACACTACGGACCACAACCATTACGGACCAGACACTTCGGACCATATTTAGGGACATAACGGGCTAAGCATTTTTTTTAAAAAGACATTCAATAATTTTAACCTTTAACGAATGCAGAAACTGATTATTATATAATCATTATTCGTGACTTTATGGTAAATTCGAGGTTAGATCGATACATATATTCGAATATCAACCAACATTTAACACAGCATGTATTTTGCATGGCGCACTGGAAAACTTCCTTGTATAAAAGGAGCCCAAAATTATGAATTAAAGACGTTTTAGCTATTGTAGCAACGTCACTGAATGAAATATGAATTCAAAGCTTATAACATGTTAAACTGCAATTATATCCACAAGTAGATTGAAACATCTGCATTGAAATAAAATTTATTTAATTTGTAATACAAGTCGACTTGAGTTAACCATATCTCACTTTATAAGTTAAAGCATGATTTATATTTCGACAACAAATGGTTAAAATGAACTAAATAGAACATTCTTCTATATTTAAAATGAAATTTTCTTGTTGTGACATAAAACTGTTAAATTATTGAATATATGGAAACATATTCACATTTTTTAAATCAGAAAGAAGCTTTTTCCAGACCGCTGTTATTTTCCCAATGCCTTCACTATAATTACCACGATATTATGAAGTTTTAATAATACTAACCGATATTTAGACATGCACTTGTCATTTATTAAAAAAAACTTTAAAGAGGCAAGGCATATTCATGTAAAAAACTGTGCAAACTAACTTATCAGAGAAAGACGAAAAAACGTCGGTGGACAGCTGCTTAAAAGTACTGGGACAACGTAACAGAACACTGAATCGTATTCAATATGATATGCCGGCAGATATGCCTGCCTTATATTTCTTAAAACATCATTGGTGATCAGGTTTGCTATTGCATGTCTGATGACTAATTATATAAGATGCGAATGTTTACCCTACAGGGTCTGATCATAAGAGGTTCGAACTGAAATATGAAAGCACAGTAGTGGCGTGGCGCTTGATGAGGTGTTCAGAGCCACGCCCCCTCTACACCAGCAGGTCGCTCTACCAACTGTACTAACCAGTTGACTGTATCCCCCCACACCGCTGCTCTCCTCCCACTTACGTCACTATACTGCTGCTACCTTCATATAAATGCGGATGGGTGTGCACCCAGTGTGGGGCCCGACCCCTCACCAACTCTCGCATGGTGCTCTACCGTTTCGTCACACTCTACTACACAGCTTAAGAACTAGTATAGTGAGTGGTATTCTAGCTTAGAAGAATAATAACTTGCTTAAACAATTTATTATTTCCTGGAGTTTGAACTGGAAGACTTAATTTATTGAGGATTTAATACTTTATTTTGCAGTCAAATGCCATTGAGGATGTCATTCAGCTGGTGATGTTAATGATGCAGACTATTGTTAAAGAAAATGTGAAGTGCTGCTTAAAGTCACAACCACTGTAATTCTAATGATTTACAAGAGTTCATAATATAAATAGTAACAATCAAACAAACCATTAAATTGCCAAATGATAATAATTTACCTGTCTTAATACATATATTCATCCAGTTCATATCTCAACAGTTTAAAATTAGGCTTAGCAGTAATCAAATAACAATATTCAATTGAAAAGGTTGTATGACATAGTTGATTCTGTACTTTAAATGTAAACCACACATTTTCATTTCATGTGCAATGCCACATACACACTTCTTATTCCATCTTCAAATTACTTTTTGCTTGTCAGTAGTTTTACTTTGTGACTGATTATAACTTTGATTGACTACTGTATCAGCTAGTATGTATGGAATCATCTTATACTTAGAACTGACCATCAAAATGTAATTTGAAGATGGAACAAGAATAGAGTGTAATATGTTAAATTGTACATGGAATTAAAATGTGTGGTTTACATTAAAGTACAGTATCAACTGTATCGTACAACCTTTAAATGTTTACATGTTATAAGCTTTGAAATCATTTTTTTGAATTGGAAGCTTCTTCTTTGTTCACCACTCAAAAACAGGTACAACACATTTGTTGTAAACACTTAAATCTTACTTCAACTAAACTATATAACTTTATTCAATATTCATTTATCCAAGTAAGTAAGAGTTATTTCAACAACCATTTTGTCACATTTAGCTGCGTTTTAATACCAGTCATCATTTTAATTTGTAGAAAGCTCAATTGGAGAGAGAATGCTACACCAATGAAACGAAAATGTCCACCGAGGAACTCGAAGGCCATGAAAGGTGTCAGGGTCCTGTGCCACCTAACTCCACCAATTTGTCACATGTACATTATACAATTGATTATTGCCAGTCGGTAACTCTGCCTCACTACGCTCGACAAATTGGACAATTATATTTCATAAGTGGGAGGACGGTGAACATATTTGCTGTCCGCTTAGAAGGTGTTCCTGTGCAATACAGTTATCTCATAGATGAGAATCAAAGTATAGGTAAATGTATTCAATAAATGAATATGATTGAATATACAGCTAACAAAATTATTATTTATCGAACTGAAAAATAGTCATAAATCAATATGCCGCTTATTATGATAGTGGTTGCTATTTTTATTACCGCATAAAATACTTAAACTGATGATACCCAGCTATTACCGCATGTTTTCTCAGCTATTGTATCAAATTGAATGAACCTTAATAAAGTACTATTTAATTAGTGCTGCAACGGTTATCCATATTTATTTTATGTTATTATTGATTATTCGGTTCTGTACGTCAATAAATGTTATTGAGCATACTCCGGTGTTTTTTGATTCACCAATCACATCTTATTCTTCATAACGGTTTATTTTTTTATGATAGGACAGTAAGTTCTGTATCTAATCTGAAATTTATTTCTAATCATTACTATCCATCAAACTATCAGTTATTAACTTTTATGAATGTCATATATCATTATAACAGAACCGAATAATCGTGGAAGAATATTATTCGAACCGAGAGAAACCTGTATCGTTGCGTTCCTAATCTTTGTATCTTGCATTTATTCAGAAACAGGTGGATCAGGATGTCAGGGCCCTAATGGTGTTATAAGCATGCTCCATGATTGTTTGTTCAGAAATGGGTACGGTGAGAGACGATGTGTTATTCATGCAGGTAATAAAGTTTGATATTCAATCACAAATCTTCGACGTTATCAAATATAATTTTGACCTATGTTAGTAAATATGTGTTTATATCATACCGCTGTATGCACATGCATCACTAATTTTTCAGGGCAAAATAAAAATCAGTTCATGATTGGATATTTACTGTGGCGAATACATCATGGACTGTATGAAGAGATTGAACTCAAAATGCAAATACCAGGACATACTATAAACTATATTTTGTTTTACAAAGTAAATATTGAATTTTATTCAAATTTATCCATATAAGTTGTAATATTATACAATTTCAAGTGTGAGCATGTTGAGTTATATGAAGGTCCGGTCCAGTAGTATTACTATACTCAATACGGAAGTAAAATATGCCTGTACAGGGGCGTAGCCAGGTATTGTTTGATACATGCGCAAGTAATCTACAATGGGATATGCGAGTACGCTCAACCGGAAAAGTCTCGTTTTCTAGAACGTTTGTAATGCAGCTTTCTGGTGGCATTTTCTATAGCAGTCTGTTAAGGACCTGCTATGCTTTTCACTGATGTTTTTGAAATAACTAAACAAAATATATGTATTCGTTAAGGTGCTGTATTGATGGTGCATTTGGACATATAAAGAATATATCGCGGAATTGATGTGGAGACGGTTACAGACCTTGCTGATGTTGTGGACAAATCAAGTAAAACAAACAGAGCAGTCCTTGTCCAAGATTCACGTGGAGAGCAAAACTGGGTTTGGTAATAAATTCTTTATTAAACCAAATATTTACATAACTTGATATTGCTTTCTCCTCTAGTCCCTGTGGCTTATAACAAAGTGAAACATGTTCGTTGAACAATGGTTTACTTCAATACTCATCTACTTTGTTTTACAATAAAATGATATCCATCTATTTAATCTCACCTACACATTTCAGGTATGACTGGAAAAGCTTCCTTAAGCTGTTTTACAAACCAACATGTTTCACTTAGTAGCGGTGGAGCGATCTCTGTATATTTTCGTATTTATACTCAGACATACATGTAAGGTTGGGGAATTTTAGGGAGGGCGCGCGCCGTGCGCCCCCTGGATCCGCTAGTGTTTCCCAATCAAAGTTATGACGTCACAAACTAAGCGATTAGTCCGATGATGTTAAAGGCTTTATTTGTAATTTATAGAATTAAAACAATGAGGAAATAATTATGTAAGTATTCCATTATTTGCTTTTTTGCATTTGAAGAGCCGAAGACTTAGTAAAAATGCTTCATTACACATAGCCAGTTTCTTTCAAATGTTTTAAAAAGCCGTTAGTGGTTATTGAAACGAAACAAAATAACTGAAACGATGTGAAGTTTAATATATATACGATAGGTACATAATAAAGACATTGCTGTGCATGCTGGTGATATAATTGTCCGATGTGGCCTTTCTGATGGTACCCGTCTGGCAACATGCACGTATAAACATTCACGTAATATGGCTGTATAATACCACGTGGTATCTGTAAAGAAAGAAGGGCTTGTATAAATAAATATCAAGTCACTAACAATGTATAATTGTACAATTTCACAGTTAAATCTATCACGAGGTTATTGAGGGAATATTGTAAAATAGTAAAATTAGCATAATATATAGACAAGTTGAAGCAGCGTTACAGTTAATTATGTATTCAATGTATATACAGTTAGACCTCGTTAATTCGACAACCTTCTATCCGAATACTTGGTATCATCCGAAATTAATATCAGGTCCCGATGTATCTTTTTACGCACGTCGAATTGACTTGGGTTATACGAAACCATGTATTATTCGAAATTATATCTTCATGCCGTCGAAAATATTTATAATTTCAGTGTATGTGACATATTTTGCTATGAATGTACTATGCTCAAGGCCAACGCTATTGAATGTGACAATCTCTGAATGAAACACGTACAAAAACGTTTGATGATGTGAACATATATTAAACGTCACCAAATGACATTCTCTGCTTCTAGAAAAACGTCTCTGATATTTTTCAGAATTAATAATTTAAGGTCACTAAAAAATTCCTACTTTTGACTTGATGTCCAAACGTAAGGCACGTTCGGTTCAGGAACGCGTCGATATTAAACTAACAGAAAATCGGTTTGTAAAAATGAAATGCAATTCGGGTGTTTTGAAACTACAGCAAAACTTCATTTAAAGACCACCTAAATAATAAGACCAACTCAAAATTAAGAACACGATAATTGTATAGTCCATTTCCGTTTTTTCTCTCTTTATTTAACCTCAATAAGAAGACCAGTTTCAAGGATTCCAAGGGTGGTCTTTTTATTGAGGTGTTACTGTACCATAAAGCTGTCAAAGAAGAGAAGGAAAAGCACAATGCCACAGTCATGTTTGTAACAGAACAGTACTTCATCAGTTAATTAAAATATTGCCAAAATGTATGCCTCACAAATAATGTGCTGTACACAAGTTTCACTATTTATATTTGATCAAAAAATCCTAAAATATTGGTAAAAAAGACGTGTTTTAACATGCGGTAATCTGACGAAGTTGTGCAATCAGGTTATATAATTGAATGTTTTGGTGCAGCTGAGCGAATAGATACTACATTAAAAAACAATCTTAAAAAATATGTTGAGTGAACAATTTTATTAAAGCATACATTTTCTTAACTTACCATAATTAACCAGAGATGAGAGTGATACCAGTTGGTGTTGTGGTGTTGGTTGTTGAGGTGGTGTTGAAGAGACCACTTTGGAAGAGGATCAAGATGAGGAAAAGGAAGCCAATCAGCATCACTGAAATTATGGAAATTGACCAATGAGAATAATTTAAACAGATGAATAAACCAATCAAATTTGTTAAAGAGAGGATTAACCAATCAGATTCATTGAACAAATATTGTTTTGATTGATTTAAATTTTATGTAAATGTACTTGTCAATGAATGAATAAACGAACGAAATGGTATATCTTTATATTCGTGGAGCAAGCATCCATTTGAACGTTTATCAATATTTGCAAAAAAACAATGTCGGTGAAATAAACATTTTAATGGTAATTTTGAAATATACCATACAAACGGAAGAGCACACTTTACAAGATAAAGTAATGTTATGCTCATTTTTGTTCAATTGTTTACATAAACCAACATGAAAAATATATTTTCTGTGGTTAACACATTAATAAACATGCATTAATAAAGAATGAACTCATAACGTATTGATCCGTATTTGTTAAAGAAAGAATAATATTAAAAATTTATAAACTTCCAGTGTTGTTAACAATCAGATTATTTTACAAGTTGTGTGTGTTAGCAATATGGTAAAAAATACATTATTAATCGGTAATACACTGTAATGGGTCTTTTGAGATATGTTTTATCCGATGTAACAACGATACTATATCAAGCCAATGAAAAATTAATGCTCAGATGAGCCAGATAAATCTTAAAAAAAAGCAATCGGTTTAAACGTAGAAAGAAGAAAACGTAAGTGTAAACTTCAAAGCTTACTGAATGTGTTGTCGTTGTATCCTCCACCATATCCTTGCTGGACTGGTACGTATGAATAACCACCACCATACCCAAACTGGGCAAGAGCACTACCAATAGCACCAAGCAAAGCCACGAAAACGAGGATTGAGATCTTCATGATGCTGTAAAAAATGTGAAGATCTATGTTGTTATACAGTAAAACCTCATCTAAAGACCATCTCAATAATAAGACCGCCTTAACATTAAGACCACAAAGTCAATTTTCACTTTTTTGACCTGACATCAACATCTATATTAAGACCACCTCAGTAAGAAGATCAGGATTTTACTTTCAATATCTGAAATATTCTCGCTACTGTTATTTTTACGCAATGTATGTTTTACGCCATAAAAAGCTCCTTTTTCGAATTTATCTACTTTTGGAATATATCCGAGTGTCCGCTTGATCAAATAATAATTATAGCTATATTTTCAGAAGGTGAACATAAAAGACAGTAAGCTTTACATTGATATAAATAAGAACATAATTATAACAAATACAAAGCACGTCTTATTTCCCTGTGGCCTTCCATGAATCATGATAAACAAGTTAAGCTGGTGAGAGTTACAATATTTTCTTAAAGTTATAATGAACTAATTATATATCAAACATAGTAGAAGTTAGAACTAATATTAACAATTTAGACAGCATGTTTAAATATCTAAACTTGAAGAAACAACACTACGGGCCAAAAACATTTCATATCAAATCAGTATCATGCAAACATTGAAATTAAAAACGAAAGGTTTGGTACTTTAAATACATTCATTCGTAAGTGACTTTAATAAAATCAAACTGACTTACCTGATTAAGTCCGACTACACGAAAATAGTACCGGAGAAAGGTTAAAGTACGGGTTTTATACCCGTTCAAATACAGTCGTCTTTACTTCCGGGTAAGGAGAGGGTGTTAAATTTGACATACATCGTCTGGCTTGTCAAATTGTCAAAGAAACATTTCAATCCTTTTATGAATTAACTGGCGGCTGATTTGTTAATCAGCTATAATTGAAATCGATAATTATTGTTTAAGAAATGTTCAAATAATGAGATGCGTGAAGCTAGCTACTTATTCAACATTCAGTTTTCGTCATTTAGTTATTCAACATTCAATATTCAACTTTCGCCCCATTTACTTATTCAACAGTTAACTTTCAACATTCAACTTTCACCATTCACTTATTCAATATTCAACATTCGCCATTTACTTTTTCAATATTCAACTTTCGCCATTTACTTATTCAACAGTTAACTTTCAACATTCAACTTTCACCATTCACTTATTCAATATTCAACTTTCGCCATTTACTTATTCAATATTCAACTTTCGCCATTTACTTATTCAATATTCAACTTTCGCCATTTACTTATTCAACAGTTAACTTTCAACATTCAACTTTCACCATTCACTTATTCAATATTCAACTTTCGCCATTTACTTATTCAACTTTCGTCATTCACATTTGTACTTATTCAACATTCAACTTTCGCCATTTACTTATTCAATATTCAACTTTCGGTATTAACTTATTCAATATTCAACTTTCAATGTTCGCCATTTACTTATTCAATATTAAATTTTCAACTTTCGTCATTTACTTATTCAACTTTCGCAATTGTTTTGTATTTGGTATTATTTTGTGTGCTGCTCCCTTCACGTGGCTTCTGGTGCGCATTTAGCATCGTTTTGTATTTGGTATTATTGTGTGTGCTGCTCCCTTCATGCGCCTCCTGTTGCTTTTGGTATCGTTTTTGTATCTCCCTACATCCTCCGTTTTCTAGTTCAATACTTTTGAAGATTAATTTTCCATGCACCGCATTTTAAATTTTAAAATGCTGTTTGTGTTACTAAAATAAGTTGGAATGAACATAAGGAATCATTTGAAGAGATATGAATGTTTATTAAGACACAATATCAAGCTACACTGCAGGCTACAAATCATTTATAATTATGATCGAAAACACAAGTTATTCATATAAATATTGAAACGTATCGACCAAAATCCTGCAAAAACAACATGTATGTTACTAGGTTCAAAATACAAAATTAAACATTCAAAGCAAATACATATTTCAATTGCAAACTCAGCCAAAGAAAATATAAATAAACATAAATCATTGGGCTTAACCATTGATAATTGTTTGCAGTGGAATGAACATATCAATAATTTATGCATAAACGTTACCAATAACATAAATTTACTGAAAATAATTTCAAACTACTTGACGCATGAAATGAATAATGTATAATACAATGCATATATCATACCACTATTTAATCAATGTGTAACAATTTGGGGGAAATGTAGTCAAACAAATATATACAAAGTTTCTAATTTGCAAAAGCATTGAGCAAGAACGACACTTCAACTACCACGAAAAACTCCATCCCACAACATGTTCCTGGTGTTATCATGGCTTCCATTTACAATAAGATACAAATATCAGATAGGAATTCAAAGATATAAAGCTGTAAATAACCTTGCCCCAGAATGTTTTTGTAATTTAATACAACAAGCTAACAACAATACATATAAATTACGATCTGAAACAAATCCAAATACCACGTACGCAATATTCGAAACGCACGTTCAGTTATTCCGGTATGGAGGTTTGGAATGAAAAAACCCGTAGAAATTAGACAGAAGCAATCTTTGAACGCGTTTAATAATGTTCTCTTTTAATTATTGAATACAAGTACATAATTATGGCGAATCATCATCACCTAAATCAAGAAAACGTATAATAAGTTAGAGAAAAATAAGTACTTTGTATGAAAGTTCTGCTCAATTTCTATCTTGATGACTGTGTCGCGCAATATTCATGTGTCTATAGTATAGACGTTATTTGCTTCTCCATGTATTATATTAAATGATGTAAATTTGGTCTCTTTTTATCTAGTTATTAAATTTCATTTAATAAAAATTACTAATCATATAGCGATTAAAGGCGATATAAACAAGCCGTTAAATCGACCTACACCCTGTTATTTTTCCTCAGGCTGTAAATCACTATATGGTAATTATTTATATTTAAGTGTTTAGAAATATGTTAAGTTCCCCTTTCCGCATTAGCACTTCTTTCATCTCTCATGATTATACATGTATCATATGCGCCATGTTCTCCCCCCCCCATTTCGTTCTATTATTACTGATTATCTTGACTCGTCCAGTGATATATTCCATCCAATTGATTTTGAATTGATGATTAATATATGTCTCGTTTTTTCTTGCAGAATAACATTAAAGAGGCATAACATTTGTCCTGTCTTCTCTGATAGTTATATGGTAGTTTAAACTGGCATAATAAATTTTATTTCACAAAACGACTATCGGTTAATTCTTTATTGACGTGTTTCTGCATCGACTATTAGGCATCAAATCAAAGGAGGAATTTTCAGTGACCTTAATAAGAAATTCCGAGGAAATACCAACCAGTATATGACATTTGGTGTTATTGATAATAAATGTACATCACAGAAAGGTTTTCATACATGTTTCATTTCATGGAATATCACATTCAAAATCACATGCCTAGAAGAAATTGATGTCCGGTAGAAAGTTGAGAGTTTCAAATGTCTTATTACTGGCAAAACATGTTAAATTCATTGAAACAGAAATTATTTTCATCGGCAAAGATGTCATTCCTTATGAAAAATGTAAAATAGTTATTTTTTACATACATACATTACATAATAAATATGTAATAACACTTTAAGCGTAGAATGATTAAATTCCAAACTTAATACGCACATGAAATATCTAAGAACATGTCCGAAGTATTTATTTTGAACTTCAGGGTGGGTGAACACGTGACTGTTTGTTTACTACGCGGCACGAAAAGCGGGCGGCGGATCACAAAACGGTACGTATTTTGGCAGTTTTTGTTTGTTAGAAATAGTTTTTTATAGCCTAGAACCTGTTCATCCAAAATCCGGTTGAATCGATATATATCGACACATAGATCTCTGTAGATTAGTCGGAATGCGTGCCACCAAATAAACGGAGAACATTTCGCCTCGCTTAAATTTTGCCAGCTTGTCGTGCCGTGTAGTAAACAAAAGGTCGCGTGTTCATCCACCCTGAACTTGCCGCTTGAACCAAGTTCACAGAGAATGTCCTAGAATAGTTCGGGTTATTCAGACTATCAAACAAACAACAGAAGCGGATACAATTCAAAATGCATGCATAAGTTAGCAACATGGAGACAAAACATCAATAAAAAATCTAATTTATATAAGAATACACTAAACAATATGTCTTACCGTTTAACGTTGTTGTTTTCAAAAGACATATACGGCAACAGGAATGAAATATATATGGTGAGCAAATATTTCGTACCGAAACAAATCCTAATCTCTTTAAAATAATTAAACAATAAGGGTACATATTATCTCCTTATTAAGTTTCTGGACGGAAATTAACGAATATTACCGGAAATAAACGAAACTTAAGATGAACGTTTACCTTTTTGAAAAACGTTTCAGTGTAGTTTCCTTTCAAATCTTTCAGTAATATTTTGAAATGTAAGCATCATTGAATATTAAAGACGATTGATAAATCCTTATAGGTACAGTCGGACCTCGTTTATTCGAAAATCTTCTATTCGAATACTTGCCCAGCAAACATTTGACGTCGCCTCAACGTTGCATAGACGTTGGACCCCGACGTTGGTTTGACGTTTGATTTTGGTTGGTTTTGCAAATTGGTTAGACGTCAGAAATATCATATATTTTCGCGATAATCTCCCACCAATTCCCTTTATTTATTTGATTTTCAAGCACTATGGAAACAGCTACTGGCACAAATTTAAACAGAATATTCATAACAAATGTAAAATGCATTAAATACATTATCAACATACTTGATGGAACAGCAATTTAATTCAGCATGTATACCGCCATTTCTACAATATGCAGAGCTGGTATGTTGCTTAGTTTCTATTTTTTCTATTTTATTTTTAATATTATTAAAATAAAATTATGACAAATATCTACAATAGTTCACAGTTTTATTATTATGGTAGAGGTTAAATACTACTAAATTGTATAAAATTATGGTAACCATATAGATATATATATCAGATGAAAATTTATACACGCTTCCGACGATTATCCTACGTTACGACAACGTCGTAAATCGACGTTGCATGGACGTCGTGGTTTTAACGTTGGTTAGACGTTGGGTTATGGTCGGCGACGTTATGACCAAAATCCAACGCTGGGCCAACGTCGTATTGACGTCAGGTGGGTGGTATCAACCTAAATAAATATTCGGCACGAATTGAAATGGGCTATTCGAAACTATGGATCAATCGAAATGAAATTCGAGTGAACGAGGTCAGACTGTATATAAGAAACAAGGTGTGAATTGAGTGTTCACATTGCAATCATATCCTTCTCGCATACTGAAAAAAACGAAGATTCGCAACTATTATCATGCCATTTATGATTCTTAATAACTACGACGCAGTGTTCAAGAGATTTAAAGTTGTTTGGCTGCCCATAATCCCATTCGTTGTAGCCAATTGGTTCTCCATGAATCGTCATCCAAACTCCTTCTTTCGCGGTGTCCGTTATACCAAGATAATATGCATATTCGTAAACTGCAATTTTTGGAAACATATATCAACAATTGCCATGTGTTTTGACAAGTTTATCAATATAGGGCCTACAAATTTATGGATTAACTCTATACGATGCATACATTTGTATATGTAGAATACTTTTGATGATGTTTTAAACTCCGGTAAATGCACAAAAAGCATGTAAAAGTATTTTTGGAAAGGAGAGAAAGTATAATAGCTTAATATGCTATCGAGTTTTCTTCAAAATTATATCAATAAAAGTATAAAAAAACACTAGATTTTCAATACTCGTCCCTTGTTTCTGTTGTTGTTTGTTTGGAATTAAAACTTAATCGTATGTGTTTTTGTTAGAAGTCTCGATAGCATGAGGTAGATTTGATTATTATCTTGTTATACATGGTGTTTCTTTTGCAAATTTAACGCTTGTGCAATTAGCCTGCAAATGATGTCCAATTTGGCAGTACCAAAAGTTCAAATAACTTCAACATTTTTACAAACTTATAGCAGTATTAGTTTATGCTTTATAACGATAAAACAGTGTACATTTCACCTTGCTATAATATTAAGTTTCCAAAATATTGCTAAAAAGCAAATATGGCAATTTTCTAAAGTATATATCGCCTTAAAAACACAAAGTCATATGCTTCAAACTTTAACTTGGGAATAAGTTAATGTGATTAGTATTTTTGATGGTATTTTTTTTACATTGGGATTAATACGCCAAAAACTTGTCTGAACGTAGATACATCGTTTGGATTAAATTCAATGTAAAAATAGTGCAGTTTGTTGTTATAAAGTCAATATACATTTAACTTACCTATTCGAGTCCCCAACCATGAGCTGATATAGAAAGATTCTTCAGGAGTCTCTGGTACGGCCAGGAAACGGTTGTCAACCGATGCGCAATATGTCTGCCAGAGAGAAAGAGAGAGAGAGAGAGAGAGAGAGAGAGAGATACATTGAATGACAAGTTTCCATTTACCGTTTATCGACCTGATATAATCTGTGGACGAATCTGATCGTTGGGAATTTGAGGGTGCTTAATCTACGAAAAAGATGCATGCCGTTGAAAAACATAATTATTTAGTATTATCACAACGTGTGAATCCTATTTGATTTATACGCATCAATTGCGTCTTTAAACGTGGATAATACCGACGTTCTTATAGGAGGATTGAAGAGAGAAGCAAAAACGACAGATTGGAGAGGCATGTATGCAAATCGAGTCGCACAATTCCCTTTAGATTCCGAAAATAATAATGAAATAAGATTAAAACATACCTTCGCGCTTGACCATGTCATCCGGGATGTCCAAGAGTAACAAGACGTATTGTATCTCCCTTCGTTGGTGTCACAATCTGCAGGGTCAAATCAGTTTTATTTTTCTCGTATGATGTTTGACAAAGTCAAGTTGCAACACACATAATATGAGCGCGGCCATTACGAAACCCGTATTAGTGACTTTGGTTATGACGTCGAGTTAAGACCAACTCAATATTAAGACAACCTCAATATTAAGACCAACTCAATATCAAGACAACCTCAATATCAAGACAACCTCAATATCAAGACAACCTCAATATCAAGACAACCTCAATATCAAGACAACCTCAATATTAAGACAACCTCAATATCAAGACAACCTCAATATCAAGACAACCTCAATATCAAGACAACCTCAATATCAAGACAACCTCAATATCAAGACCAACTCAATATCAAGACAACCTCAATATTAAGACAACCTCAATATCAAGACAACTTCAATATTAAAACAACCTCAATATTAAGACCACCTTAATATTAAGACAACCTCAATATTAAGACAACCTCAATATTAAGAACACCATTTTAAAGTCAATGTTTTACTATTTTTATCTTTATTCAACCTCAATATTAAGACCACATTTGGGACCCTTGAAAACTGGTCTTATTATTGAGATAGTCTTAATATTGAGGTTGTCTTAATAATGAGGTTTTCCTTTCGAGGCTAATGTTGTTCTTATATTTTGAACGGTAACTTATATTATAAGCAGCAAATAGTAAGAATTAGGTTTGGTATGAGTTGTAAGTATTTTACTCTCGATCTTGATCTTAATATTAGGTAGTTCCCACATATTCAATAGTTACCTCCCTTGTTCTAGGTCTGGAGTTATTCCCCAAAATGTGATAATTGATAAAATACCAAGAGAACTTGCATATGACAACCACTTTTTCTTCATCTTTCTGAGCCAACTGCCCACATGAGCACAATGAAAGTTTTTTTCATATCTGATTATTTTATCATTGTTAACATTATATTCCCTATAAACTTTAAGGAAATTTGCCTATCAATTTTGCCGATATTTCAGAACAAGGCGGATAAGTATTGTAAATGTTGGAACTATCTTCATACCGGTCAAAAGAGCTAACCTGTCATGTTGTATGTCGGTGTCTTAACTACATTAAGACAAAGTGGTCTGAAAAGATGAACTGATCATCGACTTAATGTTACCGTTCAATTGGTTAAAAACATACGAGTGTTGCTCGAGAAGTTCGCGGAATTGTGCTATAATTGTTTTAAAGGTACTGAATAATGAAAACAATATATTTTCGACTGCCTAATTGCCAGAATTTCATTTAATTACAATAAACAATACAATTTTACATGAACGTCAAAGATACCGACTGTGATCACTTTGCCGCACGGTAAGTAACGTTAACGTCAAACGTCATCAAAATATATGCACCGGTTAGTTTCTTCAACGTTATCCCAACGCGTTGTGCAACGAACCTGCGGTGTCATACATGTATAAGTTAAAACATACTGCAATCAAATCAACAGTTCCTCTATCAAGTTGCAGTTTAGAAATCGTATGAAATATTACCGGCGATTCAGCACTTTTGATCAGTATATATTTCGATATCATAAACATTTACTGCGACAAATGATTTTTCGGACATAATGCACTATACATTTAAACTCACCAAAGTTGAACTTGTAAGCCAGGGAACCAGGGGAAGATGGCAAATCCCACGCATTGGTATACAAAGTATAACATCCGGTGCACGACTTTGTCTCAGCATTGTAGAACATTGTTGCACATCGTTGGCCCGAACATATCGCCAAGCAGCGCATAGCGTTCTCTGAATATACGTTCAGAGCAACATCCGAGCTAAAGCAAGACCGCCCGTCAAAATCCCATTTTCTTTCATACTTTGCTTTTCTTTCTAGTGCTTGAAACATTTTCAAGAAAAGAATGCTTACCGCTACAGAGCAGGCCAACAATGTCACACGAAACATAACTTTAATTCGTGTCAACTGGAAGTCGCGAAAATCCACTGCGTAATAAAAGTAGCCGACAAAAATGAATTCAGCACAAAGTCTAACAACGCTGATAATTGGCACACCTCTTTCGGAGATTCAAACTGCTAAATGCGTAATAATATATATCTTACAGCCAAGAAACAACACCCATAAAACAGAAGATTTGCGCATGCGCAGTGAAATCTTAATGCAATAGTTAAAATCGACATTCAATTTCAAAGATTTGTAAAATGATATCTGTAAACTTATTTAAATAATTGATTTAGCACTTCAGCTAATTAAGCTTAAGTAAAGATGTTTCAATATAGTGCACCACTGCATTCCAATTAGACATTACAGGCGAAGTGGATATTAAACAAATAGGCGTCATGCTACAATAATTGCCAGCTAGAAAAGTTCATTTAATATTGATGGAGGCACGTTCATATTGAAATGTTGTAAATAGTTTCCGCGTATATTTTGATATCTTACGCTGTTTTCTGTGAGTCTTGGTTTACGTCCTACCAACTATTTTATCAGTCATGAGGAAACAATGACTACTTGTTGCAGATATAGTACTGCCACATTGTGCTACCACGCCATAGACACGTATCATGAGGAAACAATGACTTGTTGCAGATATAGTACTGCCACATTGTGCTACCACGCCATAGACACGTATCATGAGGAAACAATGACTTGTTGCAGATATAGTACTGCCACATTGTGCTACCACGCCATAGACACGTATCATGAGGAAACAATGACTATTTGTTGCAGACATAGTACTGACACATTGTGCTACCACGCCGTAGACACGTATCATGAGGAAACAATGACTATTTGTTGCAGATATAGTACTGTCACATTGTGCTACCACGCCGTAGACACGTATCATGAGGAAACAATGACTATTTGGTGCAGATATAGTACTGTCACATTGTGCTACCACGCCGTAGACACGTATCATGAGGAAACAATGACTATTTGGTGCAGATATAGTACTGTCACATTGTGCTACCACGCCGTAGACACGTATCATGAGGAAACAATGACTATTTGTTGCAGATATAGTACTGCCACATTGTGCTACCACGCCGTAGACACGTATCATGAGGAAACAATGACTATTTGTTGCAGTTATAGTACTGTCACATTGTGCTACCACGCCGTAGGCACGTATCATGAGGAAACAAAGACTACTTGTTGCTGATATAGTACTGTCACATTGTGCTACCACGCCGTAGACACGTATCATGACACCACTTTCAGTCACGTTAATCAGACAGCGGACACGCCAGCCCTCTGACAGCCCTTATAATGCAATACCTTAGCAAGGGGTAAGTATGATACTAACTAGTAAAGGAGACGTGTGGTTCAGTTTTGAAATATTTTATTGCAATTATTGTATACAAAGGGATTGGGCACAAATCAGCACAACATTATTGAAGCCCTCTTCCAGAACATTTATAAAATCGTGGCTACTGCCAGACAATTTGTAATAACAGGTACAAACTTTGTAAGTGTGTTGTTAACAGAACCAGTTGTAAATAATAAGGAAATACTGATATGATTATTTACAATGTATGTGGACAATACAGTAAACATCACACATGCATATTATAAAATATCCATGGTAATGTTTTGAACTCTTCAAATAATGATACACTTTCTGACAGACATACAAGTCTTCCTCAAGAGATCGGGTCACTTCTGAATAGTACCGTGGTCACGGTGGATTTAGACTGAGACTTAAATTTAGTGAAAAGGGACACAAAGCATGCAAAACATCATGCAAAAGTATCTCCCTGACCAATTACATCCGCCGAGTCTTCAATAACAAAATTCATAGACCTATGACACCACAAACATTTTAAATAGTATCCTGATACAGCGAACTTTTCACAGTTGGATTTCTTTGGTATTCAACATTGACACTGTTCTGGTTAAATACTTCATAGAAAACATACGTAATGTATTGGTTAAAAAATAAAATAATGGTTAGTGATTCCGGGTACAGTTATAAAACAACACTACGTACGGCCATGCAATCAAAATTATTGTATACCATATATGATAATATACGTATGTCACCGTAATGTGACTGTGCATAAATCAAGTGCTGTACAAAAATGTTTCGGCAACCGAAAAATATAAGATGATATTGTAAATTGTTTGTGATATAAATCTCACAAAAGTCAAGCGTACAGATACAACTAACGAAAACAATGTAGGCATGTTGTCTTCATGTCTGATATGATCTTATTTAGATTATCAATCGACGTCGCGGTGGGGACATTTCGGCTTCAAGAATTCTCAAATTCAAATGCGAGAAATTCACGAGTTCAACTTCATGAAGATGGAATCGTGAATTAGCGGAGTTGAATTCTTGAAATTGAAATCTTGAATTCGTGAAATTCAAGTCGTGAAGTTCAAATTGTTAATTCGTGAAGTTGTAATCGTGAATTCGTGAAGTTGAAATCATGAATTCAAGAAGTTAAATTCGCGAATTCACGAATTTGAAATCGTGAAGTTGAAATCGTGAATTCATTAAGTTGAATTCGCGAATTATTGAAGCTAAATGTCACCACCAGGCTTTCGTACCCTTGCCTTTGAAGTGACCGAAATTTTAATGACATTTAACATCATTGTCTCTATATATGCTTATTTTGTTCTTGCAGAAAGTGATCGGGTGATTCGGGACCTCAGGAAATATAATGATCTCGTTAAACAATGATCATTAGAACAATAACATGGCTGACGACATTTGTTTTAATTTCTCTGTTTTGTATGTTTATTACGATTACCATATCAGAACTTTACAGTGCTGTTTGACTTAAATATGTACATTTCTGATGAAACACGTCAGCCACAACTGGGTGCTAACAAATTATATAATATTTTATGCATAACGCACATTTAGTCGGAGAACTTAATGCCAATTGTTGAAATTGTGATATATAATAGCACACTTGTGGTTGCTTGCGTACTTCTGCATAAACGTATTCATGCTCAAAAATATGTGTTAGCCTTTGTAAAGATCGTTGATTCATTCAGACGATATCCACAAAAGCTACTTACCATGAATGTCACTAAACATGAGGGATTGAAATAGTTAGTTTATACCATGCAATCTGTATAGACTGTTCAGCAAGTAAGCATTAGTCTTAAACACAGTCCTTGAATTACCAGAAATGGTACATTGTCCATTTGTTTCGCTACATTGGGCATATCTGACTACTTTTACCGTGGTTACAGTTATAATATTGCACTATACTTTCACCTCAGGAGAAATGATAATCTATTAGAATTAAACATGTTTTAAAGGGAATAAAACATTGTTTAACACGACCGATTTCAAGTTAATGTTAGTTTAATTTTGCGTTGTTCCTACCACGTTGCAATATTTCTGACCTTTTTTATCAACTATTTAATCTAGATGTATGATTAGTACATGTGTATTTTATGTATGTCTGGATGTTATGACGTATTATGGTGTATTTGCTGCCATATACATGTATTTGTATCGTTTTTATCGTATGCACTTCGTGATCAATGAAATGTCATTATCAACTTAATGTACAAGTAATTTGTATATCGTACGCAAAAAGATAATTTCTTGTATTCTATTCGAAGACTATGTGATACCGTAAGCACTGGTTTATCATTCACAAACAATTTCAGACTGAAACTCATACTTAGACTTCAATATTGCAAAAGTTAAATTGACCAGCCGTTCGTTTTCATTCATTCTAAACGAATAACATTTGGTCTGAATATTTGCTATTATTCACTCTACATTTTGATACAGTTTTATAAAAATATACTTTCATAACAGCATTGGAGCAAAAATAACATTTTAAATTTTAAAGTCCAAGTCTGAATTTCAGTCTGAAATTGTTTGTGAATAAGGCCCCAGGTGTGTTGATATTATTGGTATTTGCTATATATTTTTGTGAATTGTTTAATATCTGTTAAATATTCTTCATAGTTTTTGTATTAGAGTATTCTGCAATATCTCCAGCAAAGTTTTGATATATACTTAAAGCCGTTAGAAACGCAACCGAACATTGTCTGCTTTAAAAAATGACATAAAGAAGAAATAATTCTATATTAATATTCTAACATAATTTCATAAACTTATTGAATCATGAAATATGAATTATTGGTCCATAGTTTCAATACTCTTCGGACAATATTTTAAACATTGGTAACAGTTGGTAGCTTTTAACACCATGTACAAAATGAAGCCTAATTAAAACAGTTGCGTTTTTCCTGGTGATTAATATATATGTCATGTTATATAACATCTTTTGAGATGCTTTTATATGTGGTGTTAATTATTTGTCAAATTACCTTTTATGACATGACTTTTAAGTATGTTTTATTCATAAAGTTTCTAACATAGTTTTAGACTCTTTCGATCTGAACATTCTAATGCAAGTTGTACATTTCTCTTAGAACGTTCTAAGGTTTTTAGCTCAATTTCTCAAAGAACGTTATAAGGATTTTTGGTCAATTTCTCTAAGATCATTTTAAGATTGTTGGGTCAATTTCTCTTAGAACCTTCTAAGGATTTTAGCCAATTTCTCTTAGAACGTTCTAAGGTTTTTGATAATTTTCTCTAAGAACGTTCTAAGTTTTTTGTCATTTTCTCTTAGAACGTTCTAAGGTTTTTGATAATTTTCTCTAAGAACATTCTAAGGTTTTTTGTCATTTTCTCTTAGAACGTTCTAAGGTTTTTGATAATTTTCTCTAAGAACGTTCTAAGGTTTTTTGTCATTTTCTCTTAGAATGTTCTAAGGTTTTTGATAATTTTCTCTAAGAACGTTCTAAGGTTTTTTGTCTTTTCTCTTAGAACGTTCTAAGGTGTTTGGGTCATTTTCTCTTAGAACGTTCTAAGGTTTTTAGCCATTTTCTCTTAGAACGTTCTAAGGTTTTTGGGTCATTTTCTCTTAGAACGTTCTAAGGTTTTTGAGTCAAATTTTCTCAGCTCGTTCTATGTTTTTTGGTCAAATTCTCTTAGAACTTTCTAAGGTTTTTGGTCATTTCTCTAAGAACGTTCTAAGGTTTCATTATACGCATTAAAAAAGCCTTAAAACAGGGGGTAAAACTGGGAGTAGTGTACGAAGTCCCTTTTTAAAATATGACGTGTTATAAGTAAAACAACACTACGTACGGCCATGCAATCAAAATTAATGTTAACACGAAATTGCATTTGTTTGCTCTGCTCGTATGGCATATGGTAGTTTCAAACTCAAGTTGCATTAACTTTTACGATAGACTTTCTGTTTGTTTGTTTTTGACGGGTTTCTGACCCGAAGGTAGCCGATTGTTTACATCAAACCGATTTAATTTTCATTGCATCAAAGTGTATTACATACGTGTCTTCGTGTCATACATTATCACATTCAACACTTTATCCTTACACTTCTTCAGTGACTTCGAAGAAAACAAATGCTTACATGTCTTATTAATTGCAACTTATGTCCAATTCAGAGACATAACGATGTATTTCGTCCACCAGAATGATTCCTTACCAAATATGTACAAAAACGTTTTTATTACATACATTATTTAAATAATCCAAGTCATGCTGCTTTAATGAGAAAATATTGAATTGCTGAATATTAACATTAGGAACAACCACACGCTTTACAGTGATACGTATATAACATACTAAAGTATGTTGACAAATTCAAAGAGAGAGGTCATCAACATGTGCATATGAACATCAATACATTTTGTACACTATTAATAACTAAGAAGAAAATGTTGAACTCTGCTATGGGATTTCCAACTTCTTTTGTAAGTGACGTCATATCAAGAAAACACAACAGTGTAATGCCACTATTTGCAAGCAGGAAACAATATTTACTTCATATGGTCACTTCGTTTCCTTAGTTACGTTGAAAACAATAACTTAATGTAGAGCATTGATATTAATATCACAGCGTAGAAGAAGAGCACTTCGGAATGGTAAACATCGATGTATGGAACAGAAATTGCCGCTCCCCAGAGTTGACGTTGTAGAAGTCTGACGGCATATAATACAGTGAAACTTCGATAATAAGACCACCATTGTTTCCGAGGTGAGTCGGTCTTAGTAATGAGTTGTTCTTATTGTCGAGGTGAAATAGTTAAATAAAAAAAAATGATTCATTAAAATACGGCCTTATCAAGGTTGTCTTTAGCTTATATTTATATAAGGTAAAACCTCGCCTTACGACCACCTCAATAATAAGACCACCTCAAAATTAAGAACACAATATGCATGTCCGTTTTCACTATTTTGTTCTTCATTCAACCTACATATTAAGACCACCTCAATAAGAAGACCAATTTGCAAGGGTCCCAAAGCTGGTCTTATTATTGAGTTTTTACTATATATAACATATGTATATCTGGATAATTAGTTCAAACGTCGGTGGATTTAAATCAAGATAACTATCGCACACATGGCAAGAATATATGCAAGAGTCACGTGACAAAGAGGACTAGAGCTTGTACGATCATCCGATTTCTTGACTTCAATCCAGCTGTCAATTAAACCTTCAAGAACGTTCATTGGCATTGCACCGTTCTCTAAGATATGTAGATGAAATTCCTTCACGTCAAAGTTCGAGCCTGAAATGTCCAAAATTGAGTAAGCGTATTTGATAGAAAACATGGCAAACTGCAGGGAAACCAAGTTTTATCACATATTGTTCTGTTTCTTACTTTCGCTTATTTTTTTATCAGTTTCTATATCAAAATAATAACAAGAAGCCATTTTCCGAAGTATGAATACTTCAACAGAAGAGAAGAATAATACATTAATCTTCACATATTTTCCGACCGTATGTTTACTTCATTTCATGTGGTAAAATCTGTAGACAGATAGAACTTGGTCTAAAAATCAGAAATACAAACCCAATTCTGTTTCTGCCTTCTGTCGCATTAGTTTGATTTTTATTTCACCCAGTTTGTATGCGCATGCCTGGCCAGGCCACGTGATGTAGCGATCAATTTCATTGGCTGAGCTTCCACCAAACATAGCTGTGTGAGTTTCCAGGTACTGAATTGCTTCATCACGTGACCACCTGTTTCATGAAGAATACAACAATATTGTAATGCGATAGACTGTTTCACTTTTCATTCATTCCATTGCCATCACTTGTTTATATTGAGTGTTGACCCCGATCTCCCGAAACATCTCAATTTCATCTCAAATATTGTCTCAAATTGTTGCGATTTTCTCATCTTAGACAAGACTCAAAATCGATATTCCAAAACAAACAAAAATGAGATGAGCATTTTCCCAAAATGTGTCAAGAGATCAAATATGAGATTGTCTCAAACGCAGGCTCTGATTTGAGCGAAATCTCATATTGAGCTGAGATTCAGTCTATTTGGGATGTTTTGAGAGACCGGGTCCTGTTTCGTTCGCTCAATTCATGATCCGTTACATAACAAGGACAGTCACGTGTTTTTTTATTTATAGATAGATATATATGTTTTGCATATTGAACATCGACGGGTTTTCTACAAAGCAGCAATAATCAGTTTACAGTAATGAGCGGAGAAAGCATTTAAGTTTGGTTTGTGAATTTTAGAATTTCATTATACAGTAAAGTAAAGTAAAGTGTTTATTTATTATAGTGTCACCCCTATTTAAAGAGCCAGCCAATTTGACTTATGAGACACCTACTTTCTGAGCACATTCACTTCCCGATTCCTATCCTTTTAATGCCAGGCACCAGGCAGGTAGGCACACGGTAACCATTATTTAACTAGCTGGCGGCTTACCAACCGGCCATATCAGAACGGACCCCTGCCGGGATTCGAACCTTCGACCTCCCGCTCCCAAAGCGGATGCCTCAACCACTCGGCCAAGGGAGACGGTATATATATATATACATGTATCGTTATTCGGTTAACTGTTTACACTTTATCTCTGCTGTGTTCTTAAACCACAATAAGTTCCTAATAAGTTTCGATCGGGTAGTTTGGTTTAAGAATCACAGAAATGACAAATTGAATCATTGAAATGTCGTACTTTTTGTAATGTAATCCTGTGTCCACAACTAGACGACTAGCGCGCAATATCTCATAACTGTATCGTCCCATCCTGGAAAATACGTTTCATACAAGTTTACAAGTTTATTGTACTAAGCTCAGTTCATGTATACATGAAAGCATGAGAATGAAAATCTTACAGTACTAATTAATACAACAAGGCATATACTATACAATATCAGTGAGATTACAAGAGCAACATAGAAAATAGTCAATATAAATAGACACAACTTAATGATGTTACAGAGTTGTGTATATGTTACTATAATTTATAAATAAGAAGACACACATATTTTCAAAAGACAGGATAGTGACAAAATATAGTACCAACGTTTGGATGAATTTTTCTATTGGAAGGAACACATAATTTCTTTGATGAAAATGCAAAGTTTTTTTAATGAAGCTGTATGTTCTAGCGATATGTACAGAACACACGATACTGACTGGATAAACTATAATTATATTGATACGTTTAACTTGCAAAACTAATTAGTATGGAACTTACTAACGATAGATACATTTACTTTCACTTGATCGATTAACCGTGAGCGAGTCATACAGAATGGCTATGCACTATTTTGTAGTTATTATATTGTTTTTGTATTATGTTGTACTGAACATAGGTCAGACGGAAATAAAGAATATATTTACATGAAATTCAATATACGAATGAATGCGCATTACTTTGAAATATAATTATAAATAATTTATTTTACTTTTATGATATATCTGGGTATCGGCATGGTATGGTTAACCTATAAACGAATGAATGCGCATTACTTTGAAAAAAAATAATTATAAGTATTTTCTTTTACTTTTAGTATATACCTTGTTATGATATGTACAAGTAAGGTATAGATAGATCAGTACACGGGACATATAATATAGATAACAATACATTAATAAATATTTTAGTCGGATCCAAAAAATGGTATATGTTTATATGACTGTAGAAATATACTTACTCAAAAACAAATATGGTCTCACATTGTAGCATAAAATCATTTTAAGTTCTACAAATTTACCTTTGTATTTCCGTTAGAGAATAGTTTTTTACATCGTCATACAAATATAACATATTCAATACTATTTAAACAAACTATTTCGCAGCTGTATTGTTCAAAAAATGCTGGGCCTGGATCAGTATGTTTAAATTATTCTGTTCTGTACCGTTCTGTTACACTGCCACAACTCTTGTTTAATGTTCATAAGCTATTTTTTTTGTTCATTTGGTTACCTAAAGAAACATGAAATAAAGTTGAACTTCAATAAATATGCATTATCACAGAATACATTTACAATGTATTTCTCTGTATTTGTCGAAAAAAGGCGTTTGAATTATTATAAAATCTAAACTGAAACTTCCATTTTTTCAACAAGCGGGTATTTGTACTAGTTGTGTCTGCTAGTTATATGAGTAAACAAGATTGGAAACTGGTGAGTCAGATACATCTTTAATCTATATAGTACAATAAACCAATGTCTATTACGACACAGTTTATTTATCATGAACAAAGTCATAAGGGAGTTTAGTTCTACAAATTATTATTATTTATTAGTATTTATTATTATTTATTATTATTACAAATTATTATTATTTATTATTATATATAAATTAATAATAAAAATTATTATTACAAATTATTATTATTATTACAAATTATTATTATTTATTATTATATATAAATTAATAATAAAAATTATTATTACAAATTATTATTATTATTACAAATTATTATTATTTATTATTATTATTTTGCTAAATGTATTCTTCATGCTGACGTTCAGTATCAGTCATGAAGTACTATATATATACCTGTTTATAATGTGTATAATGCATGTTATAGGTTCATGGGTCTATGACCTTCTCGATTTTGAAAAAAAATAAACTTGTCAAACTTTGTCTTACTTACATCTCATACTCGTCTTTATACAGCCCCATTTCTTCACCAAGATATTCCGAGTACAGACCCCATCCCTAGAAACAAAATAATCGTTAGCAAGCCTGTCTACTTCTTTCTTTAAATCATAATCATACAATCTAGCCTAGCCTACACCCTTCCAAACATTTATGTCACACTCGTATACGTATAATACAGTAAAACCTCAATAATACGACCACCATTGAGACCCTTGAAAACTGGTCTTACTGTTGATGTGGTCTTTATATTGAGGTTGAATAAAGAAGCAAAATGAACTTGAATTTGTTTTTCTCAATTTTGAGGCGGTATTATTATTGAGGTGATATTATTATTGAGGTGGATATTATTATTGAGGTGGTCTTTAAGTGAGGACTTACTGTATTATTCAAACATTTCCTACAACTGTCTTTCCAGGATAATAAATCTCAAATCAAATATGAAATATGTACAGAAAAGAAAGGAGTTCGATTTACATGTGTATTGTTTTTGGTTCACTTAAAATTAGTAATTTACACTACACGTCAGAAATGTATATATTGTGTTACTGTGTGAGATTATTTTCCATTAATACAGAATATCATATAATCTGTCTTTTCAATCTTAAAAGTCAACTTATTCATATGTTAATGGTAAACTATTTTTATTGGCATTTTAATACTAAGCACCATCTTGAGACCTACTTTACTAATATAATTATGTACATGATTACTCAGAAATGTGTTTGAAGTGAAGCGAAAGTAAGCACACTCATGCAGACGTTAAAATCCATTAGAATTTACAGGAAACAAGTACAGTTTATTTACCTCGCCATATGATGAATAGTAGGGGAACCAGTTTGGAATGTTGTAGAAATTTAGGATGGAATTCCGTCTGAATGCTGGCAAATCTGCTTTCATGGAATAGCTGTTCTGTAAATAGGAACATCCAGTGATTGTACATGAATTATGCATTATACAAATAGATATAGTGCGATTTTATTAACTGCGAACGTATGAATATATTACCGGGGCCACTACTTTTCAAAATAGTGTTGAAATGTTCGTGTTTGTCCGTAAGCATGACGGCGAATAAGCGGCGATGTTTTGATAGAAAGGTAAACCAAACCGCATTTATAGATTAACGGCTAGATGATTTCCTTACCTAAATTGCCATGGTCCGGTCCCAATAGTTCATACACCTGTTCCCGGTCAATATAACAGCATTATACATGGACTGAAAACTTGTACCGAATATAGTATCTATTCGATCACAAAATTCATATTGACCAAAATGGTCAAACAACAAACCCATACATGTTCAAAGAAAAATGAAATGATCTACAGCTAAATACCAGGATTATTTTAATGATCGGATTAGAGACAATTTAATTGACATTGATCACAAAATGTTGACTAAAGGGAAATAACTCAAATACAGAGATTGGCTAAGAACTGTCTAACGAACAGGGGACCTAACTCATGCATTATTTCGACAATTTCTTGATATTTGTGATTTTGTAATAAAAAACATCAGTAAAAGCAAGCCAATTCAAATTGAAAATGACATCCACAGCGAATATTCACTCACTTATAGTTATACATCTACTACTGACTGTTTTCCTTAATATTTGTACTTTCTGCAAGATTAACAACAGTCTGTCCTTAAATATCCGATGTCCACTTAATTTAGAAATGCGGAAAATAATCCTATTTCTTACCTTTCTTTGATTTTAAAAGTATTAATACGGCATTTATTAAGCTTATTGTAGACTTTGCACATTAGCGGTTTTTATAAATTTTATATTAGTAATACGACCATCCTTAAAACTGGTCTTCTCATTGAGATAGTCTTGATATTGAGGTAAAATCAATAGCAAAACTCTGAAAATGGAGTTGAAAAGTGTGTTCTTAATTTTGATGTGGTCCTATTTTTAGGTGGTCTTTAAAGTGAGATGTTACTGTACTGTGTACCTGCATATGATGCCCCGGATTTGCTTCGTGTAGAGATAAAGCCATCATCTCGAAGAAGGGTCTATAAAATAAAGAAATATTAAATACATTAAAACCTCAATAATAAGACCACCATTTGGAATCTTGAAAACTGGTCTTGTTATTGGTGTGGTCTTAATATTGAGATGGAATACAGAGCAAAACAGTGACCATGGACTTGAAGATTGTGTTCTTAATTTTGAGATGGTCTTGTTGTTGAGGTGGTCGTTAACTGAGGTTTTACTGTATATCATTTGTTTGTCGAATTCTACCTCTCCATAGCAACTGATGTCGGGAGATGCAAATTCGACAATACTTGGTAATTACTGCAAGGGATTAAAGTGGTAGTAATTACAGGAGTAATTGGGACAACGTATATGGTAGTTTATTAGAGAATGTCGCTCAAGAGAGGGTTGCTTTTGAAATACTAGTATTGAGCGAAACATCATTACCAAAATAAGAATTTTGATAGTCGCTATATAATACGGTTTATATAATTTACTTCCTCACTAACGACACCATCAGCTATAATATAACTATCACTTTATGAGAATTAGTTGAGAACCGTATCAAATCCTGATAGCGCAGCATACCAGTAATCAGACGACGAGTCATGGTGGGACCCATGTGTCCCTCATAGGGTCGAAGAGGCATACATTACACATAGTCAGTAATCATCATTTACCATAACCAACGATAGCAAAAATTAAGTTACCTCAGTAACATTTTGCATTAAATAATGTTTCAATACTTTACAAGTGTTTTCATTTTGAATGTGTTTGTGATATGATGTTTAGTGATTACGGCAAACTAAATAAGTCTGTTCTCTTCCGGTATGACATAAAGCTCCCTTTTTCTACATTCAACAACTGAAGTATATTTTGATCACAAATAAAGAAGTGAAAATGTTCTTAACATTTACATAACATAGAATTACATAACACTTTGTATTGAAGTTTAATATGGCATCACTATAATGGTATAACATTGTGTGTGTTTTATTGTTATTGTATATTCTCTTACAACTCAATTTGATTGGTGATATACATGTTTTAAGTTATAATTACTGTAGTTTGTAATATGTTCAATGTATATTGATGATATTACATAGTACATGTATATGCCTTTTTGTATTAATTACTACTGTAAGATTTTCATTCTCCTGCTTTCATGTATACATGAACTGAGCGTAGTTAAAATCAACTTGTAAAACTGAAACAAAGAAATAAATATAAATATCATAGAATCCACATTAAGAAAAGTATGCGTGATATAATAATGGGAACTGTGTATGTCTGAGTAATTATGCAATATTTTGCATAACTGAATCCAAAAAAACTTGTACGGGTAATAAAATATAGGCTTCAAATGGTATATTATGTGTTATCAAGTTCAACGTTTAATTTCGTTTTATTATTAATCGCAATACACTGCAATTTTGTTACCTACAGTACACTACATTGACATGCTTTAAATTAATGCTTAAACATTCCAAAATTTTTTTGATCGTGATATTAGTGTGCATACTTTATGTTATTAACCTTACCTAATATGTTTAAACTTGTTGGATGGTCGGGTTAGTATATTCAGTATACCATTATCTCAGGGAAATCCTGTACGGACAAGAGTTTTATTTTAAGTTGCAACAAAATCTTTAAAGACACCGAAGACAGTCATATTATCATAATGTTCGATTTTTACTCTAAAAACTGTCAAACATATAGATTTGTTTAAGATTTAACAATCTCGCAATCAAAAGTCATGTATTTGCTTGCTTCAGAAAAGAATTTCTACGAAATCAAGTTGTGCTGGATTATAATCAACCTTTCATTGACATTCAATTAAGTGTGAACAATAAAAATATAATACAACAAAAAGAAAACAACAACGCGGTTTTCGTTCAAGACATCGTGACAATGTTTGCCAAGATTAACTCGGATTATTGTTTGTAACACAAAATACATGTCTATCACTGTCTGTTCAGAATATCTTATAAATACTGAACCCAAAATTCAGAAGTTATCATTGACATCAAAGTCATTTGACAGTAACCGTTTCGTACTCAAGTCATTTCATACCACCAAAAATGGGAGCTGATGATCTCGATCTTGTCAACAGGGACCCTAACAGTCTTAATGACCATTTAAAGGTAAGTTTTTTTTGTTATTTCTATTTTCAATCAGAAGGAAAATATTTCAACAATTTTGATTAATTATAATTTCATTCACGATTTAATTCGCTCGCATATATTTGAAATTTAGTTAATAAGTAATATACAAATTATACATTGTATAAGGAATACTGTCATAGCATTACATTTAGGATTGTGTTAAACGTCCAAAACAAGTTATATAATTAGGTTTTGTATATAAAGTTTTTGTTTATTATAACTAAAGTGTTTTAATTTCGATACTGGCATTTTAATGTAATCAATGTTTGTAAATATCTTTTTCACATTGATAACGATTGATTTCCTTGCCAATGAAAATATTGCGTTAAATACAAGACATTGTACAAGCGAGAAGACATTTAATTCCAAACAGTTATCAAAGACTATTTTTGTGCTTTCGGAAATGTACGAAAACTTTATTGTATACATACCACCATTAGTACCCTCAAACAATATTTTTTATATGGAGGTGGTCTTAATATTGAGGTTTAATAAAGAGTAAAGCTGTCGGAATGGGTATACAAATTGTGTTCTGAATACTGGAGTGCTCTTACACTGGTATGACGATAATCTTTCCCTATTCATCTTGTAATTACGAAACTATACTGTAATTCATATGTTTATTTTTTATCAGGTACAATTCGAAGATGTGCTTGGCGAACCCGAAGGAGCCCACAGTATAGACTGTGTATGGAAGCTATCGTACACATGTTTTAACCTTTGGCTTGGACTCTGTTACAAGATATCTACCCTACTGTTTGGAATCTGTATAGCTGCAGAATGGGGATGTGAATTCGCAACGATAGCCTTCTACCATATTTGGTACATCACACCAATGTTGAGAATGTGCGAGATCAACTGCGCTGTATTCAGAAAGATGACCGACATTTGTATGTCTTGCTGTTTAACTCCATGTTGTGAGGCTTGTGGTGCGATTTTCATCCACTTTAAGAAATAACTTTCGAAATGTAGATAATACATACGATGGGAGTGATTACAAAAGCGTTATAGTTTCAATAATAACAATTATGTCTGGTGTGGACGGATTTTGATATAATTTAGACAGCAAATAGACATTAATTGTTATGTTGTTTTGGTCCCAAAATATATGGATGTTTTATTTATTTAGATTATATTTTGAATTATTTATATTGCACTTATAGAATAATAAATTATTGTTTAGCCAATTTATTCTTGTCTTCTTTTATATATGCATGAATAATTAAATATGCCTTTTCATGTTTGGGGACAAACATACATAAATTGCAACCTCTTTGGTTGCTTAGGGGTTGTTGTTGTTTTATAGAAGGTTCATTCATACTAAACTGTTTACTGCAGGATATGTTAATGTAGTGGTTGAAGAGCGTGGCATATTATGGTTTAATACAGTATTTAGGCACTTATATATATAAATACAGAAATGTCGCCAGACATGACAAATAAAGCGGTATACCATAGGAGCGCTACGAATAAATGGAACACAAACACCACATAATGTACAATATGCACACGACAAGAGCGAATGAAATCCCTGCAATAATATAGAACAAAAAAGTAAATAATGACATTCTACATAAATCAGGATTCACAAATTATTATAATCAGTTTCAACAACATGCTCTAGGGTAATTGACCAGTATTATCTGGGACTGTGGAGTTGGTAATCAAATCCCGCTCAATGCTGGAAGCATGACTGTCGGACCAGAAGTCAATTGACAGCCGAGTGTTATGTAATAAATGATGAACCTAGGGTCCGATCTCTCAAACATCTTAATAGAAATCTCAGCTCAACATGAATTTTTGCTCAAATCAAAGCCTGAGTTTAAAACAATCTCATGATTGATCTCAATGCAAATTTTCTGAGAAAAATCTAATCTCCTTTTTGTTTTGTAATATCGATATTTGTTCAGATTTGTCATTTGAGTGTAAGATGACAAAATCTGAACAATTTGAGACAATATTTGAGCTGACAATTAGCTCAGATTGAGATCCTTCGGAAGATCGGGGCCAGGTCACGTGTTATCAGCAGCAATACTTACACTTCCATTGGTCGGAATAGATTGATAGAAAATACTCCAGGAGAATTTTCTGAAGCTGAAGAGTACCCGCCTCCAATCCCATCCGAACTTGATGCTTGTATTCTGTAATGTAAAATATTATTGTGTTCATATCATATTTAAGCTCCTTTTTCGACAACATGTGTGTCTGTTTTAATTATACCATACTAGCTTCACCAGTCACCATCACCACCAGGACAATAAAAGCTAGATATTGGCCATCGGTGGTAAAAGTAAAATAAAATATTTGTAAATTATAGTTATATTATACTGACCAGCCATTTCTGACATCTACTTTCTGAGCACATATACTTCCCGATTCATATCATTTCATGTCAGGCAACAGGCAGGTAGGCACACGATACCTACTAAGCTAGCTGGCGACTAACGAACCGGCCATATCAGAAAGGACAATGCCAAACAATCATTCCTTTTCTCCAAGTATATTTATGGAAACACTCAATAAAGCAAAATTTTAATTATTAATGATTTATGCAAGTGGAAATCCGTAGCACAATATGGGAGACCACTTGTGCCAAATATGATAAACACTAGGTGGCATAATATTCATTAAATAAAATAATTACTAATTATCGATTTGAAAAATCCGGAACTCACAATAAAGGCACATCAGGAATGTTCTTGAAAACTGTGTGAAGTTTCGGGTTAATTCTCTGGAAAACTGTGTCGTTATATGTCTTTAAAATATATTCCTGGAACACAAATTAGATTAGCAATATTGTAAACATTCTGTCAAGTTACAGAATAGCAGACAAAGGGCTGATCACTCAGTTACGCAGAGTTACAAATACTTCTTTATATACAAAATGCCAACAATATATAAAAAAATATAACGCCGAAACCTGAATGATGAAAAAATACGACGTGCGTTTGATGTTATATTGTAAAAATGGATCCGTATCTGAATGAGTTGAAACTTATGCCGTTCATACCAAAATAATAATAAGTTTATAGCAACATACGTGGGGCGTTTAGTAAGTAACACAATAAAAGCAACAAAGAACATGGTCATAAACTGAAACTGGTGCGATGATATCAGTATAATACTTGAAACCTTCAATATGTAGTACATTGTATAACTCGAGCCCTATCTCATCCAGTAGGCCTACATTTGTACCAATATAAAGGATCACTTTATAGTTATTTTCTATTTGATTCCTTATAGAACGGCCCTTGTAAGTCTTATTAATTAGTATAGCATTCCAAAATTGCAAGCTCATTAAAAACGAAAAAGAAGCAACAGTAATGTGTCATAAAAAAATATAAAAATAATAAATTGGGCATCAAAGGGATCTTATCCTTGGTGAGACATTATACCATAGCATGAATTACCTCCCCTTATCACTTATTATTATAGGTAGGAAAGTACGTTATAACAATTCGAGCTTGTTATCAATTGTATCAAACCGACAGCAATACAAACAACTGTGTTCTCCCTACGTCCGAATATTTGATAACAATCCGGCATTGGAAACTGACCGTATCATTGGAATAAAATCTCGAATCGCCTTCTAAGCTCTTAAAGAACTCGGCTATGGATCCGCTGAACTCTAATTTGTCCATTATCTACAAAAAGCAATGTAATATATGTAACTATATATTTATCACAAACACTTTATAAAATACATAAAACATTGTTCAAGACATCCTGTTTCGAAAAAATATTTTTCAATAATTCATATTAGAACTAACATGATTGCTTGTAAGAAAGAAATATATATATACATATACGACGTACATGTATACCGTTAGTCACCAATAATGTTACATTTCCATAGCAACCACGGCGTACATTTTGTGAGGCTATTCATTCATGTCTTCATGAAATCCTCTTCCCTTTCCTATTCTTTAGCAATATCAAATTTTAATATGAAAATGCATTGTATATACAAGAAAAAAGATATTTTGGGCAATAAACAATAATCGATATTGACACCAGTCTGCTTACTTTTTGCATGTCTTTACTTATTCTGTCTACCTCTTGTAATCCAACATCGTGGACTTCGTCAGGTGTCATGTCAAATGACAAATGCCACTTGATGCACTCACTGTAATACTGATTGGTTGGATCCCAGGCGTAAACCCCGTATTCCTCTCTTGTATTAGGCATGTATTCCTGAAATACACGGAGTTATTCAGCTAGATAGATAGATACAGTCAAATCTCGTCTATTCGACAACTTTTTATCCGAATACACGGTATCATCCGATATAAATATCAGGTCCCGATAATAATTTAATTTATTATATCCTCTTATACACTGATTGGAACTGGTTATTCGAAAACATGTATTATTCAAAATAAACATTTCGGACCCGATGCATTCAAATAAACGAAGTCCAACTAGATAAAACGATGAAATAATAAGTTGTCCCTGACAGGAATAATGAATGAAAAAGCTAAACAAATAAACTAAACAATGCATTAAGTTACTAATTATTGAATATGTATATGGCTCATCTAATCCTAAATTGTTTAGTGGGCTTCATATTGTGTTACATAGTCTAAAACATCATTAATAAGAACAATTGCCATGTATAACAATTTGAAACAATCTTGTTTAATCATAGTTTATACTAATAGACAATTTTTTTTTTAATTTTATGATAATTCAAACGTGTTTTTCGACAAATACAGAGAACTACATTATAAATGTATTCTGTGATAATGCACATTTATTGAAGTTTTAACTAGATAAAGTATATTTTTCTTGATTGTTTAGGTAAACGAATGAACACAGAATGAGCATAATATATCTTTAAGCTATCAAGAGTAAAGAATCTTCAAAGACAGAAGTTATGTTCAGCGCAATAAAATACTATTATATATTTTCATTGGCAAAGATGTCAGTCGGTATCAATCATTAAACAGTTGTTTACATACATTAATTACATATAAATTGTATGAAGTTTACAATTCGTGTGTTAATTGAATGGAACCCTTAATACCGTGGGATTAATCAAAACTAAATATACTAATATAGTGCTTTTGTGAATATATTTAATTAATGAATGGATACTTAATTGATATTAAATAAATACATTGTTATGTGTCAATAAGTGCCTGATTCGCACTTGTTATGGAAACATGAAGCATGGTAATACGTACGTCGACAATGAAATTCTTCAAGTCCCTAAATGCGTCAATGTACGCTTCAACCGCCTCCTTTCCTCGTTCCCTGATGTCAGCTCTGGTATAATACATGACTATAGGTTGTTAATGCGGAAACAATGTTATAATGCATGTTGTTCTACATGTTAATGTATTACGAAATCTCGAATGCAAAAACTCATATATTAAGAATGACTGTTTCTTATTGCCCAGATGCTTTCGTTTATTGACTTGCTTTTACAACGACAAAAACTACTATCAGCTTCAAACCAACATACAAATGTATGTTCTAACTAAACCAATCAAGCATTCATCCTGCTCGTTCTTAGATAATAAATTCATTTTTTGATAGCAGTGGTATGCTTGTGTGCAGAGTTTTACCCTTCACCAACAATATCTTTGTCGTAAAGACACAGAGTCGACATGTAGCAGAGCCGTCACACTGTGCTTTTGACATAAACGTACATGTAAATCTAATAAAAAGTCGGGGTACGAAAGCATGGTAGTGACATTTCAGCTTCATAAATTCAGGAATTCAACTTTTAATGAATTCACGATTTTGGCTTCATGAATTCATTTCACGAAGTTGTAATCGTACAAACCTGTACGTGAAATTCAAAATGGGAATTCGTGAAGTTGAAATTGTGAAATCATGAAGTTGGATTTGAGAAGTCTAGAATCTGAAATGTCACCACCAGGCTTTCGTACGTTATAGACATAATACATTGCTTCACGCTGATAACTACACAAACATAAGATTATCTTAGATAACAGAAGTATGGATACACTTACCTGACAGATTCATTTGTAATATGTGCATTATCTAGTGGATCACGAAATGGATTATAGTACCGCGAATCCTCCGAATTGTTGAATATATTTGTGTCAAGTTGGCCAGGAACTCGTGCCTTAAAAAATAGATTTTGAGATGACATGAGAGACAATTCAAATGTGTTCAGCTAAGCTAATTTTAGTCTTGCGACTATGCCCAGCATTTTACTGGTTTTCAAGTAAAGCCACACTGTAATACAGCATGTAATTCATAATTAAAAATGTCAGCAGTTAGATAACTGTTCCCCCCCCCCCCCCAGCATGCTATATGACCTGTGGCCAGATAAGATATTAACTCATGAGCATGTGACGTAAGAAATGAACAGAATGAGATTTTGGATTTTGTTTGTTAACGCTTTCAATTTCCTTATCATGTATATATGTATATACATGACACGGACATATAATATGGTTTATATGTCCTTGTACATGATAAGGAAAATTACTCATTTTTGTTTGTCCAGAACAAGCCTACTTTCGTATTTGCAAGTCTCATCTTCCATAGACTTGTGTAATCCTCTGTATCATGGTATGTGCTCTTCATGTACAAAAACAACGCCTAGCAATGTGTGGCTTATCAGACACTCAGGCAGTATATAGTGTGATTTACTGCCTAGACTTTATCAAAATGTCATTGTAAACTCACTTAACTAATTAGAGAGTATAAAGTATCAAGCTGAAAGAATACTGGAAACCAGTAAGATTTTTGGACAAAGTCGCAAGACTGTGTTATCATTTTAGTATTAGCTTTCCTCTAGGAGTTGACAAAATCTGTACGCTGATGTAACGTAATGTATTCGCCTCCTTAGGTAAAATATTGAATACGTAAGACTGAACCTCTCCACCCGACAAAACATGGTTCCAAGAAACATATTCCTCCGCGTATACATATAATAGGTTTTCAATTGTTGAACATAGTGCCCCTTCATATAATCATATAATTTACGCAGGACACTTACTAGTTGACACCTTTACTAAATCATTTATAATTCAGTTGATTAGATAATGTACTTGTATATACATAAATTTCTAAAACTATCTTGAATTTAGGTTCACTGCCCATAATCTTTCACTACGTTACAGCGCTGTAAATCAAGACATATCCATTGGTGTTGTAAATTAATACATACATATAATATTTACACTGTGACATTTTAGGATTAAACTCATTTCTTCAGTGCCCGAGTGTATGAAGTGCTCAACGCCGTGGATAGTACACTTTAGTTTTTATTATGTTCCCTAACGTATGTACCCTTGAGCCTCCTCAAGTGCCTTATGTTTTATGGATTGTTGTATTCCCGGAGGTCTGTGTGCGAGGCACTGTCTAATGTATGTGGCGTTCCCTGTAGCAGCTTATTATCTCTCTTTTAACATTAATATCAGGTTATTAGTGTATTTTCTATAAGGATTAATATATGTTAATGAATTTGATAATGAAACTGAACATACCAATGACACATTATGTAGGGTACGATTCAAGGCTATTGCACGACGTCCCAGTTCTTTAATACCGTCGACCTGCAAAATAATAGAGAATACTCTATATTTGTCATATCTAACCTTGTCAACACGCCGTGTATACTGACACAAGAAGTGGTAGGGTTATGTAAAGAGAACACAATAATGTCAATGTCAGTGGGTACATATTTAATTCACAAATGCCAATTTTTTTCCATAATAATTAAGCCGATTAATGTTCAAATCCGTTCTTTGTCCTTTATAAATGACTTTTGGCCTTCTCTCAAGGCATTTGGCATTACATAATAGTCTTTTGCCTTTTTAAATGGCATATAAGTCCTATAAATGCCTATGCTCTTCATCAATGGCCTTTGGCCTTCTTTAAAGGTTTTTGGTATTCTACAATAGCCTTTGGTTATCCTTAATGACATTTGCCTTCTTAAATGACACACCGGTATGCCTTTTTATAGCCTTTCCACATCAACAATGACCATTGACCTTCTTTAACGACCTTTGCCGTCTTAAAATACATTTAATGGACTTTGGCCAACTGCATGCCATTCGCATAGTTATTTTCTTTAATGGCGTTGTACATTCTTTAAGAAATCACTCACAGTTTTTGCTTTTTACTAAACTAATGCTATTATAGAAGGAATGAATATTCACCGACATTTTTCTTAATCAATATTATCTATGAATTATTCTCTCGCAATTCTAATTACCATTATTTACATATCTATAATACAGGTTAAACATTATGCATTAGTGTTTGATAGCAGGAGGGATATGTGTCTAATGCATGCATAATGCGTTGCTGTTATCACTTAGTTTGTTTGCATAAATTTGTCTGTTTCGTGTGTCAGCATTTTTTAATTCGCGATGATGGATTAGGTGAACATTACACATAGCCGTTATAGATGCAAATCACGTCGATATATAATGTCTTGTAATAAACAATAATTGAATGACAAAACTTCAAATAATCATCTATATTGAACATTCCCCGTAAATGCGGCTTTAAAATACCATAAACATAATATTCAAATTGCCAAAAAAAAATGCTTGGTCATATCGAAAGCATAATGATTTATGCCAATACATACACATACAACCGAACCTTATTTATTCGACAACCCTCTAACCGAATACTAGGTATTGTCCGAAATAAATAGCAGGTCCCTAGTTATCTTCTTATGCACGTCGAATTAAAATAGCTTTTCGAAACCATGTATTTTTCGAAATAAAATTTCGGACCGGCGAATTCGAATGAACGAGGTCCGAATGTATTACATGTAAAACAATACAAAGGTACAAGGGACTCCTGCCACAAACTTAAGATAATATTTGAAAATAACAATACCGTTATGGAATGGTCTGGCAAACACAACAATGGTGGTTTAAACCAGCAAACAATCTCAATTCAGTATTGCATAATGATGCCAAATTTCACGTATTTGCAACGAAAATACACCGGGATACTCGAATTACCGTATACAGTCAGTTTTATTATAATTAATAATCTTGATGAACTTAGAATTAAATCTTGGCAAGTAGATTCCGCTCTACATGTCCAAATAACCAATGACACCGCGGTTAGATGAAATGATTTGCAATATTGAAAAACAAATGTAACAAGCATAATTCAATCGTTGCTGCCTTTGGTTCTACATGTATTTCAGAATGTCCCAACTTAACATGTTGTCAATATAAACACACTTCTCATAAAAATATTTCGAGACCAAGGAATCTGCATCCTAAGATCAAGTTCTGTAAATGTGGCTTTCCGTGTGTTTACTTTTTCTCCTCACTTGTTTCACGAACTGTGGAAATTTTTAACAAGGCAATACAAACTGGACAGTGTTGAAATAATGTAATTTAATTTTATTCCATTTGTTAAGTAATATTGACGAGGAATCTATTTTATAAACGTCTAGAGCGGCCCTCTCTTGAGAAGCCACCTCTCTCCAATAACAAATTTTATTTTCCTTTAGTAAACAATTAATATCAATTTAATAGGGATGTCAACGGATGAAAAGATATATAGCTTGTGCATGATTTCGAAAAGGCTTTGTTACCGGCAAAAAGGAAACTTTAGTGTCGCATAATGCCAGTTCACGAAAAAGAAAGCATAATCGAAGAGTCTATATATTTGTCATTATCATCCGATCGGGTAAAAAGAATGAAACATTTGTCTTATTAAGCTGTATGTAAAAAAGGGGAAATAATTGAAGTACAATCTATTCTTACACTTGCTTTGATCTTTAACATTGAAATTATATATATTATCAAATATTCGAATGCCAAATCAATATTCGAGTATTCGGACATACGAACCAATATTCGAATATTCGTTTACATCCCAACACTTTAACCCGTCTAGAGCATTAACCTCCCAACAACAGTCAAACTATGGTACTTCCAATGAGGTTTGGTGCCCTTCCATACATACCTGTTTTTGAACGCCGTGCAACCTGTCTATATAGTTTTCGAAGTTTGTTTGACTCCCACTATCTTCAAAGTAAGGTCCACTATATAGCTGTATTCCATTAAGAAAACTGATTGGGCTTAGTGCTCCATATCTGTAAATACATTTATAAGAACTTTACTCATTGCTACGAAAGACTGGTGGTGTCATTCATACTCAACCATTTTTTTCCTAGGAAAGTCACTATTTCAACATTTCTACATCACGAATTCATAATCTTGAAGTCAATATTATGAATTGATGGAGTTGAACTCTTGAAATCATGAACTTAAAATCGAGAATTTTAGACTAAGTTGAAAACAATAATTCATGAATGCACGAATTCAAAATTATGAGTTCGTGAAGTTGAAATCGTGAATTCATGAATTTGTGAAGGGGAAAACCTGAAATATTGACTTTCCTAGGAGACGAATTAATGAAATGTGAATGTCAACACCGGATCTGCGTGCATAACCAATACTGTTAGCATTCCTTTATCGTGTTATACTACTGTGTCTAATAAAACTGCTTGTGAATATTTGTGTTGCAATATATGTATGTGTAAGTTAGTTTAGAAAAAATGAAAGGTTAAGCCAAGGAACTGTATTGACATAATGAAATGTTGTTCGAGTTCAAGTTAGTCACACTGTGGCTTACTTTTTACCACAATCAATTCATCGGCTATGTAATACGAGCTGTTAATGATATTATCCAAGGCCTTCCGTGCTAGTTATGATTACATACATTGCAGACGATAGTATTTCTAAGATACCTGCGTTGTCGAGGACCCAGTTTCAGGAAGTTTTCTGTATTCTCAAGTGATATTAACTCCATTTGAGACATTTCATTTAAGACAACCATGTTATGTCAACGTACGGTATACGTGCATTTATCATTCGCTGCAATACAACTTATTGACAGTGTTCGTACCAGTCGGTATTAAGATCCACTAAGCCTTCGACAAATACGTAAAGACATGCTAAACAAGGGTATATCAATCAAGATAAAATGGTCCTAAATTGCACAATAAACCCAGGATATATTTAATTCTATAAGTATCCGTTCAGTGATCATGCATACCTCATGCTATATATAATGCTATATGACTTTAAGGCAGTTGAATGGTAATATAAGTATAGTTTACAACCAGGGGACTTATATACACACATGTTAAGACTGAAAATCAGACATTGACTTTAAAAATGTCAAATGTTCTTTTTGCTACTATGTTATTACATGTATTACAGTACTTTTGTTTTTTAATGGCAAAAGTGTAGAGTGGGTATCAACAATTATTCAGGCAAAATTTCTTTATTTTTATTTAATTAAAACGAAATGCTAGTAAATATAAGTCTGAGTCTTAGTTTCAGTATTGAAGTATTTTTGAATCAGGCCCCCGTGCACTTTCCTTGTTATGCAGTATTTCTGTTATAAAAATAAAAACGTCCCATTCCTATGAAATTATACATAATGCCATTAAAACGCCTCTTTTTACAATAGGTGTCATTTTGTACCACGTTTATACAGCGTTTTACTGTTCGATATGTGTTAAATTATCTGCTCAAAACGTAACTTTAACTACATGTAAATACAAATAATTATTTCTTTCACGTTTGACTAAATTTAAGACATTATGTGTTTGAAGTGGTTTTATAGTGTCGCTAATATGTCCACACTTTTTAGATGCATTGTAGTTTGTTTGTTTCATCGGGTTTAACGCCGTTTCTCAACGATAGTTCAGTTATATACAGCGGTCGGTTCACCTAACCAGTTTTTCCTGGACTGAATTCTTACCAGTACTAACTTACCCTTCCACAAGGAGCCGGCAACTTCTCCACCTGTGGAGGAAAATCGACATTGTCGAATATTCATGAGAGGGTATCATACCGTATGACCTGTCGCGACCGGGAATCGAACCCAGATCACCGGGATACAAGTCCAGCGCACTAACCACTGGACCACGGCCGCGGCTCTAGATGCATTGTAATGGCGTTAAGTATACATTACATTCAATGTCTCTTGTACTGAATGCATATTAACTATTGATTTTGATTACAAGAACACAACATCATTTGCAACATCAATTTATTCGTCTGGAGATACAGATCTAAGTATGGCAATTCATGCCTTACATTTTTAGACCTGCATTATATAATTTGGGGAACACGTTATGAACGCAATCCGATTTTGCGCTAAGAATACTGTAAAACAAAGATTTTGCGAATATAATGAACGTAAACGACTTATTTTGTCCAGTTTGGGATGTCAAATGTTCGAGAATCGGCACAAACCGGTTAAATTTTACGAATCGGTGATTCGCTCTAAGTATTTGACAGTGCGAATGAGGATGAATCGGTTGTCTAACAGTTGAGTGCAGCGTATGAGAAAATTTCCACATAATCGAAGCAGTTTTCTGCCCAGGTTTTTTGTTAACAAAAGGCGTCATGTATCTTAGGATCGTATCTATATTGCAAACACATTGTTTATCAATCTTCGCTTTCATTATTTCTATAATGTAGCTCAATTATCAGTGGGCGATGAAGTATGAAATATAGACCTACGTTATAAACATGTCTACTTGAAACGTGTACAATATATTAGGCAAACACAAGAGGTATTATAAATATATAACGATGATTACTTACTCTGCCCATTTATTACCATGTAGAAATGTTTCTAACGTATCATTAAGAATGTCAAAATTCACCTTGCTACTTGTGTCAAGGTCGTTTCTGTTTATAGCTGTAAGTCGATCATAAAATGTTAACGTGTCATTCTGAAAAAAAACAGTTCTATATGAAATATATCAGTTTTAACAATTTATTGTTAATCAAGTAGAAGGTGAGTTCTCAAGGCGTTTTGAACAGATTTCAGTCATATGCATGTATCCATGGTGTCTATCTGTTGGCTGCGTGTTTGCAAAACGTAAACGAATTTTTAAAAAACCGGTTAATAATGAACTACTAAATTGTTTGTTCTGTGCTTACACGGATATCACTTATTCTTTATTTACATCTTGATGTTTCATGCACTAGTAACCCTTCTTATGGTTCATGGAAAGACGTCTATACTTTTATAACTGTCGTCTTATTGTTATAAATGCTGATGAACCTGACAAAGCCAAACTGCTCCATCCATTGGTATTTCTTCCATTAATAGTATTTCAATATGTTAATTTTCGATTCCAATGTTCATGTTCATTAAACTTTGACCTCAAAGTAAAGGATTACCCACTTTCAGAACGTTTCTATTGAAACAAATCGTGTAGATATTAGCATTGTACTTCATTTATTGTAATTCAACGTCGTTTTTTGTCAAGCATTTCGTTTTCCGAACTCAACATTAGCTTATCATATGGTTTTTCCCAATCGGTATTGAGTGATATTATAAGACAGGTTAATTTTGTTATAGATTTAATGAAAACATCGCAAAACCCTTTGATTAAAATCGGGAAAAAATCGTAATGTCGTTTGGTTAAAATCGGAAAAAATCGTAAATCTTCGTTAAAAATGGGCAAAATTCGTGATACCCTTCGGTTTTCATAGGAAATAGTAAAACTCTCAATAAGTTATATCATAAGATTCAAGTAAATTTAGATGTTATGATTTCAGTTAATTAGATCCAAGCCTCGGATTATTAAAAAATCGCTGTACCTTTTGATTAAAATTGGAAAAAAATATAAGACCATTCGGTTAAAATCGGGAATAAATTGTCATGCCAATTCGGTTTAATTTGGAAAAAATCGTAATACTATTCGGTTAAAATCGAAAAAACCTTGATACTCTGCATTTAAAATCGGAAAATCGTAATACTCTTCGGTTGCAATCGGAAAAAATCGTAAAACTCTTCGGTTAAAATCGGAAAATTCGTTTTACCCGTCGCCTTTCAAATCTTTCAAGTCCAAATTCTTCCATTTGGTCATTATAATCGGAGATGCCGTGGTATGAAGCCATTGTAGGATTTTCCTTCATCCTCCAGGTCCAGAAATCATCTTGAAGGGCTTTCAGGTCATCTGCATCGTTTCCTTTATCGAAAAAAAATATCATTACACCACGTATACTGTTCAAAAGTGCTAACCAACCAGTATCATTTTTATGTTGTTTCTAAAAACGCTTCTAGAAAACAGCTGCTGATGACTTTGGTTGAGGTAAGCTATGATAAGTATGATATACATGAAATGAACGATTAGAAATGCGGAATGCGTTATGCGGAATTAAACTAAGAAATTCTTTTCTGGATCCATGAAACAAATACTTATTTTATTTTTATTTTTGGATAAATCGCCATTTTTCAACATTATTGTTCAGTTTTACATGGCGGTCAGTTGACCTAATTAGTACTGTTGGGATTAATTATGAACCAGTACTTTCTTGCCCTCCTGTTGACGACCATTGCATGAATCAGAATTGGAAGATAAATGATCGCTTATAAAAGGCGAAGAAGGACACGACCTCCCGGATGACGGTCAAGCGTTCAACCAACTCTGATAACCAGGCGGACTCAGACGTTTTAAGGGAATACATTTAAATAGGATGCGTGAACGGAATTTAAACGTGGGATATATTGTATCAAACCGATATATTAGCGACTTAAATCAATTTTTATGCCGATTATGGATATGTTCGTTTTGATAAATTATTTAGAGTAACTGACTTTTAAATGACATGTAATTGGACATATATTTTATTGTGTACTGGATGTATGTAAAAGGTATTTGACATCATTGACATGAATTGACATTCCTGCTGCCGAAAATATTATTCAAATCACTGAATTTGACAATTTTTGCAAGAAATAAGACATTAATCTCCTGTCTTTCTTCCCGATTAGACATTGTTGTGGGCATATGTTATTTTAGATTGTTAGTATATGACCATGTCTGACTTTAAGGGCTGAACTTAGTACCGGAAGTACCACCCACACGTCCAGTCGCGCCCATGGTCCCTTTGAATAATATCAGTCTTTGAAACTTTACCAGGGAATAAGCGTCTACTATTGTAAATTATTGTAATGTGATACATTTATTCAAAAGTAAAAGTGTTTGCTGCAACATAAATCTTTTCGTTATTCTTACCAAAGTGGAAAATGCAATTGAAATAAAACCGATAAGATTCCAGCAGATGCTCTGGTACAACCCGATTTGTAATTAAAACCCGTTTTGTAATAAAAGTTTCGAAGTTGACAGAAACGCCTTATTTCATCATGAAATAACTGAACACCTGAATATACAGATGTGGAATGAGTCTTAATTCACACGACTAAAGGGAAATCTTGAGCAACAAGGACGTGGTTTTAAATTAACCGTTTTGTAAAAATTCAAAGTTGACAGAAAATTCTTGTTTCATCATGAAATCACTGGAAACCAGTCTACAGATGTGAATTTCTGTCAACTTCGAAACTTTTATTACAAGTCGGGTTTTTATTACAAAACGGGTTGTAACAATGCTCTACATTCAGGGCACGTATGATAACAATCTCTACACATACCTGCAACCGCAACTGTCTGTAGAACTGTACAGAAGATACACAAAACAAACTTAAAATCCACAAATGCTAACTTCATCGTGAAAAGAAAGCTGGTGAATACATTAATACACGTATAACCTAGCTGTATATCAACCGTGAGGAAACGCTGTTATCTGTGTACCACTGTAAGTGGTACGTTCTTCACCGATACAACATATTGTTCCTATCATTCAAGTGCATAATTTACGATTTTAAATCACCTTTCTTATTAAAAGTTACTGCGTGGTACAACTTGGAGCCGATAGTTAAATACGTTGTTAAATTTTTTTGCATCAAGCTCATTTATCACATAACATACGGCGCGGGAGTGATTATAACCTATGCACTATTTCTCGTATTACACTAGTGGATTATTTATGCAAATTAGGGCCGAATCACATATTAATACGCGCTGTCAGAAATCCAAACAAACATGGCCGACTTTCGCGTATCGGTCTACGACAAAAATGTAGCATTTCGCGATCGTCTAAATGTCAAACAGCTTCATAAACGAAAGTTTATCAGAATTCTAACCATTGAACGCGTAGGCCTACTTCAAATCCGATGCGAGTGCACATTTCAGTTTGTCTGGATCGAGGTATCAACATTTGGTTCGCTGCCCATCATCCGGATCACTGTGGATTTTTTATGTGAACATAAACAGAATAGACCACACGCTGATGCAATCCATCCTCCGAGAAAACGAGTACGAATGATTGACAGCGACTCACAGTGACACATTTTCAACTGTGTCAACGTAGATCTGTTGATTTACGTTCAGTCAATGATTTTACTTTAGAATGGACTCGTTGACGTCACGGCTTCATGTCGTCACAGCAGCGCGTGTGCACTAAATTTTGAACTTCTTCAATGTTATCCTTAAAACTGCACTAAATTATCGATCATGTTGTTAATTGTTTGTTTTGTGTTAAGTTTCAACTTTCGACATTACATTTGGTATAATTATCGGCATTAATCGTCGTTTTTATTCTGTGAAAATCTTTGGAACTATTTTTTCTCGACTGAATCACTAAAGTAGAGACACAATGCAGGGGCGGCTAGAGAAACGAGTCAGTGTGATTTTTTGTTTTAAGCCCGTTTAAAGTTATTTGATAAATATAATCTAGCATTCGTGTTAATATTTTATTGAATTTATTAAACTCGTCGGCGAAAAGGATATAATGCTCGGCAAAGCCTCTCATTATATTATTTTGACCGACTCGTTTAGTAAATTCAATAAAACATGAACACTCATGTTAGATCCTCTATTTATTTTCACAACGTGTCACGTGACAAGGACTTCATTTAGGGGAAGAAATTGCTGACACTCGGCAGCGCGGTAAGGTATGATGAATCGCCACTCTCCCAACCACTATTATTTTGGGTAGAAATATTGCCTGAATATAACACAATATTTAAGCTGTGAAAGTTGGTTTGGTTGACAATAATTCATACAAAGCCTATGAGCAAAGCATAACAGTTTATCAAGAATTGGATTTACGTATAACACTATTCACACAAAGCATACAATTAACATGATTTTTAATATCAATAAATGAAATATATCTAAATTTGTTACACACATTATAACTAGGACACAATTTGATAATAACAATGTCTCTATATCACATCGGTCTATATAAACAAGCAAAGATTATGTTAACATAAGGCGGCCCCTGCACCATTAATTCCGTCATCGTCAAGATCAGTATCTGTTGGAACGGAATGAGAATAGTTTAAGCCTACAAACAACTCTCATTATGCAGACGTCTATTAGTAAATCTGACGCTTATTTACGTTCACATAGCTCGTGTAAAGTATGTTTATATTTAATTTAACTAAATGTCAAGTTTATCTTGTGTTAGCCCATATCATTAAGTGAAGATGGTCTTAACCCATTATGCATCATCATTTCATTTAATAACATAATAAGTGGTCAACAAGATAAGATTCGTGTTATCATTTACATCTAGAAGCCAAAATTGCATTTATAAATAAGTGGTAACACAAATCTTAAGTGAAATTCGCGAATTTTAGTTATTAAGTAACATACTAAGTGGTCAACTTGATAAGATTCGTGTTACCACTGACATGTAGAAGCCAAAAATGAATAAGTGGTAACACAAATCTTAAGTGAAATTCGCGAATTTGAGTTATTAAGTAACATAATAAGTGGTCAACTAGATAAGATTCGTGTTACCACTTACATGTAGAAGCCAAAAACGCATTTATAAATAAGTGGTAACACGAATATTAAGTGAAATTCGCGAATTTGAGTTATTAAGTAACATAATAAGTGGTTAACTAGATAAGAGTCGTGTTGCCACTTAAATCTAGTGTAATACATCATAAAAAAGGTAAGAGGTGGCAGTTCTGTGCACTTTCAAGCCTGTTTCTAGTTTTATGATATTTATCTTACCGAAAATGTAACACGAATATTAACTAGATAGCTAGGTAATCATCGTAATAATTAAGTGATTAACACGAAACAATTCGCGAACGCTATCATGCTAACTGGTGGCAGTAATATGCCACCATAGCTTAGCAAACAAAACGTTATTTATAAAAAAAAACCGCTTTAACCATAGTATGCTCCTAGCAAGGGTTGTCCGGAAAGTACTGTCATTGGCGTAATAATCATTCAAAAAAGTATTTTTTTAGGTATGCATGCATGTCCTTCATGATTGACTCCCAAGCAAATTATGACCTTATATATTTGATTGACTATGTGTTATAATGTTCCTTCTCCGTCTCATAGAGGTATGTATTGTACATAATATATAAACATATTTGTTTGTACTCATGGGCCATATGGCAAACTTGACTTGGCTGTAAATCGCTGTACGGTTATTATTTCTATTTGTGTTTAGATGTATGTCGGCTTTCCCTTTTTCCTGTGCGGTTCTTTCACTTGTGTTATTTTCTCACCCACTTACGGCATATTGTTGTTAGCTGTCTTGACTTGTCCTGTAAATATTTCCTTACATTGAACCCCTCCCCCTGTTTGTCCTCTTTGATTCTCCTAAGTTATCCCTTATGGTATGCCAGGCCATTCCTTGCGCTCCTGTTCCCTAATGTGTTTACCTTGCTCCTCATTATGACTTTTCCTCTTTTCCCGGAGGTCGGTGTTGAGAGGCACTGTCTTATGTATGTGGCGTTCCCTGTAGCAACTTTATCTCTCTTTTAAAATGAAATTAACTAAACATTTATATGGGTTTCATTAGTCTTCTGTTACTTGAATCAGTTACGTATTACAGTATATTAAAAAGATTAAAAATGCTTTGTAATCATCACTATTTTTTAAATCAAAATATGTTAACCAGCTAGTATTCATCGGCCTATCTCATCAATTTACAAGTTATGTTCTAACAGATATGTTCTAGTACTAAGTGCATGTTCAACAATATCACGTACACTATTTGTATTGCATGTAACTTGCACAAAAAATAAATTAGTAACATCGAACGTTTTGTATTGTAATTGAATTGTCGTCGTCTTTAATTGTCCTCGAACTTTATTAAGGGGAAGGGGATTTATTATTATAAAACGGACATTACTTCAGTCCCTAGGTTTGTTATGTGTGCAAAAAAGGTCCAGAGCTCAATTATGCATCAGTGTGTAAGGGAATATCTTAGCTTAAAGAAAATATTAGGTACAGTTGTCGCATCATGGTACGATTTTAGAAATCCAAGATGGCCGCTATTAAAAATGGCTGCCAACAATGTGAAAAAGCGCATATTCATATTGTTGAGTAAAATAAAGTTCATACTTTGTTGTATGATGCATTCCCTTTAAAGTGTCTAACAATCAACACTATTTTATGTTGAAACTTTTATGCTGAGATTTATTGTTGAATTATTGTATTGGGGGTGACGTTTGTTGTGGTAAAATGTTCAGTACAGATTCTGTAAACACCAAACGAAGAGATTTTCAGTGATAAAAAGTATATTAAATTCCAAGTAGCGTACTAAATGATCATACAATAGTGCTTACATAATGAATAAGATAATGAAATACAATTTTCAGTGCAAAATGATGAAATAGGCTACACTTATGAAATCAAAATTTACAATAAATACACATATATAATAATCACTAAATCATCACTCAAATAATCATTTATGAAATCGAATATAAGTGATTAATATCTGCACGCCATTTGTAACGTAAAATGTTTGTACAAAAATTGCTTAATTTTGAAATAATTTATTTGGGGAGAAACTCGCTTAATTTAGGTGTGTCAGTTACCAGCTTAAATGCCAGTTTTTAAAGTACTAATTTGAATGTAATTTCACAAATATGAGCTGATTTGAATATGCTTCAATATAATTTAAAGAATTATAGGAACGTTAAAACGTGCAATATACTAATAACGTAGAATCAAACGTCACAAACATGTACCTAACTACAATTTAAACAATTGAATACAACATATATAGACAAATCAATATACCTATAACACCAAACGAAGAGTTTTCCAGTGATAACAAGTTTATTAAATTCCAAGTAACGTAATGATATTTGAACCAGAAAACATCTTCGTTTTTATGCAGCAGTCACATCCTGCTAAAAAATGCCTTACAGGTATTAAGACAATGCTGTTATAAAACCGTAATATTTACATAAGTACATCCTATAATTACAAAAGACCCTTAGTCTTAGCGCCTATGGGTAAGATAGAGATTTCCAATTTTAAGAGGAACTAATTATCAAAAGTGATAGATTGCAGGTGATTTTGATCAAGAGATGATAAGACAAAACATGTTATAATAAAATCTGTCATATCGAATAGATAATGTCGTTTATAGAATATATTTTTGACGGTATACAGAGAATAATAGTGAATTAAAATATAATAACTTATACACAATGTTAATCAGTATTAAGATGTAACAACACTAGTTTTGCATGACAAACAGTAGAAGAATAATAAGTGTACACACTGAAAAACAAAAGTAGATGATGATAAAGTATATACAATGGAAAATTAGTGAGAAGCAGTATGAAAGTTATTTTGTATTTTTTACTTCATTACAACTACACAAGGAGCAAGGTGGTAGCATGTTGGTAAAAGGTCAACACCATGCTATTTTAGCCGACATCGGGCCGTCCGATGTCAGGCTGATCTTCTTATCGGCCAGATATCGGAACAATGTGAAATTTGCGCTGGATTTTACGTTTCATAGTAAGGTAAGTACATGCAATGTCACACAAACCATGTACTCTGTTATATCTAAATGTTATAATCAAATCAGGGAATTGTCGTGTATCATCAAAGTTTAGAATATGCAGGATATCTGGTTTGTACATTCTGACTTGCCTTACATGCCTTGCATTTCTGAAGGTGAAATCAAACTGGCTTGTGATATCTTTAACAGGTAAGATCTTTACATGATGGCTTCAGTGGTGTTGTAGTCGATGAAACAGACTATAATTTATTTGGACTGTTCGTTTTCCTTTTACGACACGAGCTATAGGTTTGAATAAATTACGGACACAAAAGAAGAAGAAGTTAATTCATATAATAACATGTACAAAGTTTACAATACGCCAGACATGGCCAATGATCGTAACTCATAGATGAAAGCATACTGAAACAAATAAATAATTACGGTTCAATGGTAAATGGTTAAAAAATACACTAATACAACAGTTACTTGTGATTCACAACGAATCGTTGTGTAAAAATACAATGTGAGTTTTCATGAACGGATACAAACATATATGATAAGTTACACAAGTCAGAACATTGATGTGTAATATTGAATTATGTAGTTTTACGATAGTCCACTCGTTCATGTTATAAAATAAAAGTTTGAGTCATGTAATTACATTATATACATTCATGATTCTTGTTTTAAAACATTGTACACATATATGGCAACGTTATGGACTACTTTGTTGTTATTGGAGCAAAACATTTCAATTGTTTTATATAGCGCTGTTAGTTTAACCGCGAAGCGGAGCATGAACTTTCCGGACCGATCAATGTCAAGTTAGGTACTTAGTTAATGCACTCGTACGTAACAATTAGTTTCTTTTATTTTTTTAATCAAAACATAATCACGTTACTTTCTCCGTCACGATCTTTTTAACACATCTATTTAAAAATGTAATGGACCGGGTGATATATTCATGCGTTCGCGGTTAACAGAACAACACTATATATGGTAGGTATATTACAAAACATGTCCATGTTGGCTGTTTTAATTGTCCAAATGTATGCGTCTGTTGCATAAGATGTTTAAAGTTTATTAAGATATTCAGTTCAGCTTATAGGAAGTTGTAAATGACACCCTTGCAATCCAGTTTTATGTTCTCCGAGATTCCATAGAAAATGTTCCTATTATTCTGGCTTCAGTATCAAAATAACTGAAGGTCTCTATACTGATTGTTTTTGTTTCGTTCATTCAGTTAAGTTTCAAACGACGACATGTATTGCTAATTCTATGATATAGTCTACCAGTAAACTATGTAATTTATCTTATTTTCTGTCATTTATGAGAGTTTCCGTACTTTCCAGCTGTCGTTGTATTCATTTGCAACGCATTTCCAGTGATCATAAGATTCCATGGCTTATGGATAGATTTCGCAAGCTCTGTCATACAAGGTACACGATGACAAATTATCTGTTATGTTGTATTGTTGCAAAGACAACTTATTACAAACGCAAGATCTAGATATGCCATTGCACTTGTTTTGGTTCTTGTCATGGAAATTTATAGACAAGTATGCAGAGTAGTTTGTGTTACAATAATCTACGCATTTATCGAAGGAGTCAACACATTCTTTCCCGTGATGTATTCTGATTATTGCTGTCTGATTTGTTCTATCAAAAGTCGTACCATTCGTCGAATAATTCTTACAAACTAAAACATAACAATAAGGAACAATATAATAATAATTAAACATATAACAGAATACATTATTTCCATTGCTATATTGTCTGTTCAGAGCAAGACCGATTGTATCAATCACCATCACGAGTAATTTATGAACAAGAAAAAATTAAGTTAAACATGCATGCGGAAGTCAAAACATTAGTACGATGTATAACCGTTCTATAACTTGCGAACAAATCCAACAGTATACAAGCAGGAGAGATTGGTTCTCTCACTTTGCGAACAATCCAATAGTATACAACCAGGAAAGAATGGTTCTCTAACTTGTGAACCATCCAACAATATACAACCAGGACAGACTTGTTCTCTAACTTGTGAACGATCCAACAGTATACAACCAGGACAGACTTGTTCTCTAACTTGTGAACCATCCAACAGTATACAACCTGGACAGACTTGTTCTCTAACTTGTGAACCATTCAACAGTAAACAAGCAAGACAACATAGTTCTCTAACATGTGAACCATCCAACAGTATACAACCTGGACAGAATAGTTCTCTAACTTGTGAACCATCCAACATTTAATTACCAGGACAGATTTGTTCTCTAACTTGTGAACCATCCAACAGTATACAACCTGGGCAGACTTGTGCTCTGACTTGTGAACCATCTAACTGCAAACAAGCAAGACACAATGGTTCTCTAACATGTGAATCATCAAACAGTATTCAACCTGAACAGACTTGATCTCTAACTTGTGAACCATCCAACAGTATACAACCTGGACAGACTTGTTCTCTAACTTGTGAACCATTCAACAGTAAACAAGCAAGACAACATGGTTCTCTAACTAGTGAACCATCCAACAGTATACAGCCAGGACAGACTTGTTCTCTAACTTGTGAACCATCCAACAGTTTAAAACCAGGACAGACTTGTTCTCTAACTTGTGAACCATCCAACTGTATACAACCAGGACAGACTTGTTCTCTAACTTGTGAACCATCCAACAGTATACAACCAGGACAGAATTGTTCTCTACCTTGTGAACCATCCGACAGTAAACAATCACGACAAAATGGTTCTCTAACATGTGAACCATCAAACAGTATTCAACCTGGACAGACTTGTTCTCTAACTTGTGAACCATCCAACAGTTTAAAACCAGGACAGACTTGTTCTCTAACTTGTGAACCATCCAACAGTATACAACCAGGACAGACTTGTTCTCTAACTTGTGAACCATCCAACAGTATACAACCAGGACAGACTTGTTCTCTACCTTGTGAACCATCCGACAGTAAACAATCACGACAAAATGGTTCTCTAACATGTGAACCATCCAACAGTATACAACCAGGACAGATTTGTTTTCTAACTTGTGAACCATCCAACAGTAAACAATCACGACAAAATGGTTCTCTAACATGTGAACCATCCAACAGTATACAACCAGGACAGACTTGTTCTCTAACTTGTGAACCATCTATTAGTATTCAACCTGGACAGACTTGTTATCTAACTTGTAAACCATCAAACATTATACAACAAGGACAGAATTGTTGACAACACCTGGTCGCCCTAAATCGTACACAAGCACTAGGTCGGCACTACCTGAAAGCTCGTCACGTGATTTTTATGTATTACATTGCTTGTTGCAATGTAGCATGTTTGAACTAAATTTGTGTGGACTTGTGATTTTTATACTAGGCACTTGGTTTCAACAAAAGAAACATAACATGTTGCTGGTAGAGCAATACGAGTCGGAAACTAATATTAAAACGAAACCGTGCATAACTGTCCTGTTAAAATAAGACGTTCAAAATATTGGACCAAATCAACAACATTAAATTTATACCTGAACGTCAATTTACACACCGAGGTTGTCTCAAAACTGAGTACAACGTCTCTTTTACCTAGAAAAAGTTAAGACTAATTTGTATACATACCTTCGAAATGTTATACATACAGTAAAACCTCACTTAAAGATCACCTCAATAAGAAGATCACCACAAAATTACGAAAACAATTTTTAAGTTAATTGTCACTGTTTTGTTCTATATTCAACCTCAATATTAAGACGACATCAATATTAATACCAGTGTTTAATGATCCAAAATGTGGTCTCATTATTGTGGTTTTACTGTATATATTAATTTCAGGAATTGGATTCCAAATGATATGAATACGTACATTCTACACATATCTCGAGAGTTTCGTTGAATTCATAGCCCGGCTTGCAATAACATTTCGATTCTTTGCTGGACTCGTTCGGTTGTACACAGCGAGCATTATTCACCTCAGAACATCTCATCTCGTCACATATTGCGTTTACTTGCAGTTCTGGAAAACAACAACATACATAATTGCAACATCTATGTCCACTTAATGGGTTACACATCAAAGTACTTATAAGTCTTTGGAGATTAAAAATGTATAAAGTGTACCCTCTCTTGATTCGCTCTCTCAAGAAGCCCAAACAATTTTCGACAGTTTAAAAAGTTCATGTATTGCAATTTTTCTATCAACTTAATGTTTTTTTCACCAACATCCTGTTCACAACAACCGAAATATATGTGTCCCAAAGGATAGTGCTCTCGATAGGACATATTGTATAATCATAAATCCATTGTCTGCTATGGGTATTTATGGGCATGTGCGTATATATATTAAAATTTAGTATAATCTATAAATAAACGATTTCTGATTGGTGCAGGAGTTGTATGTTTGAGTCCAAAAAAAACGATATTCGCCATTTCCCGTGAAACTTTAGTGCTTGATGATAGCAACAGGAGAACCCCAATAAGTAGGAACGCTTAGAAAATTGACGAAACGCAATTCGGATAACCATGATAAATGCATTCAAGCGCTTCAGTGACAGAGATCATTTCAAGTCGGCACCAAATGACAGGTACAATCAATGTATAAACCTAAGTTCGCTCAATTATGTGAATAAAAGTGCTCAGCTTTTTGGTTAAATAACCACATGCTGTGAAATGTTGCGGATAGAAATGACAAAATATTGATACTCAGTCGCTTCTGTCAATAATGCTTTTTGACGCATATCACATCATATACAACCTCATAAAAGTCCATAACTGCATAATATTTCTATCCGAATACATCTGCATAATGTAGTAGCGGTAACGATTCTATTGATACTCGGAAGCTTATTAGTTTTTACTTGATATACACTTTGGCCTCGCTTCTTCGCCGGGGCTGTCCAATTCACAAATGGCGTCTAGATCCGTGCAGGACTCGTGCAAACCTTTCACGGGACATGGCTGACCTGTTTCTATCTCTGTGAATATTTAAACGAGTATATTTTACAGTACCGTACAATACAGTACAATGTAGCACAGCGTAGAACAATACAGCATAGAACCGTACAGTACAGTGTAGCTCAGCGTAGAACAGCACAGCACAGAACAGTTAAGTACAGTACATTGTAGCGAAGCGTAGAACAGTTCAGCACAGAACAGTACAGAACAGTATTGCACAGCGTAGAACAGCACAGCACAGAACAGTACAGTACATTGTAGTGCAGCGTAGAACAGTACAGCACAGTGTAGTGCAGCGTAGAACAGTACAGTACATTGTAGTGCAGCGTAGAACAGTACAGCACATTGTAGTGCAGCGTAGAACAGTACAGCACAGAACAGTACAGTACAGTGTAGAACAGCAAATCACAGAACAGTACAGTACAGTGCAGCACAGTGTAGAACAGCAAAGCACATAACAGTACAGTACAGATCAGCACAGCGTAGAACAGTAAATCATAGAACAGTACAGTACATTGTAGCACAGCGTAGAACAGCAAAGCACAGAACAGTACAGTACATTGTAGCACAACCCAGAACAGTACAGTACATTGTACCACAGCGCAGAACAGCAAAGCAGAGAACAGTACAGTACATTGTAGCACAGCCCAGAACAGCAAAGCACAGAACAGTACAGTACATTGTAGCACAGCCCAGAACAGTACAGTACATTGTACCACAACGTAGAACAGGAAAGCACATAACAGTATAGTACAGTGTAACACAGCGAAAACAGCAAATAACAGTACAGAACAGTACAGTACAATGAAGCACAGAGTAGAACAACACATCACAGCACTGTACAGTACGGTACAGCATGACACAGCGTAGAACAGCAAAGCACAGAACAGTACAGTACAGTGTAGCACAGCGTAGAACAGCAAAGCACAGAACAGTACATTATAGCACAGCGTAGAACAGGAAAGCACAGAACAGCACAGTACAGTACAGTGAAGCACAGCCTAGAACAGTACAGAACAGTACAGAATAATACAGTACATTACTGTACAGTGAAGCACAGCGTAGAAAGGCACAACACAGTACAGTACATTATGACACAGCGTATATAGGCACAGCACAGAACTGAACAGTACAGTATGGCACAGCGTAGAACAGCACAACACAGAACAGAACAGTACAGTATTGCGAAGCGTAGAACTGCACAGCACAGAACAGAACACAACATTATGGCACAGTGTATAACAGCACAGAGCAGAACAGAGCAGAACAGAACAGAACAGCACAACACAGCACAGAACATAGTAGAATAGCACAGAACAGAACATAACATAACAGATCAGGACAGGACGGGACATAGTTTTTTTCCAAATACAGATTGCACAACGTTCTAATTTGCTTAGCATGTGAACAAGTTATATTGATAAATGTATGCACAATGACGGAATGTGTGTTTGTTAATAAATATTCGTATACGATTCAAAGATTGACATTCTACGAAATATTAATTTCACAAAAAGTTCACATCTGAAATATAATAATATATGGTAATATAGAAAAAACAAATGTGGAAAATATCAATAAATGTTCAATTCCTTATACATTATGCACCTTATTGCATGGAAAACTGTGAACAGTTATGAATAATTCAGATATTGTGAGAGTGTTTGTTTACAAATCGGTAAACGATAAATTGTAATTTAAGTTCAACTTAATTCATATTTAACTGAATTGTACAGTATTTAATTAGTTTTATTATCAAATGATTTGGTCATAGGAAATGATGAAGATGAATCGTTTGTTAAGATATAGTAAAGTTCACTCTTAACACATTTTTTTTCCATTTAGGCAATACATTGTATTCATTGTAGTCCTATTATCGAACATAATTAACAGAAAAGTGTGTACGTTATTCTATATATTTGAAATGCAGTTATCAAATTAATTGTCTCATCTATTGAATCCGACGGGATTCAAAAACTGATTTGAAATATTAACCGTTTCTCAGTACTGCGTTTAAATATGAAAGCCACATTTAAGCAGTGTCTGAAACAATTTGTTTGAATATACATTATGATGAAATGTCTAAATTATACTATTATAATTAAGTAACATGCTGTCATGTATTTCGATGAAATACTCGTACAACACATGAATTATGTATCGCATGCGATATTATATAGGAATTGATAACAAATCTATGTTTTACTCATACGTATCATCACAGTTCAGTGCATAACATCATGTATTATTCAGTAAATTTCAAATTAAAATTGCTGAGTAAATAATATTATGTTACAGTTTGTACACTAGATCCGGAATATAAATTGCTATGACCGCCTCCCCAACACCAGTCCCCAATCTCCCGAAGCATCTCAAAATGAAATCTTTGCTTAATATTGAGATATGGCTCAAATCTGAGTCAGAATTTTAGACAAATCCTAAGTTGAATCTATTGAATTATTTGTTTAAATATCCATCTCATAGTTTTGTTTTGTGACACCAATTTTGAGTCCCGTCCCAGTTGAGAAAAAATTCAACGCTTTTTGACAATACTTGAGCTGAGAGTTTGTTCAGATTGAGATACTTTGAGAGATCGGGGCCATGCCACCAACAAACTAAGCACCACGATTATCTAACCGGTCTGCTATATCCTTATACAATTAAGACACATTATATTTACAAATACATAATGTAACGACCCTGAGGAGTGTAGCTTACTGCTATGTACGGTAGACCGTTCGTGACATTCACTTTTCCGTATTCCTCTCCTAGAAACTATTAAATTCGGGTAGTTTAAATCGTGAATTCCTGAAGTTGAAATCTAGAATTCAGGAATTCAGGAATTCAGGAATTCTATATTATAAAATCATGATGATGAACTCGTGAATTTGGTAGAATGGGTAGTTTTTTCTCAAAATCACACTGCACCACTAATTGACCACTCTAGATATTCGCTGTTAAGCTAGGAGTTTGAAATTTATTTACCATGAAACCGCTATATCTAATCCATATTGTACAGTTACGGATGTAGATTTGAATTTGTTTCAATTGATGCACTTGATGTTTGTAATTTGAAACATACTGAAACCTCAATAACAAGACTACAATTGTTTCTAAAGGAAGTCGCCATTAGTTGTGAGAATGTCTAAGTATCGAAGAGTTTTTTTAAACTGGTATATGGACATACGACCTAAGTAGAGATATAGCTTTAATTTTAGTGACTGACTATAGCTTTAGATTGTATTGAAAGAGAGATAATACGTAATTACAATGCGCGCCACATACACAAGACAGTGCCTCCCCACGCAGACCTTCGGGAAAACAGCAATCCACAAAACTTAGGCAATTAAGGAGGTCAAAGAGCACACTTGTTACGGAACAGAGGCACATGGAATAACTAGGAGAATCAAAGTGAACAGTGAAGGAAGGGGGAGGGGGGTTAATGGATGAAAAATATCACAGGGCAAGTCAAGACAACTGGCCGCAACAGGCCGAAACTGGGCGGGAAACAACCTGAACACTATACAAAGTGACATAATTGCACAAAGGAAAACACATCCAAACACAAAATTTAACAGAAACAACAACCAGATAGCGAGTTACAGCCTTGGAACTGTCAGCAAAACCACTGGGGGTTAAATCGATTTAACAGCTAGCTAATCTCACACTTAATCGCTAAAAGGTCCTTGATTTCCAACATATATACATAACTTGACTAAGTAGGCAGTAACTAATAATTAAAAGCAACCAATACACTATTAAGCAAAACATAAAAATACTTACTTCCCAAACAGGTACCAATTGGAGTCCATTCACCATTGTCACCACAAACCGACGACGGTTCGGGGTACGGTTTCCAACCATAGTTACATTTGAACCGTATCTTTGAACCAATTCCGTGTGCATTACCTAATATTCTTCCGTTTTCAAGAGTAGGGAAGTCTATACATTCTGTGTACAAAAAATATAATAAACATAATATGCTCGAATCTAATAGTATATAATATCCGTCAAAATATGAAAGTGCTTCCGTTAAGTTGTTACAGGCAACCCCACATTCACAAGAGAGTGCCTCCCCACATAGATACCAAACGTAACATTGAGGAGGTGTTAGGGCAAACTATGCTTAAATTTAAAACAATAAGTTCGTACAATGGGCTTGCAACTTTTCTGTATATTTAATACTACTCCCGATAACTGCATACTCCTAAATTATAAAGGTATTGCTATATAAACGACATATATCGTAGGAGAACACATTTACGATCGAAACTGTCTTAAGAGACCACCCAGGGAACACAAACACGTGGTCTCTTAAGACAGGTGGTCTCTTAAGTAAGGATACAGTAAAGTTGACAAAAGATAAACGTTAAGTACAATGCATTTTATTTAATATTTTAACTCTTTATCTCAGTTGTTATGATATTTTATTAAAGACATAAAATCGGTAAAGTCAGGTCAAAGTTTGCAATTAGATGTATATCATAAAATCTGTAGAAATCAATCAAAACATAAAATGTGTTCGCCTTAAGCGGTCGCTTAGCAACGACGCTGTATATAAAAATTAAGATGGTCGCTTATGTAGATTAATATAAAGCTTAAAAACTCACGGGAGGAAATCAGAACGGTCCTAAAAGACATGAGGTCGCTTGTAAAAGTAGGTCGGAAGGACAGGTTCGACTGTATATTGAATTATAAAAACTATTTACTCGAGTAGCTGCTTAATGGACAGTCTGATTGTCCTCATACACTGTTACTGATGCCTTACCTTTATAAGTACAGCGAGGAGACACGGCCTTCCAATCACATGCTTCAGCGGCATTACATTCATCGCCACAAGGTGTCTAATAATATAAACATATCGGCTAATAATGCTGTCACATGATAATAAAAAGGCCGTGCACAAGAAATATTGTTTTCGATTTTATGAAATACATTACTGATATTTACAAAGGTCCTTAGTAAGGTTTGATAGTATGTGCTTTATAAAAATATCGAATTCATCAGTCGCTCTTGTTAGACACATACATGTACTTGCAATTATGGTAATAGGTCATGTGAAAATCATTTTTGAATTATCTCGTTCATAATCAAAATAATCTTAGCTTGTAGTCGCAACTATGTGGTTGATTTAAGTCTGAGAAAAACTAAATGTCTGACAATATATTTAATATGCATCACAATGTACAGGGTGTTAAAAAGTTCGTTCACAAAGTTAACATTTATATAACATTTTATCCAAGCTAGGTACACAATTTTAATTTCACACACTGGTAGCTACAGTAAACTTTAGAAAACTTTAATCTAATCACGAGTTACTGTTTTTAGGAACTCTTCCTCGAAGACACTGTGCGTAACTATAGTAACACAGTAACAAACGATATCTTGTCTGTACTTACGAAAGGGACAGGTTTAGCTACACCTTTCAAATTCGCAGCTGAGGTTAAAAGATGTAACACTATTTGTTACTGGCTATTTAGAAAGAGAGGTTATTAATATTTTTGGGGAAATTCCGCAGGTGGGTTTCAAAGTGGAAGGCAAGATTGGGGTTAAACTGTTATATCAATGATGCGTAGCAATCTGAACGTCATAGAGTCATTTACAAGAGGGTTAATGGTATGATCAATAAAATAAAGTAAAAACGTGGTAAATATACATGTCAAGAAAAGTTTCAAATGATTGAAAAAGGAAAGGAAACAATGTCAGTCATGCCTCAGTGTTGAATTATATTCATAAAGAACATCAATGGTCTGCTTTTAAACGTCAAAGCCAGACTTCCTCACATATAGACATGACCATTGTGTTCAAGATGGTGCGCCTTCGCAAAAATTCAAATGTACACAACAATGGTTACAAGAAAATATTCCAAATTACATAGCAAAAGAAGAATGGCCAGGGAATTCACCTGACATAATAATACAATAGAAAATATATGGAGAATCATGGATGCAGATATTTACAAGGATCCTGTTCCTATAAAGCCATGACGTCATTGCGACGTAGGCTGCACTACGATTGTTTTAATATCTAATTTGAACATATACATGGACGTCAGACATATTGTAAAGTGTTATAAAGAACAATGGTGGACTTTCTGGATATATACCTGTAAAATCTGTATTATTCACATGTAAGAATAATAATATATTAAAACTTAAACTTTGTGAACGAACTTTTTTAAAACCACGTACATACCTTCTTGACATAAATATCTTGCTTGAGCACATGTATCCAATGACTTTTCTTACTCTGTATCATTCCAATTTCCCCCGCTTTGAATAATTCGCACAATTGCATATGAGCATTGTATGTCAGCTGATCACAATGTTTCCTTAAGCCACATTCAATAACGCAATCATCCAAGTGCATACCATAATATAGTTGAAATCGTGATTCTTCTGTGCGCGTCCAATCTCTCAATTCTGTGGTGTATGATAGTTCGACATCATTTTTGCTAACGCGAATATCCGCGCTTGAGAAATGTATAACTAAAACGCTGTTAATAAACAGTACGCAAGAGAAACCCATGTTTAGACAGAACACAGCGTCTGTATATTGCACATAAGTTACTAAATAAATGTGATTTGAAGAATTATAATAAACATAAGTGGACGCCAAACAGTTTGGATTCAGACTGAATTAACATGAAGCACCCGTGATTGTCTTATTTATCTTATGTTTAATCTGCTCTGTGATTGGTAGATTTTGCTTGCAACATCCCACGTGCCATTTGGGCAAACATATGTTGCATTATTTATGATTTACTTTCCAACAAGCAGGTTTCGCAGTAAATTGCGTAACAAGAGACTATTAAATAAATGATACGCAATTTCAAGTTTGGTACATCACAAAGAACGACGGAAAACAATTAACAAACATTCATACAGTGAATTATATTAGTTAATAGAACAATTAAAAGTATTTAAAAATAAAACAAATTATTATTTAAAGTATGTATTCACCGTAATATGTTTGCATTTGATGCGACATTAGATCAATATAAGCAATTTAAACCTTCCGAAAAGATGTATATATGCATTACGTGCATGCCAACACATATCGAAGTCGCTGCCATAAATGTGAATCATGTTTGCTTGACAGAGAAGCGCAATGGTCGAGCGCCTGACTCCTGATCCAAATGTCGTGAATTCGAGTCCCGATGAGCGGGGTTTGATCGCGAATCCCTAAATGTGGCGCGAGTACTGTACGATAGTCAGGAAGCAGTCATCAACAGTGACTAGTATAAATGGTATGAACTTTTTTTACAATCGATCAAATAAATAAGTTTAAACAAAGAAAATGTTTGGGTGACAATGCTTCATTTGTTTCACGGTTTAAAAGTATTGTATTAAATCCACGTTGACCTCAGGCTTTTAAATGTGTTTATTTATATTTCTGAACAAATGTAACATAGTTCAGGTGCATCGATAGTTTCACGCAGAAGACTATATATCTAGTAGAACCTTACATATCACGCGGACGTGAATGAAAGCAAGATTATCGGATATAAATTGTATCGGTGTTATTTGTAATCGTTAGGAGCAAATTATTACAGAAAATATATATTTACCGTAATAGTCATGCATTTAGCGAGACAACTTATCAATTCAGCCGTTCCTAATTCCAGGAAAAATGAACGAATAATTTATGTATGCATACCAGTACCTGTCACCAATATGAATCATGCACGAGTATATGAGGCGCCGCTTAGTTTTTTCCATCATATAAAGTTTGGAATATACATTTGCGTTGTTAATCGACTTTTTGAATAATTAACAAATCAATTTATTGAAAAGATACAATCAATTAATTAATTATTCTGGTATCACCCTACAAATATGACAAAGTTCATGAATGTCAATCGAATCATATGATTAATATGACTTCCAATTAACATCCATATATTTCACGGAAATAATTTCATACTTTGCTCACCTTTTTATTGTAATGACGCGTACCTGCCGTTAATGTGTTCCCGACAAAAAATTAAAATTCTGTAGAACGAATATTCAACTTTGATTAAACGGCAACTTAGCATCTAAATGGGAAACTATGCCCGTTTTGTTCCCAAACGGTAAAATAAGCCAATCATTTTATAATACAATAATATTTTTGATGATGTGGCATCTTTTAAAGCATTTCTGCTATGTCCTTGTTAGTATGTGTTTCAGCAATAAACTGTTGTGTGTATAATGGTTTCTAAAATGCAGCGGCCGTCAACATCCAAATACAAGTTAGAAGCCAGTATGTCTTATTTGCTGCGATATGACATCCCAATTTCATCCGGACACTGAAATACTAAATTTACTGGATGCTGGCATCCAAAATCATAATCGGTGTGGAGGCTGGGTTCTCAAACACTACTGAGGCTGGCTTCAGTAACGTTTAGGATGCTGATATTGGTATAATTATAGTGTATGAGAATTTTGAATTTAATTTCAGAGTCGATTCGTTTATTCCAGACAGGCAGGCTTGTCATGTTCAACAATGGGACATGATACGCTGTCTTATCGATAAAATTATCTCCCATGAAAATGCCGTATCGGGCGATATCGATTTTTGATTTAAGAAATAAGGAAGGGAAAAGACTTGGCACAGCTATTATTTTCATTAAATTAAATATAAAACATGTATCAAACCTTTGAAGCATTGGTATATCTTTCCTCTTTATAATGATACATTTAATAAATATTAATTAAATGTGAACAATTAATACTTCCAGCGCGATTTGACTGACATCACCATTCTGCGTACAAATCGCAACAGTTTCTATATAGAAACGGTTAAAAATGAGAAATATCTATATTTCGTTCTTCTGTAATTTATTTCTTAATAATTTTAGATTCTGTTTACCCTACTAATTAACCTTAATAAGATTGACAACATCACACAACTTAAAACGCAAACATACAGGACTGCCATTATATGACACAGTTCAACTCTTCAAGGTGATTAAATACAGATTATTTAAGTGATAAGATTATTCTGCAATTTCGATATTGAAATAAATAGAAGTTTATTAATGTATTTGTAGTGAGATTTTCACATTCAGATTCAATAGATTTATGCTTTTTTGATACAACTCACTTCATTTCTAAACAAAATATAGATCCAAATTACCCTGTTTGAAAACAGATGTTCAGAATCTTGTACGGTACTCAAATCTATAAGTCATCGGTTTTACTTTTAACATATAAATTGCTGTGATTGCATTACTATTATTATTATATATTTGTTCATTATTCCTTTTGGAACGGGTCATATTCATCCACAGTACAGTTGGTTGTCTTTTTTGATGATTTTCATATATTTATGTGCATCTGTTATAACCCCAAAGAACTGATCACAGTCGTGACTATGTATGTGGAAACAATATACAAGCAAACTACATTTGAATTGAAAATGGGCAATTGTTATTTTCCCTAACAATATTTACATGTCTGACATTGGTTTTTAACATTTCCATATAACTGGGCGAAAAACATAAACTATATAAATGAACCAGTCCAGGAGGTGCAAAAAAAATGTTTTATAGTGTACTACTATGAAGTGATTTGTGTTTGTGTTTTAAAAGCTTAATGCGTACTGTGTAGTGGATCTTTTCGGAGAAATCCAATCTTTGGTTTCATTTAATATCGTAATATGGAATTTCTGTGATTAGTTGCTCCATTCTGATTACGATATAATTTAGTGATACTTAAAAGTCAGAGAGTCAGATTGGACAACTCTATGGAAGTATTAATGATCAAGCTATTTTAATAAATGTATAATAATAAATGTATAATACTGCAAATAAAGCTCCAGTGATTTCATTGGTTAAAGGCTCGCGTAAAGTATTCCATATACACGGCACTGACGGGGTATATGACGTGCGAACTTAATTCCCCTTCATGCGCCTCATAAACATTTTTGCTGACGGCTTGACTTGAAAACTTCGCTGAAATGGCCGAAAGTTACTAGAAATTGACAATTGATCTTCATACATGAGTCAATAAATATCGAAAATATTACATGTGTGTTTGTTTTAAAATTCAAAACGATATATGGTTTAAGGTCTGAGCCAAATTCAGCTAGAGAAAGTCTATGTGATCAGGCGCTTGAACATTAATTTTAGAATCCAGCGCTTAACCACGTGTATTGAGGTATCTTATGGGGTATACAATACAGGCAGTATATGCGCGAGTGAAATAAAATAAATTTGATCAACAGCAAATAATTCCCGATAAATTTTAAAAGGAATACGCGAATCCAGAGCTAGCACTGACATCAACATTCGAACGCGGTGAATACGTATCTGGAGGGTATCAGGACAATTCGACCCCTGAACAATTCGACCCCCGCTATAAAACCAAGTCAACTCGACCCCTGAACTGCTCGAATCCTATTTTCCAACTATTCAGCAAGTCAATTCGACCCCTCAGATGCTATGAAAATATTGCTGATTTTTCAAGTAATGAGAAAGTTGTAACACATTGATTACCAATTAAATGGCCTACTTAATGAAATCAAGAAATAGACTAACAATACAGGGGGATCGAGTTGACTTAGCAAAAAAGGGGTCGAGTTGACATAGTGGTCGAATTGACAAGGTACGAGTTGACTTAGGGGTCGAATTGTTCAGGGGTCGAATTGTTCAGGGGTCGAGTTGTCCCGCAGCCATCTGGAGATGAATAGCGAGCCAGCTCGTACATCGTTATTCGAGTTTTCTAAATATTTTAAAACATATATAGTACAAGCCCTCGAAACACGCAGTTTTCCTCAAAAATTGAGAGCATTTTTTGTGCGGGATGGGGAAGGGTTGAAAAGGGAGATCACTCTAAAAACTCAAAAACAAAATCGGTACGAGTGCCTTCCCTATAAACCATAGGTCCGTGACAAAAGTAACTGGTATGTATCATGTTTCATTGTTTGTTTTCTTTGTGATATTAAACGCTAATGATTGATACTCAGTAAACTCAGACTTAACGAAAGCGAGACCGTTTTGGCTAAATCAGCATGTTACCCTTGGTGGCTTGTACCCGATCCCCGAGTTATCCTCGTCGCCATCATCATCATGGTAAATCTATAGCAAATGAGTAATCCATTGGGTCACGGATGTTCGTGATTGGTCTATGCCTGCTTGGGTCCAAATCTGATTCTCATCAATATTAGGATTGAAACAAGGACATCTCGCGCGTAAATCTGACTCTCAACCACGTTGCAGTGAGCTTGACTAAAATGGCCTAAATCACCACAATATGAAATTGAAGCTGGCAAATCATCACCCTTATTTCAAGCTTCCATAATTATAGTAATTTGTACTGGATCTAGATCTAGAAAACCAAATGTTTTTGAACTGGTTTGACTTGGTTACTTTTACGAAAAAGTGTTCATTTATTAGAGTGTCCCTCCTATTTAAAGGCCGATCCATTTCTGTCTTATAACACCTACTTTTTGAGCACATTCACTTTCCGATTATTATCCTTTAATGCCAGGCACCAGGCAGGTAGGCGCACGATAACCATCAATTAACTAGCTGGCGGCTCACTAACCGTCCATATTAGAATGGACCTCTGTAGGTATTCGAACCTTTGACCTCCCGCTCCAAAGGTGGATGTCAAACACAATAAATGCATACGGGTAAAAATGATTGAGTTCGAGTCTCAAATCTGAAAGACAAGTGACTGAAACTGATCCAACTGTAGGGTTTAATGATTTTTGTAGTAATGTTGTGTGAGGGCAAGACAGTTGTCTGTTATCAGGCTGGTTGCTGTTCCAATACCATGTCTGGCCTGTGTCCAATTTACACATGTATATCATTAGTATATGTTGTGGTGTGGGGTTAGACAGCCGCCCGGTTAGCTCAGTCGGTAGAGCGCCGTACTTCTAATGTTTAGGGGGCCGCACATCAGGCACACTTTTCCCCCTTGATATACAGTATACATGTATTGTTTACTACATATACATGTATTGTTGATCGAGATCTAGTTCAAACAATTTCATTATCTGTCTACTTTATGTTTTGTAGACATAAAATAAAAGATCATTGCCATCATAGACTACAGGCTGATCCGCTATTTGTTGCAAAGCAAGCATGGTTGCATAATAAGGTATGCATACCATAAGAATGCATTTATGCACATTTTGGTAAATAAACACTGTTTACTTGTTTCAAAATGGTGTGCTTCCTTCAGTAATGCTTTATGCTGTAAGTGTTTTTGGATAGTATCTCATTTTGTTTGAATTATTATTGATTATTTGTTAACAGGTAGAGGTAAGCAATGGTGTCACTGGTGCTGAACAGTTGAGGAGAATAGTATCTGTAAAACATAACATGAAGATACCGAGGTACAGAAAAATTAGCCTACACATATTAAAATGCCCATTTTAAGTATGACATGACATTGAAAATGTCCGTAACACTAAACCATTTATTAGGATTTTTGCATATTTTAACTTAGTTATGTAGAATAAGTTCTTCAACTAGATGTTTATGTAAATATTGCATTTGTTGATATCTTCGTGTTTTAGTGTCATGACTTTAAGATTCAGTATGAACAATTCTAGAGCCCTGTGTACAAAGGACTGGTTGTACTATGTTTTAGATTCCCATATCATTGCAAAATGATCAGTATTAAGCATTGAAGATTGAGAACTATTTCAAATCTAGTTTCCTTATTTCAAATAATGTATCTGTTGTTTGAACATAGAACTATATACAGCAGTCCTATACATAATACAATATTGTATGTATCTACAGTTATTGATTCAAGGTGTTTTTGTATTGACAAAGCTAGAGTTTGATGTTTGTTTGCTTCATGATTATTGATTGAATACAAACAAACACTTGAGAAATTGGACATAATCATTACAAGTTCCCTGTTCTGTCAGAGTGTGGATTTACTTGACTCCATTTGAATAACAACTGAATATTGTTTCTAGACATGTACATATACTTATATTTTGCATGCTTAATGAAGTTGCTAGATATTTTAGTATAATCTATGTTATTCAAAATACAGGTTTTAAAGAAATAAATGCTTTGAACTATTGACTTCCATTACCCAAACCTGAAGGAATTGTGTTAAACTGTCATGTTTATTGATTTAGGTCAATATTGATGTTTTGAATGTTTCATGTTATACTGTCAGATGTTTTATATATGTGAATGAACTTCACACTTTTATTAGGACACTATATTGAATAAGGTCTGCCAGTTAGTGTTATGTTTCTTATATGTATCTCTACTCGTATTTCCAGATTATTTACCCGTCTGTTTGCGATGGACGGAACAAGAAGGACATATGTAGGTGTGTTAATTTAGTCTTGACTTATGTTTGTTTAATAAGACATAATTATAATCAGTTTCAATTTATTTCGGAGGTAGTCATGAGTGTTTGTGTACCTAAGATCCCAGTTGTAATATAGTGTTATGTAATACCTGTACATGTATTAGTATGTCATACGCATGTTTGTTCTCTATCACATGCACGAGGGTTGTCTGGAAAGTACTGTAATTGGCGTAATAATCATTCAAAAAAGAAAAAAAAACATTTTAGGTATGCATGTATGTCCTTTCATGATTGACTCCCAAGCAAATTATGACCTTAATATATATTTGATTGACTATGTGTTATAATGTTCCTTCTCCGTCTCATAGAGGTATGTATTGTACATAATATATAAACATATTTGTTTGTACTCATGGGCCATATGGCAAACTTGACTTGGCTGTAAATCGCTGTATGGTTATTATTTCTATTTGTGTTTAGATGTATGTCGGCTATCCCTTTTTCCTGTGCGGTTCTTTCACTTGTGTTCTTTTCTCCCCCACTTACGGCATATTGTTGTTAGCTGTCTTGACTTGTCCTTTAAAGATTTGGATGCATTGAACCCACCCCTGTTTGTCCTCTTTGATTCTCCTAAAACATCCCTTATGGTCTGCCAGGCCATTCCTTGCGATCCTGCTCCCTTATGTATTTACATTGCTCCTCCTTATGACTTGTTGTTTTCCGGAGGTTTGTGCACTGTCTTATGTATATGGCGTTCCCTGTAGCAACTTACTCTCTTGTTTAAAATTAATTAAACTATATATTTTGAAAAATATTTATATGGGTTTCATAGGTCTCCTGTTAATTGAATCAGTTGCTTATTACAGTATATTATATAAATTAAAAAGGCTTTGTAATTATCAATATTTTTTTTAATCAAAATGTGTAACCAGCTAGTATTCAACAGTCTATCCCATCAGCTTACAAGTTATGTTCTAACAGAAGTGTTCTAGTACTAAGCGTATGTTCAACAACATGACATAAACTTCTTTGTATTTTATTGCATGTAACTTGCACAAACAATAATTTAGAAGCATCTGCGTTTTGTATTGTTATTGAATTGTCATCGTCTTTAATTGTCCTCTAACTCTATTAAAGGGAAAGGGATTGATTATCATACAACGGACATTACTCCAGTCACTAGGGGTGTTCCGTGTGCGAAAAAGGTCCAGAGCTCAATTATACATCAGTGTGTAAGGGAATATCTCAGCTTAAAGAAAATCTTAGGTACAGTTGTCGCATCATGGTACGATTTTAGAAATCCAAGATGGCCGCCATTAAAAATGGCTGCCAACAATGTGAAAAAAACGCATATTAATATTGTTGGATAAAATAAAGTTCATGCTTTGTTGTATGATACATTCCCTTTAAAGTGTTTAACAATCAACACTATTTTATGTTGAAACTTTTACGCCGAGATTTATTGTTGAATTATTTTATTGGGGGACGTTTGTTGTGGTAAAATGTTCAGTACAGATTCTGTAAACACCAAACGAAGAGTTTTTCAGTGATAAAAGTTTATTAAATTCCAAGTAGCGTAATGATTATACAATAGTGCTTACATCATGAATAAGATAATGAAATACAATTTTCAATGCGAAATTATGAAATAGGCTACACTTATGAAATAAAGAATTACAATAAAATACACATATCTAATAAAAACTCAATCATCACTCAAATAATCATTTATGAAAACGAATATAAGTGATTAATATCTGCACGCCATTTGTAACGTCAAAGGAATAAAGAAAACACATTGCTTAATTTCAAAATAATTGATTTTGGGAAAAACTTGCTTAATTTAAGTGTGTCATGTACCAAAATAAATGCCAGTTTTTGAAGTATTAATTTGAATGTAATTTCACAAATATGAGCTTATTCAAATATGCTTCAATATAATTTAAAGAATTATAAGAACAGTTAAACGTGCAAGATACTAATAACGTAGAATCAAATGTTACAAAAATGTACCTAACTACAATTTAAACAATTGAATACAAAATATATAGACAAATCAAAATACCTGTTAACACCAAACGAAGAGTTTTCCAGTGATAACAAGTATATTAAATTCCAAGTAACGTAATGCTACTTGACGCAGAAAACATCTTCGTTTTTATGCAACAGTCACATCCTGCTCAAAAATACCTTACATGTATTAAGACAATGCTGTTATATAACCGTCATAAGTACATCCTATAATTACAATAGACCCTTAGTCTCAAGGCTGAAGGGTAAATCGAGATTTCCGATTATAAGAGGAAATAATTATCAAAAGTGATAGATTGCATGTGATTTTGATCAAAAGATGATAAGCCAAACTGCAAAACATGTTATAATAAAATCTGTCATATTGAATAGATAAAGTCGTTTATAGAAAATATTTTGACGGTATACAAAGAAAAATATACTGATGCGATATTGTTAAGTAAGATATAATAACGTATACACAATGTTAATCAGTATTAATATGTAAACAACTTTTTTTTGCATGACAAACAGTAGAATAATAATATTGTACACACTGAAAAACAACAGTAAATAACGATAAATTATATACAATGGAAAAATAGTATGAGGCTGTTTGAACGCTACTTTCGTAATTTTTAGGCCCGTATTCACAAACGTTTTAAGACTGAATCTCAGACTTAGACTTTAAAATGATAAACTTTCATGTTGTTCCTACGTTATTGTTACCCAATATATGTTGATAAAACATGGCAAAAGTGAAGAGAGAGTAACAAGAAATATTCAGGCAAAAATGTATCCGTTTAAATATAATGAAAACGAAATGCTGGTAAATTTCAATTTTGCAAAGTCTAAATCTGAGATTCAGTCTTAAAACGTTTGTGAATACGGGCTCAGGTTTAGCCAGGCGGTATCATGTTGGTAAAAGGCCGACACCATGCTACTTTAGCCGACATCGGGCCGTTGCCGAGCCGGATTGTACATCCTATGTCAGGCCGATTGGGAAACCGACATTTCTTCTTATCGGCCCGACATCGGAACGATGTGAAGTGTTTGCTGGATTTTAGGTTTCATAGTCAGGCAAGTACAGGCAATATCACACAAACCATGTACTCTGTTATCTCTAAATGTTATAATCAAATCAGGGAACTGTCGTGTATCATCAAAGTTTAGAATATGCAGGATATTTGGTTTGTACATTCTGACTTGCCTTACATGCCTTGCATTTCTGAAGGTGAAATCAAACTGGCTTGCGATATTTCATATCAACTCAAAATGGAGTTCCTTTCATCATGTTAGTTCTTTTCATGATGGCTTCAGTGGTGTTGTAGTCGATGAAACAGACTATAATCTTTTTGGTATGTTTGTTTTCCTTTTACAACACGAGCATAGGTTTGAATACATTACGGACACAGAAGAAGAAGAAGTTAATTCATATAATAACATGTACAAAGTTTGAAATACGTCAGACATGGCCAATGATCGTAACTCATAGATGAAAGCACACTGAAACTAATAATAATTACGGTTCAATGGTAAATGGAAAACAATAACACTAATACAACAGTTACTTGTGATTCACAACGAATCTTTGTGTACAAATACAATGTGTCTTTTCATGAACGGATACAAACATATATGATAAGTTACACAGTCAGAACATTGATATGTATTATTGAACTATGTAGCTGTACGATAAACCGCTCGTTCATGGTATACAATGAACTTTTGAATCATGTAGTACTACTTACATTATATACATTCATGGTTCTTGTTTTAAAAATTGTACACATATATGGCAACGTCACGAACTACTTTGTTGTTATTGGAGCTAAACATTTCAATGGTTTTATGTAGTGCTGTTAGTTTAACCGTGAAGCGGAGCATGAACTATCCGGACCGATCAATATATATATAGGTACTAAGTAAATGCACTAGTACGTAAAACATAGTTTCGTTTACTTTTATATCAAAAAAATAATCACGTTTCTTTCTCTGTCACGATTCTTTAACACACCTATTTAAAAATGTAATAAACCAGGTGATATGTTCATGCGTTCGCGGTTAACAGAACAACACTATATATGGTAGGTCTATTACAAAACATGTCCTTGTTGGTTGTTTTAATTGTCAAAATGTATGCGTCTGTTGCATAAGACGTTTAAAGTTTATTAAGATTTTCAGTTCATCTGATAGGAAGTTGTAAATGACAACCTTGCAATCCAGTTTTATGTTCTCTGAGATTCCAAAGAAAATGTTCCTATTATTCTGGCTTCAGTATCAATATAACTAAAGGTTACTTTAATGATTACTTTTGTTTCGTTCATTCAGTTTGTTCGTTAAGTTTTAAACGACGACATGTATAACTAATTGTATGATATAGTCTACCAATACACTATATCATTTATCTTATTATCTGTCATTTAGGAGACTTGTCGTATTTTCCAGCTGTCGTGTTATTCATTTGCAACACATTTACAGTGAGCATAATATACCATGGCTTATGGATAGATTTTGCATGCTCTGTCATAGAAGGTACACGTTGGCACGTCTTCTGTTATGTTGTATTGACGCAAAGACAACTTATTACAAACGCAAGAGTTGCCACAACCGTCACTGCAATGGGCTGGGTTATTGCAATGGTAATGGTAATTGATAGACAAGTATGCAGAGTGGTTTGTGTTACAATATTCTACGCATTCATCGAAGTTGTAAGCACATATTTTCCCTAGATTTATTTCGGATATTGCTGTGTGATTCCTTCTTTCAAAAGTCGTACCATTCGTCGAATAATTCTTACAAACTAAAACATAACAACAAGAAACAATATAATGATAATTAAAAATATAACTGCATACATCATTTCAATTGCTATATTGTCTGTTCAGAGCAAGACCGATTGTATTAATCACCATCACAAGTATTTTATGAACAAGAAAATTAAGTTAAACATGCATGCGGAAGTTGAAACGTTAGTACGATGTATAACCGTTCTATAACTTGAGAACAATCGAACAGTATACAACCAGGACAGAATGGTTCTCAAACTTGTGAACCATCCAACAGTATACAACTAGGACAGAATGGTTCTCAACTTGTGAACCATCCAACAGTATACAACTAGGACAGAATGGTTCTCTAACTTGTGAACCATCCAACAGAATACAACTAGGACAGAATTGTTCTCAACTTGTGAACCATCCAACAGTATACAACTAGGACAGTCTTGTTCTCTAACTTGTGAACCATCCAACAGTATACAACTAGGACAGAATGGTTCTCAACTTGTGAACCATCCAACAGTATACAGCTAGGACAGAATGGTTCTCTCACTTGTGAACCATCCAACAGTATACAACTAGGACAGAATGGTTGTCTAACTTGTGAACCATCCAACAGTATACAACTAGGACAGTCTTGTTCTCTAACTTGTGAACCATCCAACAGTATACAACCAGGACAGAATGGTTCTCTAACTTGTGAACCATCCAACAGTATACAACTAGGACAGAATAGTTCTCTAACTTGTGAACCATCCAGCAGTATACAACTAGGACAAACTTGTTCTCTAAATTGTGAACCATCCAACAGTATACAACCAGGACAGACTTGTTGTGAACCATCCAACAGTATACAGCAGCCAGGACAGAATATATCTCTAACTTGTGAACCATTCAAAAGTATACAACCAGGACAAACCTGTTCTCTAACTTGTGGACCATCCATCAGTGTACATCCAGGACAGAATGGTTCTCTAACTTGTGAACCATCCGACATTATACAGCGAGGACAGAATGGTTCTCTAACTTGTGAACCATCCAACAGTATACAGCCAGGACAGAATGGTTCTCTAACTTGTGAACCATCCAACAGTATACAACCAGGACAGAATGGTTCTTTAACTTGTGAATCATCCAACAGTATACAACCAGGACAGACATAATTATTGACAACACCGGTCGCCCTACATCATACACACGCACTAGATCGGCAATAACTGAAAGCTCGTCACGTGATTTGGATGTATTACATTGCTTGTATCAATGTTGCATGTTTGAATTTTGTTGTGGACATGAGCTTTATACTAGTCATTTGGTAGCAACAAAAGAAACATCACATGTAACTGGTAGATCAACACGATTCGAAAACTAGTACTAAACAAAACCGTGCATAATGGTCCTGTTAAAATAAGACGTTAAAAAAAAGTTGGACCAAATCAACAACAACATACCTGAACGTCAATTTACACACCTAGAGTTGTCTCAAAACTGAGTACAACGTCTATTGTACCTAGGAAAAGTTAGAATAATGTTCATACATAACTTCGAAATGTTAGACATACAGTAAAACCTCACTTAAAGACCACCTCCATAAAAAGACCACCTCAACATTACGAAAACAATTTTTAAGTCCATTTTCACTGTTTTGTTCTGTATTCAACCTTAATATTAAGACCACCTCATTATTAAAACCAGTTTTTAAGGTCTCATTTTTGTGGTTTTACTGTATATATTAATTTCAGGAATTGAATTCCAAGTGCTATAAAGACGTACATTCTACACATATTTCGAGAGTTTCGTTGAATTCATAGCCTGGCTTGCAATAACATTTCGAGTGACTTCTAGAATCGTTCGGTATTACACAGCGAGTATTATTCACCTCAGTGCATCTCGTCGCGTCACATAGTTCTGGAAAACAACCACAACACCACTAGAATGGCAACATCAATGACCAATAAATGGGTTACACCTCAAAGTACTTAAAGCACTTTGGAAATTAAAAATGTATACAGTGTACCTTCTCTTGATCGGCTCTCTCAAGAAGCCCAAACAATTTTCGACCATTTAAAATTTTTCATGTTTTGCAATTTTTCTATCAACTTAATATTTTCTTCACCAACATCCTGCCCACAACAACCGAAGTATATGTGTCCGAAAGGGTAGTGCTCTGGTATAATAGTATAATCTATAAATAAACGATTTCTGATTGGTGCAGGAGTTATATTGTTGAGTCCAAAATAAACGATATTCGCCATTTCCCGTGAAACTTCAGTGCTTATTTATAGCAACAGGAGAATCCCAATAAGCTTTCCTTATATAGTAGTCGAATGCTTAGGAACTTTGCGAAAATTGCCGAAACGCAATTCGGATGACCATGATAAGTGCATTCAATCGCTTCAGTGACAGAAATCATTTCAAGTCGGCACCAAATGACAGGTACAAACAATGTACAAGAAAATCATTGATGCAAAGCATCAAAGGTCGCCGCTAAAGAATTGACTGATATTTTGTTATTTACATTCTTTTGTACAAAAAACATGTAACTAAAGTATTATACTCCATTTTAGTAGTATCAAACACGTAAACAAAAAATATTAATCTGTTTACAGACCCAGTTCCAACTTCTCTGTATATAGCAAGGTCTTTGTTCACAAAAATAATAATATTTAAAATTACATTCTTTGAATCTTTTACATAAATTCTCATTAAGTTTCTAAATAATTATCTCAGACTATCATGACACTCAAAATTTATCACCGGAACACATTTTCTTTTCTGATCCATACGTACGTAAAAAATAAGCTTAGAATAAGCACTACTTTTATCTAAATATTTATTTCATACAGTTAACGCATCGCTTCTATTTGTTATAATTTGTTATGTAAAAGATTCAAAGAATGCAATTTTAATTATTATTAGGCCACACCAAATTATTTGTTTGTTCTTCTGATTTTCCCGGTTGTTTTTCAAACTGTCATTTATTAAAGCGAGCGAGCGAAATTTTATGGTATCAGTATGAAGCTGAAAACTGTAGATGCTGGCACCACCCTAAACTATGAATAAACAGCGTGTCACCGTAACAAATTCCTTCTTACTGCAGTTTCTTCTCCGTTAGTACATGCAAGGAGAAATTATCAGCTATGACTATATCATATAATATTATAATTATGAACTGCCCACTTCAAGAAAATTTCAATAGCACATGTGAAATACAGGTAAAACAGTCAACGCGAATTCTTTTTCTCCTTCACAGGACATAACGACAGGCAAAGACACATGTTTTACCTGTTGCAACAATGTTTTACCTGTCACAACAATTTCTTACCTGTCGCAATGTTTTGAACAGGATTAACAACTTAAAATCCTTATTTTAAATGTTGTTTTATGTATAACCATTATAATTAAGCAAGATTTCTCAGTTTTATTGTTCAAGTAAAGGTCATGACTATCTCATCATCATTAAATACTAGCCATGGCATACCTTCTCCAACGAACTAATCAACTTCCGATCAACTGGAAGTCTTGTCTTTTGCTCACTAGATGAATTTGGCAATCTGGGCTTGCGCTGGCTTTTTTTCTTGAGCCAATTTTTGAACCAGTCGGTCTAGTCATTTGGGGGCTACATTACAGCACGCGATCAACAAATATTTAGTGCAGTTTGTCCCCTCAATCCCCAATATTCTATAGCATAGGACTTTGTTATTTCAATGTAATCCTTTTTAGTGTTTCTTTGAAATTGCTTTTAATAGTCTACAAATCATTCCTAATTGAGCTTGTGGGATGATTCAATGTAGCACTGTTATCTTATTTCTTGTCTATTTTATTCAAGTTTAAACAAACATCTCACTATCAATTATTAATTATTCAAATTGAAAGATGAAGACAATGTATACTCCCAAACACAAGTCAATCAAGTGCAAAAAGCAATACATGTTTCAAACAGTCGGCTGTACATAAAAATAGGTCACAAATGAAACATAAACTAAACATGCAGTGAGGTAAATTGTATGTGAATAGTCATAGCACAGACTATGAGACATAAACCATCAGTATATACTTGCGAAAATAATAGTATTCTGAATTTACTATAATAATTTTCATTCCTCGTAAAATACGGAGCGGGCGGCATTACGGACCGGACGGTACGGATTTTATCGTATAGTAGACCCGAAAACGAAAGTGATTGCATGGTTATCACATACATTGATCTCAGCCGCTTTTAACCGCATTTATCATAGAAATTGAGTGGAATTAAACATTCGCAAACGGTAAATATTTCGCCCAAATTAGAAAGTCATACTTTTCGACGGGACCGCTTTTCGATTATTTGATTTTTCTTGAGCAATTTCCGAAAATAAACGGTGCTTAACTGAACATTTTCTGAAATCGTGCCCCACATGAGGGAATCTAAAAATAAACTTTCCGTAGACTGGTTTCAAATATTTTATCAGTCAAAATAGACCTTGACCATTTGAAATCGTGCACCACATGAGGGAATAAATTAAAAGATTTTAAAATGAAATAAAATAAAACAATAAAACAATATTACAACTACTTTTTCTGTAAAACTTTATTGTCAGTGGGTAAAATTATCTTGAATCGAATAATCTTGGGGATAAAAATAAGTCACGTGTCCCTCCACGTACAAAAAAAGTCACGTGTCCCTCCATGTACAAAAAAATATCCCATTCCATACAGTACGCCGCACTTCAGTGCGGCGACAATAAAGCTAAGTTCGCTCATTTATGTGAATTAAAGTGCTCGGCTGTAAAATTGTATAATATTTCTTTCCGAATACATCCGCATAATGTAGTAACGTTAACGTTTCAAATGATACTCTGAATCTTATAAGTTCTTACTTGATACACACTTTGGCCTCGCTTTTTCACCAGGGCTGTCCAATTCACAAATGTCGTTTGTATGAAGGCAGAACTCGTTCAAACCTCTCACGGGACATGGCTGACCTGTTTCTATCTCTGTGAATATTTAAACGTGTATATTTTACAGTAGAATATAGTGCAGTACATTGTGCCACAGCATAGTGTGGCACATCGTAGAACAGCACAGCACTGAGCAGTACAATACAGTATGGCAAAGCGTAGAACAGCACAGCACAGTACAATACAGTGTGACACAGCGTAGAACAGCACAGCACAAAACAATTCAGTACAGTGTGGCACAGCGCAGAACAGCACAGCACAGAACAGTACAGTACAGTGTGGCACAGCGTAGAACATCACTGCACAACACTAAACAGTATAATGCAGTTTGGCAATGCGTAGAACAGCACATAACAGTACAGTACAGTGTGAAACAGCGTAGAACATCACAAAACAGTATAGTACAGTGTGGCAAAGCGTAGAACAGCACATAACAGTACAGTGTGGCACAGCGTAGAACAGCACATAACAGTACAGTGTGGCACAGCGTAGAACAGCACATAACAGTACAGTGTGGCACAGCGTAGAACAGCCAAAACAGTACACATGTATTACAGTGTGACACAGCGTAGAACAGCACAGCACAGCATAGAACAGTACAATACAGTGTGGCACAGCGTAGAACAGCACAGCACAGTACAATACAGTGTGGCACAAAGTAGAACAGCACAGCACATAACAATTCATAACAGTGTGGCGCAGCGTAGAACAACACAGCACAGAACAGCACAGCACAGCACAGCACATAACAGTACAATACAGTGTGGCACAGCGTATAGCAAAACACAGTATACAGGTATTACAGTGTGTCACAGCGTAGAACAGCACAGCACAGAACAGTTCATTGTGGCACAACGCATAACAGAACAGAGCAGAACAGCACATAACAGAGCAGAACAGCCCAGCACAAAACATAACAGATCAGGACACGCAGAACAAAAGAACAGTATATCATCGGTGTTGTTTTTTTTGCAGGAAATTAAAATCTATGTATAACTGCTGTTAATGATGCATTTAAATAATAGTAATATTCAGATATTTATCCTAAGGGTTCAAATATATCAAATGCTGTCTGAACCTTTTTACGAATGCGGTACGGCTAAGATTTTTTAGAGATGTAGTTTCGACATTCAAAATGACGGAAAGACGGACAGTCTCATGCTAATATATATGCAGACAGGAAGGCACACTGGTAGAGGGGTCGAAGATCTGAGTACTGTCCGAAGGTAGTGAGTTCGAGTTCCACTATGTGCGGGTTTGATCACGAATTTCAAAATCCCCAATGTTGAACTTAGTACTGTTTGGTAGCGAGGAAGCTGTCATCGAGTGTGAGTTGTAAGAACCTGTTACAAATTCGATGTAAAATAAATACGTTTAAACTAACAGACATGCTTAGTGATTACTGTTAATATCTCTTCGAGGGCACAAAAACGGCCATATAATGTATAGTAAATAAAAGAACTTTGTATTACTTTTCACACAGACATCTCCTTTTTGATAATATTCGCCTTGGCATTCACATGTTTTTCTGTTTTTCTTTTGGTCCATACATTCAGCATTGTTTTGTGTGCAACAATAGGTGTCATCACTGGAACAATCTTGGCCCAAAGCACCTGCATTGAGGAAATAAATATCAGTAAGTCCTGAAATGCATTCGTTGGCTATTTAGTTTATTTGTCATACTGTTACGACCAAAGTACAAATCATGTACAACGTTGTAGTTGCGTTTTAATGGCGTTCGGTAATGTCCTTATTGTTTCAACTAGTACTTTATTTTGAACTGTTTTCTTTTTTTTCGCTCTTTGATAAAAAAGGTGCATTTTCAAAGGGATATGATTATTTCATTGGTTGCCAGGAGACAGACAGAAACATAAATAGGCCTACAGTTCGTTTCCAACCAACATAATATAAACGAAAGTATATTATTATACGATCCTTGTCGATATCAAAGCCATGCATAAGTCATATGCATGCCAATCATTTATCATAATAGTTGCTTCATCTATTGAATCCGAAGGGATTCAAAACATGATTAGAAATATTAACCGTTTCTCAGTACTGCGTATAAATAGGAAAGCCACATTCAAGCATTGTCTGAAACAATTTGTTTGAATATACATTATGATGTAATGTCTAAATTACACTGTTATAATTAAGTTACATGCTGTCATGAATTTCGATGAAATACTCGTACAACACATGAATTATATATAGCGATTCGAGTCAGAGAGATGGAACGGACTCACTGAACGTGTGAATGCTGAATGACGTCAGAGCCTTGTTTATGTGATGACGTCATTAAACATTTGAATCAATGACATTTTTAGAGGAAAGTTTTTTTCTAATTTTACGCTTTTACAGTTTCTTATGATTTTAGCGCATTTTTAGATATATTTGATAAACTAGAAAATGGATAAAACATTGACAGATATATGGATAATTTTAGAAATAATGATTTTATGAATCGGCCTACATTTCGGCTCTTTAATTCAATAACCTTATTACTTTCGCGACACTGCTGTCTATATTAATGAGGTCAAATTTGGATGTGCGTTTTACCTCATTTTGTCGGGTATGTGATACATAGAATATTAAATTCGTTCAATAAAAAGAAAATGAAACTCGCCAGGGGCTCGCTTCATATCATTTTATTCAACTCGTTCAATAAATTCAATACGAGATCTAATACAACACTCATTCAATATCCTCTATGTATTATTCAGTTAATTTCAAATTAAAATTGCTGAGTAAATACTATTATGTTACAGTTTGTACACGACTAGATACGGAATATAAAATTGCTATGTCCGCCTCCCAAACACCAAGCCACGATCTCCCGAAGCATCTCAAATTGAAATGTCTGCTTAATATTGAGATATGGCTCAAATCTTAGTCCAAATTTGAGACAAATCATAATTCGCATCTATTGAATTTTTTTTAAATCTCTATCTCATAGTTTTGTTTTGTGACACCGATTTTGAGTCCCGTCCCAGTTGAGAAAAAAATAAACGATTTTTGACAATACTTGAGCTGAGAGTTTGTTCAGATTGAGATGATTCGGGAGATCGGGGCCATGCCACCAACAAACTAAGCACCACGAGTATCTAACCGGTCTGCTATATCCTTATACAATTAAGACACATTATATTTACAAATACATAATGCAATAACGACTCTGAGGATTGTAGCCTACTGCTATGTACGATAGACTGTTCGTGACATTCAGTTTTCCGTATTCCTTTCCTAGAAACTATTGAATTCGGGTAGTTTAAATAGTGAATTCCTAAAGTTGAAATCTTGCATTCAAGAATTCAATAATATATAATCATGATGTTGAACTCGTGAATTTGGTAGAATGGGTATTTTTTTCTCAAAATCACACTGCACCACTAATTGACCACCCTAGAATTTATTAAAATGTACCATGAAACCGCCATCTAGACCACATTGTACAGTTACGCATGTATATTTGAATTTGTTTCAATTGATACACTTGATGTTTGTAATTTGGAAACATACTGAAACCTCAATAACAAGACTACAATTGTTTCTGAAGAAAGTCGCCTTTAGTTGCGAGAATGTCTAAGTATCGAAGAGTTTTATTAAACTGGTATATGGACATACGACCTAAGTAGAGAGGTAGCTTTAATTTCAGTGACTGACTATAGCTTTAGATTGTTTTGAAAGGGAAATAATACGTAACTACAGGGAACGCCACATACACAAGACAGTGCCACCCCACGCAGACCTTGGGGAAAACAGCAATCCACAAAACTAAGGCACTTAAGGAGGTCAAAGGGCACACTTGTTAAGGAACAGATGCACAAGGAATGGCCCGGCAGACCACAAGGAATAACTAGGAGAATCAAAGTGAACAGTGAAGGAAGGGGGAGGGGGGTTAATGGATGGAAAAGATCACAGGACAAGTCAAGACAACTGGCCGCAACAGGCCGAAACTGGGCGGGAAACAACCTGAACACTATAATAAGTGACAGAATTGCACAAAGGAAAGGGAAATACAAAACACTTTCAAAACACAAACAGAAACAACAACCATATAGCGAGTTACAGCCTTGGAACTGTCAGCAAAAACACGGAGGGGGGTAAATCAATTTAACAGCTAGCTCTCCTCACACTTAATCGCTAAAAGGTCCTTGATTTCCAACATATATACATAAATTGACTAAGTAGGCAGTAACTAATCATTAAAAGCAACCAATACACTATTAAGCAAAACATAACAATACTTACATCCCAAACAGGTACCAATTGGAGTCCAGTTACCATTGTCACCACAAACCGAAGACGGATCAAAGTCCGGTGTCCAACCATAGTTACATTTGAACCGTATCTTTGAACCAATTCCGTGTGCATTACCTAATATTCTTCCGTTTTCAAGAGTAGGGAAGTCTATACATTCTGTGTACACAAAATATGATATAATAGTACATAATCTCCGTCAAAATGTGAAAGTGCTTCCGTTAATTTGTTACAGGGAACCCCACATTCACAAGATAATGCCTCCCCACATAGATACCAAATGTGACATTGAGGAGGTGTAAGGGCAAACTATGGTTCAATTTAAAACAATGTTTTCGTACATCAGTTGTACAATGGGCTTGCAACATTTCTGTATATTTAATACGGTATCGAGACTTTTCAACCCCAAGACTTTTCAACCCCTCAGGTAAAATATCCAAGACTTTTCAACCCCACTGTCATGTTCAACCCCTAATTAGCCTAAGACTTTTCAACCCTGTTAAAATCAAGACTTTTAATACTACTATCGATAACTGCATTATTGCAGCACTGACTCCTAAAATATAAAGGTATTGCTATATAAACGACATATATCGTAGGAGAACACATTTACGGTCGAAACTGTCTAAAGAGACCACCCAGGGAACACAAACAAGTGGTCTCTTAAGTTAGGTGGTCTCTTAAGTAAGGGTATGGTAAAGTTAACAAGAACACAAACGTTAAGTACAATGCATTTTATTTAATATTTTAACTCTTTATCACCGTTGTTATGATAACTTATTAAAGACCTGAAATAGGTGAAGTCAGGTGAAAGTTTCCAATCAGATGTATATAATAAAATCTGTAGAAATCAATCAAAAAATAAAATTTGTTCGCCTTAAGCGGTCGCTTAGCAACGACGCTGTGTATAAAAGTTAAAGGTCGGTAGTCGCGTTTGACAGGTGGTCGCTTATGCAGATTAATATAACGCTTCAAAACTCACGGGAGGAAATCAGAACGGTCGTAGAAGACAGGAGGTTGCGGGTAAAAGGTGGTCGGAAGGACAGGTTCGACTGTATATTGAATTATAATAACTATTTATACACTGTTACTGATGCCTTACCTTTATAAGTACAGCGAGGAGTGACAGCCTTCCAGTCACATGCTTCGGTGGCATTACATTCATCGCCACAAGGTGTCTAATGATATAAATATATCAGTTAAAGTAAAACAATGCTCATTTTTTGTTCATTAGTTTAGCTAACCAAACATAAGAAAATATATTCCCTATACTTAAAACATCTATAAACATGCATTAACAATGAAGGAAATCATAATGTATACTAATCCATATTTGCTGAAGAAAGATGTTTGTACATCATAAAATTGAAAAATATTCCAGTTTTGTAACAATCGGGCTATTTTTCAGGTTTTGACCGTTAGTAATATGATAAAAAAAGATTTATTCAATCGGTTATATATTGCAATGGTTCTTATTAGAGATGTTTTGCTAAGAAGAAGAAGTTTTAGTTCACAACATAGTTGTATACAATACACTTTTGAAATAGACTGTAAATAGTCCATGTTCAAAATAAACATATGTAAAGTTTTCATTAACATAATAAGCGGCAGTCAGTTTATCATGGATACTTAAATTTACTTTAATACATATTTGCTCATCAAAGGATGATAGAATGGAAATAAAGAAAATAGTAAAATGATCGTTATACAGTACAGATATCGATATACCGTGTTGAAATAAACGTTATGTTATAAATGCACATGCTTGTTTAGTATATGCTAAATTGCAAGTTCTATATCATTTTAGTTATAACACATACTAATTAATAGTCATAGTTTATAGCCCTTTCCATGTTTTCTTGCACAATAATTGACAATTTTTAACAAAAAAATAAAATATATATAATACGTTGGTTGTGAAAACTAGTACGCCCAAAATCAGTTTGCGTACTGCATTTAACTCCTAAAACTTAAAACTGACTTACAGAATAATGTATGAATACGTTCAATTGGGATTGTCTGCGCAAATCCCCAAACTTCTGCACCATGAAATAAAATCGGTTTCACTAATTTATCAAATATACTCATTATGTGTGCAACCGATATACTGGTATAACTATACAGGTACCTCCTTAATTAAAAAAAAGCTGTTTGTGCTTGACCAGCCAAAGTCTTATGAGTCTCACAAAAAGAACCACCCGAGGTAACAAATATTCCGAGGTAAGTATACCTATTTACGATTTATATTGGATATCCGTCATAATAAAATGTAAGTTGTTTTGGTAAACGTCCCCATTTTCTAAAAATGACAACTTTAGCTTTCTCCTTATTAAATCTCAATTTCCATCAATTACAATGAATTTGTAAAATATCCAAATTCCTCTGTTATTCATCGGCAGTATTAGCAATTATAACAATATCATCTGCATACATAAGTAGAAACAATTTAAGAGTTTCAATATCTATACCTTCGACACCATTTAGAAACAGTTCATCCTCCAAATCATTTAAATACATTGCAAAAATGTAACAACAATAAAGCCAATTCTAACATTTAAGTTCAGATGAGCCGGATACATCTTTTGATAAAAAGAGGCCGTACACAAGAAATATTATTTTCGATTTAATGAAAAACAAAACTGGTCTGTTACATATGTCCATAGTTAGGTTTAACCGGATGTGCTTTATAAAAAGAACAAATTCATCAATCGCTCTTGTTAGTCACATGATTGCAATTATGGTTATAGGTCATGCGAAATCTTTCTGAATTGGGTGGTCTGGTGCCAAAGTGAATTAACCAACATTTTCATGAAAATTGAGTTATCTACTCCTTGTTACTGTTACACATAAGAGTTTTAATTGGTCTAGTCTTCAGCTTTCTAAGACGCCTAAATCAGAAGCATTATTTCAAGTTTTGAAGTGAAGTATGCATGCCAAAAGATACTATCCTACAAAATCCTTTCTTTTAAAAACTGTAAATAAATATAATTTGGAACTAAATACCAATTTATGGCTATATCACCAAATAACATGCATCACACTATACATACCTTCGTGACATTAATATCTTGCTTGAGCACATGTATCCAATGCCTTTGCTTACTCTGTTTCTTTCCATTTCCCCTCGCTTTGAATAATTCGCACAATTGCATATGAGCATTGTATGTCAGATGATCACAATGTTGCCTTAAGCCACATTCAATCACGCAATCATCCAAGTGCATACCATAATATAGTTGAAATCTTGATTCTTCTGTGAGCGTCCAATCTTTCAATTCTGTGGTGTAGGCAAGTTCGACACCTTTTTTGTTGACAATATTTTTGTTAACGCAAATATCAGCCCTTGCGAAATATATTACTAAAACGCTGTTAATACACAGTACGCAAGAGAAACCCATGTTTAGACTAAACACATCGTCAATATTGCACATACGTTACTGATGATATGTGATTTGACGAATTGTAATAAACATAAATGGACGCCAAACAGTTTGGAGTCAGACTAAATTAACATGAAGCATCCCAGGTTGTCTTATTTATCTTATGTTTAATCTGCTCTGTGATTGGCTGATTTGATTACAACATCCAATGTGCCATTTGCGCAAACAGTTTTGTATTATTTATGAGTTCCTTTCCAACATTCCGGTTTCGCAGTAAATTGCGTAACAATAGACTAACACAGTACACATTATTTATGATTTCCTTTACAACATGAGGTTTCGCAGTAAATTGCGTAACAAGAGACTACACAAGAGACTAAACAAAAAAACACAAGAGTCATAAAAAAAACCAGTACGCAGTTTCAAGTTTGGTACATCACAAACGGTAAAATAAGCCAATTATTTTATAGTACATTAATATGTTTGATGATGTGGCATCTTTTTAAGCATTTCTGCTATTTCCTTATTAGTATGTGTTTCAGCAATAAAATGTTGTGTGTATAATGGTTTCCAAAATACAGCGGCCGTCAGCACCCACATACAAGTTAGAAGCCAGCGATTTGACATCCCAATGTCATCCGGACACTGAAATGCTAAATTTACTGGATGCTGGCATCCAAAATCATAATCGATGTGGAGGCTGGTTTCTCAGACACTACTGAGGCTGGCTTCAGTAACTTTGTGGATGCTGATATTGGTTAATTATTAATTTCAGAGTCGATTCGTTAATTCCGGACTGACAGGCTTGTCATGATCAACAATGGGACTGGATACCCTGTCTTATCGATAAAAATATCTCCCATCAAAATGCCGTATCGGGCGATATCGATTTCTGATTTGATTGATTTTTTCCAGTATGAAGGGAAAACAGATATTGTTTTTATTAAATTAAATATAAAACATGTATTAACCCTTTGAAGCATTGGTAATTCATTCCTCATTATATGAAGAAGAAGAAGAAGTTTTATTTCACAACATAGTTATATACAATACACTTTTGAAATAGACTGTAATAGTCCATGTTCAAAATAAACATATGTACAACATAGTAAGGGACAGTCAGTTTAACATGGATACTTAGATATACTTTAATTCAAATTTGCTCATCGAAGGATGACAGAGAGGAAATAAAGAAAATAGTAAAAATGATCGTTTTTAAAATACAGATATCAATATACCTTGTTGAAAGAAGCTTTATGCTATAAATGCACATGCTTGTTTAGTATAATATGCTAAAATGCAAGTTCTACAATATTTCAGTTATAACACAGTTATAACACATTATAAATTTTAACCCTAACGCCGATTCCTTGTCGAAACGAAATACAAGGACATCAGCAGGGTTATATTTCACAATAGCAACAATAGCGAAAATCCAAATTATCTTATACGCGATATTATATAAATACCGCAACTAAAAACATTCCACTTAATATATTTTACTACATTGATTAATTAATTAAAACATATTTTTTCCTGACATCAAAACTTTTCTCCGTTTGTATTTCCCACCCCTTGTGCTATCCAAACTTCATAAAATCCTAATCTACATAATGTGTCTTTAACCAAAGATGCCCAATTTTGTTTACGTGGTGCGGATTCTAACTCCTTCAACATGGCCTTATACATACAATGTACATACTTTCTTTCACAATAATTGACAATTTTTAACCAAAATTTAACAATATATATAATACGTTGGTTGTGAAAACTAGTACGCCCAAACTCCCCGTAAATGAAATCATTTTGCGTACTGCATTTAACTCCTAAAACTGACTTACAAAATAATGTATGAATACGTTCAATTGGGTTTGCCTGCGCAAATCCCCAAACTTCTGCACCATAAAATAAAATTGGTTTCACTAATGTATCAAATAAACTCATTATGTGTTCAACCGATATACTGGTATAACTATAAAGGTACCTTCTTAATTTAAAAATAGCTTTTTGTGCTTGACCAGCCAAAGTCTTATGAGTCTCACAAAAAGAACCACCCGAAGTAAAAACTATTCCAAGGTAAGTATACCTATTTACGATTTCTATTGGATGTCCATCATAGTAAAATGTAAGCTGTTTTGGTAAACGTCCCCCTTTTCTAAAAATGACAACTTTAGTTTTCTCCTTATTAACAATCAATTTCCATCTATTACAGTAAGTTTGTAAAATATCCAAATTCCTCTGTAATTCTCTGATTAACTAATTTATTTTTTACATATATAATAATCCCCCCAGAGTTTCTGGTGGTTCCAATAATTTTCTCTGATCTATTTAATGCGAAATAGTCAAACCCAGTAACGTCAAAATTGAAGGAATCATCACCCCATGTTTCCGTAAAACACACTATGTCATTTTCCTGGAATAATTTAATTATTTCTGTATTCTGTAGTTTGTTAATTCTTTTACTTTTTATACCTTGCACATTTAACAGTGCGAATTTGACTGTATGTTCATTATTCGTCGCACTACCGCACTCCTATTCAGTGACCTGTGAAGAAGGCGGATTCGGAAATACTGCATTTTCATTGGTTTGTGTATTCTTGGTGGGTGACGTCGAATGCTTTCGATTGGCTGTGTTCTTTCGGGTTGAAGATTTGGTTGACCTCTGGACACGTGCGCTAGTTGACCTGCCTCGTTTCTGTTTTACGTTTTGTTTTGATAGTGGTCGTCCACGTGGTGTTGGAATGTCAACACTGGGAGTACCTGTACATGGTATTTGTTGAGTACGTTCTGCTGGATCAATACTTTCGTGTACAATCACATGTTTTAATAATGATTGAGATTGTGTATATTTCGAAAGTTCAATAGGATTAACACAGCAATCTAGTGTAGGTATTGATTGGCGAACACAGTTTTCGGATTGGGTTGGAATGTTATGTGTATCGCTTCTGATGTTACACGGGGTCATATTGTGGCACATGTTGACATCTCTTCTCCAGTCTTGATGTTGTTGCTGTTGTTTTAAACGATTGTGACCATTTTCTGACTCGAACCTGGGTAGCATGTTGGCTTGACTAGTAGCCTTATTATCACTTGGTCTAATGGTTCTCTTACTAGCCCAGGATGACCGTAATAATCGCTCCCAGTCGGGGAACTCATCATGCATCACACGTTCGTTGACTATCAAACAAGCTGGATATTTCAATTGTACCCTATTTAGTCGATTTTTTCTGTATTCTTTATACATGGGCCACAGTTTTTTCCTAGCGTTTCTGATTTCTAACGGATAGTCTCTGTCTATTGCATAAGATGTTCTGGCTAGATATTTTGCATTGTTCATAACAGTATCTACTTCATGTCTATGTCTAAAAGTAACAAAGAGTATTCTTTTCCGATTGGTTTTACCCTGGTAATGAAGGCGTCCTAGGCGCTCAGCTTTTTCTATATTGAAATCCCACGGATCAAGATTTAGGTTGTCATATAGGAAATCATTTAGATCATCATAAACATCTTTCGTTTCTTCGTATCCATAAACCAGCAAGTTTCTATTCCTATCCCTCATCTCCAGATCAATAAATTTGTATGCAAGAGAGTTAATAATATCATCATGTTCATCAACTCTGTCACTCACCACCTGGATAGTTTCTTGAACAGCATCAACATTTATCTGCGATTTTTCAGACGCATCAATTTTTGAAAATAAAACATTCATTTTCTCATTCAAATCCATACTCTGAAACTGTTCTAATTCAACATCGGTACCTTTTCTTTTCCTTTTGAAATTTTCACCTATTTGTATATCGTCCACACTTCTCCATTGTGAATTTCCCGCCTTTGAAAACATGTCATTATTTTCCATTTCCTGGGACATATTGAGTATTTGACTCACACTTTGACTGTCTGGATCCATTACAACTTATTATTCACACTCTTACTCAAAATAATTCCGAAAATATAGTGAAAATCCGTGAAAATTCAGATTTATCAAGACCACTTCTAAATATACACCTGACTGTCCGCCATTTTATCATAGCGCCATATGACACAGTTCAACTATTCAAGGTAATTAAATACAGATTATCTAAATGATCAGTTTATTCTGCAATTTCGATATTGAAATAAATAGAAGTTGAAGTTTATTAATGTATTTTTAGTCAGATGTTCACATTCAGATTCAATAGTTTTATGCTTTTATGATATAACTCACTTCAGTTCTGAACAATATAGATCCAAATGTCCCTGTTTGAAAACAGATGTTCTGAATCTTGTCCGGTTCTTAAAATTACATGTCATCGGTTTACTTTTAACATATAAATTGCTGTGATTGCATTACTGTTATTATTATATATTGATAAAATAAAAGTCTACCCTATGGTACGAATAACTAATACACAACATATATCATTTTCGCCTTGTAGTGACGCACCTTGGCTACGAGAGGCCGTTTATTAAATAATACAGCAGTTTGATACATATTAACATATAACCAATGTTACCATAATGTATATCAGGTCAGATTAAAAGCCAGGGATAAAATTTTGAATGTTAAAAGCTCTGGAAAACTGTACCTGCATCTTTCAATTATTGTCATTGTTAAAAACAGAATCAAAACATTTCCCAAATTGAAAGATTACGTTGACTTTTGCAAATTTCATATTAAACATAATAATAGGGAGAGTATCTAACAGTTTTCATACCTAGGGTTAATTCATATTTTATCTTGCCGTACTGATATCAACGAAATAAAATTGATAATCGTTCAATTTTTGAACTTGAATGACGTTTATTGCTCCGGGTGCAAGCTAGAACTGATTTACTTTTCACCAGTTTACCCGATACTCGGTCAAACAAATTTTCATTGGACAATTTGTCGCATTAACAATTAGTCATTGGTCAGTTCTACCAATGTATCTTACTAAAGCGGTTATTCAACCGTAACGGTGCAGACATAACTTTTCCGCTTAACTACGTAACGCGGAAAAGTAAAAATTATTTGATCCATTAAGTGATTTGTTTGTCACATAAGTACATGATTGTACACTGTATTGTATTGTATTGTATATAAACATGTTATGTTTTAATGCAATACACTATGTGTATTGTATTGTATATATAGTACAACCGTCAAGTCATATTCACTACGTGCGAATAAAACGTGTCACCAATTTTACCTGTCAACAAACAATAGACTATCCCTCTGTCCATGAAAGGTGTGGATTATTGAATTGTTCGACCTATCTATGGTGAACAATGACTGAAATGGTATCTAGGGACTGTTCGAGTGTTCGACCTATCTCCGTTCGAGAGATCGAGTGTTCGAGCCAAAACTGTTCGAGGTTTCGAAGTTTTACTGTATCTGTGCGAAAAATATAAACTATATAAATGACCTGTAGAGTCCATGAGGTGCAAACAAAAATATGTTTTATAGTGTACTACTATGAAGTGATTTGTGTTTGTGTTTTAAAAGCTAAATACGTACTGTTTAGTGGATCTTTTTGGTAGTTTTGTGTCTTCGTGGTCCGAGTTTAATTGAACTGAGAAATCCAATCTTTGGTTTCATTTAATATTCACATTTCTTCCGCTTTCGATAGGAAAGAGCACATCGTAAAATGGAATTTCTGTGATAAGTTGCTCCATTCTAATTACGATATAATTTAGTGATACTTAAAAGTGAAAGAGAAATTGACAATAGATCTTCATACATGAGTCAATAAATATTGAAAAGAGTACATGTGTGTTTGTATTATTATTCAAAACGATAGATTGTTTGAGGTCTGAGCCAAATTTAGCTAGAGAAAGTCTATGTGATCAGACGCTTGAACATTAATTTTAGAATCCAGCGCGCGCTTAACCACGTGTATTGAGGTACCTTATGGGGTATACAATACAGGCAGTATACGTGCGAGTGAAATAAAACAAATTTGATCTACAGCAAGTAATTCCCGATAAATTTTAAAAGGAATACGCGAATCCAGAGCTAGCACTGACATCATCATTCGAACGCGGCGAATACATATCTGGTGGGTATCAGGACAACTCGACCCCTGGACAATTCGACCCCGCTATTTAACAAAGTCAACTCGACCCCTGAACAGCTCGAATCCTATTTTCCGATTATTCGGCAAGTCAATTCGACCCCTCAGATGCTATGAAAATATTTCCGATTATTCAGCAAGTCAACTCGATCCCTCAGATGCTATGAACATATTTGAATTGTATGTATATTAAGAAATTTAAAAATAAATCATGATTTATAAACGCCGAACATGACATATAAATTCAAAATAAAAGTATATATAAACTGTATAGGCGTTAGTTTTGGTGTATTCTTATGGCATTTTGGTTTTTTACATGTATGTATTAAATTATTGATTTAAAATGATAACTTTACAACCTTACTTTTAAATTAAATTAAATACTTTTAAAATTCATTGATAAACTCTTTGAATCTACCAATTCCTTCATTATTTCAAGCTTTGGCTGATTGTAATAGAGGTTATAAGAATTGGGTTTCAAATGTTAAGAAACTCTTTAATGATTATGTTTTTTTATGTAGAGGATAACGACCTAGTTCACCATACACACTTGGAGTGCACGTGTTAGTTTTAACTTTAAGTACACGTTTACAAAATTTTAAATGTATTCGTTCAACAAGTTTTGATTTAGAATATCCCCATATTTCGGAGGCATAATTTAAAATTGGTGAAACAAATGCGTTAAATAATTGGCACAATATTTTTGGCTTTAAGTCAAAGTCTTTACATTTACACATTAGAACATTTAAGCCTTCAAAGCTTTACCTGTAAGGTGTTCTTGATTGAATTCAAAATTATCAGTATAATTAAAAATATTACCTAAATAATAAAAATCATTTACAACTGCTATAGGCTGGCCATTGTATGTCCAATGTTCAGTTGGAAGTAACCCCCACGTTTACGGAAAACCATACTTTTAGTTTTAGAAGTATTAACTGGGAGGCCCCAACTATCACAATAAGTATATAATCGTTCCAAATGTTCTTGTATTTCGGCTGGATTTTTACCTACAATGGCCATATCATCTGCAAAAAGTAACAATACTAGAACTACTATATCATCTATATGTAAACCAAAATCCGTATTATGCTGCAAATACAATTCTAGATCTTCAACAAAAAGAGAAAATAAAAGAGGAGACATTACCTCCCCTTGGCTTAAACCTACAGCATAATTAACATACTCAGAATAAGTAGAACATGATTTAACACACGATTTAACCTTTTGGTACATATCTCGTATAATTTTAAGTAATTTTCCATTATTACCACATTTATACATTTTCAACCATAAAGCATTTCTATATATAGTATCCAAACATTTCATCATATCAACAAAATAACATACACTCTTTTATTATCTTTCATATATGTTTGAACGAGAGACATGAGTATATATATTGCATCAATAGTAGAACGACCTTACGAAATCCGAATTGAGCATCCGAAATAATATTATTGTCTTCACAAAATAATTCAATGCGTTTTTAAGTATTGTTGTAAATAGTTTTGATATACAACTCACAAGTGTTATTCCCCTATAATTATTTTCATCATTTATACAACCTTTCTTGTGTATTGAGATAATAATACCCTCTGTCCACTTCTAGCCAGAGTTTAATATACCTTTAATATATCACATATATATATGAGACTAATATATCAATATCTTCTATAAAATACTCATTCATAAGGCAATCGCTACCTAATGCCTTATTACGTTTCAACAATTCAACAGCACTTAAAAGTTCATTAACACTTATTGGCTGGTCAAGTTCTGGAAAGGATTTATTGGTTTGCTCAAAATCATTATTACTACAAAACGATTCTGCTTCGTCATTTACACATTCAAACAATCCATTGCTAATGTTTGAAAAATATTCTTTAAATGTTTCTAAAGGTATTTGGTCATCTTTAGAACGTGGCTTCTTATTTTTGAAAAATATCTCCAAAACTCTTTTGGTTTGCTAGTTTTTCTATTTGCTGCATTTTCTTTTTATAAAATGAGTTTTTCTTTTTACGAATACATCTCTTATAGTCACTTTTGCTATCACACAAATTAACTCTATTTACATCAGTTTTATCACAATTGAATAATCTTAATGCTTGTCAATACAAATTGCGTGCATCAATGCACACTCGTTATTGAACCAGTCAGTGTTCTTAATACCAGTGCTCGTATCGAAATAAGGTACATTTTTAAAAATATAGCGTTTCGGAAGTAATGGATCGGCTACCGATCTAATGACATTCGTAAAACTGTCTAATGCATTATTAACAGAATCTCTACAATTACAATCTATGTTATTTGCAATACGATTTAAATCAGATAAATTTGCAATAATTATTAATAGCTGAGCGAAACTGTTCTCTTATTTGATCGCACCATTTAAATTTAATCTCCGAATAACCGTCACACAATTATTACATGATATTTTATATTGCAAAGGATCATTAAAAGTTCACATTTTAAAATCATTGATCAGTGAAAAGTTTAGCTCACTCGCAAACAAAACATCTGTAACGGAGCAATCGTTATGAGAGATAAGGTAAACTGGTTTGCATCACCTATTCTGCCGTTAGTAATGAGCAAAGATGAAGATTTACATAGATCTTACAACTTTAAACCATGATTATTGTGGACTTTGTCGATTGAGGCCCTTACATGTGTTTGATCCGGTTCGTAATCAATATCACCAAAAAATGTGTCTATGTTGTCATGTATAATGTAATCATTTTTTGCGCATACTCGACTGTACAAACATTGCTTATAATTGATTTTGAGTAAATCATCTTTTACACCCGATCCTCTAACAATACAGGGAGGTCGAGTTGAATTAGGGGTCGAATTGACAAGGGTCGAGTTTACTTAGGAGTCGAATTGGTATGGGGTCGAATTATTTAGGGTCGAGTTGTCTCGCAGCCATCTGGAGATGAATAGCGAGCCAGCTTGTACATCGTTATTCGAGTTTTCTAAATATGTGTATACAGCTAGCACTGACATCAGCAATGACATCAACATTCGAACATTACCGTGGCCAAAGACCTGATATATAATTAATATAAGTAAAAATCCTTTACTCCAAAAATACCTAAAAGACCATTTAGGTATTTGCTCGAATCACGGACATATACACCATGGTAAAACAAATACATATAAACACATGATGTAGATCACGCGAGCATGTCATGTTTGTGTTCAGTTTATTTTATTCATTTCATTTTCTCAGTTCATGTAAAACATGACAACATGAGTACATAATATACAAAAAACAAATGCAATGGTAAAGAGACAGTTACAATAAGAAAATGAATGCATCATGCACAAGAGATACAATAAGAATGCATTATCAACAAATATTCAGGGAGAAGGTAATTTTATTCTAATTGTGTTAAAATATGTATATATTCACGAAAAATATGTTGTTTTCGGATGTTTTAAGTCTGGCATTTATTGAAATTTACAAATAATTTCTTTAATGAGCACACAAAGTTTCATAGTTTGTATTATGTTGTTATAGTCCTGGTCCATGAGTAGTTGTAATTTTAATATGTTAGGGTGACGATAAAAGGTTTTGGGGATGTAGTTTATTCTTATTACCCCATTGTGTTTATTACAAATTGAGATCAATTACTGAAATGACCTTTTTCAATTATCAAAGGCACTAATTATCACATCGGAAATATCAATATGAATTGGCACACATTAAAGATCTCCTGGGGTGTTATGACTATTGTGTTTTTAAAGCTGACAAGATCGGGTAATTTTCAATTACAGTTGTTACCAGTAGAACTGATCTGCCGAGGGAGTGGTTTATGAATTGCAAAAACAAAAGGCATCCGCCAATCAAATTAATTAAAACACAAGAACATTAATTGATTGCTGTCAATTATCTTTCCACACAGGAATTATTTAAACATTGAAACTAAATGGCTAACAAGTCGAGAAAGTCGGCTAAATATGTTATAGATTATAGCGCTTTGTCCCGTTTTCAGACGTGATTCCTTTAAAAATATCTGTAAACAATATATATTTAATGTGAGTTTGAATAACAAAACAGACAGTGAGTTTCATATTTGTAATTAGACAGTGCGTAGGGACTAATATCGTATCGATGCTCCATATCGGGTTTACGTGTACCTGCTCTCGCGAGATTTTTTTCCGAGAGATTTTACGGTATCTGACGAGAAGCGCTTTTGTGGTATTAAGGTCTTTGCCGTGGCGCATACATATCTGAAGTCGAATAACGAGCCAGCTCGTACATCATTGAGTTTTCTAAATAGTTTGAATAATGACATTGTAGCGAATCAAGAGCTAGCACTGACGTCAACATTCGAACTTGACCGCGGCGAATATATATCTGGATATGAAAAACGTGCTAGCACGTACATCGATATCCAAACACGTACTTTACCTCCAAATTGAGAACATGTTTTATGGGGGATGGGGAAGGGTTAAAAGGTGAGATCACTCTAAAAAACTAAAAAAATAAGTCGGTAAGAGTGACTTCCCTTTATAATCATTGGAGGTCACACTGAAAAACTTACAATTTCAGTCGATAAGATTGACTTCCCTTTATAATCAGGGGAGGTCACTGTAATAAACTGAAAAAATAAGTCGATAAGAGTATTTTCCTTTAAAATCCGGGGAGGTCACTTTGAAAAAACATAAAATTGGAGTCGGTAAGAGTGACGTCCCTTTATAATGAGGGGAGGTCACTCAAAAAAACTAAATGAACAATCGGTAAGAGTAACTTCCCTTTATAATCAGGGGAGGTCACTCTAAAGAACTTAAAGTTTAAGTCGGTAAGAATGACTTCCCTAAATAATCAGGGGAGATCACTCTGAAAAGCTTAAAATTAGAGTCGATAAGAGTAACTTCCAATTATTCTGCTCATAGTTTGTGAATGGATATCAAAATTACCAAGTGAACAACTGTACTGATTATGGTGATAAGTCAAGGGCAATAACTTTGCACATACTGGGCGTAACCATACATGAAACCCCAGGTGAACAACTATACAGGTTGGTGAACATTTCTGTAAAGTTTTATGACTCTGGCTCATACATTTTGGGAGATATGAGTGACGGAAGATTGCATACTCTGCAGGCTATGTTTTAACTAAATCAAGGGCCATAAATGTGCATTTACTAGGCCAAGCCAAACATGAAACCCCAGGTGCACAACTACATATGCTGGTGAACATTCCTGTAAAGTCTTATGACTCTGGGTCATATACTGTTGGAGATATAGGTGACACATAGGTGCATACTCTCTAGGCTATGTTTTAACAAGGGCCATAACTTTGCACTTACTGGGCACAGCCAAACATGAAACCCCAGGTGCAAAACTTCACATGCTGGTTAACATTCCTGTAAAGTTTTATGAATCTGGCTCACATAGTTTTGGAGATATGAGTGACACAAGATTGTGTGATGGACGGGTAGACGGACAGACGGACGGACGGACTGACGGACAAGGGCAAATATATATGCCAATCTTTTAAGAGTGGGGGCATAAAAAAGATAAAACATCGTGTTGTACTAGATAGTTTTGATATGCGTCATGATCTGAAACATTTTTTCAACCAGTTTGTAAAGCTATATATATTGCTCATTATTGTATATTTAACTAATATGCAGAAGTCTGGGGCGACACTGTAAACATTCGTTGCAAACATGAAATGTGTCTTTTAGTCACGTGTTCCAATTAGCATATTTAATTGGATATAAGACCAACAGTCTATCATATCCATCCTAGTTCAATCACCGAGACGAATACGACCATTCCCTTAGACAAATGCATACAAACATACGAGTGGCAATTATTTTAAATCTTCCGACCCTATCCCACCCCTGGTATATGGAAAGTTTCAAACAGGCTGATAACGTAATCGACACTCACTAGATGATCATAACCAGTTTTATCCCGATTTTATTCTTGTTGTTACAATTGTATACGACACTGTTTACGTTTGACGGCTTTACTGTCATTATTTATACCTTTATCTTGCAAAGACGCGTACCTGCTTGAAAATATACGAAAGGGTGTCAAGCAGTACAAATATTTAGATAGATACAATGCCTCGTGGTCTACTTCAAAACTGAAATTCACAAATTCCTCAAGGTTATATTCCCCCATATACCCTGTCAACAACCTATATGAATTTAAACTATCCGTAAGATAATTCAAGTACGGTCCATGCTTAACTTTAACATTAACCGCCCCATAATGCAATGTTGAAACATTTAAGTCATTTAGGTAAGGAGTACAGATAATCGTCTACTATGGATATTTATAGCAAGATAAAGATGTAATTCTTTTTGGATTCAATGACGAATAATTTGAACGAAGGTACGTGAGTAAATTTAAGTCGATCAATGAGCTATAGTAAATACATTTAAACTATTCTATTTCTGTCGAATGTTACGAGCTACTTTCGGTTTGAAATAGCTTGCTAGTTTCGTTTTCACCTATGTACCATAGATAATAATTTCTATTTTGGTATTTCACTGTGCGTTGGTGATGCATTCTAGCTGGCACCTCAGCTACTGATTACTTATCACAGATCAAGAGAAATAGAAGTTTATCCCATTATCAACATATTTCACCAGTAATCACAATACAAGTATATATAGGACATAGAACTTTATCCGATCACGTGCACATCAATTTTAATCAATACACATAAGATACTTGTGTATCACCTACCTCACATGTACATTACAACACACAGAAATATGCATTTTAGCACATAACTGAACAGTAAACAAATTGCATAACAATGTATCAATAACAAGACAACATACAGTACAATACTAGCACATAAATTGTGTGCATCTTATTAGGCAAACCATACATACATCCGCCAAACGCTGTCTAAAATCAGAGTAAAAAAGCAAGACAGATTCCTGCTGTGTGTATCGTTGTTCGTTTTTAAACAAACATAAACACATCAACAAAACTAACTGAACATGCAGAATGTTTATCCAAACCATGCATAACAACCTTTGAATCTAAATACTCGAGATAAGGTTATGCAAACGAAAAAACACTTATTCATGAAGCGTCGTACAACATATCATCAATCACCTTGTAAATTCACACACTTAATCTATATTGAAGAGACAATGTTAATAATCAAAACTTTAATACAATTGTAAATACAATTCTTTGGTCTTTGCTTTTGTTTTGGCACTTGTTCGATTTTGATCATTTGTTACGTATTTATATTTGTGAGACATAAGTTAGTATAGTCACCGCAATGGAAATCATAATATACGTTTTTTACGTTACTATATTTGGTTTGGTCTAGAGATGAACTTTAATGGCGATACACACACTTTAGGGTTTCAGATCTATTAAAGTTCTGTGTGACGTCCTTCATACCATGGCGATCCGGTTACGATGTTAACGGTATATTGTTGTGTGTACCAATAAGAGGGTAACCCCATACATATAGCTATCCGGAGTAGATATATTTATAATGCGCCTATAATACTATCAATGGTAGTTTATTAAATGAACACACCTGACATGTTGATATCTAATCAAATGTTAAACATACTCAAGGACCCAAGAAACGCCTCTTCCAAAGCGGCAAATCTTGTTTGATTTAACATTATATCTTCGTTAGTATCACCAATTGTCATTATATCAACTTTCTATAGTTATTTGAGAAAGGGTCGCTTATACTTAAGTACTTAATTGGTTCGTACAGGCGGTTGCATTAAGAAAGAGTATACTCACACATCATGAGTAAGGCGTTTTTAGAGTCCGCAAGTATACTATATAAATATAAAATGATAACACAATATGTTGTAAGTTACTTGTAAATTCAACATGTCAGCTGGTTACCCTTGTTATCTGATACGTTTATAATTGTTCAACATTTTAACCCACGCATGAATTTCAGTGCTTATTCGGTAATAATTTAGTCAAAACTATGATAACAATATTTATTCATTGAAGGTTACATGACAAAATGGATACAGAGGTCATACAAACATTGCATTCAAAAAGAAAATAACATAATATTAATGAGAAATGGGAAAAGTCATTGTAACAAATAAAATTTACACTACGTACATAGCATCTGTCATTTAATAGCACACATTCATTTAGTCGAAACAATCACTCATCATATTTTTATAAATTAAATGATATAATAATCTATGGTAAAACTTTTATTACATGTTTACTCTCTTCTCAGAATGCTTTTTTGTGGTATAAATCCTAATCAAGTTATCGTTTTGATAACGAACATGGAATGCCATTAGGTTTCTTGACATCAAAACCTTGTCCATATATGTATTTGTTTCAGAAATGGTTTTATTCAAAAAGTTAGGCAAAATAGTTCTTGACTGACAGCTAAATTTCTTAGTTGAATTCAAGGACTTATTTATCTTATTTATCGATACCTTTCATGTAGGGTTGTTCACTGCAAACTATTGATTTCGAATGTCCATTCAACGTCCAGTATTTCCAACACAGGTTGTAGCAAACAATGGACACATGGAGAGACAAATTGGTGGTGGCATCAATTGATTTTGGTACTACATTTTCGGGATATGCCATCTCATTCCTACATGACTACGATCCAAAAAATCCCGTTATATTAACACAAATCTGGAAATGTGGAGATGCACCAAGGTATAGTGCCAAATAAAATCGTTTTTTTTGTATTATTTAAGCAGCTTCCATTCATTTTGCCACTTAACTAGTTATTACTGGGTTTATTTACTTATAAATGAACGAGTTAAATAGTGTACATTGATGTACATATGGATGTAAACTGTTTTATTTTCTTGTAATTACAGTTACTGTATTGATTTGAGAATTATTGTATTTATTTGAGAACTCTCAAGGGAGATAATGGGTACATTGTACGAATTACATAGTACAATGTACCATTATACAATCACCGACATATCTGTTAATATATTGGGGTAGTTCCACTGTCAAGACACTATTTTATTAAAGTGTTTGCTTAGTCTTGGCATCTTACGTCTAGGGAATGTGGTTATGTTGCTGTGTTTGTCCATGTCTTCTGTGTTGTTTTCATATGCAAACAGTACACCAAAGACACCAACATGTGTGCTGCTAAATCCAGACGAAAGTTTCCACTCGTTCGGATACGAGGCAGAGAAGAAGTATGCTACCTTGGCTGAAGACGAGGAACACCACAACTGGCACCTATTTCGACGATTCAAAATGCTTTTATATAAAGACAAAGTAAGTAGTTTCGAACATTTACCAATTAACTCGGTATGTACCTTACAATGCAACTGTCGGTTTGGATTGTTTCTAATCAAATGTACAACCATTTAAAACCATATGTGTGTACAAATTCTATGCGTTCGTATTGTATTCTTTGAGACCTTACACACAGCGTAATATTGTTATTATGAATGTTATGTATTATATAATGCATACTATTTAATAATTGTGAGAGGCAGAGTAAATTAAACATGCAAACGCCGTGTTAGTATGAGTTATTGAAATACACTATTTCACCAAATCATATATGACACAATAGTTGTACCATTTTAGGAAAAGCGTGGGTTGACCATGACGGACAAGATTAAAGACACAGAAGGTCGAGATTTTCCAGCAATAAACATATTTACATATGCCATTCTTTACATGAAAAATAAAATAATTGAGTTAGTAAGAGAAAGAGTGCCTAGTTTATCGGAGGATGAAATATATTATGTACTAACCACGCCAGCGATTTGGAGTCAGCAAGCCAAGGCGTTCATGAGGAAAGCTGCCAGAAATGTAAGTACAATTCTCGAGACGAAAACCAAAGATAAGAAAATCAAAGTCAAAACCATGCATACAACTATTAGTAACTAAAATATGAAGTAACATTGTTGAAATTCAAGTTCTGCTACTTTAATGAACCATTAATGTATTATTGCATAAAATGTTTCTGGTGCAGACATTTGGTCGTTTTCTCAATTTAATGATAACTTCCATATCATTCATGCTTATATCATATTTTTGTAGGCCAGAATCAAAGACGACCATCTTCGAATTGCGCTGGAGCCAGAATGTGCTGCTATATATTTACACAAGACTGAGTTACCTGCACTTGACAAAATGTCACAAACCAAAATGGCGATGAAAACAGGCAGTTGTCATGTTATTGTTGATTTAGGGGGTATGATTTGTATTTCATATCGATTATATATCTTCTCCTGCAACATGTAGGAAATATAATTTACCTCCAATGCAAAATATTGTAATTAAAGGAAGTTAGACAAAGGTCTTAATTTCACAATAGCATTAATATGTTAAGTAATTTAGAAAGTATTGACGTAAATATTTTACTTGTTTCATATTTCTACTAAGTTTGTCTGAAAACGTCTATTTGGTTTTGGATTTGGTTTTCTTTCTTTCATATAAAGTGAAATATTGAAAATGAAATACATTTGTACATTATGAATATTGAAATCGGGCACGAAATGCAACATACAAAGGGTTCACTACCCCTAAAGCACATGGAGAATGATACATGTATTCAATTGCAAATTGTGCTCAACGTATACTATACATATAATGTTAAAACTCATTATAAATACACAAACAATAATGTTCCCTATGTTATTCAAGCCTATCACGGACTATTCATTTTATTTGTATACATGTAGTACGTTTTGAATAATCTTGGTTTACTTCCTTTCACTTTATTGTATACAACTAAATATTTGAATTCCTTACTTTTCACTGCAGGCGGAACAATTGACATAGCAGCTCATAGAGTCAGTGATGATGGAAAGTTTGAAGAAGTTATTCCACCTTGCGGTGGGCCTTGGGGGAGTGATAACATTAATATGGAATTCGAAAACTTTTTCATTAAAATGTCGGGAGGTGAGGTGTTTCATTCGTTTAAAAAAGATAACATGGAAGATTACCTTTCACTACAACGTACATTTGAACACAAGAAATGCGCTTATGAAGAAGAATCTTCAAAAGTGACAATTGTTGTTCCTGAAAGTTTCAGACAGTTACACAAACACCACAACAGTGAAGACTTGTCATCTTCCGTTAGGCAGATGGATTTGTCAGAAAATGTTGAATTTAAGATGGACAAAATGAGGATTCACCGCAGTCTGTTTAATCAGTTTTATGAACCAACTATAAATGGTGTTGTACAAACAATCAAAGGCGCATTGGGGCAAATAACGTGCAAAATTGACACACTTTGCTGTTGTGGTGGATTCTCGGACAACTATCTTTTGAAGAAAACAATCATGGAGAAGTTTTCGGACATGACTGTAGTGATTCCGTCAGATGCTATAACCACAGTAATGAAAGGGGCGGTGGTATTTGGCCGTGACCAATCGGTAGTAAATAAACGCATAATTCCGTACACCATTGGACTTGATTGGAACGAAGACTTTGATAGCAACAAACACCCAAGTAGTAAACGGGAGGAACATGAACACGGTTGTCTGTGTACGGATATTTTCAAAATATTGATCAGTCAAGGCGATTCGATTCAGTTCAATGTGCCAACGAAAGAAATAGACGCATACCCAAAATCGAAATACCAACCAGTGATGGAATTTCCATTTTATCGATCCGAAATATCGAAAGAGCCACGGTTCGTAACAGATCCAGGTTGCTATCTTATAGGTAGCATGCAAGTAAACATCTCTGATGAATTTCATGGTAGTATGGAGCGCAGCTGTATTAAACTTAAAGTGTTTTTCGGTGCAGCCGAAGTGACGGCAGAAGCAACAGATGAACATGGCAGGAAGCACCAAGTGAATTTCAAGTTTGAAGAGACACAAGTGTGATTCATGATTGTTAATGTAATAGACAAGCTAGAAAACAGTCAAACTTAGGTTACACATGACTAATGTAGAGTTATTCACGTTATCAGCGCCACCTTGAGAATGACAGAGCTCTGTGTATGTGTCATATACTGCTGGACTTCAATATTAACTGCTCCACACATATACATAATTATTGTGTTTTAAAATATGGAACTAGTGTCAATTTTTTGGCACAGGCTTCATTAGCTAAATCTCTTTATCATGGAGATATGTCATATACAATTCGTTCAGTTTTGTTTAACTGAGAACATATATATATACTGCCCGTAAGATTTTTAAGAAACCAAGTTAGATGCTCGCACTATTTTAACTGCACAACGGACACTATTTTGTTTTAAGATTAAATGAAGGTATATCTTCAAACCATACTTGATATAGCTGATGGTGGCCGAAAAGAATGTCTCGTACGATTGTGTTTGGGACCTTGTTGGCATTATTCTTTACGCTGGAACTTATACAGGACTAGTTTCAATGAATATCATTTAGCTATATAGACCATTCCTTGTGGTGATGTTGTACTGTTATGCTTATACTGTAATATTTTTGGTTAGAATTGATGTTTCCTCCCTGTTTATGCTATATGAACTTGAACCTTTATTATGATGCTAGTATTAAATAGACCGTCCTTTCCCTCCTCTAAATATGTATCTATATGCCTGTTTCATAACGCGACATCAAGTAATATTAGTCCTATTACCGTTCATCCTTTACCTAAACATTAAAAAATATACTTTATAATATACAGTATCAAAAACTACATTAATTTATAATGTATACCTCTGTATTTGTCGGAAAAGAAGTTTTTTTAAACCATTAGGTTAACAAGCGAAGTCTTCCTTTTTACCATGTGCAATTCTTTCCATCCATTAAAACTCCCCCTGTTTGTCCTCCTTAATTCTCCTCAGTTGTCTACGTCTATTCATTGCGCCCCTGTTCCCTTGCGTATTCATTTTTGGACCTCCTCAATGCCTGATGTTTTGTGGACTTTTATGATGTGGCGTTCCCTGTAGAAACTTATTATCTCTTAGAAGTTTTGTTCATGTGTAATATGATAAACACGATATGTTGTAATAGTTTTCATAGCAATTGTTAGTTTAGAAGATGTCAAAGGAGTGTTTAATTCTGTTACTTTTTTAATTGAAATACATTCTTATCAATTTTGCACTAAATGTTCTTATACATTTTTGACCAATAATCAATTTGCACCAAACTGAAGCCGGTCAGTTTCTGTTATAATGTTCCCAGAGTTTATCAGGTGTTTGTGACTGCTTGGCATGTCTGATTAATATTCGCACGATCTGAACAAATTGTTGGGGGAATTAAAATTAACAAAGAAGAACACCATTGTTTGGTTTGGTAGAGGCTGGCTCTACTCTGCGTTGTACGTAGATTGTCGATGCATCCACTTTGGAATACTTTCGTCAACTTGACATCTGAAATACTTTTTTCAGTCAATAATATCTAGAGCGCTCTTGATATTTGCTGAAAAAGAACGCATGTGTTTATATTGCTTACATTTACTATCAAGGGAAATAATCTGAACAGTCATATTAAATCTGCGGATTAGTTACTTCTCTTTTAGCCGTTTGCTTTTTACGAGTACTATAGCTGCTTGAGGCAACAACTACAACACAAATCGTTGGGTTCTTCCGGTTTCAAGAATGTAAATGTATAATGTCAATTTCATTTTAGTTTCACATCCTTACGCATCAAAGTATGCAAAAACATCACGCTCAAATTACAGTTAGTACGAGGGTTACAATTTTGAGCTGCGGTGTTTCCAATACACATGTTTGCTATAGTGATCAATGGGACAGGTTTATTGAACACTACAATGATCGATATTTCGCATGTTATAGTATTATATATAATAATAATACTACTAATCAAATTTGAGTTTAATGAAACAGTGTTTTCGAATAACATGTATAGGTGTTATCCACGACTAGATTGATCAGCCCTATTTATTCTATTGTTTTCGATTTGTAAGAACTAATATCACATTTTAAAACTATGAACTTGCAGTATAAATGCATGTCTGTATATACATTTAAATTTCATTTAAGGGGTATATTTATACCTCTATGTACGATTATATATTTTCATAGGCACAGTATTCATAGTCATTTTAGGGATGATTAAATACCTCTATGTATATCTTTTGTATTCTGTTCATTATGCAAAGACCAACGGCAAATGATTTAGTCAATCAGATATTAACCAGAAGCTTAAGTGAACATTATTGCCGTAAAATAATCAAAACATATTCTGTATGCCCCAATCTGAATGGGTGTATATATTTGCCATTGTCAGTCAACCTGTCCTTACGTCCGTCACATAAATAAATCATGTGTCGCGCATATGTGTAAACGGATATGAGCAAGAGTCACACAACTGTACAGGAATTTTACCACCATATGAAGTTGTGTACCTTGTATGTTGTGTGTGGTTTTATCAGTGAGTGCACAGTTATGGCCCTTGATTTTGTGAACATATCTCATAAAGAGCATGCAATAGTTTATCGCCCATATCTAAAAAGGTTTGAGAGCCAAAGTCATGTTACTGTACTGGAATGTTAACCAAGCGTGAAGTAGTAAACTTGGGATATGCCTTGTGGCTGCTTCCAGTCAGATTAAAATTATGACCATTGACTTACCTGAATTGCATATAAAGCATGGCAGCTTGTGTCTCCGGTATGGGGATAGTGGTATGAACCAGAGTCACGAGACTTCAGTGGAAAGGTAATCTGTATGCCCAGATGTAGATCTGGGGTTTGGTTTGTGACTGTGACTAGCAGCAGTTATGACATTTGGCATAATTAAAATAAGGCATGAGGACAATGCATTTTTACAACACATATCTCCAAACTCATTTCAGATCAAGTAAAAACCTAAACAAAGATGTAGACTGTTACGTTGCTGCAGGGAACGCAACATTTAGAAATTGATGCAATCGACTTTTAAGATTGTTTGACGTAATAAGCGCTCCCAAATGTACCGTTAGCGAGATTTAATGCAAATAATTCAGACATTGTTTTTAATTTGACTCTAATTTACAGTGGAACATACTTTATTTTGACGGGTATGTGATATATGGAATGTTAAATTCGTGTTGTACAGTTTTCTTGCATATTAGTCTCGTACATTGTTATTCGAGTTTTCTTAATATTTTAATACAGAGTTGGACACAAAACCAGTGCTAATACTGACATAAACATTAGAAAAGGTCCGTAGCATATACCTAATAACGAATAACTAATGCGAGCTCGTACATCGTTTAACTTTTTAAATATTTTAAAACCGATCTACTAACAATCCCAAGCTAGCACTTACATCATCAATCGCGCGGTCGGACGCGGAAAATGCTTTTCTGATGCGAATAACGAGCCAGCTTGTAATATTTGATTATAGGGCTTGTTACGAACCTGAGCTAGCACCGACATCAACATTCAAACCGGTTACGGGGCGGGTATATAATTGGAGCCAATCCTTACATTTTTAATGTATGTCAGCCGGCCCGCCTGCCTATACGCCTGGAATAAGCGACAGGTAAGACAAATAAAAGAGAGTTAGAGTATAAAGTGAGACTCAAAATCAAATAGTGAGGTTGGAAAAAGCATGATAGTATTAATCACCAGGTTATTACTGTTAAATATAATGATAACGTTATTGTTAACATTCGTACAGCTTAGTACTACCCTTTTCATGTAAACATGTTGTAATCTGGAGTTGTTTTTAGAAATGACACACAGATAATTGAAGAACGGTACAAACCTAACCTTTACATAAAAAACCGCCCCATAATGTAATGTTGCAATATCTTATATTATTGTTTAGAATTGACACACATTATATTACGACTTTGAACTGTCCGTCAGATAATTGAAGTACGGTTCAGACATGACCTTATCATAAACTGCCCCATAATGAACTGTTGCAATATCTAATTAAATATTACAACTTATCTTTATCTACATATAATATGGATGAATAAAGCACGATGAAGATGTAATATTAAACTGGAATTAAGGACGTATGGTTAGAATGAAGGTATGGACGTACTGTTAGGTCGATTGAAGAGTGTTGGTCGAATAAATGTGAGTTTGCCTTTAGCTTTACCGAAGTTTGTTAACTATTCGATAATGTTATGGCTTGACAGCACCGATCTTAAACAGAATGGGGATAATTATGGCTTGAAATTATATTATGAATGAATTTTGATAAATTGTGTATAACTGATTATTGAATCCAACTACTGTGATATCGTTGTAAACAAAGCAAATAATTTCCATTGAAATTTGATAAGGTTTTAGTTTCAAATCATACACAATTTACAAAATAAACATCTTGATTATTTTCGACAGTATGTGACTGACAAACCGAAGGGTAAATGATAATAATATGTTAGGCCACTGATAAATAAGTCGTTATCCTAACAACTGCTCTAACATTTTCTACAGTTTGAATTACATTGATCTTGTGTTTAAGTGCATATCACGACCACCTTAAAAACTTTTAAAAACTATAACCGTAACACATATTATGACAGATACATTAACGATATTGATATTCAGCGAATATTGATCATAAAAGAGACTTAGTTACTACAGGAAACGCCATATCGTGTGTTCATATTATCCAAAAATGAATTAAACAAACGTCAAAATTGTCTTACCTTACAATGCCCTATATCAAGTATAAATTGATAACACTTCACACAATCAGTGCATATCGCGTTCGGACTATAAATATATAGTCTTGGGATCTATATTTACGCGTTAATGAAGTAATAACATAACACATCTTATCAATGTACGATCAATTGAACGTAGGGATTTTGACAGATCGGGTGAGATGTTCTAATTAACGTTTTGATAACGAACATAAACATGAAACGACACTAGGTTTCATGACATCAAAATAAATGTTTTATGTAAGACATTGTCCTATGCGATTGCTTTTCCCAAAGATCTTTAGTGACAGCGACCTTTGTCAGAGCAAAGGCAGGAGTAAAATGTATTATATATTATGACAAATTATGCCACATTTAGTGATTTGTTTGTGTTTCGGCAGGGAAAAATATCATTCCTTACCCTTACACTCAACAAAACTGTTAAAGGTGCAGGTATAAATATGACCGTTTCTTGGTCAATATTAGTCTGGTCTTACTGAAATTGTCAACATAATTATATAGCGTAGATACCTGGCATAATAGTATGTATATTTCTCGTCCTAAATCCACATATTGAAGAAATAAAATCAATAAATGTGATGATGCTCCCACTGAAACATGACCCGGTTGACTGTAAATAGTCTAATGCGTGTCCGTCGTGACAGTTAATCAAAGAAGCAAGAACTATTAAATTGGTAAAATATCGCGTCAAATGCAAGAAAATTAAGATTAACACGAGATTTCTGTTATTGATAGTTATATTCTAATTACAAATTAATAGCGTGTCCGTCGTGACAGTTAATCAAAGAAGCAAGAAGTATTAAATTGGTAAAATATCGCGTCAAATGCAAGAAAATTAAGATTAACACGAGATTTCTGTTATTGATAGTTATATTCTAATTACAAATTAATAGCGTGTCCGTCGTGACAGTTAATCAAAGAAGCAAGAACTATTAAATTGGTAAAATATCGCGTCAAATGCAAGAAAATTAAGATTAACACGAGATTTCTGTTATTGATAACTATATTCTAATTACAAATTAATAGCGTGTCCGTCGTGACAGTTAATCAAAGAAGCAAGAACTATTAAATTGGTAAAATATCGCGTCAAACGCAAGAAAATTAATATTAACACGAGATTTCTGTTATTGATAGCTATATTCTAATTACAAATAAGTCGATACAGTTCAGTACTTAAAAGCCAGATAGTCAGGTTGGACATATATATCATTAGTCAGGTTGAACATATATATCATAGTAGTTATCATTATGTCATTATAAAATGTATATATGTTTTCTTAGAATTAAAACACAGTGTGTTACGGTTTTAAACAATCCGTAAGATAATTAAAGTACGGTCCAGACTTAACTTTTACATAAGCCGGCCCATAATGCAATGTTGTCATTCAAATAAAAGAGAACAACTAATCGTTTACCATGGATAAATAAAGCACGGGAAAGAAGTAGTTCATTTGAAATTAATGACGAATGATTCGAGCGAAGGTACGTTGAGTAAATTTAAGTCGCTATGGTCGAATACATTTAAACTATTTTTATTTCTGTTAAATGTTAAGAGTTACATTCGGTTTGAAATAGCTTGCTAGTTTCGTTTTCACCTATGTACCATAGACCAAAATGTATACTCTACTCTTTCACTTTTGCGTTGGCTATGCATTCCAGCTGGTGCATCAGTTACATAGTTATCCCATTACAACATATATTTCATCAGTGCTCACAATACAAGTATATATAAGACACTTGTGTATCACCTCCTCACATATACAATTCAACACACACAAATACACATTTAAGAACATAACTTAACACTAAACAAATTACATAACAAAGTATCAATAACAATACAACATATGGTACAATACTAGCGCATACAGTGTATGCATCTAATTAGGCATACCATACATACACCCGCCGAACACTGTCCACAATTAGAGTAAAAAAAGCAGGACAGATTCCAATTGTATTTATCGTTTTTTGTTTTTAAACAAACTTATTTAATCATCAACAAAACAAACAGAAAATACAAAAGGTTTGTCCAAAACATGCATATCAACCTTTGAAGCTAAATAATCAAGTTAAGGTTATGCATGCACAGTAACTTATTCATGAAGCGTCGTACAGCATATCAACAATGACCTTGTCAATTCACAGCTTATCTGTTATTGAAGAGACAAGGTTAAAACAAATTAAATAATCAAAACAAGAGTACAATTGTAAATACAATACTTTGATCTTAGCTTTTATTTATTTCTATGTAACTTACGGTTTAAATTTTTTTTTACGTATTTGTATGGATGAGACATGAGTTAGTATAGTCACCGTATATGTGTAGTTTACGTTACTATACTTGGCTTGGCCAAGAGATAAACTCCGGAATTCGCTGTGTAGTTTTTTTTAAATTTTAGGATTTAAGACCTATTGAAGTTATGTGAAATGTCTTTGTGACCATTGCGATCCGGTCACGATGTTAACGGTGTATTGTTGTTTGTACAATGTACCAATTAGAGGGGAAACCCCATACATATAGTTATCCGGAGTAGATATATCTATTATAAGCCTATAATACTATAATTGTTCATTTATTAATTGTACATACGGGACATTTGTATATCTAATCAAATATTAAATATACTCACTGACACAAGAAACCCCACTTCCACAATCATTTGGAATTCGCAGCAATTCTCCTATTTTTATTTTACATTATATCATCGTTATTATCAGCACATTTAAGCGTTTTTTACATTTGTACACTGTTGATTAAGTTTGGATCTCTAATATACTAGTACTTAATTGGTTAGTACAAGCGACTGCATTAAGAAACGTTGTACACTTATTCAGGATCATTTTACTCAAAATAATAATTACAAAAGATTTATTCATAATGAATGCAAAAGTCACATAAATGTTTCTTAAAACATGGCCTTCTAATGTAATAAATACAATAATAATGAGATAATGGAAAAGGCATCGAAACTAACTATTACATTACCCACATATAATCTGTCATTTTATAACACACATTCATGTAGTCGAGAGAATAACTTATCAGATTTCATATAATAAGTAAAGCCTTTATTGTATGTTTTCTCGATTTTTACAGATGGCTTGTAAAACACCCAAATTACATTTGATGTTACAAAAAATATTTATAGTTTTTCTTCTGTTAGTTTGAACTTGAAATGTTTCTAAACCGAAAGTAGCTGATTTTAGTCATCAAAACGAACATACGAATTTTGGCAGATCGGAGACCATTCACTTATATGTCGTTTTGATACCGGACAATGAATGCCATTAGGTTTCATGACATCAAAAAAATGTCACATTTGTTTTTTGTATCAGAACAGTTTTATTCAATAATGTATGCAAAAGTGTTATTTTATGACTTCGTAATGTCTTAGTTAAAACCAAGGACTTAAATGTCTTATTTATCGATAACTTCAGGTGGAGCGGCAAACACCTCCGGCCTTAAGTAAATGGTTACCTAGTAAATTATCAAGTCAGTGAACTGAAATTATATGATAGCATCATATGGGCAAATGTTAAGTTCTAGTATTAATATATTATAACTAGTTTCTCGCACTGAAAGTATGTCTAATGACCACTCATCGTTAAATTTATTCCACACAGGTTGGCGCCCACCATGGATACAACATGGAGACACAAATTATTGGTGGCATCCATTGACTTTGGCACTACATTCTCGGGATATGCAGTCTCATTCTTACATGACTACAATCCAGATGATCCCAAAATACTAACACAATACTGGAAATGCGGAGATGCACCACCGTAAAACTATTATTTTTCACATCTTTATTTCATGAGTTGTGCATTGCGCGAGCACTAATGATATCATGGTATAAATAGAAACAATACACATATTTTCGCGCAATATTTTCCGGCTGAAAATAAACACAAACCGATTGTGATAAATCAATGTCAGTCGTTTGTTGTCCTCACTATAGCTTCTGGAAACTAAAAGGCTAGTTCGTTTTAAACTTGATACTTCTTTACACGTGCGTTTATCTTTGCCGGTTAAATCAAAACCAGCGATCAGAATATGTATAATTTAAAAGAAAAACTAATAGGGTTACCTATATCGAAATTGAAATAAGTCTGTCTGAAATGTAAAACATAGATGTAGTATATTTTGTTTAACACAGTTCATCTCTGTCGTGAAATTAGCTTAAGTATCAATCACGTTCATATTGTTGTGTTCATTCATATCTTCTGTGATGTGTGTTTTATGAATACAGCACACCCAAGACGCCAACGTGTGTTCTGCTGAAACCAGACGAAAATTTTCATTCGTTCGGATACGATGCGGAGACTAAGTACGCTGCCCTGGCTGAAGAAGGAGAACACCAAAGTTGGCACCTATTTCGACTTTTCAAAATGCATTTATATAAAGACAAAGTAAGTAGTGTGATTTTGTACTTCACGTGAATTAAGAATACATTATCCATCTCAATGTATAGCTAACATTAGTTACATGTGTGTATATTTCATGCTATTAGATCAAATGATGTTCTACCGAACGTAAGCCATAACTTGATATTTCTGAATGCATTTAAAAAGCAAATCACTTAATGGTATATTTAATGTTAAATATGACCATATTACTATGATAGATTTAGTGAGTGGCAGGTTTTGAGGAGGTCCTGTTCAATGGTTGTTATATATAATATAATCAATATTTTAACTTATTTCTACGATATTATGAACTTGTGTCTTATTATACACACACATAACGATTTTACAGTCAATCGAAAATGTATACTAACGCTTCCGCGGAGCACGTCAGAAAAACATGTTAGTAAACCAATGCATCGTAAGTGTTAGTTTATCTAGCTGTTAAATCAAATTTAAATTCCCAGTATTTTAGTGACAGTTCAAAGGCTGTAATTCGCTGTATGGTTATTAATTATGTTTGTGTTTTGAATGTATGCTACAATATCAGTTCCCCTGTGCAATTATTTCATTTTATGTAGTGTTTAAGTTATTCTGTACCCAGTTTCGGCCTATTGTGTGCCAACTGTCTTGACTTGTCCTGTGATATTTTCCATCCATAAATCCTCCCCATGCCCCCCATTCACTGTTTGTCCACTTTGATTCTCCTAGTATTCATCATGGTCTGACAGGCCATACCTTTCATCCCTGTTTCCTAACGTATGTACCTTTTAACCTCATCAAGTGCCTTAATATGTTTTATGGATTGTTGTTTTCCCGGAGGCATATGTGGGGAGGCACAGACTGTCTTATGTATGTGGCGTTCCCTGTAACAACTTTTAGCTCTATTTACAATTATATTGCGATTTTCTCAATGGCAAAACAAGACATAGGTTTGTAGAATAAAAGTGCCAATAATTCAAATTTTATTGAAACACCTTTAAAGACGTGTTTGTTGTAGAGGTATTTTGAATTTATATTTATATGCAAAAGATGCTAAAGCAGAAAAAAATGATGATTTTGTCATAAATGTATATGTGCATTTCTTACAAATAGCATTGAATGTTCAATATTTGACACATCATTTCTGAAACAAGAATGTTTCACAAACGTCTTTTTGGTTTAATTATAAATATGTTGACATTACTTTTCTCTTCAAATTATTTTTAGATTCCCTTCCAATATGTCTCATTTATTATTTTGCTTCCCTTGTTCGGCGCCATTGATGCATTGCACCATTATTCTCTTGTTGTATACATACATGTATAACATAATACATTCGCCATTGTAGGAAAAGCGTGGATTGACCATGTCGGACAAAATTAAAGACATCGAAGGTCGAGAGTTTCCAGCAATTAGCATATTTTCACATGCGATTCATTACCTAAAAAATAAGGTTATTGAGTTTGTGAAAGACAAAAATCCTAACATAAGGGAGGATGACATATATTATGTCCTAACCACGCCAGCGATTTGGAGTGAGCAAGCTAAGGCGTTCATGAGGAAAGCTGCCAGAAATGTATGCACTGTTATCAAGTATAAAAACAAACAAAAACAATAACAACATGTATAGAATAATAAGTAATGAAAACATCCGTCATATTTAGCTGTTTCCAAATTATAGAATGTTGTCTACTAATCCCTTGCACGTTTGATAACACGTGCCGTGAATATTTCAACATTGTTGAAATTCAAATTATGCTACCAATTGGACCATATATGTATTATTACATATATCATTTTGCGTTGGCATTAGTTAGTTTTCTCAATTTAATATACAAAGGTTCCATTTTGTGTAGTTACAATTATATCGAATAGTCAATGATTCGTTTTAATTGATAGGCTAGAATCAAAGACGACCATCTTCGAATTGCGCTGGAGCCAGAATGTGCTGCTATATATTTACACAAGACTGAGTTACCTGCACTTGACACAATGTCACGTACCAAAATGGCGATGAAACTGGGCAGTTGCCATGTTATTGTTGACTTAGGGGGTATGCTATAATATTACTTCTCATGCAACATAACGGAAGTATCATAATTTTATGCGGCTAAACCAAAGTCTTCATATGCTAAGTTATTTAGATGAAATTGGCATACACATTTCCCGTGTTTGTTAATTTTTGCAATGTTTTCTGCTTGGAGATGTGGTTGTTTCTTTGTGTGAAGTAAAATATTAATAATCAACAAATTGACAAGGTCGAAGCGGGAATTGCAGTATACAATATGATCATCCACCCCAAAAGCACAAGGGTATAGGCCAAATGCATACATGTATAACATTCAATTACCAATTACATTGGTTTAGAAGTTTTACTCAGCATATAGTATCATGTTATATCAATAATAATACAAAATTATAATAAAACCTCATTCATAAATAATAGTGTATTCACGCCTATCAAGGATTATTTATTTAAATCGCGTAATTTTAAGTTGTAATAAGCTAAAATCTAAGTATCCAACACCTTTGTTTTCTTTCTTAAACTTTGTTGTATCAAGCTTAACGTATTTATTGTATTTTACTGCAGGCGGAACAATTGACATAGCAGCGCATAGGGTCAGTGATGAGGGCAAGTTTGAAGAAGTTATTCCACCTTGTGGTGGGCCTTGGGGGAGCGATAACATCAATATGGAATTTGAAAACTTTGTCATTAAAATGTCAGGAGGTCAGGCATTTCATGCGTTCAAAAAGGAAAACATGGAAGAAAACCTTACCCTTCAGCGTGATTTCGAACACAAGAAATGCTCTTTTGTCGAATCAGAAGAATCTAAAGTGACAATTGTTCTTCCACTAAGTTTCGTAGAATTACATGGACGGCATAACATTGAAAACCTGTCATCTTCGGTGAGACAGATGGATATTTCAAAAGATATAGAATTTAAGAAAACCAACAGAATGAGTATGTGTTCAAGGTTGTTTAAACAGTTCTATGAACCAACTATTGACGGTGTTGTACAAACAATTGAAGATGCCTTGAGGCAAATAACATGCAAAATTGATACACTTTGCTGTGTAGGGGGATTTTCTGACAGTTCCATTTTGAAAAAAACAATTAAGGAGAAGTTTGCGGACAAGACTGTAGTAATTCCGTCAGATGCTGTTACGGCAGTGATGAAAGGGGCGGTGATATTTGGGCGCGACCAATCGGTAGTGAATAAACGCATTAGTCCTTACACCATTGGACTTGATTGGAACGAAGACTTTGATAGCAGCATACACCCGTTGGATAAAAGGGAGGAAATTGAAGGCGGATGTGTGTGTAAAGATATTTTCAAAATATTGATTAGGAAAGGGGATTCGATTCAGTTCGATGCGCCAACTAAAGAAATAGACGCATACCCAAAATCGAAATATCAAACAGTGATGGAATTTCCATTTTATCGATCCGAAATATTAAAAGAGCCTCGGTTTGTAACAGAAACAGCTTGTCATCTTATAGGTAGCATGCAAGTAAACATATCTGAGGACTTTCATGGTGACATGGAGCACAGCTGTATAAAACTTAAAGTGTTTTTCGGTGCATCCGAACTGACGGCAGAAGCAACAGATGAATATAATAGAAAGCACCAAGTCAGTTTCAAGTTTGCAGAGACACAAGTGTGATCTATGATCGCTTTTGTATTAGACATGGTAGACATCAGACAATCAATTTTCAGATGTTCACATTTTAACCAATACATTTAGATTACAATATATAAACGTGCCAATGCAATACATGTGCAGCTTTCTGGGATAAATATAAAAAATGATCTCCCTTGATTATCGGCTTTGTTTAAGCTATTTCCTCTAACTTGGATTGTCTCCCTTCTCCACGAAAATGACACTTGTCAAACTAGTCAATAATCAATAATTGATATTGGCTCATTGCTAAAACCGAATATACTCGGATTAAACGTCTCTTGATCATAATCATTAGCGACTAACTTAGCCACCCCACTGTGTTCCGACAGCATGTTGAAATTGCCTTGGGCAATAGTTTGATTGTATATATATTCTTTGTTAGTGAATAGAACAACAATGACTTAAACGTGATATTTCAAATAAATCTTCAGTCACGACAACAACTAAAATTTCAATGTTTTGTAAACAAATAATACATCTTTGTAAATAAGTTTGTTATCTCGAAAGTATGTGAAAATTAATACTGGTAAATTTGTCGCAGATTGTTTAAGATGAATTTATAAGATCAGAAAACTAGCTTATAAGAACAACAAGTATTGCAGTAAACTGTCGTAGTGGACATTTAAATAATTATACATGACTTACAACCTTAAATAGCACTACAAGTACTAACATGATAACGATTGACGTCTGTGAATAATTAAAACATGATTTGGCATTTATCCTGATCATTATATGAATACTGCGCAAATATGTAGAACAAATTCAAATCTTGTTTTTTTCCCCCCGTTATGTATGTTATATAGGTCCTTTGTCTAAATAATTGCAACATCTCTATTACAATATATATAAATACGGGGATCGAATTAAGCGTGTTCCATATGAATACCATCACTTTAAATATTTTCATTTCAGTATAAAGTTAAACAGAATCATTGCCAAAATTGTTTTGATTGTAATCAAGTTTTACTGGGTTAAAGCTCACACCTTTACAGATCAAAACGTCAAGCTGTATATTGCCACCCACTATAATTGACCATACCAATATTTCATCTCGAGGCTATTCTATAAAAGTCCTATGTTTCCCTTAAAGTACTTTGAGTGTTAATTAACAGTTTGTATAATCGCTACATCCGGATATATCACTTTCATCAGATGCCGTGTTTAGACGCCGATAAAGCATACACAACTATACCTAGTGTATTCAAGATTTAAACAGAACATAACTAAATCCGACTATTCTCAACAAAAATCGTTAAAAACTAAAATGCTAACATGAAAGATATCCACATTTCAACAAAAAAGAGCCATCGAAAGGACATAATTTGAGCAATACTCGTAGTATATATGTGCAAAATGTATCTACCTCTATTGGAAAGTGTTTAAATTAAAATATAAATTATTGTTTTAGCCGTTCTTAATTTCAATGTGATAAAAAGACCATAAGGAAAAGGAAATCACAGAAACATAATACTTGCATCACGATAAAGTATAGAAAGTTAAGTCTGTTACGTTTATTTGCGCACGAAAGGTGATTTATCACGGTTTGAAAAGATTTTCCCTTCATAATTCAATAATTTTAATAATTCAATAATAATTATATTCCGCCGTGACAAGAACGGACCTAAATCAATGATTTATAATATTTAAAAGCAGCCAATAACAACCGGCAATCAATTTAACCCATTAATAGTTACAACAACAACAACAACATAGCAGACGAGAATAATGAAAGAAAATCGAGATATTTTCAGTACATTACTAACTTTAACAAAGAATGGAAGCAAGCAGCAATTAATAACTTAAATTTACAAAAACACCATGATATTGTTCATTTTGTCATGAAATCAGACATAACTGCTAAAATGTTTCCACTTATTGGAAATTATAATTTATTGGCCCCTAAACGTTTTGAAATGGAAAATTTTACTGATTTTTACTCTATGTTCTATGTAATGATAGGTGATTCTTTTAAAATCAAATTGGAAGCAAGCAGATGTTTAGTTAGAATAAATATTTGTACACTAAATGAAAGAGAATAAATAGAAGAATATTGTCATAACTGCTAAATATTCCAGTATTATGATAAAGTGTTTAAATTTACGTATGAAAATAATTTCCCTCTATAATCTATTGATCAAAACTGGTAAAGCTGGGAACTCGATATCGATTTTTGGGTCATTTTCAAGGGAGACAATCCACTGCGATAAGCCAGCTAAAAGGCACGGAAAGCTGTGTATGAATAATGTTTTGTAAAACCCAAAATCGAAATACTAAAGTGTGATGGAATTTCCATTTTATCGATCCAAAATATTAAAAGAGCATTGGTTTGCAACAAATTCAGATTGCTATCTTTTAGGTAGCATGCAAGTAAACATCTCTGAGGACTTTTCTGATGGTATAGAGCGTAGCTGTATGCAACTTAAGGTGTTTTTTCGGTGCAACCGAACTGACGCAGAAGCTACAGATGCACATGATAGAAAGCAGAAGTGATTCTCAAGTTTGCCGAGACACACGCGTGATTCATGATTGCTTGTGTAGAAGACAAGTTTGAAAACAATCAAACTTATGTTATTAAAGCAAAAGCTATCATCACTACATTGAGGATGGCTGGGCACCGTGTATGTGTCATATACTGTTGGACGTCATTATTCACTGCGCCACACATATCCATACATATGGATCTAGTGTCACATACTTCATAAGCTAAATCAATTTATATTGTTAAACTTTTAAGATATAAGATGGCCTATAAGAATGTCTCGTAAGATTGTGTTTTGGACATTGTTGGCATTTACATTTACTCTAGTCCTTAATACAGGATTTGTGTCATAGAATACTTAAGCTACAATGTATATACACAGTTCCATGTGATTTTGTTCTACTGTTATGCTTGTACTGTAATGATTTTGGTTAGAATTGGTGTTTTCTTCCCGTTTCATGTTACACGTTTCATGTTATACGGTCCGGGGGTTGTCTGTGTGAATGAACTTGAACCTTTTTAGGATACTAGTATTAATAAAGGTTGGTCAGCCTTGTCCTATTACACCGTATTAACCTTCCTCTAAATATCTATCTATATGACTGTTTCATAATACAACATCAAGTGATATAAGTTCCATTTCTCTTAATTTTGTATCTACACATTGAAAACAAACATTATGTAGTTAAACGTCTATAAAAATGCGTTATTAAAGAATAGTTTAATAGTGTATCCCTCTGTATTTCTCGGAAAAGCAGTTTGTAAAATCATTATGTTAACAAGAGAAGTATTCCCTTTCTTCCTTTTTTACTAGCTCCGTGATATATTCCATCCATTATACGAGTATTTCTCCTTGTTTGTCCTCCTTAATTCTCCTTGGTTCTCCTTTATGGGCATATATTGCGCCCTAGCGTGTTTACCCTTGCGCCTCCTCAGTGCCTGTTGTTTTGTGGACGTTTATGATATGGCGTTCCCTGTAGCAACCTATTATCAGTTAGAAGTTTGGTCCATGTGTAACATGATAAATACGACATGTTGTTATAGTTTACATAGCAACTGTTCGTTTTATAGAGGTCAAGGGATTGCTTAATTTAGTTACGTTTAAATTGAAATGCATTGTGATAAATTTCCACTGAATATTCGTATTCTCTCTCTGACCAATTATGTTCAGAATGCACCAAACTGAAGCTGGTAAGTTTCTGTTATATTTTTTTCCAGAGAGTCTCATGTGTTCCTGAATGCTTGCCGTGTCAGATAAAAATCACTCGATCTGACAAAAATGTTGGGCGATTTACAATAAATAAAGAAGAAACCTTTGCTTGGTTTGTTAGAGGTTGGCTCTACTCTGCGTTGTACGGAGATTTTCGATGAATCAACTTTTGAATGTTTTCATCAACTTGCTATCAGAATACTATGTTCAGTCAATAATATATAGAATGCTCTTGGATATTTGCTGAAAAGGTACGCATTAGATGATAGTGCTGACAGTGATTATACCTCAGTCACATTTCCAAAGGTGGTCGAAGGATTTTTGAAGATCGGAGCATTTCACCGATGCCTTGGCAACCAGGCGGAGCACATCACACCGATCGTGTATTTAAGGGAAATGTTTTATAGGAGGACAAAGAGTTGACAATTATACTGTGATGGCTCATCCACCGTAACAACTGAGACTTGTTGAAACTTAAGAACGCGCGAGACGAATACAGTCAAATCCAGGCGCCTTATAAACATTGAAGGGACGCTGGAGGTGCCCTTCCGAATCCCGTCCGATGTCTTAAACGCCGTAGGGTTGTATTCCGATGATCGGACGGTGGCCGTATGATTATGGTTTCGATAAAATGTCCCAACAATCACCGATGTCCTTCATATATTAAATTTGCCCGAATGGTCCTGCGTCGGTTATCGGTCGATGTCCAGAGGACTTTAACAGATGGTTCTCCGGTGTCCAACTCATCAGAAGAAAATAACCTAATCGCTAGAGCATATATCCCCTAATCGATGGAAATGTGACTGAGACATTACCCAAGGGAAAAAAATCCGCACAGTCGTGTTTGGCCATTGGATCAATTACCTTTCTTTACCACGATTCCTTTATACGCGTAATTTAACTGCTTAAATCATGAGACAATTTGTTGGATACTACCAGTTTCAAAGACGTTAATGTATTATGTCGATATCATTTAGTTGTCTATAGGGGTGGGGATAGGGAAATTTAATTTACTCCTAAAACACAAATCGATTAAACAGTTAGCACTTGGGTTCACCTATACTTAGGTTATCAAAGCATTAAAGCATTGCATGAAAGTTCCACCCGCCAGTAATATTAATGTAAGCCAACACATGCATTGCAACATCGCGTGATATTAGCTGTCGTAGTAAAACATTCCGTATATGGTATTTTCATGTTTATTCTTCGAAAACATATCAATATGTTACTAAAAACATAGGTCTTTGTTTACGATATCTACATACTATTTGATGATTATTTTTTAAAAGTTGTTTACAATAAGGAACACAAGGATTCAATGTAGGTTTTATGTCACACTACATTTACTGCCTGGCGCTTGTCACGTTATTAAATTAGTTGTGGATAGACGGAGCTAGTGCAGGCTAATTTTAGAAATTGATACAATCGACTTATTAGACTGTTTGACGAAATAAGCAGTCCAAAATGTACCGTTAGCGAGATTTAATGCGAATAAGTGAGACATTGTTTTAAATCTCGGGCAGTAGTCCAGTCAATCTACGGAAAAAACACCCTTAACCTCAAAAAAATTGCAAAAGAAATGACAATCACTTTTTCGTGTTTTGTAATCTATATCTGATAATATATCCAGAATCTACAAAAATCTAAGTACGGGAACATTTTGAAAAACCCATTTTAAAAGAGGACCTAAAACGGTGTGTTTGCGATTAACAAAAGCACACGAAATACGACTTATGCACAAAGAGACATCATATTTTGATATAAAATCATCGTTGGAATATTTGTGCAATACAATGAATGTTTTATAAGCATTTAGCTATAATATATGAACAAAAATATAGATATTTAAAGCACAGGGAGCTTTAAAATGTTCGAAAAAGTGGGTGGGGTAAAGTAGCGCATAATAAACATTACCATTAACGAAATTGAAATGGTATTTGCATTATTTATATATATAATTATCCAAGTACATGCAGTCAGAAATCTATTAAAAAAAATCTCTTTATAAAGATATTAAGCATGAAAAAAAGACCTTATATTTTCATAAACCTTTGCATGAAAGAGCTTACTATTTCCTGTTGACTTAGAATGTATATTAGTTCCAAATTTAATCATTGTTATTGTATCCTATTGTCAATCAACTAAAGAACAAAAATAAACAAATTAACCGATCTATGAGTTAAATCCATCTTATTGATATCAAACGTCAACGTCATTTTACTGAATTCAACATTGTGAATACCTGTTATACACTAGAATAGCTGTATTGTACAAACACACTTTACGATTTTACCAAACAATACACCATTATATTGAGAAATTGTTCTTCTTACAAGAAAACAGGATTACTCATCAAATAGATCATATGATCATATGGTATACCTTTTTCATGTACATGCATTGTCATAATGAGTTAATCAGTGTCAGAGTCCGAGTCAGCGAATCTAACACTGTTCGTGCATCTTACACCTCTACATTCTGCACATCCCGATGTACATTTCAGTCCATTCTGTCTACACGTGCACCTTTTTGAGTTACAGCTTTGTTTACACTTACATCTGACCATGTTAAGCAGAGCATTAGGTGCAGCAGAAAGGTATGTCCGTATCGGCATCAGACAGTTTTGGGTAGTTTTCCACCCCCAATCACATGGTAGAAGACTGTTGTAATCCCCGATCCATTCCTGCACCTGATAGTATATACGTTGACTATGGTGGATTGCAGCAGCAGACGTAGGAGGAAGGGATTGGACTTGCACAGATGATGAACTTGACATAACTTTTGTTGAAAACTTGCGAAAACGTAGTAGGTCTAGACCTTCAACTGGTAAGCCTCCGTACAGAATAACAAGAATATACTCTCCATACATCACAAAGTCTTCCCTTGAAGCTTGAGTAAGAAAGACTTCAGCAAGTTTCACAAGTTGATCATTTGTCCGAAATTTCTTCAATGTTGCCGCTTTGCTTATCCCGAACAGATGGGAGGTTGTATCGCATCACAGGTAATATTCGAGTGTACGTCTGACGAAGAACATCATGGGTTTTGTGTATATCCCATACCTTAAGTCCTTTAATGTATTCTGTTTCAGAGCAGATTTGAAGTGTATGTTCCTGTGATTGGGGTCTATATAGTACAGTAGTAGCACCAGAAGATCTGTATCTTCACCTATAGTGACGACATTTGTTGTTCCAGCTATTCGTATGGTCGAATTAACTATCCGGACATCAGCATCGCTCTGCGCATGAGCAACTTCATATCCCTTCTCCGTCAATGTTTCACCCAGCATATAAATGAAGTTCTGCTTGTTCTCAGAATTCGCTAGGAATTTGTCCTTCTTTGTTGAGAATGGTGTTGACTTTGTGAAATACACTTTAGCACTCGATACACCATGCGTACGTCTAACATGGGCACTATCCTTTGAAGTGGGTCCTGACTGGTAGCTATCAAAAACGACAAGAGCTCTTGGGTAGTTTGCAGTGATATAATTGATGTATGCATCACATATTTCAGAGAAAAGCATCCCTCTTTTCCAGGGAATATGGTGCAGTAGGGAACCTCCATCTAACACATACATACACTCACTTGTGTCAATTGTGTGAACACCACAACAGTCTCCAAGAGCCCAGATAGCATCTGCCAATAGTGATTTCTGGGACTTTCTGATAAGCACAGAAGTGTCAAACAATGAGGAAGGGACACTGCAAAGTTCATACGCAAACACACTAGGCATATCTTCTATGAACCTCTGTGCTGCAGCCGAGAGTCTTTGAAAGAGTAACTGAGGGTCAATTTTCTGAGTATCTTTAAATTCTCGTTCAATGCGTGACTTGCCAAACTCTTTGTGCTGCGGACTTGTGCTGAAGAATTCTTTACCACAAAACAATTGCATGGCATTGTTCACTTCGACACAGGAAGGCATTGGCAATAACCACTGCGCACGTTGACATTCAGATAGTCCTTTTCCTCAAGTCATTCCGCCTGTAGATTTGATGCTCCGCATCAAGGCCTGCTCAATCACCAGATCAGTCGACAATTCCCGCCCAATACATTTCACGCATCGATTACAAACTCATTTCACAGTTTCCAGTTCTTACTGCAGTAATGAATCTTCTCAATAGTTCATGCATCTCAATGTAGTAGGATATTGCACAATGTGTTGTTTTAATGAAGTGATTGATTTGTTCAACTCATCTACTATGCTATTGCCATTCACCTCTTCAATGCTGACTTCACCTGAAACGAGCTTCTCATACATGCTTGCCAGTTCAACTAATCTGCTATTGTCTAGCCCTTGACCCATTTCATTCTCTTCACTGTTGTTGATAATGCCATCAACACTTGATGCTAGGGATTCTGAGCATTGACGCATCAACAAAACGTTTAACGCATTCATTGCAAGGGAATGTCCTCTTATTGCTCTTGAAACAGCTTTTCGACATGTGATGTGTGGGATGACATTGGTTGCATACACTGTTTCTAACAATTCATTCAAGCCTGAACCAGACATAAGTTGACCAATACAACCAAGGTAACTCATGATGCAGTGAAAACCCCCAAGGCGAACCACAACATTTTTTAGTGAAGTTTGGTCAATCTCATTGGTTATGATGGTCATCGCTTTCCAGTACAGTGGCTGGTCAAAAGTAACAATGGCAGTTTGGTTGTACCTGTGTGCATGATTACTGATGAATTTCAGGGGAATGGGTTGAAAACACTTTGGGACTTCTTTGAGGGTCCTAAAATTCATATTGCATGTCTGGTGGTATACTGCGTCTCTAGCGGGTAAATCGGATGCAAATTCTATCCTTGTATGGACTTGATTTGCCCAAGTATCGCTTCTTGTCAAACAAATGTCCAATATACTTTTTTGAAAGTCTAGTGTTCGGACAGGAAATACATTGTATCCCCCTTTTTTACCATTTAACTTGGTTGATTGTCCACAGAACAAACAGTGCTCTTCAAACAAAAACATTTCATTGTGTGATCGTGTAGACCTAGAGCTTATATGCTGATGGCGTGCTCTGATATCTCGTGCAATACATTTTGAATTGCAGAAACCATTCAGATCCTAGTGTAACAACAATTAAATCATCTCCTAAAATATATCTTTAACGAAAACCACATTAAAATTTACATTGCTTTTTACCAAAACATTAACATTTAGCCTATGCGTTATCATAAACTTTTTTTTAAATCTATATTTTGATCAGATAAACATTTAGAATGGGGAAAAAACATTAAATATCCTTACTTTTGCGAAAAAAAGTAACATGAATAAAAATGCTCAATCGCGATTTTTGGCCCCGATGACCTTCCGTAGATTTTATTTCAGACGCAACCCATGTAGAATGTCATTTTTTAGCAAAACAGTTCCTAAAATATGTTTCCAATATAAAATGTAACAAACACATGCTAGAAAACTCTCTGTAATTACTGTTATATTTATATATAGTATGCGTACATGAGAGTTGCGGGATCGCGAAAACATATTGCAAAGTACTTCTGACATTCAAGTAAGCTGTAAATGATCACTTGAGGGCCGTAAATGGAATAGACTATTCAATTGTTTAATGCTGCTGGTAGTCATTTCTCTGAAAGTTTCCGCATTGTTTACCATCATTTCCTCGGAACTCGTCAATGTGTAGCAGACGCAGCCATGGAGGACCATCACACAAAAATCGTGACCAATTTTACAAAAATAATTTTTTTGACTAACTTCCCGAAATTAGATTTTTGTAGATTCTTAATATGTTAAAAAGGACATTAATTCTGATGTGTTCACGCAATATAATTACTTTTGCAATTTTTTTGAGGTCAAAGTTTAGATTGACTGGACTAAGTTGATTTGACACTAATTTGGAATGAAACACAACTTATTCTGACAGGTATGTGATGACTAGAATATTACATTGGTGTCGTTTAGTTTTCGCGCATATTAGTCTCGTACACTGTTATTCGAGTTTTCTTAATATTTAAATACAGAGGTAGTCTTATCCTTCTCATATAAAAATGAGATTTTTTTATAATCGACAAAAATGTGCTTTTAACTGTCCGTCCGATAATTGAAGTACGGTTTAGACCTAACCTTAACATATACCGCTCCATAATGCAATGTTGCAATATTAAAGATTACAACTCATCTTCTTATATTGATGAATAAAGCACGATACATGACGTGATATGATTCTGGAATTAACAATGTGTGATTAGAATGAAGGTACGGACGTAAGGTTACGACAATTGAAGAGTTTTGGTCGAATAATTGTAAGTTTATGTTTGTATCTTTATCATTTGTAAACGATCAGATTAGTTTATGGATCCTAAAAAGAATGGCTTTAAATTTGGCTTGAAACTACGTTATCAGTGGATTTTGATAAATAGAGTATTAATAATCTTAGCATTCAAATACTGTGATCGTAAAGTCAACAATGCAAATTATTTATGGTGAATATCTGATCAAAAGTTTCGTTCAAATCATCTGGAATTGATTAACAGCATCTTGATTATTTTCATAGTTATTAGTTTAGTGCATATCGCGACCACTTTAAAAAGTTGAATTATATACAGTAAATATTGATATTCTCCGACACCATATAAACTTTAAAAAAACTATGACCGTAGCACCAATGATATTTATAAAGCGAACTTTTGACTATTACTTTTCCTGTGTTCATTTTTCCAAAACTTAATTACACACACGTCAAAACTGTATTACTGCACTCTGACCTATATCAAAAGTAAATTGATAAGGACAAAGACAAACTAACTGCCTTACGCGTTCTGACGAGTAATGATATTTAATATAATTATATGTATTATTTCCGATTAACATGTACAACGTAACGCATAGTATTGCCATGAAATACCAAAAGCAATATACCAAAACGACAAATACACGTATAGACAAATAAGGTCACATCATTATGTGTTGGTAGGGAGCTACACAGAATTTCTGTTTACACATATGACGTACAGCCATCTAATCAAATATTGATTTAACATTATATGTTCGTTATTATCGGTTCATTTCAGTACATTGCATACACAATCTTATTGAAATCAGCCCCTAACTTTAGCTCCATTATTTTCCACTGTTAGGATCTGACTACACTCCGTAAGAGGTCACGTTCATATAACCTCTCTGAAAATAGATATGCGTAAACAGCCGTGCGTTCGGTTAGGGCTAACACTCGCACGAGTTAAGAAACTGTGCACGCATTGCCAAAAAGTACGCGCCCTTCGCTAGCTACCTCGGAGATGCTCGAGCGAGTGGGCGCTCAGTGGGCGCGTACTTTTTGGCAAACAGAGCGTTCGGTTGCAAAATGCGTGCACAGTTTCTTACTCGTGCGAGTGTTAGCCTTAACCGAACGCACGGCAGGTGCTCGTTTGTGGTCCAATGAAATTTCTCCTTACACAACCGTGTTTGTCGTCTTTCTCAAAATGTCATTATCGTTTATTCGGAGTTTCTGTTTTCGGAGTACTTAGAAGTACACGTCTATTCACATGTAATATCACAAAATATTTTAATTGAACAACAAAAACACCATCTACAATTATACACATATATTGTACAATCTCCAAGTCATCAATGAAATTCCTACAACGTGATCCTCGATTTGCTCGTGATTTCATTGTAAATATTTACAATTCTCCCAACTGATTGCATACACTGATAATTTCAGAGTGGGTCGCTTATATATAGATACACATGCGTGGTATGTATATGACCGCTGACAACGCTTGCTATCTGTCCATGGTATAATTAATCAAATTGTACGGTGAATCATTAACCAGTATGTAACTGATGTCACCTAGTTTCTGTTCAGTAAATAAGTATTAATAAGTAATCCGATGCACATCAATAAGTGATTTAATCAAATAGACAATGACCGTGCAATGGACAATGTATACAATAATGATGTTGAAATAAATGATGGTTTGGGTTTTCAATTATATGGCTAGCGTTAACCTTTTTATATACAGTGCAAATAGAATAATTGCAAATTAAATCAGGTAATAAGCAATATAAACTCTAATTACGTACATTTTGGTTAACGATAGGAATTGTAGTAACAGTACGAGAACGGTAAACAGTATGTCGCACGAATTGACAATTTAGGGACTTTCATTTTACTTCAATGTTATTGAATGTAAATGATTCCCAATGCAATTCATGTGTTATCAATATTGTACAATTTGACACGAGACAACTGGTACACACTGTTTTACGCTAAAAACTTTAGTTCAAAAGATACATATTTATCTTCATAATCAAGTGCATAACTGAACGTTTGTCTATTTGTATTAAGTCTAGTAAATAATTGACCACAGTGGCAGGAAGTAACGTGCACCTTTTACGTGTTACTATATTTATCTTACGATAATTTATGGCATTCAGTTGAACTCCATAATCTGATAATCATATATACCGATTTAAAGCTCACTTTGTATAGATAACTTTAAATCGCCACTTCTTGCAACCGACGCCTACCCCTCTACTACGTTAATTAAATGATTTACAAGATAATTATTAAGTTTTATTATACTATATACGGACGTATTTATTTGACGTAAAATTGTGTATGTTAGTTATCTTGTTGCTTGCACTGAATTTCTTTCGAATTACCATTTAACGTTGACTATATCATACACAGATTGGCGCACACAATGGATACATCTTGGAAAGAGAAATTGCTGGTGGCATCCATTGACTTTGGTACTACATTCTCGGGATTTGCAGTCTCATTCAGACAAGCCTTCTACCAAACAAATCCCGTAATATTGTCACAAGAATGGAAAAGTGAAGAAACACAAAGGTATAGAGGCAATAGAATTTTTATTTTATTTTGCATCTCCCGTTTCTTATTCTTCTTACATTACCATATTATATTACTGTTTTATGTAAACGTTTTATATATTTTACATTGATACATATGAACTGTATTTATTGTTGTTATAAGTAAAGTTATTGTATTGATTTGAGTATAGGACACACATGCATTATACGGAGAGACAGTGTGTGTATTTTAAGAATAACATAATAACATAATACAGCCACCGACGTACGTATTTGTTTCATTTCTGTATACATATATAGGTTCCATTGTCACGACCCTCTTCTTTATGAACTTGCGTCTTATGTCTTGCTTACGGACGGCTTTATTGTTGTGTTTGTTCATATCTTCTCTGTGTTGTTCGTTTGCAAACAGCACACCCAAGACACCAACATGTGTGCTGCTGAAACCAGACGAAAGTTTTCATTCGTTCGGATACGAGGCAGAGAGGAAGTATGCTACCTTGGCTGAAGACGACGAACACCACAACTGGCACCTATTTCGGCGATTCAAAATGCTTTTATATAAAGACAAAGTAAGAAGTTTGGAACATTTACAAATTTGTCAGTTTACATTGTCTTTAAGCACGAGTATAGACAGTCATCGCTAACAATTTTTTGAAGGTTTTGTTTTCAGAAGGACCTTTTTCTGCGCCACTCTTTCTAACCTCTAAACTAAAATAGATAAGCTGTGTTGGTATTAACTATCGAAACATCATGTTCACCAAATATATGAATAACACAATAGTTTTGCCATTGTAGGAAAAGCGTGGGTTGACCATGAAGGACAAAATTAAAGACACCGAAGGTCGAGAGTTTCCAGCAATTAACATATTTTCGCATGCTATTCATTACATGAAAAGTAAGATTTTGGCATATGTGCGAGACATAAGACCTCTTATAAGGGAGGATGATATATATTATGTACTAACGACGCCAGCGATTTGGAGTCAGCAAGCCAAGGCATTCATGAGGAAAGCTGCCATAAATGTAAGTACCTATGTAAGTATCCAGTAGAAAAAATTGAAACTCAAAGAAAAAACATGCATAGGATTATGAATAATACAATATGAGGAACCATTGTTGAAATGCAAGTTCTGCTACCTATCTGACCATAATGTATTTTCGTCGATTTCTCAATTTAAATCTAACTTCCATTATGTTATATAGGTTTCTTTGAGAACACGGCACTATACAAAATATACAGATACAACGGTACCATTGTGCAACTACGATTTTATAGAATACTCCACGATTCTTTGTTTCTATTTTGTTAATAGGCGAAAATAAAAGACGACCATCTTCGAATTGCGTTGGAGCCAGAATGTGCTGCTATATATTTACACAAGACTGAAATATCTGCACTTGACCAAACGACAAGTACCAAAATGGCGATGAAACCAGGCAGTTGCCATGTTATTGTTGATTTAGGAGGTATGCTATATTATTTACCGAGCCAAATGCCTAATGCAACATGTAGGAAATATCATTTACCTTTACAGTCCTTCAGAATATGCCCAGAGAAGAGCATATTTTGTTCTAACTCTTATCTTATTGGCACTGTTACACTATCAGCATGAATTGGTCATAAATCTGTTGTCCACCACTGCTGGTGAAACATCATACTGCATTGCTAAATTGGATCGATATAGAAGGTTCTCAATTAGAAATGAACGTCATATACAAACTAAAGAACGATAATTTATACCTGTATTATCAACTAGAAGTGTGTCTACGGAAAGAGCGAGGGCTTAAAAAGTAACACCAAACCGTTCACCTTAAAATAGACCTACATACCGTACTTATCACTATAGTTTAATTTGAACTAAATGTAATAAATTAAAACACTTTGTCTATGTTTTGTAACAGTGACCTTTATATTGACCCTATGTGCAGAACTTTACATGCAGACTTTCATCTTTGCAAAGGTTTATAACTGTTACTCAAGTAATGATAACTGTTAAACTAAATGTCGTGTTCTATTTGTCTAATTTTAATTATGTTAAGGATAAAAACTCTGCTGCTCTGCACAGCCACACAAAATACCCACAGATGAACAACTGCTTATGCTGGTTAACATACTTTACATGACTGTGTCTCCCACATTGTTTAGATATGTGTTACACAATAGTGTATGCTCTTTATGACATATTTTCACAAAGTTGAGGGCTATAACTCAGAACCTAATGGGTTCCAAAATCCCAGGTGAACAACTCCATATGCTGGTTACTTTTTTCAGTAAGGTCTTGTCATTCTGGCTAAAGTACATTTGAATATATGCGCGATACAAATTAACATGCTCAATATGTTATTTTAACTAAGTAATCATTGTACATAAAATACAGAAATGTACAAGAACAATAACATTCAGTCAATGTTGGTTTCAATGTAATATAAAACGTTTACACATCTGTTAAACCATTGTTGTGAGTAAGTTCATGGAATTATCAAGGACGGGAAAATATATGCATATTTGGTATATACTACCAAATGCTTTTTAAACACTGTTTTCATAACCAATGTCATTTATCACAACACAACTCAAAATTTAATACATTTTCACAGCTCCTCCTTAATGTATAAACTCATTAGTACACGACGTTTTGCTTTGCATCCATTTCCATTTCACACAATCCAGTAAGTATTGATAAACAGCTGCTTCACAATTTCACTTTCAACTTATGGGGGATTTATGCATGCTTGTACCAAATTTGAACGAAATCTACCGAGACATGTGTAAAGAATAACAGTGTCTCAATAATCTCCAAACAAACCTCGTCCGAGTGAATGTATTCAGAATTAAATTTAGATACATTACAAACTGCAGGGTAAATACTAAGTCAAATACTAAATTAATTGTACATTGTTTATTTTTGTTATCTCAGATTATTTATAATGCGTCAGAAAGTTAGTAGTATAATAACATAGTGTTATCAGCTAAAAATGCGAAGTTGTATGAAATGAAGAGAAAGGAAATCTACCACAGGTTAGATACCATTAACATATGTTTGAAATTATCGCTAATGAAATATATATATATATGTCACGATGACTTAGGTGAAATTTGTATCAAGTTTCGATACCTTTGGAAATAACCATTGCAAATTTTGGATATGTTTCTTTTTCTTTTTGGCTACATTGATAACTATAGCGGACCATAATTCATGTGTAGAATGGTAAACACTTTTGATAAAGCAGATTATGAACTAATACAAAATACATCTCTCCTTTGAATATACTTTAGGACAGCCAGTATGTATTCAGTAGTAATTAAACAAAACAATAAACAATACGAGGACAAAAAAGTGCTATAACAAAGACCTTAATATTACTGTCAAAGTATGGGCTGAAATCTCACAAACATATAACGTCAACACATGCATGAATTTACTGGAGTGAAAATTTGTTTGGCACCAATGCTAAAGGAGGTCTGTGTGGGGAGACAATGTCTTATGGATATGGCGTTCCCTGTAGCAACTTATTATGTTTCTTTTTAAACATGTAGAACGTTTTATTAACACTGTATCATATGCAACTGCAGTGGAGGTCAACTGTGATTTATAACCAATTAGTTCTGATACTGTATTGTGGAGATAAGAGGCTGTACTACTTTGTGTTATTTCTGGGCTTATTCGCAAGACTGTTGAATACAATAGGTCCGCATTTAGTGCAGCTATACGCACCAAAGACTTACAATAACCTTACCATGTTAAGTAATGATATTGAACGCTATTTTATTAATTATAATGTTTCGTTCGTCATCCAAGCATATGACGGATTATTAATTGTGTTTGCATAATACTAAATTGTATTTAACTACATCATATCCAACATCTTTGTTACCTTCCTTTCACTTTTAACTGCATAATACGCATATGAAACTTAAACATATTCTTTACCTATCACTCTAGGCGGAACGATTGACATAGCAGCTCATAGAGTCAGTCATGATGACAAATTTGAAGAAGTTATTCCACCTTGCGGTGGGCCTTGGGGGAGCGATAACATCAATGTAGAATTCGAAAACTTTCTTATTAAATGTCAGGGGGCAAGGTGTTTCATTCGTTCAAAAAGGAAAACATGGAAGATTATCTTACTCTCCTACATCGGTTCGAAAACAAGAAATGCGCTTTTGTCGAACCGGAAGACAAAACTTCAAAAGTGACAATTTCTGTTCCTAACAGCTTCGGACAATTACATGAACAACATAACAATGAGGAATTGTCAGCGTCAGTGAGACAGATGGGTATGTCAAACGATGTAGCATTTAAGTCTGAGAAAATGAGAATTAGCTGCAGTCTGTTCGAACAGTTCTATAAAGCAACTATTGATGGTGTTGAGCAAACAATTGAAAGCGCTTTGAGGCAAATAACGTGTAAAATTGATACAATTTGCTGTGTAGGGGGATTTTCTGACAACTTTCTTTTAAAGAAAGCAATTAGGAAGAAGTTTTCCGACAAAATTGTAGTAATTCCTCCAGAAGCTATTACAACAGTTATGAAAGGGGCGGTGATGTTTGGACGTGACCAATCGGTAGTGAATAAACGCATTAGTCCTTACACCATTGGACTTGATTGGAACGAAGACTTTGATAGCAGCATACACCCAATTGATAAACGGGAGGAAACTGAAGACGGTTGTCTGTGTACGGATATTTTCAAAATATTAATTAGGGAAGGGGATTCGATTCAATTCGATATGCCAACGAAAGAAATAGACGCATACCCAAAATCGAAATATCAAACAGTGATGGAATTTCCATTTTATCGATCCGAAATATCAAAAGAGCCTCGGTTTGTAACAGAAACAGGTTGCCATCTTATAGGTAGCATGCAAGTAAACATCTCTGAGGACTTTCATGCTGGTATAAAACTTAAAGTGTTTTTCGGTGCAACCGAACTGACTGCAGTAGCAACAGATGAACGTGACAGAAAGCAGAAAGTGATTTTCAAGTTTGACGAGACACAAGTGTGATTCATGATTGTTTTTGTAGTAAGGTAGAAATCAGTCAAGACTGGGCTGAGTTAGTGCTGGACTGTAATATTCATTTAAAGCAATGGTTCTGCCGTATAATTAGCTGGTGCATGACAACAGCACAGACTCTGGTTTTCTTGGAATTGCTTAGTCGGTAGAGCGCTCAAATACTAATCTAGAGGTCGATAGTGAGGTGTATATTCTTACGTGGCAATTCGATTAACTTAAAGGTGGATCAGGTTAGTACTGGTTGGTAACCAAGGATCAACTGACCGCCGTATATACATTGCCTGTCCTAGCGACCACCTTTTTAAACTTTTTTTATTAAACGGCCATTTTAAATCCCGCCCGTCCGTTGTTCCTCTTACATGTAAAATACAGCTATTAAAGGACTATATAACGCGACCAGCTGCCACGAAACTCCATCCCCGCAGGTGCTATATGTATATATATATATGTTAAATTTTGTAGCGACTGTCGCCCAATTATCGCTATCAGAAAATGCTAAGAAGGTTTGATTTAGGGAGGCTACCGTTGGTTCTGTCAATGATGAACTTTATGTCAGTGTTGATAGTATGAGTGGCGCTGATAATAATGACGATGATCATCACATTCCTCTTTCTATTTTAAGAATGTCCATTGGATGTGAGTTTATGGAGCTGAATGACCTGGATTCCCATATTTGCATGATGATGATAATGACGATGATGATTGAAATGATAGTTTTAATGAATGATAGCCATCTAAACCATACTACAGGTCTTATCCTTAAACACGTAACCCTTTGAAATGAACTTTGCAATGATGACCAAATTGATTTTTTTTTCTATAGATCACGTATTGTCCGTACCTTAGGCGTTCGCTTAAATATCTTTGACTGTAACTTAATTACTGTTGGGAAAGGGCGTAATCCCCCCCCCAAATGTGTACTTTAATTGCATTAATTCAAATTTGATTTTGTTGGATATCCATTTGGTATCCACCCGTGTACATGTAATTTTTTCTAGTAAATCCGCGTTTACACCAGTACTTGATAAATAGTTTGTACATCCCTCTAATGACACCACATAACAGCAAATAACAACTTATTGGAATTTAAATGGATTTGATTGCAAACGAGAGACTGGAGAGAAAATCTATGAATTTACTTAAGGGGACTCGACTCGAGATGCAAACAAATATTGTTGTAAAACCTATTTTATCGTCTTGTTCATTCGGCGTGGTAAAATAAGATAATTGTTATAATAAATGATTAATATGTTTGACAAGTGATGACATTTTGACAGGTTATTACATTTTTTGTCCATTGCAATATCTACTGAGGTCTGTAAAGTTGGCTCTTAGTTGTTATTTGTTAATTTAGATGTTCATTCCCGCATTGTTAGCTCAGAAGTTAATTCGAGAATGCACAGCCAGAAGTTAGATATGAGTTCGGATATGAAGAAGCGAATGCAAGTTTACACATTTATTTTAACTAAGCTCAGTTCATGTATACATGACAGCATGAGTATGAATATCAGTATGTAGTAATGAATACAACGCAAAATTACATATACTTTATAATATCAGAGAGTTAAAAGTAAAAAGAAAAAAACCAATAAAGATTACAAAAGCAGCAGAGAAAGTAAGCGATATAAATAAACACAACTTTATGATGTTACAAAGTTGTGGATATGTTACTAAAATTTAAATAATAAGAAGACACAGATATTTTATAAAGACAGGAGGATAAATGTTGTATATGCAATAGACAGTGACAAAATATAGTAACAACTTTTAGAAGATGTTTCTATTGAAAGGAACATAACATGACACATATACGCCACTATACAAATCATGTATCGATACTTTAAGTAAGTAGTCTACGGTTCATAGGTATCATGAGTTACATTTTACGTTTTCGAAGTAGTGGGATCGACATACCAACCAAACAGCCATATGAAGACTCATACATACCCTCTTGACGTAGTGGTCGAGCGCCTGACCCCCAACACGAATATAGTGAGTTTTAACTCCGCTGAGAGGTGAAAGTTCACTACTTCACAATCCCTAATTTAGGCGCGAATATTGGTAGGTAAAGAAGAAAGTAGTTATTATTAGTATAAGTTGTAAGAGTTTGTTACACAATCGATGTAAATATATATTCTAAAGTAAACTGTGGTTGAAGTGGTAAACATTTACAAGGACATTGTTAATATACGGAAATACTACATGATTATATTATTGGTCGACTGCTGTTGCAATACTGTGGGAGCCATTCAACAGCAAAGTCGTCATCCTATCTGTCCATGGGTGGACAGTTGGTACATACACACCAGCTGGGTACAGGCGCTATGGGTCCTTCTCCCATACCTCTTCCCATGTTGACGTTGTGTTTACTATATCTTTTGCCATTTACGAGAGATGACAATCGAATACAGAAATTATGCAGCAGCTGAAAACTATATTGCTTTATCACCCTCATTTTAAGAGCTATGTTTACAAATAGATTGATATGATGCTAAGCAGGTAGTCAAATTATAAAATCAGGCCATCATTAATGAATGAAGTGCGCCGCCTTAAGTTCGTGCGCGAACTATATGTGGCGCTATATGCACAGTTTGTATTTTGATGCATTTCGATTTCTGAGGAGAACTATCATATTAAGTTGTTCATGCTTATAATTCGTAGTATTTCATAGATAGCTTTTTTAATGAAGTCGTATTTCAGCCGCGGAATTAGGTCAGGTAATAAAGCGCTTGACTCCATGCATTACATGTGTATATACGCGTACATACACTATAGAAGGGATATAGAAGGGAGAGAACTAGTGACAATCATCTGTGTGCGAAACGAAATTAGTAGTCCAAAATGTACCCTTAGCGAACTTTAATGCGAACGAGTGACACATTTTTTTTAAATCTCGGGCATTTGATTCGACGAAAAATTAGTTTTGACGATATGTGATAAATAGAATATCAAATTTGTGTTATTTAGTGTTCTCGAACTGTCGTGTTCCTAAACAGTAAGGTCGTTGCATTTTCATTCAATACAAGAAAACTTACAGTTTTTTAATGATTCACATTTAAACAATAATAATGTCTGCCGGTCTGCCTGCCTGGAATGAACGGCAGGTACGCGTCAGTGCAAGACAGAGGAGTTCAAAATATGAAGCGAGACTTACAATGAGGCTGGATAAAAGTATTATAACATTAATCATTAGGTTATTATATCAAAACATATCATGATTTTCGTACTACATAGTAGTATACAAATGTATGGAGTTTTATCAGAATTCAAAACGCGTATAACGGCGTTTAACTATCCGTAAGATAATTCAAGTACGGTCCAGACTTAACCTTAACATAAACCTCCCCATAATGCAGTGTTGAAACATCAAATTGAATATTTCAACTAATTCCCTATTATGGATGAACACGTTACTATAAAGATGTAGTATTTTTTTGGAAATAACGACGCATGATTAGAATGAAGGTATAGTAGTAAATTTATGTCGATTTAAGAAATATGGTCGAATAAACTGTTTTACTTTCAATTTGTTAAATGTTAAGAGCTACTTTCGGTTTCCAATGGCTTGTTTGTTTATTTCAACTCACCTACTATATATTACAATTTCATATTTGCGTTTGACTGTATGTATTCTGAATACGATTAAAGTACGTTGAACATTTACTAATTAGATCTAAAGCCATACCGATTTATATTCACGTTTATCGTACTGATTTCGGTCCCTTCTGTTAGTTTGATATTGACATGGTTCTAAACCGAAAGTAGCTGATGTTAGTTTCAAACAGGAAACGTTGATTTTGAAAGGACTTTATAATTTATCGTTAACTATAGATAACGAAAATGGAATGCCATTAGGTTTCATGATATCAAAAAACGTTTCAAACGTGTTTTGTGTCAGTGGCATTGGAATTTCTCAGAAGAAATTTCAATCGTACGCAAGAATGTCTTTGCTTACCAAATAGGTTAACAGTTGTTAGGCCCCGCCGGTCAAATCATGGCGAAGAGGCATAAAGTGTTACCCATGTCCGTCAGTATATCCGTCCTTGCGAGAAATTGGCATCCGATCAATAACTCGTGAATGGATGGATGGATTAAAGATGTATCTGGCTCATTTGAACATGAAATGTTTTGAATTATATTCATCCAGTATTGTTGTTAAATTGACTAAAAATCTCTTATAAGAGCCATTGCAATGTAAAACCGATTGAAAATATCTTTTTTACCATATTACTTACATATTCAACTTGTATAATAGCCTGATTGTTAAAAAAACTCTTTTTTTTAATTGTATGATGTTCAAACATCTTTCTTCAACAAATACGGATCAATACATTATGAGTTCATTCTTTGTTAATGCATGTTTATTGATAGTTTAACTATATGAAACATATATTTCATGTTTGTTCAGGTAAAAAATTAACACAAAATGAGCATAATATTACTTCATTGTATTATGTCTAAATTCGTGCACTGAACGGATTTGTAATGACCATTCCACGTCAACTATATCATATACAGGTTGGCACGCACAATGGATACATCATGGAGACACAAATTGTTGGTGGCATCCATTGACTTTGGTACTACCTTCTCGGGATATGCAGTCTCATTCAGACATGACTACGATCCAAAAGATCCCAGAATACTAACACAATTCTGGAAATGTGAAGATACATCAACGTAAACTTGCTTTATTCGCATCTTTATTTTAGCGCTGCAATGGGATTTACAACCTCTTCAGTAAGTGACGTCATTTGAAGAAAACGCAACATGTGATGTCACTATTTGCACACAGAAAACAATATTTACTCCATATGGTCACTTCGTTTTCATATGGCCATATGGGGCAAATATTGCTTACATGGTGACGTCACATGTGACGTTTTTCGGAAATGTCGGCACTTTAAGAAGAGGTTGGAAGTCGTGCAGCGGCGCTCATTTCATGATTTATTCAATGCTAATGATACTTTGTGCTAAATTTAAATAATGCTCGGATTTGTGCATATCAGTTTTCTGGATTAAAATCGATTGGGATCAGTCCACATCGGTCGAATGTTGTCCTCAACATTGCTAGTTACTGTAACATAAAAGGTTGGTCCGTTTCAAAGTTCAGGAATAAACTTGATAGTTCTTTACATGTGCAGTTATCTATACCCGTTAAAATATGGTCGGTAGAGGCTATAAATGTGATGCCGTCGTGTGGCCAAGCAGTGAAACCCTTCTAACAGCAGTCAGTTTACACTCACAGATAGCTTAAACGAACATATTGTTCAAAAGCCGAGATAAAACAGAAAACCTAATATGGTGACCTATATTGAAATTTCTGTCTGAAACTTAATTATAAATGTAAAATATAGATGCAGTATATGTTTGTTTAAAACATTTTATATCTGATAACACAGTTCATCTCAGATAAAAGTCGTAACAAATGCATCGCTAAACTTGTAACTGTAATGTAATGACATACTGACGTAGCGAAATGTCTTATCGTAGTGTCCGATAAGAGATGTGCCACTGTTTTAGTTTACTCACTACATTTAAACATTTAAATCGATAAAAAACATTTACCCTACGTTTTTTTATCCCTCATGTTTATGTGTATTATTGTATTTAGGGTAATTATAAGTTGTGTACATTGATATATAAACTGTATGTAATAGCTATAACCTGCAATGGACTCTCGTTGGCTCAAATTGTAGGGGCTTGCGAACTAAGTGGGAGTAAAGCGTAGTTCTAGTCGACCTAAGTTGTGTTTAGTAGTTGTGTATATGTACACTAGAAACTCTCTATTCCGGACACTCTCCAGTCCGGAAACTTCTTAAAACCGGATAATTATCTCGGTCTTGTTTTAGTTGCTTCTACGAGGTGTAATACATATGTAATGGTATAAAAGCATGAGGTAATAATCACAGGTTTAGCGATTGATGACCCCAGCCAATTAAAGAATGAGCAAAAAGACTGATACAATCGTGTAAACTACATATAAGAAGCGTTCAAACCTTAAGCAGTTTTGATCAAGTAGTTGATAGCATCAATAAGACCAATAAAAAAGTGGGATATTTAAATACTGCTTGGTTAATCATTTCAATGCTTTTGAAAATGATTTGCCGTACTCCAATTCACAATATTAATTGATCATATGCGTATTGTATTGTAAAAACGAATTTATTTTTTAAATGTGATCAGGCGTGATACAATTTATACATTGTTACAATAAAACAAGACAAGCTATGATCTCTTACTTTGAAGATACAGTTACTGAATTAACACTTGGAATAGTATATTCTACCTATTCTTAAAGGTCATCTAATTTCACATTTGCAAATAGGTCCGAGCTTGCGTGTGATATAATAGTGATTATAACATTTCTCGTCAAATTACAATCAGTGGTATTATGAATTGTAACTTGGACCAATAACAATATACATGATTGAATATGATAATGGTAATGAATATTTATCGTTGCCTCTTGTGAACAATGATAGTTTTTTTCTTCGACAAACATGTATACAAGAGTACAGTGTCTTGTATATAGATACTTCATGAGGACATCCTCTCTAGTCCGAAATCCTCCCCCCAATACGAACTTCTAGGTTTGTCTGAAGGGTGTTCGGAGTAGGGAGTTTCCACTGTAGAACGTACAGAAAGCATACATGTAAGCGTACTTGATAATGTTATCAATATAGTTCCGAACATGTGAATATTATAAACATTGTACACAATTTATGGCAGTACAATTGAAATTGGGTTCATGAATAGTGTTGTGTTTGTTCATGTCTTTTGTGGTGTAATTTTGTATATATACAGAACACCCAAGACGCCAACGTGTGTGCTGCTGAAACCAGACGCAACATTTCATTCGTTCGGATACGAGGCGGAGAATAAGTACGCTGCCCTGGCTGAAGACGACGAACACCGAAGTTGGCACCTATTTCGTCGTTTCAAAATGCTTTTATATAAAAACAAAGTAAGTAGTGTACATTTTTTTTTCTATGATGACAACATTCACCAAACTACGACGAATTAAGAGTACTTGGCTTATGTATAGTTAGCCATAACTATATGCGTGTATGTTATATGCCAATTGTTCAAAAGGTGTTCGTTAGGAACAAAGCACAATGTGATAATATTATAGTATATTTCATGTTGAAAGTGATCAAAATATGATATTGTAAGTAAGTTAATATTTTATTATAGTGACATGTATATAGACATCTCAGCATAAACATAATAACAACAAGTATACAAACACCTGACCCAAAGGCCCTTATCACCGATCATTTATATTAATTGATACACGTGTATATCTATTGAGTTGCAGGTTTTGGGGAGGTGCTGTTTAAAAAAATGGTCTTCCAACACGCCTCTAGTATTTAGCTTAGAGTCACAACTAGTGTTGTAAATCGATATATTTTCGCAACATCTGCATTATCTAGAATATTCAACCAAACAGTTGTTTCTTTCCTTCCGTTATTTCTTAATACTTGTTTTGTTACAATGTTTCCACCGACATCGAATCACCTTTCGCTTGTCACATCTCCTCTTAGTTAAAACATAATTGTATAACATAATAATTTGGCCATTGTAGGAAAAGCGTGGATTGACCATTACGGACAAAATTAAAGACACGGAAGGTCGCGAGTTTCCAGCAATCAACATATTTTCATATGCCATACGTTACATGAAAAATAAGATTATCGAGTTTGTGCAGGACAAAAGTCCTCTTATAAGGGAGGACGATATATATTATGTACTAACGACGCCAGCGATTTGGAGTGAGCAAGCCAAAGATTTCATGCGGAAAGCTGCAATAAAAGTAAGTACAGATCTCAAGAAAAAACAAACTTAAAAATAACCTTGTATGAAATAATAAGTACAAAAAGTAAGGAAACATTTTGCGTGCTGAAATTTGGTCGTTTCTCAATTTTCTCATATTTGTTTACCTACTGTATGAACACAGCACTATAAAAACTATACAATGGTCCCAATGTACAGTTATGAGTTTATATAATAACACACGGTTTCTTTTGTTGATAGGCGAACATCAAAGACGATCATCTTCGAATTGCGCTGGAGCCAGAATGTGCTGCTATATATTTACACAAGACTGAGTCTGATGAAATGTCACACACCAAAATGGCGATGAAACCAGGCAGTTGCCATGTTATTGTTGATTTAGGGGGTATGATGATACTGAGCAAATCTCTTCGTGTGACATGTATGAATTGTCACTTTCCTTAAATGCAAAAGGTCCCAATTATATGCATTTAACTAAGTTATTTATACAGTTTTTACATAAATAGTGCACATATTGAACCTTTTTTATACTTTTAAACTGTTTTCTGAAATGTTTGGGAATTGTTGTTTTATTTCTTTATGAAATTGAACAGAAAATGTACTGTACAAAGGACCAAACCACCACAAAAGCACATGGAGACATGAACAATATACATGCATGTGAAATTTTCAAATTATAAATTAAATATGTCGATCATGCAATTTTGCTCAGCATATAATATCATGCTATATAGACGACATATCTTTAACAAGAAATATCTTTAAAAAAGATGGTCGTCCCAACTTGAAGTTTGCAAATTTGGGAAATTTTGACTATCTAGACTATCTAGCTAATCGGTTTTTAGCATTTACAGAAGGCAGTGTTTCGTTCTTTCGTCGAGGATTGCACCGATACGTATTACAAATATAATGTGGTGAATTTGAGTAACGAGATGCTGAGTAATGAGATAACGCATTTTAAAATATACGTAGCGGAATATAAATCACTACACATATACAGGCATCGGTATAATTTTGGCATTCCGACACAACGATAGTCACTTACGTTTGATTTATTTAGTTTTTCTAGCAATTTTCATTGTCACAGCGCCATTTCTATGACGGGGAAAGCTGTCTATTCAATGCACGCTGGCATCAGCTTTATTTACACATGTCGTTGCAAGCGGCTCGCTAAATGGCTGTGGACGCGTGTTGATTCGCCTGTCTAAAAATAGACAATGTCAGTCTTTCGGGAGTTATAAAGCAGAGGAGACTGAATGCAAATATATCCGTAGTGTGGTTAGTCATAGACACAGTATAGTCTGTTTCAATATAGTTCATCATTACTTATTGCATAAGTCGTGAACTCACACATCCATGTTAATAAACTTATTACATAGCGATTAATCTGATTAAAACAATATAAATGTTCGCGACTGGTACATAAAATCAAGAAAGTCTTCTTAATTCCAACACCGGACAATTCCCCGTGATGATGAATATCAACACTACTTACTGGATAAATCTTGAAATACAGTATAAATAATGTTAACCAATCAGCTTCAATGTTACACATATTTTTTAAATTGAAGAGAAACTGCGCGAAACTGCCTTGGCGGTTAACGTAAGATTTGATTGGTTTACAAAACACTGAATATGCAAATAGCAAAACCATGTTAGTACGGCTGCGCCGATAGAAAGACGTAACCTGCAGCTAGCAAATACATTTGTTGCAATCTGATGGTTAAGATTTGTTGTGTAACATTTCCTGAGATTGTGTGTTTGTGTTGTATGATTATTCATAGCCAGTATAGTCTGTTTCGGTTGAGAAGAATATATTTTAGTGGTTAACGTAAGATTTGATTGGTTAACAAAACGCTGATCAATATGCAAATAGCAAAGACATGTTAGTACGACTGCGCCGATAAATGACTCCGAACACTCCTTCAATAATAATAACAATGTTTCGTACGTCTTTCAAGCCTATCACGGATTATTTATTTGTTCGCATAATACTTGGTTGTAATAAACTTTATCATAGTTATCCAACATATTTGTAGACCTTATTGTATAAAGCCTAAATACCGGATTTCTTACATTTCACTGCAGGCGGAACAATTGACATAGCAACTCATAGAGTCAGCGATGATGGGACGTTTGAAGAAGTTATTCCACCTTGCGGTGGGCCCTGGGGGAGCGATAACATCAATATGGAATTCGAAAACTTTGTTATTAAAATATCAGGAGGTCATGTGTTTCATTTGTTCAAAAAGGAAAACATGGAAGATAATCTTGTTCTACAACGTCATTTTGAACACAAGAAATGCGCTTTTGTCCAACCGGAAGAAGAACCTTCCAAAGTGACAATTTTTCTGCCTGTAAGTTTCATAGAATTACACGAACGACACAACTTTGAAAACTTGTCATCTTCAGTGAGACAGATGAATATTTCAAACGATATAGAAATTAAGCAAAACAAAATTAGGATTCGTCCAAGGCTATTTAGACAGTTCTATGAACCAACTGTTGACGCTGTTGTTAAGATAATCGAAGATGCTTTGAAGCAAACAACATGCACAATTGATACACTTTGCTGTGTAGGGGGATTCTCTGACAGCTACCTTTTGAAGAAAATTATTAAGGAGAAGTTTTCGGACAAAACTGTAGTGATTCCATCAGATGCTGTTACAGCAGTGATGAAAGGGGCGGTAATATTTGGCCGTGACCAATCGATAGTGAATAAACGCATATGTCCTTACACCATCGGCCTTGATTGGAACGAATTGTTTGATAGCAGCAAACATCCAATGAGTAAACAGGAGGAAACCGAAGACATTTGTGTGTGTACGGATATTTTCAAAATATTGATTAGGGAAGGTGATTTGATTCAGTTCGATGCGCCAACGAAAGAAATAGACGTATACCCAAAATCTAAATGTCAAACGCTGATGGAATTTCCATTTTATCGATCTGAAATATCAAAAGAGCCTCGGTTTGTAACAGACAAAGGTTGCTATCTTATAGGTAGCATGCAAGTTAACATATCTGAGGACTTTCATGGTGGTAAGAAGCGCAAATGTATAAAACTTAAAGTGTTTTTCGGTGCAACCGAAATGACGGCAGAAGCAACGGATGAACATGGAAAAAAACACCAAGTGAATTTCTGTTTTGCCGAGACACAAAAATATGATCCATGACAGCTTTTATATAACACAAAGTAGAAAGCAGTCAAGCTCAAGATACACGTGATTCATGTAGGTTTGGTGAAGCTCTCGATCCCACCATTGGAATGGCAATGTTAGTAATGTTTCTGTCGTGTTATTAGCTGGTGAATTACAATAGCACAGTATTGTGGCATGCTGTTAAATGTTTGCAATTAAAATTAGTGATACATTATATAATAATTATATGTTATATATGGAAATAGAGAGAATACGTAGCTACAGGAAACGCCACATACATAAGACAGTGCCTCCCAACGCAGACCTTCGGGGAAACAACAATCCACAAAACACAAGGCACTTAAGCAGGTTAAAGGGTACATATGTTAAGGAATTGAGGCACAGGGACATGTAACATGTAAAGAGGTAAACAAAACAGTCATATAATCTTAATGAAAAAGTGAACTTATCGCATATAATAACAAAAATTAAACACTCACTAATACGATAAGACACATTCATCCAGTCACGATAATCACTCTTCAGAATTTCATATTATAAACAATATATATGCCTGTCAATTCGATTAATAACATTTTGTACTAACATGTTAAAATGAAGGCTAGTTTGACGATATAAATGTATTTAATTTTGTTTTTACTCATTGGCAGACTTAACGGACCTCATAGAATTTGGAATTGTATTCCAATTGTTAACACTTTTTTTACCACTGTGGCCTCTAAACTTGTTTCGAACATTTAAATAATTTATGTGTTAATAAAGCTACTGGTTTAAATGGTATTCCTTACTGGTTTGTAAGTGATAGTGCAACTATAATGGCGTGCCCCCTTTTACGCATGTGATAAATTGATCATTAACTGAAGGTGTTGTTCCCGACGATTTAACGGCAAGAGTTATCCCCCTTTAAAAGAACAATTATAAACTGAAGTTGGGAATTATCGCCCTGTTTCCATTTTAAGTATGGTTTAAATATATTTGAAAAGGTTATGTATGATCAGGTGGAACAGTATCTTATTTAAGAAACAAGTTATATATAAATGTCAGTCTGGTTTAAAAAGTGGGTATTCGACAGACACCTGCCTTATACACCTGTCTGACTATAATATGTTTCAAATCGATAAGAATAATTATATATGCATGGTTCATCTTGATCTCCAAAAAAGTGTTCGATACTATAGACCATTCCATTATTCTCATTAAAATGGAAGCGTTAGGATTTGATCACGATAGTATCAGATGGTTTATATTATATCTATCAAATATACACCAGCTTGTGGATGTTGACGGAATGTTCTCATCATCTTCTAATATTACACGTGGTGTTCCTCAATGTTCTATCTTAGTCTATCTTAGTCCCACTGTTATGTTTTATTTATGTGAATGATACTCTGCGGTAATCAAAAATAAACTGTTACTTTATGCAGATGATTCTGGTACACTTGTTGCAGGTAGAAAATGAGTTATCAGCTGATCTTGCATTAGTTCGTCAATGGTTAGTTGGTAATAAGTTGTCTCTATACCAGGGGAAAAACCGAGGCTATATTGTTTGGCTCCAATCCCAAGTTAAGATCAGATCACCATTTTAAATATGACTTGTAATGACACTGATATTGAGCAAACTTCATCATTCAAGTACATAAGTGCTACTTTAAATCAAAACTTATCGTGTTGAGTCCATGGCCCGTTCGGCTATAAAGAAAGTTAATACAAGTTTAAAATTGCATTATATGAAACGTGGTTATCTCACACAAAATACTTAAAAGCTTTTGAATATGGCTGTAATTCGGTGTCATTTTGATTACTCCTGTTGGTATAGCCAATATATGAAAATATAAACTCCTAATAACACAGAACAAGTTGATACGGTTTGTCCTGAACTTTGAACCAAAGTCACATGATGAATGTAAACGTTTTAAATCACTAAACCGGTTACATGTGAACAAAAAGAGTTGAACACATTACCTTGTTAATCCCTTTGTTCTATTCTAGCTGTTCGCTATTGACATTTTACCTCGAACTTTCTTACATTTACGTCCAGTCCGCCAGAATGTTCAGCAGTAGATCAATGTTAAAAGAATTATGCACTATACTTAACTAAAATCGCCATAGTTGTTTTGATGGCCAACAGCGAGGTCAAATGGATTTCTCACCCCCAAAGGTTTTTAAAGCCATTAACTTGTGTATTTTATAGCTGTAGTTTAAATTCACAATGCTATGTTTTGTTCAATTGTTTATTCTAGTTATGCGCAGAGCAACTGTACCTGTTTAGTCAGACTTAAACAACCAGAAGCTTTAGTGATAATAATACAATAAATTTGTTTTTTCCATTATGTTTCGTATATTTGCACTTCAAATTCTTGCCACGCTTATTGAGTAAACATATATTTTAATTAAACACGTTTAATTATTATGGATATAGGGCCCGTTTTATCAATATTCGTACGAACGAGCGTTCGTAAGATACGAAATGTTCGTAAGAATTGTCTTACGAAAATACTTACGACCGTTTTATCAACGCGGTCGTAAGTATGACAGTGATCTTACGAATAAGAATGTTCGTGCGCACAGTAAATCAGTACACGCTCTTTACGGAGAGGTCAAAAGAGACGTATCTCGCGGGTGTCAGGACACTACGGACCAGGGGCATTACGGACCAGACACTTCGGACCATATTAAGGGACATAACGGGCCAAGCATTTTATTTAAAAAGACACCTTCAATATGTTTTAACTTTAACGAATGCATAAACTGATTGTTATATAATCATTATTCGTGATTTTATGGTAAATTCGAGGAATATCAACCAATATTTAACACAGCATGTGTTTTGCATGGCGCACTGGAAAATTTCCTTGTATAAAAGGAGCCCAAAATTATTAATTAAAGACGTTTTAGGCATTGTAGCAACAGCACTGAATGAGCCCATTCAAATATTTTTGCGTTAAGATGAGCCAGAAACATTTTTAACACAGCGTATATGTTTGCATATCACGCGCACAAATATGTTGGTCTCTTAATTTATAACGTATAAATTTGAAAGATTGCATTATTTATAAAAAAGTGATTTCCTTGTGACTCATCAAAGTCTAAAGAAAGAATGCATACAGGCATTATATTGTGTTGCGTTTATGCAAACATAATCTAGCCAACTTATTCATATTGAAAAGAATACCTTGTCAGTTTTAGTTTGAAAGGAAATTCTTTATACGACAGATAGTATGAATTCAAAGCTTATAACATGTAAACATGCAATTATATCCACAAGTAAATTGAAACGATTGCAATGAAATAAAATTGATTTAATTTGTAATATAAGTCGACTTGAGTTAACCATATCTCATTTTATAAGTGAAATCATGATTTATATATTGACAACAAATGGTTAAAATGAACTAAATAGAACATTCTTCTATATTTAAAAGGAAATTTTCATGTTGTGACATAGAACTGTACTTTTTTGAATATATGGAAAAATATTCACATTTTTTAAATCAGAAAGAAGTTCTGTTCTTCAACTATTTTGAAGTTTTAATAATACTAACCGATATTTAGACATGCAAATTTTTCTTCATCAAAAACATTTCACGTTTTCATTGTGCCATTTTTTAGAAAAAATCTCTACCACCTTACACTTAAAAGTTTAATTCTTGTCATTTATTAAAAAAAAAATTTAAAAGCGGCAAGGCATATTCATGTTAAAAAAATAGGCAAACTAACTTCTCAGAGAAAGACGAAAAACTTTCGGTGGACAGCTGCTTGAAAGTACTGTTACGTTACAGAACACTGAACAGTATTCAATAAGATATGCCGGCAGATATGCCTGCCTTATATTTCTTAAAACATCATGGGTGATCAGGTTTGTAATTGCACGTCTGATGGCTAATTATATAAGATGCGAATGTTTACCCAACAGGGGCTGGTCATAAGAGGTTCGAACTGAAATATGAAAGTACTGTAGTGGTGTGGCGCTTGATGAGGTGCTCGAAACCACGCACCCTCTACATCGTCAGGGCGCTCTACCAACTATACTGACCAGTTGGCTGTATCACCCCTCACCGCTGCTCTCCTCCCACTTACGTCACTATACTAATGTTACCTTCATATAAATGCAGATGGATACGACACAGTGTGGGGCTCGACCCTTCCCAACTCTCGCAAGGTGCTCTATCGTTTCATCACACTCTACTACACAGCTTAAGAACTAGTATATTGAGTGGTATTCTAGCTCAGAAGAATAAAAACTTGCCTAAATAATTTATTATTTTCTTGAGTTTGAACTAGCGGATTTAATTTATTGAGGATTTAATACTTTATTTTGCAGTCAAGTGTCATTGAGGATGTAATTCAGCTGGTGATGTTAATGATGCAGACTGTTAAAGAAAATGTGAAGTGCTGCTTAAAGTCACAACCACTGTAATTCTAATGATGTATAAGAGTTCATGATATAAATAGTAACAATCAAACAAACTTTTAAATTGCCAAATGATTATAATTAACCTGTCTTAAAATATATTCATCCAGTTCGTGTCTTAACAGTTTAAAATTATGCTTAGCAGTAATCAAATAAAAATATTCAATTTAAAAAGTTGTATGACATAGTTGATTCTGTACTTCAAATGTAAACCATACATTTTAATTCCACATACACACTTCTTATTCCATCTTCTAATTACTTTTCGGTTGTCAGTAGTTTTACTTTGTGACTGATTATATAACTTTGATTGACTACTGTATCAGCTAGTATGCATGAAATCATCTTATACTTAGAAGATAACAATAAATACTTATTAATATATTTATTTATTTTTTTCAGAAATGCCAGACAATTTAATGTGATATGAAGTAGATGAATTGATAAAAAAGTTCATAACTGTTGTTGATTAATGTGAAATGTTAATATAATTTTTGTTACGAACGTTACGAATGCCTATAATCATTCGTAGCATTTTCGTTAAAACTTACGAATTCGTAACGACTGCATGCGTACGAACATTTGATAAAACGCTCTTGAGATCGTAAGAACGTCGTAAGAAAATCTTACGAAAATTTCGTGCGTAAGAACGTTGAAAAAACGGGCCCATAGGGTTCAGTATACAAGGGAGTTAACTTCAATTGCTTAAAGCTATTTTGATTGTCGAGCATGAGGACTCGTTTACACATATTAATTCATAGTGTAGCCTTTTTGGATTGATGGTACCTCATTCAAATACCGTAAACCTCGATAATAAGGCCACCATTTGGACTCTTGCAAACTGGTATTAATAATATTATAGAGGTGGTGTTAGTATCGAGGTGGAATAAAGAGTAAAACAGTGAAAATGGACGTGAAATGTTCTGGAAATGTGTTCTTAATGTTGAGGTGGTCTTAATATTGAGGTGGTCTTAAAGTGAGGTTTAACTGTATTTCGTCGCTTTTTTGGTGAATTTTGGTTCGGGCGTCCAAACAGTATACCTGTTATAACTGGTGTAAGATTATTTCACATCATTTGAAAAATCAAGTAGAGTGTCGTAACATTTGACCACTAACGTAAACATTATTTGTCTACTGGAAAATGTCCGAACGTCAGAAATGTACGAGGGGTTATCCAGAATAATCCAATAAAATAAAAAGCAACCAATTGGTATGATTTGTTTGAGTTTATTTTGTGATCCCATTGGACATTGTATACAACATTTCAAGGAAATATACTGTCAAGAAAATTTGTGACATGCATAATACATATAGTGTATAGCCACATGTCAATGGCGTCGCGAAATCCAGTTGACAACATTAATAACGTTAAGTCAATCGCACATGAGTTCCCACATATTTTATTGTAAAATGTTTGTGTACATTACGATTTTCTAAATCACATGTTTTGGCAATTTCTTTATTATATACGTTCGTTATTATGTTTATTATATAACTTAAACGGGCGTACGAAATGTTGAAATGTATTTACTATGGATGTTTGAATACGTAGATGGGACCGTTGGATATTTGTTATCCCTGTGAGTGCATATAACTTTCTATGACCATGTTCACGGACGTTTGGATGACATCTCGTATAGAAGCTATGCATGGTGTAAGTTTATTCTTCATTATTTGTCAAAATTGACACATGGCGTTAATTTCAAGCAGTACTGTATGCTATAGGCGTTTTTACAATATTTGTCAAAATTTTCTGACTACCCACTTTTGATTGTATTACGTATAATGGAAGAGATTAAATTGTTCCAGGAAACGCCACATGCAACAGACAACGCCCCCCCCCCCCCCGAACACGCCCAAGAAAACGGCTTAAAAACATCAGGCACTGATAGAAGCATCTTTTACATTATATGTTACACAATTCAGACGTCCGGTCTTCCAGTTAGTTATCGGACGTCCGAAGTGTCAACATGTTATATAGGTGGTGAATTTATATACTTGTTTACATGTTCGGGGACCGACATTACAACATGCTTGGTTTACGGTAAATTAATTTTGATATAAGGATGCTCGGACGACCGACTTGTTTACATAGTGTGCAACTATACTGAGGTATTATATTGCATTCTTAGACAAAATGTTTGGACCTACTGGCTTGTAAACGCATACTATCTCATTGTTTCGTAGAATGTTATAAAAAATTGTTTTCGGACTTCCGAAACATGCTGCATGTTTATGTACATGTTCACAATCTGTTTTACTGTACTTGAAAACAACTACTAAACATGTTTTTTTTGTAAATTCACGAATGTCCGGGTCCTAAGAGTTCCGCATGGATTGAGCTGAAATTATGTTGGAACGCTTAAATTGTGAATGGAATTTGTAGGCTTGAATTACATCATGTAGCGCACATTGGTGTGTTTAAATTTGGTCAGAATTTTATATTCACTTATGTATAAATCGATTATATCAATAAACGAAACAAATCGTTTTTTCTCAACTCAGTTCTCAAGAGAAGTGAAACTATTTGACTTGAAAGTGACTTTATTTCTGATACTGAAGTTGCTATATAATTTGAATTAACTATTGTGTAAGTTTGCGGCAACGCGATAATGGCGTTGTTGTTTGTGTTTGTTTCTGTATTAATCTATGGATTACGGAGGGGGTGGGATAAAGCATTGCTGGCTTATTATTATGAACCATTTATCGAATCAATTTTCTTGGCAAAGAGAGCAGATGTCTGGAAAGAGACGCTAAGTTCTCATTGCTAGGTTCGATCATATCGACTCTGGGGAAGAGCAACCGATGCCTTATTCACAACTTTGCGGCACCATGTGCTCGTGTTCAATCGTAAACAAGTAAAGATCAACGCGTTCAACAGAACCACAAGGCAGTAAACTACACAATAGCTATCTCAGATTTACGATTTGGTTATATAAACCTTAAATTGTAAACTTGCCAATCTAAATACCAGTATCAATCAAACGTGATGCAGAATGATTGTGTACATATGTAAGTAGTTTGAACTGTCCCTATATTATGAACAACCACTGTTCGGTAATGAACCTGTCCGCTCATTTCCTAGTCTAGTTTTTTTTGGACAAATATCGACCTGAGAGAGAAACACGGTCGAGTTATCATTACATGGACACTTGATACCGTCTGTAGGGTAATAACACGAATATAAAATGGCAATAAATGGTTATATTGATAATTTTACTGCATTTGAAGCGTCAATAAATCACTTCATGTGCAATAAAGTGTATCACTTTAGTACAATTAGACGACAAGTGCGTAGTGTCTCAATTCGTTGTGCAAGATCTGTGTTATTGTCTAAAATCGATAAACAGTTGCTGCATGATCATTTCTTGAGAATTATTGAATTACTCGACAAATAGCAGGGCTAGTTATGATCTTTTGAATAGGTTTTAAGCCAAATGGAATTTTACACAATCAGGAGAAACAGTTCGTTAATGTAAAGATGGATATAGCTGGGATATTTTTAAACGATCGGTAACAAACAGCACGGGATAATTTAAATACCAGGTAAGTACATTTATAAATATGAATAATTCCAACTCATGTACTCCTGACTGTAATAGTGTAATGTAAGACAAGGGTGTGCCCGGTGATAGAGCTCATGTACTCCTGATTTCGATACAGTAAGGGCCTACCCGGATATTGAATGTTATAAGACACATGACTTCTCAGAGATCGAACCGGAGTATTTCTAACAGAGAGAATATGCTTTCAGACATGGTAGTACTCGGTGATCGAACTCAAGTACTCCTGACTGAGATATTGTGATATCAGACACGGAAGTACTCGGTGATCGAACTCAAGTACTCCTGACTGAGATATTGTGATATCAGACACGGAAGTACTCGGTGATCGAACTCAAGTACTCCTGACTGAGAGATTGTGATATCAGACATGGAAGTACTCGGTGATCGAACTCAAGTACTCCTGACTGAGAGATTGTGATATCAGACATGGAAGTACTCGGTGATCGAACTCAAGTACTCCTGACTGAGAGATTGTGATATCAGACATGGAAGTACTCGGTGATCGAACTCAAGTACTCCTGACTGAGATATTGTGATATCAGACATGGAAGTACTCGGTGATCGAACTCAAGTACTCCTGACTGAGAGATTGTGATATCAGACATGGAAGTATTCGGTGATCGAACTCAAGTACTCCTGACTGAGAGATTGTGATATCAGACATGGAAGTACTCGGTGATCGAACTCAAGTACTCCTGACTGAGATATTGTGATATCAGACATGGAAGTACTCGGTGATCGAACTCAAGTACTCCTGACTGAGAGATTGTGATATCAGACATGGAAGTACTCGGTGATCGAACTCAAGTACTCCTGACTGAGATATTGTGATATCAGAAACGGTACTGCTCGGAGATCGAACTCGGGTGTACTCCTAACGAAGGTAGTGTGCACTATGAAGAGGGGTTTAATTATAATGTAACTATTAGTTTAACAAAGTTATTCCAGTGATAAGGCATTGCAATACATGTCATAGACGCGTTGACTGCGTGATAAATATGACTGAAATGAATCGAGATCTTCATGTCTCAAAGTGTCATATTCCAATACTTATGTCTAGAGTTCTTAGTAACAGCACAGTGTCTTCAAATACATAATTTATACGTCTTATTGCAAAATACTTCCAATTCAGCCGACTAGTTATGTTAATTGGCTATGATATCATTCTTTGTCTTATACTTGTATGCAAAGGTTTTTTATCCAATGTACTTTTATCGCATATACAAATGTATTATGTATCGTTTTCGGCCCAATATTCCCGTTTTGTTATCGCTGTTGTTTTTGTCGCTTTTATGACACTTAAGTTACAGTGTATGATGTACGGTAACACGCATACGGTCCGTGATTTGACATCTCAAGGCATCTTGTACACCTTATATTGACCCATCCATTTTATTTAGATTGCTGACACATTTTCGTTAAATGAACGCAATCGGTGTCTCTTGACCTGACGGGATAGACTCTTGTTTCATTTCAACATCTCCGTTTCTTTTTCCGCTTTCTCCATAGCACTGATGCACGACGAGATCCTACTTTATACGTCTTAAATTAAGATTTTTCTAGACAAATATTACCGCAGAGATTCGAAACCTCGAACTGTTTGGCTCGAATACAGGAGATACCTCGACCAGCTTGTCCCGACGAAATCCCTTCTTATTTCATTTTATCAGTCGAACGGAGAGGTCGAACGCTCGAACAAGATGTGCGGTCCCTAGCTACCATTTGGTTCATTTATCACCATTGGTAGGTCGAGTTACGCTCGTACAGTACTAAACACTAAATTGCACGTCGTGTTAACGACTTGACAGTTGTACTATATACATAAACGTATATGACAAACAAATCAATTAGTAGATCCAAATTTGAGAATTCCTGAAATCAGGGTCAGCATTTTCGATTTAATGCAATTGTTATGAAATTATATAATATGATACAATCTCGCATCATAACTGGAAACGTTTCCAGGCGCTAAGAATTTATTCATCACGATGTTATATATAAAACATATACTACACAGATCCATTCTATTTTCAGGGTCGATGTTTTACGGTGCACAATCAGCCAACCTTGTCATCTGACAGTGTGTAACTGTAAAGTATTTAATCATGTCGGACGCAAATAATGTAACAAAAGAGGATTTTGATCAGTATGTGATAGGAAATATTTTGTGGATATACCTGTCACCAGTACTAATCGTAGTTGGAACGTGTGGCAATTTATTGTCAATAATAGTGCTGATGCGACCAAGACTACGTCAAAGCACGACCATGTTTTATCTGATATGTCTAAGCTTCGGCGATCTGTTTTCTCTCTATACGGGGTTACTGCGGTACTGGATCAAAGAGGCTTTTTATGTGGATGTAAGGCACTTGTCAGACGCGTCATGCAAAATTCACACATTTTTAGTATATTTATCGTTAGACTTTACCGTTTGGGTACTAGTGTCTGTGACTGTAGATCGATGCTTGTCCGTATCCTTACCATTTAAAGCAAAACTGTTCTGTTCAACGACAAAGGCAAAGTGGATTATCTGCCTAATTATGTTTGTATTAACAATGAAAAACATGCATTTATTATGGAACCTTACATTGGTTCATACTTGGGAATATCGCTGCGACGGTAATACAGAGGCAGTGCTTAATTTTCTACGATTTGTGTGGCCATGGATCGACTTCTCCACGTTCTGCTTGATTCCGTTTGCTATTATGATCGGTTGCAACATTAAAATCATACACACTTTATTGGCGTCTCGGAGGAAACTTGATGCGCACAGCAACATGTATACAAATAACCGAAACAGTGTTGACAATAAAAACAAGCCTTCGTTTAGTACGGAACTTCATTCCGACGGTGCCCAGCCTTCTGTTTCCATGGCTGAAGCGTTACAGACAGAAACGACGATATCTGTAGGCCAAAGAAAGCTCAAAGCGAGCGACAAATCTGGGAATATTTCCTCTCTTACCGCAATGTTACTGACAATTAACTGTGTTTTTCTTATTACTACGGCACCGATTCAAGCTTTCCTGATCGGTGAAGAATACTGGTTTCCAGAAAAAACAGCTGAAGAAATTGCCTGGTACAATTTCTGGTGGGCTCTAGTCAATATGCTGCAATATATAAATAATGCAATACATTTCTTTCTCTACTGCCTGAGTGGTCCCCGATTTCGTAACGAGCTGAAGGCAATGATTAGAAGGTCACGTAAGGTTGCAAACCATTCTAAGTGATTTAAAAAGGACCTTTCGGATTTGATAGACAATGGATGGCAATGTGTGATACTTACGCATAATGTCGTTGATATTAAATGTTCACTGTGATAAATAATCTATGATTGACCCTTAAATCGAGTTTGAAACATAGTACCTAAATGAAACCATTCTCAACAAGTATTATTGTATTGTGCTTAAAGGAATAATTTAAGAAGAAACACGTGTATAACCTCAATGTATTTTCTTCACTACCTTCTTTGATAAACTAGCTTACTTCATCTGTGTGAAAGTATTAAACTGTGTACTAAAAGTGTATGGTTGCATATCTAATTACATTTTGTATTTAAAGAAAGAAAATATCAGCATCATTTCACTCTTATTTCGTTTATATTTGTATTTTACTTAATCCTGTGACACTGGGACTAGCACGAAGTTCGTAACACATTAATCAGGGGCGTAGCAAAAGCTGATAGAATGTGTACGCAAACAATCTAAGAGGGTCTAAGGGCATTCGGAAATCCTCGGCCAACTACGTCAAGTGCCTCGGATGTACGTTAGGCACTACTTTCGGAAATACCATTCGAATGTCATGAAAACAAGATGGCGGCATGAACGCTGGAGTGCTAATGAATGTAATATATAAGTTATATGAAGACTGAAATATGTGAGTTTTTAACTAGAAATGACAACGATAATCCATTTCTTACGTGAATTTATCGAAGTTATTGAAATTATAAATCCGTTTTACGAGAACTATTTCTTGACCGCACAAAATGTTGAGTTTTGTTACATAGTGCTCCGCCTTACATACACTAGAGGGTGTTATCCGAGTAACGAAGTGGTACGGAAATACCCGAGAGCTGTCTTCTAGAACGTTCTTGGTGCAATCTGGTAACATTTTCACAAGCAATACAGTAAATTGTGAAGCATTATATATTCAGAAAATGTATATCCCAAACTGCATTCAAATGTTTAACTGTTAGTTGTTGCACATTTTTCTATTTTTGATAATCAAATGTACGCTGCGGCGTATTTTGCGTTCATGTAGCCACGTGTATGATAATGATAAAATCATTCCTGCATTTATATAAAATGTTGATGATGTCGGTGACTCGTGCATAACACTCTTTCACTGGTTTCAATGAAACACAACTGCAATTCTGTTTTTATCGTCAACAAGAGATCTGAACAAACATCAAAGCATTTAGGTGACAAACACTATATCAACTTGTGTCCTCATAGTAATATCCGGATACAGAGAGATCCATACCCGTATACTGTCCTGTATTACCATACGCCGGACAGTTGACTGATAACCTAATATCCTTTAACACGCCATTATTAACAATGCGTTTGTCAACGGAGTTAATTTCGCGATGAACCGCCCGTAATATATAAAGTGCAGCTTCGACGGTCGACGTACTTCTCAGTTCAATTGCAGATTGAATTACACATGCGTAATATTAATATTTATATAATCATGGAATTATATAATTAGAGGTTATTATACTGGACAGTTGTGGCTAACTGCAATATTGGCATACAAGGTGAGATATTGGCCTGTGGGATTGAGCCCGCGGGTCAATATCGCTCTAGTATGCCTAGCTCGCAATACTTAATAGTTATAGTATGAATTATTGTAATGTTGTTTTCATGCTGTTGTCATAATAATTGGTACAATACAAATGGAATCATTTGACGCCAAATCAAACATAAGAGTTTAAAACAAGTCATACTGAATGCAACTATTCAACTGCTATGAACATGTCAAATCCAACCCACACATTATATCAAAGGTATAAATAAACATACGATATAGAGACCCGGGTGATAATCAGCGACGAAATATCTGTTAGTGTGTGAATCAATTTTAGTTGTTAATGATGGTACTTAGCACAGAAATGGTCAAGGCGATGATAACTGGAAAAAAGTTCATTGTTTGCAACATACCTGCGAGGAATACTGTGTGTGCAGTTCCAAATGGAATCCGAACACATATTTTCAAACTTGATCATATTGGCTTTAATATGGAAATGTATCTCTAATATTTGCTTACTAGTGTGTTTTTACAAAAATCGAGGAAAGAATTGGGGAACATTTTCAACAAACATTCTATTGCTTACTGAAACAGCAACGGCACATTCTGTGTCAATTTTACTGCTACGGATATTGTTTCGGGTGAGATCACTTTTGGGAATATATGCTGTCAGTATATGTTGCAAGGTATTTCTTGCATTATTCGTTTCGCTTACAGCATTCGAACCTTTACAAATGATGTACATATTCAAACTACAAGTCAATGCTATTCTTGGACAGAAACGAATAATTCTGTCTACTCGAAGAATATTGTGTACGCACGCCATCTTGTTTATCGTTTCTGTGATTCTGGTAACATCGGGTTATGGCGTCCAGATAAACGACTTAGGCCGTAATATAACAGCACATGATGCTGTTTGCAGTCCAGAGACCGTGTTTGATGTAAACCACTGGAGTTTGGTCTATCTAGCAATATGTATGGGTCTTCCTGGCTTGTTATGTAGTATGATGTACATCTTTGTTGTCGTAAGTTACGGAACGCAGATTCTACGGACAAGTGTTGAAGACACACCGTCGCAAGATTGTAATTTTCGGAGGACAGCCTTAATAAAGCACAACGTCGAATCTACATCGAGCGGAGATAATATGGAAAACCAACAAGATAAGACGGAAGTTTATACAATCAAGATGCAAGTAAGCAGAACAAAGTCAACTGAAACTGTCGATCAAATGCTTGTAGACAGGCGGATGAGTGAGGAAACACTGGTTGGGGTGGGCGTAATGAATGTGGACCAAGATAGTAAGCAGACTGCAACACACGACTACGTACGCCGAGGGAGGTCAGGAACTATTTGCAGTAGTGGTATGACGACAGCATCGATGAATAACATTAAAAGGGCCATGATGACGCTTGGTCTTTTTCTGTGTTTGAATACAATTCTACCAGTGCAGTTTCTGGTAACCTGTGTTATATGTTATATATATCAACTGAGTGAACCGATAACGTATAGTGTTTCTCTGTTAATGTTGAATAATATATTTAATTTGATTGTGTTGGTAAAGTGTTTTAAAGAAATCCAGACAGGTTTGAAGACAATGTTTGAAGACTTTGTGGAAGTGCTATGTTGCCATAAAGGCTCGTGTTGTAAATAAATACACGTGACGTGAAATTTCTGCACATTTTTACATAGATTGATGCTTAGATTATAAACACGGAGTATATACAAGTTGTAGAATTATTGATACTGTTTGCCTTAACATAATACGTACTTTCTACGGATAGAAAAGCTAACTCGTTCTTTTAGAATCTCACGTATTATATTATTATCAAGTTACATTTAAAAGGACGAACGTGATTGGACAGGTTAATATATACTTTTTTCTAGTGTTCGATTCTTTTAAATACTAAATGTAATATATGACTACAGTCAAAATCAACTGCATATTTATCCAGGTGCCTTTCAGAAAGCATTAGGAATAGTACCCGCGGATTAGCATGTTTGACCATTATAATAATATATTTATAAAGGCCTAACATAGCTTTTTAAATCTAGGTCACACTTTTACACAATTTCACTTTTTCAGCTTGTTCTGTCGTGCGTCCAGACACTAGCATCGTATGCCTATCATACAATCTTGTCAATTTTTTCATCTTGTGCTTCATACGGGAATTTCTATAAAAGGAAAACAGGGTGGGTGAACTTATTCATGCTGAATGCGTCTGTTGATAATTCAAAAGACTGATCTGATGACTTTTAACTGTGCTAACACTCATATATATATACTTATTATAATTGTTTAACTAAAGACAGAAATAACTTTTTACCTAAAGACAGAACTATTTTGTTATGATAAGCTTTCAATTTGTTAGATAAACGGATGCTTTTCGGGTGAATTTATCATATCTTTTATCGTCCACGGGTAAACTATTGTTTGTTGTTTTAATATATCTTATGTTATCCATGTCGGTCAATAATTATACATAGCTAATGTTTGTTTTTATGTTCAACCGACTTTAAATAAAAAATGGTATCTTGTTCGTGACTTGTTTGCTTACTGCGCGGCACGATCACAAATCGGTACGTTTTTTTGCAGTTTTTGTTTGTTAGAAATAGCTTTTAATTGTCTAAAACCTAGTCATCCAAAATCCGGTTGAGTCCATGCCCATATCGACACATATATCTCTGTAGATTTGCCGGAATGTGTGCCACAAAATTTAAGCGAGGCGAAGTTGAAACATACGGTAAATTTAATATGATAATCGTGCATAATAAACGAACAAGATACCATTTTTGACAATGAAATGCATGTTGTTTTTTTAATTTGAGCCGGGTTATATTGACAGACGTTGCCATGGAGACTGTCTTCGACGTAATTTTCTTACTAGGACTTTCATTTTGTCCACACGAAAGCATAATATCCAAACCGACATGATTCTGAATTTTCATGAAGTTCGAGATTTTATAACGACATGACAGCACTTTTCCGCGAACTTTTTGAACACCCCTCGTATATCGGTTTTATAAATATTTATAAACCTGAAAATGGAATTTTGGTAAGTAATACAGGTTTTTTTCCCGGTGCAGCGGCGACCAATAACCCGCACCAAAATGCGTTTGTTAAACATTTAATGAGTAGTCTGTTTTCATATAATGTATTAATGCGTTTTCCGCTTTTCTTTTATTACATGTACGATTGCCGCGCCAACTTCACTCAACTCCCATTGGTTTGGTTCTTGTGTCATTTATATTCATATATAATTATACTGAAATTAAGTTTGTTTATATACCGTTTGATAAAATGTACACTTTGTAAGTTACCTTCAATAAATAACAAATATGAAATGAAATAAAGAGTACTATTAAATGTAGACAACTTTCGAAATTCAGACACGTAAAACGTCGTATTGGTATTTTCGAAATATATAAGGGAGGCTACTAGTACGATGCTTAATTCAGAATTTACATATAAGTCGATCGAGTTAATTCCCCTGCAACATAATTTATCATAAACAATAACACATATTGTGTTTATTGTTTAGAAAATGCCATATTTGCTTATTTTATTACAATAGCTGATGAAAAGTACTCTACGATATAGCCTACGGCATGTCTCTCTAGCGTTCGGAAACTGATAAATATCACTATTTAGTTTTTAAGCAAAGAAGGGAATATTCGACATCGCTCATCTCACGGCTGCAATCACTGACTCCTATTCGGGTTTCGAGCACAATCTACAATACATTGACTTAACCTCTGTAAGCTTATGGCGCTTGGACGATAGTAGGCCATCAACAAACCACGTAATCAAGTCCGTGTTATACACTTTATTCGTAAATTAAGGCATTATGCCCATGATTCTTAATTACAAGTTATAATAAATAATTGTTTGTTAAATCATAAAATACGATGTGCTAGCCATCTATACCATGTTACTTTAAACGAATCATGAATACATGTTAAATGTACCGGGATACACCATTCTTATAAATGTCTTTGTACATGTTATCTACCATATTTGATATTTGGCTTTACAATGTATTAAGTAGGAGGAAACACACATGAACATAGCACATAGTCAATTTGTTATACACTGGTCGAGTATTGTCTGTTTCGACAATCAAGGAACAGTGTTTAAATTACTATTTCTTGGTTCAAGAATAGTTCGCTATGGCCATTTGCATAAAACTAGTTATCACACGATGGAGTCATACGCACGAGCGTATTATTCCTCGTGCATCCAAGAAGGCAACTAGCATAACCTTGCTAGCCGAAGGAGTGATAATGCAGAATTTATCTCCTTCATGTTTAAAAATGGTCTCGACAACCACATGGCACTGACCTTGCTCATACCAAGGTGTTCATGTACAATTGTGTGTGATGATGCCTTCCCCATGCTAAACATACTGGCTACCTCATGCATTGTTACCCGACGGTCTTGAAAGACGAAAACCTCAACATTTGCAGCAATTGATGCGGTCACTGCCTCAATGGCTCTCCCAGACATAGGCGTGTCACCACCGCTAGTTGTACCTTCACGAAACTGGGATACTAAGCTGTAAAATGTAGAACGACCAAACCTATTTATCGTCATGGTTGACCACGCGTGACGGTGAGTACGATTTTCAACGTTTTGCACGAGGATCACGTGTACTGTTTAGTAAGTAGTAAATTTCATTCGATACAATCCGCGTTGTATGTGCAACATGAAAAACAAAAGAAATGACGAATATGACCGCTGAAGAACAAGCCACGGCCGTCTGTATGATTGATACTGCCGTGCGTTCGGTTTAGGCTAACACTCGCACAAGTAAGAAACTGTGCACGCATTTTGCAACCGAACGCTTTGTTTGCCAAAAAGTACGCACCCACTGTGCGCCCACTCGCTCGAGCATCTCTGAGGTAGCTAGCGAAGTGGCGCGTCCTTTTTTGCAAAGAGAGCGTTCGGTTGCAAAATGCGTGCACAGTTTCTTACTCGTGCGAGCGTAGTTTCTTACTCGTGCGAGTGTTAGCCTTAACCGAACGCACGGCTGGTACTACGATTCGACAGGTATGACTAACTTTATAATTTAATTAATCCATTCAAATAGAATTTGGAAAATAATTATGAAATAATTATGGGCGAATTTGTTTGTACCAAACCGGTTTGAATCCCAATCTGAATCTTAACTTGTTTAAGTTTTTCAACCAAACTACAACAAAACAAATTCGCCCTATATAAGTTTTGTATTCTTGTCCACTTTTTACTAATATCTCATGTTGCCCGTCTGTTCAATAGACGATTTTTGTATTTTATATAGACAACTTCACGAGATATATATCCAACTCAGATCACGTGACTAGCTGTACACGAAAACCTCGGTGCAATTCGCCCTCAAAAATACCATATAGAATATTACCCGGGGGAAAATTTGTATTGCAACTTGCACGGATTGCACAAAATCAAATGGACAGTAAGTAGGATATGTCTATACGAAGTAGACGCTACGAATACGGAGCGCTGATTGGCTAACTGGCGATAACCGTGGTCTTAGTGTACTTTGTGGCATTTGGAAATACAGGATTTCTAAAAGTCCGGGTATTTTCACCGTTTCCAGGATCTCTAACAATAACGAGTTAATATATTATGTAAATGTAGATTTTTCTAGCATGTGTGCAAAAATCGATAAGTTATTAACCAACAATGCCTTGATAACACATCAAAGCAATCAAATGTCAATTGTTAGCCAAGATAGAGACATCAACTCATGCAGACAGCACAACTGTAAGTACAGAATGTAGATTGATTTCAAGCCACAAAAGTATATAAATTCTTTCCCAAAGATTTCATAAAACGTTTAGTGAATATCATTATTCCCAAGTCTTTAAGCCGAATCTTTTAAGGTGTTCATCAAGTCAGTAAATAACTGTTAGATCAAACATTCTATCCGTCGATTGAATTTGTAGCTTTTAATATTTGTACTCATGTCGTGCTTGATTGATTAGATACGGCCTCAAAAGGTTAAAACGTCTATCTGGTGTCTGTCTAAATATGTTGTACAATGTTGCCTGACACAGGACATGACTGTTGTTGACGACAATTGTGATGCTGTGGATCTAGTAGTTGATGTGTTTGATGGCTATTTTAGTTTTGTCCCTTTTTTGTACTCTCTGCCGAATTGCAACAAACACAGTTGAACGTTTTTTTGGCACAGTCGTATAAAGAATGGTTTTATAGATTTGAATGACAGCGGCTGCGTAAACAAATGAGATATCAAGTTGGATGTCAAACAAATTTCATCCAACTATACGTAAACATAATCTGGACATCGATTGGTCAAATTTGTCTTTAAAATGCCAGAATATAACTCATTTTCCCTCTCAAAAACTACGAAACTGACATTTAAAATGATTTGTTTTTCACTCTGTCTAGACAGGAAAGCTGAAGACAGTGTATCTAGTTATGATCAGAAAGTGTGATTAAATCTGAAAACTACCGTTCGAATAAGAATTAATAGTTTTATTTGTCGTAACGAATTTTCTCCGACAATTGAGTCTATTTCGAAGTATATCTCTCTTTCGTGGATCCAATTGTCTCAATTTCTTTATGAAAGCTTAAAATATCAGATGAGCTAATATTTAGTCGATATATCACTTTTTGATTTCAACTGTTAGAGATATATTCATTTTTATTTTGTATCCAAATGAAGTTGCGACGTTATATTTGTTGAGCAATTTCCATGTACTAGTACATGATCTTAGCATATAACATACACTGACCCAAAATGAAAACTTTACATCGATTTCAAAAGTATATTTTTTGTTGATAAATGTATATTCGGGGTTAATTCTTTTTTTCGTTGAAGCGTCAATGCAATATCAATGTGTTTATGTAATTTACTGAGAAATAATCAGACAACGTATATTTTTTATGAACAATTGAGTGGAGAGGGGTCGAAATTAAAATTCAAGAAAAAAGTAAATTATCACACAACATTTGGAGAAAAGAAAGTACTGACTGAGTGATTTTATAAGAAGCATCAGTAACCATTTCTACGAATGCATTGCAGAATACGTCGCCTCATTGAATTTACGTAACGTTGTATGACCCCGTTTGGAATACGTTGCCATTCTAACACTAGTGCATTTCGGGGGTCATTTATGGTATCAATTTGATGCTCGGACCTGGCTCTCCGACCCAATTCATCCCATATGTGTTCTATTGGGTTCAAGTCTGTGGATACAGCGGGCCATGGCAAGACGTTAACAATATTTTTAGCAAGGAATTGTGTAGTTATACGCGCCTTGTGAGGCGATGCATTGTCATGCTGGAAAGTGCCAGGTCCGTTATTTTGCATGAATGGTATCATTGTATTATTTAAAACATTGATATAACCTTGAGCATTGAGATGTCTTTGAGTAATGACCAGATCAGTTTTCAGATTCCCCATTATCCCTCCCCAGACCATAATACTGCCACCACCAACTCTGTCTCTCTCCTAAATACAACACTTTGCAAGTCTTTCATTTCTACGGCGATAGATGCGTATTCTGCCATCTGCATGGCTGAGAGTAAACCGTGACTCATTGTTAAAAAGAATCTATTTATACTGGTTGTGCGTGAAATGCAAATGACGTCGTGCCCATCACAGTCTGGCAGCTCGTTGACGAGCTGTCAAAATCTGTCCAGTATATGGACGACGAGCACGAATAGGAACACGGTTCTGTCTCAAACGGTTTATAAGTGTCTGTGCATGAACCCCGTCACGCCGAGCAGTAATGGTTGCTGGTAAAAAACGATTACGTAGGGGAGTCAACGTGATAAGTCGATCAGTACGTAACGTTGTAGCAAGTACGCGACTGAGTCTTGCACTATCTCTGACAGATCCAGTAGTGTTGTACCGGTTTGCAATATTATGAATAGTCTGTCTGGAGCAGCCAAAATGACGCGCTACATTATTTACCATTGACCCCGCCCGGAGCATACCAATAGCCTGGTTTCTCTGATCTTCAGAAGGACGTGGCATCACTAAATGCAATTGATTTTTAAAACAAATTCAATACTTGTTATTTGTGCTAAGCAGCAAATATTAATTGTCAGTGTAAAACCTGTAAGTGAAACCAATGTTGCTGCACACGTGCAAAGTAAGGAATACGTTTTTCCTGTTTGAAGGCATGAATATACCGGCGATTTTTAAAACACTTGTTTAATCGTTATCCGCGATGATATCGTGATAAACATGTGTAACATTTATAACAACAAGTGTAAAGTTTTAATTTTGGGTCAGTGTACGTAATAAGAGGTAACTGTGCAAATAATTCTTACGAAAAGTTCGTGTTGACATGTACAGCCAATCTGAACTACTCGGCGATTATTAATTGTATTCCGAGGTCTGCCGGAAACCATCGAATAGTTACGATCGATGTACAGCTACTTGCAGTTTCAAGAGTTATGTCCCTTTCTATATGCAGTGGAAGTACTCATTTTTATTCACATAGTTGAATAGGCGCTCCAAATAATTAATCCCGCTGTATACTGAACATATCTTCTTTATTTCATACATAACCACTTACCCGGTACATAATTTGGCCCGCCCGGTTAGCGAGCGGGGGATGGGAACAATGGATGTTATACCATTATACGAATAGAGGGACACAGGGCTCTAATAAAACTCAAGATAATGGTTCTAAGATTAAGGCTTCGGAATTCAACCAGATACCAATGAGTTATGTTACGTCATTATATAACCGCTCTTTACAAATGTACATTTTGTAAGAGACAATTAATTATCTTACGTCGTCCTGGCATTTCCAACGTTGCCAGAACGACGTGACAAATAATTATACTGTGGGTAGGAAATTATACACTTGATGGTATGTGTATATAGCAATTCAAACCCGGAACATCACTTTCCCGAGACTTAGGTCAAACGAAATTACGTCTTATAAATAAATAAACGCGGTAAATACTTAAGTACTGGCATTATTAGACAAGATTTGTGCGTTTGTGTTCAATAAGGGATATTAACACGCAAACACAGCTCCAACTGTCGTGTAGTAATGGTGCTAGTTATTTATGGCCCCATATACGCTGGAACAGAACGATAGCTATTTAAGTTACAGAAAAAATATTGACCATCATTTCTTATATCTTCTTGACTATTCCACTTACAAACTCTCTAATTAACTGTGTTGTCCAGTTGTATGCATTAATAAAGTCACAGTGTACATTGCTTATCGCGATTAAAGAGACAGCTTTGTTGCCAGGTTTCCGTAAATTTGATATTCACGGGGACACTTCATTTGATGTGTTCTAACATTCGTGTTTGGAATTCGTTTGTGATGCCGTGTTCTTCTGTTTCTTTGTCGTTATCAGTTCAGCCTCTCCCTGTATGTGCCTCTTGTTCCATTGGTATTATTTTGGTTTTTCACTGCTATCAATAGATGTACACGTTTACGGTTGATATATGGCTTATCAACGACTGTACACTCATATAAAAATTACAACAATAGTTCATTTCAGTTTGCTGTCTATACATTACAATCATGTAGAAAATATATGGCAAGCATTGTATTATCATATAAAATTTAAATATAAACACCAACACGTGCAGATCATATTTAAATAACTGTACTAGTTAACCAGCTGACAGTTATATGAGACAATCTCACTATAAGGAACATACCCTATCTCCACGCAGGTATATGTTACGATTATTATTTTCTCTTTTTTTCTTAAGCATCTCTCTCATTAAAATTATCCTTTGTCTCAATTAATTATCATGTCTTATTCACTACATATGTTTACCTGTATAGTATTATTTGTATTTATGTAGACTAGAAGCATGTTTTACTGCTTAATGCTGAATGAAAGGTGTTGTTGCTGTTGTTGTAACTAAGATCCTCGATTCTTGAAATGTCGAATGACGGGTAACACATGTTGGAGTATAAACGTGTATGCCAACTTGAAGTTCCAAACATGACTTAAGCATTTCAAATGATTCGATTTAAAACCAATACTTGAGTCCTCATGCTTAATGTTTTTCAACTACCTCACCCATCCCATATTGCGAAGTCACGGTAGCCGCGGCCGTGGTCCAGTGGTTAGTGCGCTGGACTTGGAACCCGGCGAACCGGGTTCGATTTCCGGTCGCGGCAGGTCATACCCTTCCATGAAAATTTGACTAAGTCGATTTTCCTCCACATGTGAAGAAGTTGCCGGCTCCTTGTGGAAGGGTAAGTTAGTACTGGTTAGAATTCAGTCCAGGAAAAACTGGTTAGGTGAACCGGCCGCCGTATATAACTGAAATATTGTTGAGAAACGGCGTTAAACCCGATGAAACAAACAATGAGAAGTCACGGATGGCTTCTAAAACTACATAGATAATTTCAAATAATTACGAGTTCCTCCCTGAGTATTGTTTTTACAAACAAATAAACCGACCAGCGGCATATGAATGATTAATTTCTTTTAATTAAACTCTAATCGGATATAATTTCTAAGTGAGGAAGTGGCTATGTTTTTACTAATAAGGGAAATAACTACTGCGGGGAGGTTGCATACATACTATGCACAATTTGAAAGCATGACAGACTCACTAACAGAATGAAGGATACACATGCACATTTAACGTTATATATCCTCCCATGTTCTGCTAATATAAAACATCAAACAGACTTAATACAACATTTATAGCAGATAATAGGCACCAATTCAATTGAGAGCTCTTCATACTTAAAAAAAAAAAGTTATTCTGATTTAATAAATCTTTCATAAAACTGTCTCAGTTATTTTGATTGTAATCAAACAAAGATGCAGCGTTAATTTGCAAATCAAATAAATCATAATATACATCATGTGTAGTTATACTTTGTCTTTGATAGTAATTTTTTAAGTTTCTATGTATCCTTATTTTCACAGTACATTTATGCGAGTTTATAGCATTACAGTACAACCTTACAGCATCGATTGATTAACGATATAATCAACCCCTAATTAAGTGTATCCATTCAATTAGACACGTGAATTATAACGTTAGTATGCACTGTAAATAGAACATGTATGCCTTAAAAAACTTAAGTTTATACTCGGATTCATAATTTGATTTTCGTTTATATGAGTCTCATATCGCTGGTAAAAAATTATAACTAAAATAAATGTGAAATTTCTAATACCTACAATGTACTGGTTCCTTAGCTTTAACTGACATAATGAGTTTATATAACTCGGTCATTTACCTTAGGCGTTGTTTGGACAGAACTTCAAACGTATAATGCTTACCCAATGCAATGGTTCATATTAAATTGTTAATAATTCACAAATGTGACACTTCAATATTTTTGTATATAATGGTAAGAACAGGATCAGTATTATTGATATCATTGCAATTGTACACAGTAACTCTGCTGTCGTCCTTATATAGGGCTCCTTTAAGGATACATCATTAACTTACCACTATAAAATAGTACGTGTTTTATTTGAATATAATTATGTATTCATCTATGTTAAACTGATTGTCGCCTATTATGTTAATGAACACTGCACATACGTTTATTTTGAAAATGGACCATTACGGTCAATATTTCAAAGATGTATTATTATATTATATAATTCTGTTTTGAAATAAAACTTTGCCATTCACATGATTCGATGAAATAAGAGTGAGCATCCCATCCTACATAACAGTTTAAAATGACCAAATGAACATAATTGTTCTCGCATGCAAAGCAAATATATTTATCTATACAATTATACATCTTGTAATCGACAGTTCTCGTGTCCCATCTCCTGGTCTACGTCAAGCGATCAATCAAGCTTACATAATATGGTCACTACCAGATGTACAATCAAACACTAGGAAATAAAGAGGGAACGAGCAAACCCACTAAACTGTCATTTTCAGACGCCACTGTGACTTCGAAAGTTCGGTTGGAAAAAGTGTCTGCCAAAATATTGGGTTTAATGCCATTATTTCAACAATTGTTAAATAGTTCACAGTCGGATGAACTGAGTATTCCTGGTAAATATAATCAGTCAGCACTAACTTGCTCTTCCGTAAGTTGGAAGGGAAAATTACCACAGCAGGACATAACCTGCCTAGAACCATGATAATCGCACCAACTGATTTGGACATCATATACACTGAACAAAAAGAAACTTTCGATTCGTACACATAGTGTTTGTTGTGTTAAAGAAATCATTGTGTAAAGAAAGTAGATAGGTTATATTAGCCTTGGCCTGTGTTATCAGGATTCATGAATTTTAGCGAATACGTTTGCACTGTCAATCGTCAACAACGTGAAACTCGATTTGCACGTGCATGAATTGTTCAACATGTCCCGTGTGGTATTCGGTCAATTTATTTTACTTGTCTTACTGACATTGCTGTCTAGTGAACGAAAACGCTTCAAAATTTGTAAAACAATTAACATGTTTTACATTGTAGCATTTTTAGTATGCCAAGAATACCCAATAATTTACGCGAACGTGCAATTGGCATGCTTGATTCTGGCATGTCGACAGAAGACGTTGCAAGGCATGTTGGGAGTTCTAGTCGAGCGATACGAAATCTTCGCGCACGATTTAGAGCGACAGGACACACCGATGACTTGCCAAGTCATGGACGTCCGCGTGTTACAACGCGTGGTCACGACCGCTATGTCATGTACACGCATTGCGCAATCGATTCCAAACTACCACTGTTACTGCTGCTCACACACCTGGGCTTCATAATTACCGAATCAGTGGGAAAACTGTTCTTAATCGTCTGCGGGAGAACGGTTTACACGCACATCATGTACATCATCTTACATGTACTTGGGCACGTGTACACACTCGTTGGATAATGCAAGATGAATCCAGATTTTGTTTAAATCGTAGTGATGGCAGGGTGCGCGTCTACCGTAGGAGAAATGTACGCTATACTGACTGTTATGTTCTTGAACGATATCGTTTCGGGGATGGGGTTATGTCATGGTTTGGGCATCCATTGCCCATGGTTATCGTTCACCAGTAGTCGTCATTAATGGCAGTTTGAAATTCAAAGTTACCGCGATGACTTTCTCGCTCAGCACGTCATTCCTCTGTTCCATAACAACGCCAACATCTCGATTTTTCAGCATGATAATGCCATATCTTATACAGCTAGAGACGCTGTAAATCTTCTTATAAAAAATAACATTGATTTCATTGATGACTGGCACGCTAAAAGTCCTGATCTTAACCCAATCGAGCACGTCTGTGATATTCTAGACAGACGAGTGAGGCGTCTACCCAACCCACCTGCTAACGTCAACGAACTTTGTCAAGCGCTTTTTCAGGAATGGAACAATATTCCACAGGCAGCAATCAACACCGTAGTCAATTCTATGCGCCGGCGATGCACTGCAGTGGTCAACTCAAGAGGTTGTCATACCCGTTATTAAGTGTTAGTTTTGTTTTTAATCCCTACCTCACTTGGTCGAAAAATTTCCCCCATTTTCTGTTAACCTTTGGCCATAATTTTTGCACTAAACGATACATCAATGAACACTCTTTAAACGCATACATAACAATGATTTGTTTTCATCCAGCTATGTTCAAGCAAACTTAGCGGAAGTTTCTTATTTTGTTTAGTATATATAACACACGGGTTGTATCCTTGTAATCATTGCATTCGCATTACTTGTACATTGTCCAAAACCTGTTATTCCGATGTCATTGTTCGTGTTTGTTTACGGTGAATGCTTTACTTATCTCATCGTAACTAGTAGTTATATCTGTCATTAGCATACGATGGACAAATAATGATGCAATAGTGCTATATACAATTCGATGGCAGTTGACCTCCTTTGATAATATAACCTAGAAACCTAAGTCAATTTAGATAGTTTATTGTAGTACATATAAGGGACAATTAGATAAAACCACAGTTGACGCTAATCTACCATTAGCATGTATTATGTTAATGGATACTTGTCGGAAGTACATTTCACACAATGTCACTAGTTAGGTCCACCGGTATTGGTAGTTACATATTATACACGACTGACGTAAAATATCTTCCACTATGATAGATAAGGACAAGTGGGTCGGTATTTACGATAGATTTGAACAGCCAATAACGACGCTTTTTAAATCGAGTTTTACGATATTAGTAAAATGCCTTTTTTTCTTTCTATACATGTGATTTTAACTTTTGGTCGTCGTGTTCTGTCCACATATTTAGTATTTAAACTATGAATGCCAAGAAAGGTAACAAATACGAATCACTGCTGTATTAACGGCTCCTTAAAGTTACAAAATGCACGGAAGGCGTCGGAAGACCTGCTTCATGAATGCTGCCTTTCAAGTGCTAAAGTTATCTCACTTTGTTTGTAAAAAGGTTATGAATCAGCAGCGTTCACAGAGTTTGATCTGAGACGAATTGTATTGTATTGGGACATGTGCAAGTATTTTACAGAGGCTATATTGAAACCACTTTCACAACTTCTTTTGAAACAAGTAAGTTATGAACATAATCAATATAACAATAGCAAAGAGGGAATCCGCCTTAACAATTTCACAAGCACACGTCGAGCAATTCATTTATTTTCCCAATACATAAAGGTGAAAATATGGTTCATCATTGTTTGCCAAAATGTCCAAATTGATGAATTAGCAATGACCTAAGAGGTCATAAAACGCGTCTTATGTGACATCCGAAGATTCAAAACTTGAAACTGGTCGAGATGCTTTTTGTCAAATTATTGCGCACATCGTTTATGAAAGCAAGCTTAGTACATGCTATTGAATGCAAATACTTTGAGTGTAATTGTGATAATTGGATAAGCATTTCTCATTCAGTATGCAGAGCGTAAATCACGGAATGTAGAAAGGGGAAGCACACGGAAGGACACATTCACAAAATCAGGGCCTTAACACATAGAGCTCTATGGTACGACATTTCATACCAATGAATAAGCAAGTCTATATATAGGCATAGTAATATACTGCTATACGTGTTGATGTGCTCCAATATGTGCAACAAGACCACCAATCCTAGCAGTCTGCGTGCGCATTACTCTCTCGCACCATTACTTGCCACTTTTCGTAACAAGTGGTTTTAATATAACGTATATAAACGTATTGTACGTCACTTTATATAATTATTGTTATTATATTATACACACCAATGTATTGTTTATATTATATACATATAGTCCATGTCTTAGGCAATATAGTCTGCAGTAATATCATTGTGTTGGGGGGTATTGCGCTAGTCTATAACTGTTTCTGTTGACCAACAGAAAGAAATGAGTACGTATAATTCCAGAAAGCAGCGGTTATTCATACAAAGAAACCTTTCCTGTGTAATTATGTTGCAAGATGTGTTAAAGGTGGTAGAAATAATATCTGTATATTCGGACAGCATGGGGTTACATTATTCTGCTACAGAAGAGCATTCCTGAGAAACTAATGTAGAATCGTGATGTTTATTATGAATTATTAGTTTTGTACGTCTGTAGTATACTATCCTTACGAGGGAATTCAATTGGAACTACATAAAACATCAGGAATACCAGCCATAATTCTATAATCAAAGGTAGGGGGCGGGGACATTTGAATAGCAAGAAAGCAACAAGGCTGTCAATGATTACTCTTTGTAAAATGATACATAGCTTTCTACATTTCTGTATATACTTAATAAATATTATAGAAAAGGTATACTGCTTTACGTAGGTCGATGTATCCAGTATATAGGTGACTGTGCTCAGCTTTACAGTCGCTGAATGTACCTTTGTGTACTGGCAACTGTATTCTGTAATTGGACTTCCGTTCCGGTATATTCTTTTTACTCATTAAATACAGTAATGCACAGGGTATATAAGTCATGAATGAACGGGGAAATACACGAAGAGACACATGTACCTTAAGTAAATTAGTTACTCGACGGCTTCACATCAATGAACTTTTCAGTACATTCAGATACTTACGACTGAAGTCCGAGCAACCGGTTTTAGTAGCAATGAAGTCCAACATACAAACGAGATAGAGTGGTACGGGTACAGTTCATTCAAATCATGTCATACATAATGTCAATGATTTCAAATATATTTAAGTATCCAACGTGAGTATAAGAGAAAATTCCAACGATGGCAACTACTGTTAGACTCGGTGTACCTTACAGTAATGTTCCGAATAACTAATAACTCTCCTTATGCAGGATTTTTTACAACCATCTTGTGTACAATGGTCTGTGTAAGCTTCGAAAATCAGTTATTTTATGGACAACGGTTTATTTTGGAAACAATATTATACTACTTTATAGTTAGTATCCAGGGTGTTCACGAACATTAAACGATCGAAGCCTCAGACTTGGACTTTAAGATGTTTTTTTGCTTCTACATTGTTATAGAATTATAGATTTTTATAAAACTTAAGTACATAAATATACAGTGTTACGGTAACAGCAATTATTCAGATAACATTTCATTCGTTTTCACTGAAGTCTCACTTTCCGTCTTAGAATGTTTGTAAATAAGACCCAAGTAATCATATACATATTGCAGTCTAAAATTTCTAAAATTGCAGTCTAAAATTGCAGTCTAAAATTGCAGTCTAAAAAATCTATTTTTTCTAAAATTGCAGTCTAAACATTCTAAAATTGCAGTCTAAAATTTCTAAAATTGCAGTCTAAAATTTCTAAAATTGCAATTTAAAATTTCTAAAATTTCCGTCTTAGAATGTTTGTAAATAAGATCCAAGTAATCATATACATATTGCAGTCTAAAATTAAGACAGGGACATTGTAGTTGGCATACATTTTGAACAACCCTGTATACAATAGTTTCTGTAAACAACCGAGACAAGTTATTTCATGCATGGACAACAGCTTTTTTTAGGAATAATTATTATACTAATTATCGTGGGTATCTGGTAATCTTATCAATAGTCCAGCCGTTATCTGCGACAGTGGAACTTTACCATATTTGATTCACGTAGTAATGGTGAATCAGAAGTTGCAATTAAGTATACAGAAGAATCACCCAGTCTTAGTCGTCTTTGTTGGCTCTACCAACTGTCACTTATCATTAATTGAATTCGACGTTAAGCTTCTAGGTAATGAATACAACAAGCAGTTCCACGACCAAAAGTGTCACATTTAGAGACATCTGACTGTAAGAAACATCTATAATAATATAAGCATAACAGGCGTAAGTATGTTCCTGTTACATCTTATTTAGCTGAAATGTGTTTGTAGCGATTAACGATGCTAAACACTCATACGTTTCTTATATAATTTATTTCCTCTAATATGTTATTGAGCAAGTTACGCGTCTCTGCGTTGTGTTCTATTTTATGATGTTTTGTCGTAACTGATCCGACGTAACATTTCCTAAATAGTATTCTGTAAACTGCCACGGTGTACTTTAAGATAATTGCTTCACACATGATTTTAAATGGGTTCGGAAATGAAAATCAAAGAGGACTAGGCACAGGGAAGGCCGAAGTCACAATAAGGGCTTCCACAGACATATAAGGTAAGAAATCTAAAAACTGGAGGGTGGGTATAAAATGATTAACCTATTATGGGTATGAGGAAGAACAAAGGGTTAAATCTTAAATCAATTTAAAACTAAATATAAAATAGGTATATTGCCATATGTATTCAAAACTACTAATCTATCGCAAATGTCTCGCCGGACATAATTTAATTAAATATTATTAAAAGTGGATGCAAATAAATCATCCGAAAATACTTCTAAACGATGCAATTCAGTTCGATCTTTTGCGTTCTCTCCGTTACCATGTTTTACCATGTTTCCGGACAACTCCGAAACAACAGTTCCAGCAAGCAAATGTATCATTGAACTACAGTTATTATCGTCTTTGTAAAGCCTGGATAATTAAGACATAACAGCGGACTGAGGGGCCATTACAGATTACAATACCCTATTATTAAAGCAGCTTTTGTCTCTCTTTGTGACAGATATCCCACTATTTTACCTAGCTAGCCAGTTAAGCTGTAATTAAAAATGTAGATGCTAGTCTGGTTCCCGCGTAAACGACTGTCCGTAACCGTAGACCAGTACATTAATTGGATGGAACTCAGTGTTTGCATATTTCATAAGAAAGTGTTTTCTAACAGATAAAGCGTGGTTTCGGTCGAACAAATAATATTTAAGGAGTCGAACAGGCGAGGCCACACAAATATTGCACAACAAACACAAATCCACAAGGATGTATGTAAATAATGTGTATTGGTTGCTGAAAGACGTAATGGCGTACATGATATCAAGAAACTATTATGACTAGCTAACCATTTTGTTTATGTTCTCAGACTGCAATACAAAACATCATTGCAGGGTGTAAGTTCAATAAGGTTATATATATTTTATAGCTCAACAATTGTATACGAAATAACATTCATAAATATCTCGATCAATCCTCAACTGTCCCGCGGATCGTCTTATATGTTGTCGGATTAAACAATTAACCGGTAAACCGTTCGAACATGCCGTTATCGGTTAGTAAAATCACTAACCGGTTAAACCTTTATTTTTATGGAAACATCTATTTTTCTTTTTGGAAAAAAATAATACTTTGTCCTTCAAAGGTGTGAAACCGTGGAGTCAGGGGTACAATCGATAATCTGTAACTAACAGTTTGACACGTATGCGTTGACTACAAAAGTTCAGTTAATTGTCGTGTATGACAATCGTAAGACGCGTTTGGGTGTTCGAGAATTTAGGCATATTTAAATAGACAGATAAAGTATATTTTTATTGTACTAAAGATTGTGTTTTAGCATTGTTGTATTCGAATAGAAGGAAACGGTCTGTTAAGTTAAATATGATTTGGAATACTTCAATTTATCATATTATAATGTTTGAAATAAACAAACGATGTTTTCTTAAGAATAATTGAAATGATTGAGGATCCTTTTATGAATTATGTTCAGTACTTAGCAGAAATAAATCACTATACGAAACACCTAACGAATGTCATGTTCGGTTAACCGGTTAGCAATATATCCGAATATTGACATCCCTAATTGGAATATATATAAATTGCCTTACCATTAAACACTACTGCACAAAGTAATAATCAATATAAGCAACACAGAGCGTTGACCCAACATGGTACTGCCATGTCTACATACATACTTAAGTTCATATAAACGCCACTACAACATGGCTTATTCACCTTTATGAACAATATTGCCAAAGAAGATCTTGAATGTGTATTATACCGTCTGCTGATTCTATTATTTACTATGCCATAAATAATTCTCTCTCCAGAATAGCAGCCCAGCAAAACTTCCATTGCGTGTTAAAATCTTTGTTGTTGCAAATGAAAATAACAAATCATTTCCGATAATTGCCCTTCTTAGACATTTCGTGTGTTTATAAATCATTCCAATGTCTGTCTGCATACGGTATGGAATAAATAAGAGAAAATAAGTTAATACTTAAATGTGGACTATGTGTCAGTAAAGAATTCATACATTTGTTCAATCTAAAGGTTATTAATAATAGTTTTAGATGCCAATACATAGAATTATTAATTTAGTGAACTTAAGTTAATACTTAAATGTTGACTATGTGTCAGTAAATTAATCATACTCTTTTCAATCTAAAAGTTATTAATAATAGTTTTAGACGCTATTACTTAGAATTATAAATTTAACAAACGCAATGTGTCAGTAAAGAATTCATACATTTTGTTTCAACCTAACAGTTATATAGTATTGACCGCCAATACCTTGAAGTATAAATTTATGTGTATATAATCAAAGAATGGGAATGAATGAAGAAGTCGAGCAGGAAATGCCACACACAAAGTAAAGAACCACCTAAAAGGAACAATGAGCATAGACATATACACATTCAAGTAAACACATACAAAGGCAAAAGGGACAAGACGCAAACGTCTATGATATGGGCAATCATGAGTACCATCTTGGAACGGTCTATGACACTGCAGGCTTAGCAATATAGAAACACAGTAATTAATACGTATCCCTATATATTACAAGACTAATTTTGATGCAAAGCATCAAAACGGCGGCACAAGTTTTAGGAAGCATGATATTGAAGATTTATTATTTTGTTTATCAATAAATAAGAAAGTATGATCATCACCAAGCCATAATTCTGGTAAGAATCATCCACAATTCATGACAATTGCCTAAATAGTCTTGGTACCAATCAATCATTTGTAGTTTAATTGGAATATGACTTGTTTATGTAAAAGAAACCGACCAGTTTGTGACATGCATTTATCTAAACAGACAGTGAGACAATACAATAACAACGATTACACGAAACGTAGATAGAACGAAACGGATCTAAAAATATACATGATTATAACTTCTAGTTTTACAGATCTAAAAGAACTATTGGGATATCAAAAGGGAAAAATATCCACTAAAAATGTCAAAACAACGTAATTAAAAGTTCAGTTCAACCATCAGCATTTGATCTCGAATGTACTGAATCCGTTTTACTGCCAATGCGTTATTTGAACAACAAATGCTATGACGTTTTCAACGACAATTTTCATTGGCTGAATTTTGTTTACATATTACCATCAGTACATAACTTATATGGGTCAAGTTAAGGCAATGTATATTGCATAGTTTGGTCACTGTATTTATATTTGTACATTATAAACTGCATTCATGAACTTATTAATATGGATTAACATTTTTTGTTTAACAATTTGCTTTTTTATAAGTACAATTTCAATTTGCGTGCACAGCATTAGGAACCATTTCCTGAACTTTGATGATGAATTGAGCGTAGTTGTGAAACGAAGCTATGTAATACACGATGCCTAACCGTTTTCGTGACTAGCTGTTGTAAATTCTTATAAGCATACGTAAAACATTTTTTAAAGCTTTTTATTAACGGTAAAAATACATTTTAAATATTTTGACATTTTTTTATTATCAATTAGTACACTTTTTTTATCTGTATAATTAGAATCACGTTTTGTAAGAACAATTTAAAAAAGCATAATACCAATGGCTTCTCCCATTTCGATTATGCAACTCCATGTACCTAGATTAAAAATTATTCAAATAGACGACGGCCTGAAGGCCGCCGTCAATAATACGTAAAACACTTAAAAGTGCATCCCGTAGGCTTTCCCTACACAAGGTAATGTTCAAAACCATCCTACAAATTGACTTTGTAACATAGTGATACGAATTTTAATGATATAACGGATGTGGGTGTTAATCACGATTGCATTACATAAGGATTACTCACAGAGATAAATTGAAAGTGGGTAGGGCGATGATATTATTTTTCTAATATCGTTTAAATTAGACAACATTTACAAGTCTGATAACTTAATTACGGTTTGAAAGTATGACCATGTATGATATAATTAAAATGCATTGTTTAATAAATAAAGATGTAATGGCATGGAAATAAGTTTTCCGTATGGACCGAGGAAAAAGAAACTTAATAACATCTACAATTTCAAAATTTTGGTTAGCAACATTAATATTTCAACCAAAATGAACTAGGGAGAAAAATATAAACTTCATTTACGTGGCCACACTTTTTGTTTACAATTTGTGAATGAAAAAGTGATCGGATTTTGAGTAGTATTTTGATTATCGCTTTGTTGTGAAAAAGTATACAATAAATAATTTAATTAAACTATCAAACATTTTAGAATTATGTAGAATACAATACCTTATGCACTTGTTGTGCTGACTATTTTTTTTCGTTTAATGTACATGGAGCGGTTCTCTACTATTTCGCTTTATGCGATAAAACGCTAATTAAAGATAATTATTAATAACTGCTTCATTAAAACGTCATTTTAATTCTTAAGTTAGGAGAGATGTATTTATGCTTTAACAAGAGCTCAACGTACATTGAGACATGTCATTTTCATATGGTATTTATTTGGAGTAGTCTCAAACATGACAAGCCCTTAATTTAACCAAATTCAATGACGCATTCCAACATTGTTTATCGAAGAACATCATGTCTTACGGATTTAATTTAATGCTCACTATCAAACAATGAATTATCTAAAACTCATGTTTGACAAGTAGTATAATCTACAGCATTTATCTATTAATGCCTATTATTTTACAACGGAGTATGGAATATTTAATAAGAAGTTTAGAATATTTAGTAGTGGGTAAAGATAGGAACATCAAGGAAGGCAGACATGCTATTTTTCTATAAGTATAGTTACGTTGTAATGTATCGAACCAGAAGCGAACAAAAATACACGAAGAGTTGAAATAAAACGTCTGGAGAGATATGTAATTTATGTTCAGATTTAAACATATTGAATACGAATTCAAATGAGACATTTCTATTAAATCATCTGCGTTCGACTCAGCAGGCACGAATGAGGTTGCACGTATGAAATATTAGAGTCTGCATTTGTGAGCTTTCAGATGTTTCTGTTATTTTCAGACCAGAGTCGTGTTCAATAGCTTTGTAATTTAGACATGGTTATTGTTTATACGTATGCATGGTCTCCTGGATTCTCATCAGCTGTTCTTTAAGGTCGGCCAGGTCTGTGTAGGCGATATATTCTTGTTTTTGTGACGTTCACCGTATTAACTTAATTTATAATTAATTATTAATTTAAAATTTACTTATAGTAGGTAATGATTTCAAGAGTTTGCAACAAAGGCAGTTGCAAGTATCTAATGGTAGTTCTGATCATTTGGAAATCATATATGTACATGTATGTCATAACAGTGGTGGTTTTGATTATTCATACTTTTTTACCTACAACCTGACGTGTGTCCATTCTCATGAACGCGTAGTATGATGTTGATACTAAGATATTACTTTTTTGTATCTAGTCCCGTTACTGCCTGTTTTGGTTGCTTATATGTATTGATTTTTTGTATATGCCAATATTGGCCAATACGCTGATATGCTTCATTAACCCCTACCGATGGCATGCAGATTTTTTTATTCTTTATTATAATAGTGTTGTTTTCCATTTATTTCGTTAAGCGTTCGTGAACATTTTTTATGATAGTGATATACATTACAGCAGTGTAACTTGTGTGTTTGCATTTAACCGTCAATACCAATGTCATCTGTTAAATAAAATTTACACAGGCAGGCGGGTATTTGAAGACAAGTTGGACTGTATACTTGTTCCATTTGGTTCATCTTATAGCATGTTGTGGGGAGGCACTGTCTTATGTATGTGGCGTTCCCTGTAGCAACTTATATTATCTCTCTTTCATTGTAAGAATTTAATGTGTTCCTTGATGTAAGTGTCACTGACGGTCATGTTCGTATTATGACTTCCCTGTTTTAATGGCGGGAGACGAGGTAATGGCAGTATTTCAGTCTCGGGCTGGCACCTAACCATCCTCCCGCAAGCCAGCTTGGTGTCTTTCTTATATAGTGATCCGAATTGGACTCGATCCATAAATTGCTGAGTTAACAATGTGGTGCATCATTTGCATGACGTTTTGCGAATGTATTCATCCAGTATTTGTTAAATCATTAATATTATCGTATTAAGAGATTGCTGAACTGCAACGTACTGCATTCCCATAGGTAGAAACCCACGCATTATTCTTTATTGTACGACAAGAGGGAGGATTCACATATGTACTGTAAATCCACTGTGTATTTATTACGACGTAAGTGAAGTTCTATGAAAACTGCTTGGTTTTAACGTGATTAAAAATAACGCACGATTGTATAAATATGGATCTGTATAGCTTTATTTGTAATCGTTGAAGAATAACTATTATATCTTCTGATGTTTCTAAGATGAAAGTGTGAATTGTTTTAGCCAAAATGAGTGGATAAAGAAATAAGACTGATCTACATTGGCAACCATTGGCATATATCACTCCCGAGTATGTACATTTATTAGCCACTTGGACAATTTTAAGCTAACGAAACAATATATATCCTCCCACATAATCAGACTTTCAACAGTTAGATGGTAATTTCAAGATTATGATAGACAGTGGTAGAGAGATAGACTTCTGACAAAATGTGACTATTGACAGTTAAGTACTAGCTCGCGTTCTTGGTAAAAGTTGTGCGTATTTAGTCTAGTAATTATATAATTTATGTCGATAAATTTGCTTTACCCGAAACATGGTCGGACAACCCACTGATGTTCAATGATAAAAGGTATCCTTTAATAAACCTGAACGTAAATATCGAATTGATGGTTCTACATAAAGGAAAAATACTGTACACCCGTTGTTACGATTTAGAGCTTAACCGCCTCGAATGTATATCTTTGTAACAATGTGCATATTCTCTTTCGATTATTCTATCGCCCCGACCCCCCTAGTTCTGATGGAAAAACCTACATTGGTTTCGGTAGGGAGGGATTCATCACCAATGTTTCACGGGTTAATTCAACTGTAACACACTTGGTCGGATTCCTAAACGACACATTTATCCATTTCACAACAAAGCAATCTAGAACAACTAATTAACGAACCAACACACTTTACCGAGCACTCAGAATTCTTGTTAGACCGGATGTTTGTCTCAAATAAAAGAAATATTCTACTCCTATGGGGCGGTGAACATTTTCTGGAACAAGATCAACGTTACAACACTTCTGTGTTAGGCCTCATCAACTATACTGCACCTACCCTAAAATGCTATGACATATTAGAATAGGGAAATTTGATCGAGATGGTTTGAAAATTATCTGTCAAGATGACGTGAACATGCTGTTCTTCGTCAGGCAAAATCGAATTGTGCTTTATCAAAAGCTGGTGTACCCCAAGTCCGATTTTAGGATCCTTACTATAACTTATTTTTTAAGTGACATTGTTGATGACAGCAAGTCATGTGTCAACTCATTTGCAGATGACACAAGTCTTTATGAACGAGTGTCATGTCACTGCGCACATCTTCATCGGTTTGATATTCGAATAATTTCGTCTTGGTTAGAGAAACGGTTCATTACACTCAACTCTTCAAAATCACTGAAGTAACAGCATTTACTGAACATACACATTTATGCTTTTGAATGATTGTTGTTGGCATTACAACATCAAATATATTGCAAAAAGGCATGGAAAATAAAATGCGATAATTGAAGTTTTCTCTTGACCGATAAAGAATTGGAATAGTCTCTAATTCCTTCATCATACCTGTTTTTGAAAATGCCGATGTTATCTGGAGCAACTGCAACAAGTTTGATTTTGATCAACTAGAAAAAATACAGAATTGACTCGTATGGCGACTGGAACTACCAAACGTGTTTCCTTAGATAATTAAGAGAACGAAATAGACTTGGAGATACTCTCTTACAGACGTCAAAAACACCGACTTAATATGCTTCTCAAAAAGAATTCGAACGTAAGACCATCTCACTTATCTTCGTTTGTCCCTAATCAATGTGCAATTTAGATTACACTCTTCTGGACTCGGTAGACGTTCATGATGTACCTACTAGAATAACAATGTACTTTAATTCGTTTTTACCTGCTGTCATTCGTTGCTTGAATACTCTTGAGTTCCGAAATCCGTAACTCGCAAATCGTATCCCCATATAAACATACTCTAATCAAAAATAAACGTGGAACTCCGAATTATTTCACCAACATATCGAACAGTAAAACAATCTTCTAAGTCGAAACGTAGACTTTTCTTACGACATTGTCTACATTTTCTCCTTTGCCTTTTACTACATTACCTTGGATTTGTAAATATGTATCTTTTCATAATGTTCCATTTCTGAAACATCTCATTTATATCCCTAGTATTTTAAGGCAATACATGTTTATGTGAATTATTGTCCACAAGGAGAATACGTTCTATAAGACATTGTCTTTCACTCTTATCCTTTCCTATATTTTATTGTCATAAATCCGATTTATGTATAAATATAATCGATATTTCTGGGAATAAATATGTTTAAACTAAGAAGGAATGAAAGCAAAGTCACTCAACAAGTATTAGAAGTGAAGATAACTAAAATAGAGAGAAAGTTTTTATATGTTTATTCCACTTCTTATTTGTTATTCATTTTTATTAATATTACGTATTTATCACATAATTATTGGTATATGTTTAAGAACCAAGAAGTTGTAGTATGGCGAAGATCTAAAGGCACAATAACATTCATTTGACAAAACGTCATTGGTAGGATCAGTCCATATCGAATTACAGGTTAGTTCAATGATCATGATCATATAGAAAAATAACAGAAATGCATATATATCAAATCAGCGTGTTTATTACGCAGCGTAATGGATACGCATCTCAATACCAACGCAGACTATCCTGGTTTGAATACAGTACTGCCATTCATATTTTCCAACATTACTTTTAGCGCGAACGTATCATGGTTTATTGCACGGCGTGTCAACGCCGTGCATATTGAGTTCTGTTAGCGTCGTTTTGCAATGGACTCGGTTAAGAACAAAATTTGGGGAAAAATCGAACAGAGCCTAGGGTGGGACTAAAATCCGGGACTTTAAAAAAATCCGGGACTTTAAAAAAATCCGGGACTTTGGTGGGAAATTCGGGATCGATATTTTGGACTATATCGTAGGTATCAACGGTCAATAACGGATAGAGGAACATTCGTTCACACCCTTCAGTTAACATATGTTCCACTCGAACAATTTTTAAAAATCGATCCCGGAGAATCACGGATCCCGGATAACGGGTTTCAGTCCCACCCCAGAGCCTATTGTGCGCCTGCGCAGACCGGCGGGAATATATGTCGGGAAGCGAACGATTGTACGTTGTAACGTCATTATTGATTTTGTATGCTACAAAAGCTAAATTAAGGTATGTGATTTTGTTGTATATTATGATTGATGTCATTAACTAATATTTTCAACTGTATAATTATTGAATTTTATCGTTTCAACATTGTGGTTGACCCATCGCGTGGTTGACCTACATTTTATTTGTTATTGTTATGATGCAGCCAGCATTCGTCTCTGTGCTCTGTTTAATATTTTGCAGTATTTCCCCTCAATCATAAGTCATGTATCGTTCAAACATGCGTGATAATTAACATGTAAACGTTTAAACTCGCAGGTTGTATTAAATACACTGATCACATGTTCTAACCTTACAGCGATTTTCCGAAAATGTACTTTCAGTTTCAACTTTCAATTTCATTATTACATGCAGACTGGATGTGTCTAAGTACATAAGCGTCGACTCGATTTAGCATATTCCTGTATGACCTCCAATACTTGGAAATGACCCTGGCCTCGGATATGAAATTGCAATGACTTTCAATTTTAAAAGTCCACGGAAAACACTGCCAATGATAGATGGAGAATCTCAATTAAGATAATTGTCTGATGACATCTTTAAATTGATGTCTTCAGATACACGATCAGCAAATGAATGGCTGTTCTAAAACATTATTTGAGATGAAAGGCAAAATGCATTATTATCCATTGGAAAGTCTAATGCAGTATTTTATTGATTTACCTTTTATTGCAGGAAGTTCCGAAGAAGCTGTATGTGAAGTACTGAGAATGTCAAAATAAAGAACATATATTTTGAAGATGCAACAAACAAATGTTAGGTGGCCTTATGGTGCAAATGTGTGAATGAAACCTTTCAACCTGGAGACTTGTCATAACAGACAGTGTTACAAATACCTACAGAAATGAAGTTTCCCTTTCAACAACATCCCAGACCTTAGTCACGGTATGTCACATGGTTCTCCTACTGTATAATAAACTCACTTTAAACAGATAAAAAATAGTGACTTTGAAAGCCTTGGAAAACTTGCGTTGAAGTACGTGTAACATTTCCTTGTATATAAGTTCATAATTTGAAGTTTAATACTTATATGTTCATGGAAAAAGTTAATTTGAAAGACATGTTGAATGAATAAAATAGCAGTACAAATGCTGTTTTGGTCCTTGAATTTTGTGAAAATACCCTTTGAAGAGTCCTTGAACTTTTTTTGGGAAGGGTGGGAAATCTGATTTGTGTTGTGTCTTGAACAACAGAAAAATTGTGAGGTTAATTATTGCAATTATAGGAAATGATACATTGATATTCTGCTATACAAATTTAAATAGCAAGTTCAAATTATTGCAATCCTGTCGCCTGTTACCTTAAGCTAAAATACGATATTGCAAAAAAATTCTGAATGTACTTTAGTACAGTAGTTATATCATCAAAAAGGCATAAAGTTTTTTTTGTCCATTCAGATAGTTTTAGTTTAATAATTTTAGCAGCTGTCAACTGATACTTTTGAAATATATTGTTATTGGCTAATGCTTTTTAATACCATTAAATTTTACATGGAGACATTAATATGTCATGGTTATAATAAACATGTAACTAAATCCATTGTTAAAGCAGAAAAGTAAAGAAATACACAATTAAAGAACAACAAACCGTCAAAGTGTATATGCAGCAGCAAGATCAAAGTAATACATTTTTTTTATCATAATCACGATTGGGTCACTTATCCTCACACTCCATCAAAAAGAGCTTTAACACTAGGCGAAAGGTTCAACACCTAAATATAGCAAAAATTGTTCAGATATTTCTTAAATATGTTTCATTAATACCCTTACAATATACCTATACTATTGTATTTTAACAGAAAACAGAATTTCCAGTAGAAGACGTAATTGATGAGGTGGATAGTGTTTGTCAGGAAGAAGATGAGTTCTCCTTTTTAACAATAGATAACAAAGTAGTTGTGGTACCTGTAGGAATGGTGAAGCAGATGTTCCCAGATATGCAAGATGAACATTAGAGCTTCATATTGTTGATTTGTGTAAACCTTACATAAGTGTCACTTGCACTTACAAGGACAGTGATCCCTTATCTATTCGGAACAACTGAGACTGCAATCAAAGTTATGCGAAAAACTAGATACTTCCATTTCTGATATCATTCGGTATTTATTCATATCCCGGTATTGAAGGTGCTAATTTTTTTTAATTTGAAGACATGATTCCCTGTGGCATATTCAAAGTACACACCAATTTTGATAAAAAGCATGAAAAATTATGCAATTGCTTACAAGTATAATTTCTTTTGGAATATTTTTGTTGCCAAAATTGAAAACCTGTTGCCAAATTATTGTCTTTTTCACATTTGATGTTATTGGCGAATGACAGAGGGAACCCTAGAAACAAAAAATGTGGATTTTATTCTTGATTTACGACTGTTTCAGAGAGAGAAAAAAAACTCCCCTCAACAACCTCTAACACACCACTTTTTTAAAAATTGAAATTTACCATTAGCAGTAACTTTATTTCTGTAGGTAATGGGGTTAATATATTGCATCCTGTGGAGTGCAGTATTTTCTGGCCCTTTATTCTTAAATGTATAAAATCAGCTTGTTAGTGCAATGAAATTTACTTCAGGGACAATATTTATAATATTTGTGCATACGCCTTGGCATGTAACCAGGAAAGTACTGGGTAGATTCCAGGAAAGTACTGGTTAGATGCCAGGAAAATGGTAACTGTACGATGGGTCTCATTGGCACTATGCAGTGATCGTATTTGGCTTCAAAAATTGTCTGTTTGACCTATACTTCTCTACTGGCATCAAAAAAGTATATTTATGGTGTGCGGCAGACATACCGGGTCGACAAAATTACCATAATGTGCATTATAAAATGTGCGCGGCGACGGGCGACCTCATAAACACAGTAATACTATACATACATACCTTTTTACTGTATGGCAAAAGTTAAGTATGTCAAAAAACCACATGTAAAAAAACCCAGTCAGCACTCAAAAGTTTTAAAAAAATCAAGCCCTCCCTTATTTTGATTTAATTTTTGCTTGGGCCTCTTATTTGAATATATTGTACTGTGTTTTGATAGTTGACTTTGCTTGTCTTTGATACTTGTAACAGTTCTTACATTAATGTGCTTTTGCAATATTCATGTCTTGCCTCAGTCTTTAGGTGTTTTATTGCTGTTTGTTTCACTTTGATATTTTTTAATTATTTAACTCATTCGAGATTTGTTCATTGCATGATTGTCCTCAAATATTGTGTCACACAGCCCCACTCAGCCCCACTCGAATTCCAAAATAGCCAGTTGGGCTTCTGATTGCCAGACATTTTTTCTAAAAAAATCTATTTACCCTTTGGCTGATTTGCTATGAACATGGCACATGATTGTACTGTACCAAAATTACATCCAACATCTGATTCGCTGACATATTTTGGATATTATATCTAAAGCTGCTAGAGCAGTTTAAACCAAACCGGGTAAAAATGTTCCTTGAATAGCCCTATGCTGTGTCTGCAGTCTACTTTCAACTTTTGATACAACTGGTCTAACATACTTTTTGTTACTGACTAAGCTCAAAGTAGTTTCCTTTAAAACAAAGCTTGGATGATTTGACCTGGATTCATGTATAAACTATATAAAAGATGATGTTTTTGCAATTAAGCTGCAAATGAATTTAACAGTTTAGTACTAATATTTAACTACAATGTATAATTATATAAACTTTGTTATTGCTTGTACATATGTGTTCATCATCTTGTATTTATTATGTCTCCACATGTTGTATGTTTGTCTGTCCAGTCTGCCTTGTTCTCCCTTTGTCTGCAAAATCCAGTAATAGATTTTCATCAACTTGCTGGGAAGTATCAGTATGAAGTCTAGTAGTTCATATTGTAATTTGGGGTCATAATGTTAAAAGTCAAGGTCACAGGTGTCTGAAACTTGAAAACCTTGTCTGCTGTTCATCTCTAAAAAAACCTGTTACATTTTCATCAAAGTTGTGCTTTGAAAATTAATTGGAAAATACCCCATTGCAACAAGATAACTCATAACCTATGGCAAGCTAGTGTTATCATAACTTTATGCCTGGCCATACTGATTTTACTCTAATTTAGCGAGGATAGAATTTAATATGTCATTTCATAATTAAATATTCACAAACGTTACATAAAGGGTCTAATATCTTTGTATTTCATTTATTTACAATCGTGACAAACATTTCACTTGTTTTACAGTCTTAAGGTTCTACCATTATTACTGACCATTTTTCTTTATTTTGGATTGAAAATCTATGATTTCTAGAACAAGTCGGATTGAAGATCTCTTGGAAAAAATGTTTATTCTTTCTTCAATAATTTTTTATTCTTTTTCACATTTATGTCTTATGTTTTTGTTTTATTCCATATTCCATGCAAACCTTCTTACCTAGTTACACAAACTTTGATATTATAAAACTGTTTACAGTCAAACCTGTCGGTAAAGACCACCCATGGGAACAGCAAAATGTGGTCTTTGTTTACAGGTGGTCTCTATTAACATATTAAATATCATTTAAAATGGTCTGATGGGAGATAAAATTGATGGTCTTTGCAGACAGGTTTTGCAATAGTGGTCTTTGTTCGCAGGTGGTCTTTAACACAGGTTTGACTATAGTTACAAAACAGAAACTTATATGCAACGAGTTGCCAGCTTGGCTACATAGACAAGTGGTACTGTCCCACACCCCATTTGTTTGCTTTGATTGTATTGAGTAATCGTTTTTGCTTTTTGGTCATTATTGCATTATTTCTTTCTACTGTTAATATGTATGTGATATATGTAAATACGTTTATATTTCTCTTTGCTATGTTCTTTTTGTTTACTTCTCTAGTCATTCATATACTAAGTCTGCTAAATCCGTCTGTGTACACCTATCACTTTTGTAGATTCAGGTATCATTTACAGTTTTCATTTACATATACAATTTCACCATTATCAAGTCCTCCACAAAGTTTATACTCATTATACATTCACACTGCTTGATAACTTATCCAGTGTGTGATTCTAGCATTCGGTTGTTACATACTGAAGTGATATCATATTTTGACAAGGTGCTATATCATTTAGTGATTAATGTTTTTGTATTGAGTTATTGTGTTGCATTTTGGTCACTTTTGCATTATTTCTTTCCACTGTAAATATGTTTGAGATATAAGTAAATACGGTTTTATTTCTCTTAGCTATGTTCTTTGCCTTATTATAATAGTCATTCATAAACTACGGCCTGCTTTCACTTCCTACCACTTGTTCATTCAGGTAGCATTTTATAGTTCTCTCATGTGTCACTTTTTAGCTATCATTTACATTAAATTACACTATTTTTCTAACTTTCAAAATGTCTAAACTCATTTTACATTCACACATTGCTTGATTAATTCAGTGTGTGATGCTGGATGTCTGTTTGTCCACTGACATGTTGTTAATTAAACTGTAGTGCTCTCACATTTTGACATGATATGCAATATCATTTAGTGATTATTGTTCTTCTTTTTAATTTTTAGTAAATACTAATTATGTAAATTTGTCGGTATTTCTTTATTTATTTCTACCGTGATAATGATTGTGATTTATGTTAATATGTTTCAATCAATGTTTTGCATTTTGAGATGTATAATGTTGTCTTAATTTACATGCATGATGTTCATTATCATGAAAGTTTTCCGCACTATCAATTTCTATTTCTGTTTAACTGTCCATACAAAAACTAGTCTGTTCCTTAATAAATTCCTACTACTAAAACTACAAATGTACTTTTTATACATTAATATATAGTTACACATTAAAGCATAATAAACACATACTGTTAGTTCAAATTGCAGTTGTTCTATTTCATTTTGTTTACGCCGTGCACCCACCTTTGCTGCATCAGGCAGCAATTTTTTACTTGTACGAAATATGCGTGGATGTATCGCAGCAAACTAGAAAATGTGTGTTAACATAAACTTCTTTGGCAGAAAAGATTGAAAAGCGTTTAGTATTGTCGCAGCAAGACAGAGATAGATTGTGTTACTTCTGTTTACAAGAAGCTTAGAAATATGAAGCAGCCTGTGCTTCCGTTGTCTTGCCCAAATAAAGAACTGCACTTACTGTGGTGTCAGAAGGAACGGTGTCGCGAATATAAAGGACGGCAGTGAACAACAAGAAGTAACAAGTTACATATCGTTGGATTGCTTGAATCTTACTGTGGTTCGCAAGACAGTAAATGCTATGATTTTAAACAAGATTCATCAGCACTGCAAATATACATGCTCAAGTAATATTTTGCATACGAGTTTGTTAAATATTGCTATGTTAATGTTAATGTTTAAAGTGTTAAAAATGAAACGAATATAATTATATTATATTTATGATGATAACAAAGCACAATATAATGGAAATAAAATATAAGTTAATAATTTACCTATAGAAGGATAACTTATGAAATAAATCATTTTATAGAAGTATAAAGTTTTTTATCACGGTGAATAAAAAAACACATATGTTAGGCTCGAACCAGTAACATTTAGATTTCTAGGAGAATACTTACCTAATTGAGCTACATAGGCACACGTAAGTATATACTTGAATAATTGTTCTTGTATTGAAAAATGTGTACGACACAAGCATTTATTGACCGAGACTCTAAACGATCACCACTTTAATGCAAAGTGAAACTGCCGGTTAATTAGCATATTAAGTAAATATTATTGTGCCATCAGATCTTGGCCCTACTATATAACTTATTTAAACAATTTTTATTTGCATACATTGTTTATTGCGGTAAAATGGTGAATACCAATATTTATTTATGAAAGATATAGTTGTTGCCTATGACAAAAGGGAAAGTTTACATACAGTCAGAACACAAAAAAAATAACTTTACATCGACCTACAGCCAGTAAAAACACTGGGGGTTTAAATCGATTTTACAGCTAGCTAACCTCACACTTAACCGCTATATCAATCATGCAAACAATTACAAAGGCTAAAAGAGCAGAGGGCAAACAGGGAAAACGGTTGAAAATAGAAATACCGCCCTGGAATGGTTAGCGGCAAAAAAACATTGCGGGTTCAAATCTATTTTAAGGGTCTAAATCTAAGGGTCCTCTAGCCTCCCACTTATCCTACCATGAAGCTTGACATTCTGAGAACACCGTTTAAAGAATAAAGTATCACTCTAAATGTCAAATAAATGTAGAAACTGTAAGTAGACAATTTAATATGTCTTATTCGCTATTACGGCGCTTTTGTGTCGTAATTCTTGACAAGAAAATGTCTGTAAAACACATTCGGATGTGTGAACTATGTTATTTGCCTACATACTTTAAAAAGGTATGTTACTTAAAGGATTACATCACGACAATCAGACATAATATTAGTCAAATAACACATTTAGCGTGATACATATTGCTACCTGATGGTAATCAGGGAACAGAAGAATTATTTGAATACATATTGAATTGTCGCGATAATAAAATAGAACCTAAGTCGTAATTTAAGCAAATGTTGACGTGTAAGAACAAACGCCGGTAAACAAAAACGGTATGAATGACAAACGCCGTTTATGAAGGTGTTCGGATCACTTGAGCTTTAAGTACAACGGAAGGATTAACATATGGATATTTTAGAGATAACACCAAACAAACGATTAACATTAACTAGTAATAAACTAATTATTGCAATAAGTTCAAGTCAATACTGCATCCGTAGATGCAAATACACTAAAGGAATACCGGACTCTTTCAAACTGTATCTGTACAGACGCATCGAGATTGAAAAATGATAGCAACTATGCCAAACAAACTTGATTATTGTATCCTGAAATGGAATGCTTTCTTACCTGATGCGTGATTTAGTTATTTTTGGCAGACTGGACGATCAACATATTAAAGCTCTTTTTTTATTCTACTCACACACCCTGAATAATGTTCTTTCTATATTATTATAAGATAACTGAAAACTTTGAAATGTACAATTGTATAGTGGGATTGTGAATTATTGTTAACTTCACTGCCTTGAAAAGTACATTGAAATAAAAAAATAATAAGTTCAAGCCACGTTGACCACGATCAAACCATGAGTAGTTTAATCAAATGACGTTTGACAAGAGAAAAACTGAATGTTCAAGTCCTCAAAGTTCAGAGACCAATCCCCCCCCCCACACAACATAAGACGCATATTCGAATAATAAGTATGATTATACCTCACGTAACTTTGCCTTGTTAAATTTCCAATTACTCATTATGATTCATTCCGAACTATAATCCTGGATGTACGTTTTCACTGGATGATAGTATACTATTACATGGCTAAAAAAGACAATATTCTGGTTTCCCAAGTTCATGATGGTAGACGCTTATTGAAATGCGTTGTAAATCAGTAACTTCCAGCGCTTGATATTATTCCAAACGACAAAATGACGACAACTGTAAACAGACAGTTAGTAGTGTTGAACAGTTTTCATTTATATTTTGTTCGATATAATAAAATAGATATCAGATGGCTCCCCAGTATGACAGTACATATTGTCAACATTCGATGAAATGCTATTACCCGAGGCAAAGCCAAGAATACAACATAGAATTTCCGTTATTTTTACAAAATGTACTGTCTCACAGGAAGCCATCTGCTATTTATATACGAGTATTGTCATTATAAATGGTTAGTTAACGTCCATTAAAACGCGATGGGATGTTACTAGCAACAAACGTAGACACAATATTGCACGGTCAAATGAAGCAAATTCTTACTAATCAAATAAAACCGTGTGTCTGTCAGCAAGGTCGTGAGAAACTCATGCAAATAATATAATAATGTTCAGTAAATGATGTATTCTGAACGATTCCAGTTATATGATCATGTCTAGACCTTCACAAGTAGTGACTATTGTATCTACGACATATCTAATTGAATATTCGTAACGAGATATACCGTATAAGTGTGGTATTCTCTTCTAGTATAACTAGAAGTCAATATAGTTGTGGCACATAAAACGTCTATATTATGAAACCAATTTAAAAGACGTAATTACTTTCAAGTAGTCACACTCTACTCGCCTTTGCAGTGGTGATTGATGGATGTTTTCATATTATTTTGTCCATAATAAATCGATTAATTTTTTAACTGTTTCATGGCCTGGATTCGGATACAAAGCAAACGAAGATTGGCCCCTAATCTCACAGCATGCTATTAGTTTGGGTTCGCTAATTTACAAGGTATTGGACTGTATTGCAAAGTATGTTAATCATACTGTCATGAGACTCTAGCTATAGTTCCACGTATGGCAAGAAATAATCAAAGGAAAAGGTAGGGGGCATAATAAAACGAACTGACTATTTATAACTTTATTTCTTCAAAATAGAGTTAAGCAAATGTAATATGTACGGGACACTAATCAATTAAGTTAAACAATGGGACATGAAATAATACATTTATATGATAGTACGTAATCACAAGTAATGTTTTCACTGACATTTCATTCTATCAATATTATAACCTCTGTACGAATAGTCACACTTGCACCTTCAGATATTATTATTTCTATTTATGTCCAATGTGGGACACATTTACCGGGGATGAAACAAAACCTGAGCATGACAGTGTTATATAATTTAGGAACTAATATTCGGATGTATCTGTTTGTGCCATGTGACATTTTAAGCTATATAATTTTGTAATAACAATATATGATAAAAAATATTTAATATACATAAACTGTCAATGGAATTCATTGTTTTAAATTGTATTCGATATCTGTGATATTGTACAATTGTTAATTGGATACATTACATTGTCATGTTTTAAATGATGTGTATGTATAAAAATACTACACATATTCCAACATGCTTAGAATTTTATATATTTATAATATTACATCAGTTGCGTTATTGTTACTATTCCTGAAATAGCAATGTTATATATGTGACTGTTTAATGTAACAGGAATAATGTAAAACTATAATGACAATTATTCATATAATTTATACTATTTTACCCAGGCATTTTAGCAATATTTTGTATCATCTGGTATACGATGTCGCCTGGTTCTGCTCAACAATTATTGCACTATTTGCACTTTCGTCATTTATCACTTATTTGTACTCCTGTCAGTTAACCGAATTTGTGTATACCTGGATGCGTATACCAACCTAAATGTACGTTTAGCATTGCGGTTTTCATTAAATGCTCTAGATCTTTTTCATTAGCAACATTGCACCTTTCATGGCTTCTAAGCTTCTGAAATGCTTTCTGCTGCTATTCAAGTGTCGTAGTTTATGTACTGCGCTATCTGATTCATTATTATTGTCTCCCCGTTTGGGCCTACGATCACTGACTTGTTTACTTGTTCCATGGTGTATTCCATCGATTCAAACCCTCCCCCTTGTTGTCCCCCTAAATTCCCAATCATTGTTGTTTTTTATTGTCAACCAGAACATTCGTTGCTCCTCTGTTCCCATATATGTTTGCCATTGCATCTCCTCAGTCCCTTATGTTTTGTAGGCTGTTGTTTCCCTGAGGTATGTGTGGGGAGTGGGCATTGTCTTATTATACGTGTGTCGTTCCTGTAAGAACTTAATGTCTCTTTCTTAGTTCCTAGGCTTTGATTCGGAACCCCAAGGGTGTTTTCAACTTTACTTTCGGGAGATCATGTCTGATAAACCATAAAAGGGAAATGTCATTCGGGAGTGTCCGGTTTTTAAGCTTTTATTTTCATCATTCTGATATGTATAGTTGCGTCTTGTGTCCCGTTTGTCTTTGTAAACTTTTACATGTGTCATTTAATTTTTTGGAAACGCTGTAGAAATTTGAAGGCGATATTTTCTGCTCTACTTTTTCATTTATTCTAACATGATTGACTGCGTAGATGAAATTATTGAAATTCGACTAATCTACATACATTTAAAACTTTGAATGATACATAATGATTGTTCATTCATTTAAGACGATGCAGTTATGGCCTACTTAGTTAAGATTTGTTTATCACTAATATGCCTTATTCGGTTAGGTTACAAAATTAATATAAACGTTGTACAAGTACGACAAGGAATCAATAGTCACATGACGATGTTCAACTTTAGATTCGGGAAGTACATCGAAATATTTCGTACGATATGCGGCTGAACATTTCCGTGGCAAATTAATAAATGGGATTTTAGGCGCTCATTAGATTAATATATAGATAAAGAAAATTATACGATTATATAGCAAAACCTGTGAATCATATGCCAAACCACAATTATACAAAACACAAAATATTTCTGAGTGCCGTTATTACCAGAAAATATTTTGTCCTATTATTTGACGAAAAACGGTTGTCACACGCAATGACGGCACGTGGATGTCATGCCAAATGAGACATCCTTAACACGTCTATTCATCAAAAACAGAAAGAAAGAAGACTTTGTCTGCCTAACATAACAACATAAATAATTGTAGTGTCAGTCTGTTTGAACGTATAAATATTGAAAATATGTCAGTATAGTCATACGCATTGTGTAGTCAAACAGTGTACGGTTCAGTGCGGATAAAACTGTGTCAATCAAATGTTTATGATATCAAAAGAGCATTGTACGCCATCATAGCGCATTGACGCTACACATTGTACGCAAAGCATCAGTATATATTGCTTTAATTAGATCATTAGAAAAGCACTAACACATAAACACATTGTATAAAGGTCAATGTGTCGGTTACCCGTGATAGTTAAATGACCAACCACATTCTCCTCACTTCTTTGAAAATGAAAATGAATTGCAGTATAAAACAACTGAATGAGTTATAACAATAGCCTTAACTCAAATACTGACACATTTATATATCACATAGATCAAAGCCCATAAGTATATTGCAGAAGATGTTGCCAAAATTTTTCGTCGCATAATTGACCTAGTTTCTATTTATGTTTTAAATGTATGTTAAATTCACTTTTCCCATCTGTAATTATTTCACCTGATATAATGTTCATGTTATTTGTCTCCCCCCCCTTCGGCCTATTGTTGCTAGCATTCCTAGCTTGTGCCACCATGTATTCCATCCATTTGTTGTCCCCCTGCTTGTCCTCCTTAATTCTACTGAGTTGTTCTTTATGGTCGGCCAGGCCATTCCTATCCCTGTTCCCATGCGTGTTTACCCTGGCACCACTTCAGTGCCTGATCTTTTGTTGATAGTTGTTTTCCCGTGCGTGTGTGTGGGGAGGCATTGGCATATGTATGTGGTGTACCCTGTAACACTTAATATCTTTATACAAAATGTAATACACTCCCACGCCACTTCCGTTAACAATGTTTTCATGTCGGGATCATTTCAGCCTCTCCATGTATGCACCGCCTGGTCTGTATGGGCATGTTTTTACTCGCGCGTGAATTCCTCATTGTGTTAAGTCTTGATATACTTAGGGAAGTTCTGATTTGTAAATGGGAGTTTTACATCCTTTCGCTTTTCTTATTAATATAAAAAAGCCAGCATTGCGAAATAACAAATACATTGCTAATATCAATCAAGTAAATAACACAGTGAAAATGTCTAGAATAATTCACATACGATGAAAACCAATCGATTCAAGCAAACATTTTGACGGAATATTAATGCATTTGCTGTTCTGGTATTGTTCGATAAAATGAAATGGAAGCAATCCGATTTAAACATATATTTTAGAGTTTCGTTTCCGAATATTAGATCGCATAATTGTTTACTGATAGCAAAAAGTGTCTCCTATTTGGTATAACATCGTTCTAACGTGTTTCAGAAACATGGTATTGTATTGAAGTGGCAACACAAATGCTTGTACACTTAAAGACGAAGTTAATATACACATGTATAAAACTTACTATGCTGTCAAAAAAGAAAGTTAAAATGATTAACGTGCCAACGTCTCTACATAAAAGTTAGCGAAGAATAATGATCAAACTATTATAATGGTGAACATAAGACAAACATAAAGCAGTATATCAATCAATTATGTTACATTGAGGTGGCGCAGTGGTCGGTTGGTAGAGCGCCTGACTTCTGATCCGAATGTCATGAGTTCTTGCCCCGGGATGTGCGAGGCTTGATCATAAACTCCAAAATCCCTAAATTTGGCGCGAGTACTGGATGGTAGCCAGAAAGCAGTCATCGAGAGTGATTAGTATAAGTTGTAAAAACTTGTTTCACTATCGATGATATTAGTTTAAAATATTTAACTAACGTGCCAGTTTTGCAGCAATATAGAATTATACCGTGGACTGTGCTAGTTGTAGGTGGCGCTTCGTGCTCGACTTTTTTATTTATTTTTATAAATAATAACAAGCGCATTTAAGCGAAATACAATGATCAAACATTGTTTATGTTCATTAAACATTCACTCATCGCCAAGCATCCAAAAACATCGTTAAGTGTGAGAATGGTGAGCACTTTCTCTTTTTAATGGTATCAAAATGTTTATCAGATAGTTAGGTATAGCTGTTGTAAATTACAAGATTGTTATTTATATACATACTGAAGTGGCGTTGTTGTGTTGTTAATATCAGAACATTCTCTTGTCACTATAAAACAGATGACTGTTAACGTTTACAGGAAATCAATCAACGGCATTTATCTTTTTGTTGCTTTGTTGATAATGAGATGCAAACATATTTTTAGTAAAGTATGATACTTTAAAGATGTATCTTGCTCGTATGAACATAACATGTTTGAATTGGCTTTATCCAGTAGTGTTGTTACATTGGCTAAAATATCTCTAATAAAAGCCATTGCAATGTATAACCGATTGAAACAATTTTTTTTTTTTATGATGTACAAACATCTTTCTTCAACAATATGGATTAATACATTATGAGGCCATTCTTTGTTAGTGCATGTTTATTGATGTTTTAACTATAGGAAATCTATTTCGCATGTTTGGATAGGTAAACAAATGAACAAAACATGAGCATCGTATTACTTTAAGCGCCTGTTTGTTCATATTAGACATACGACCAAGGATTCAAATCGGTGTGTACGAATTATTAATGGTGTGTCATATTGCTAATATGACATTCATCAGCCATCTCGTATATGTGTTAGGCAACTTTATGGCTGCGTCGTGCAATTTGTAAAGATGGATATAATGTATTTCATTACAATACTTATATGCTATTTTGCATGGCGTAACTAAGTCCTAATACAAAACGTTGCGTAATTACGCCTGCGCACTAAACTCGCTTTACTTTTGAATTAATTGACGCGTGGTTGAATCAAGATATCACATACTTCCAGTAAGGTGTAGGTAATTCAATATACACTTTCATTGACAATGTCCTGACATAACAGCTTGCGAAGAATAATGATTAAACTATTATCGTGAACATAAGACATATACTAAGCAGTATATCGATCAATTCGCTCGCGCATTCTGGCTATGAAACAGTACCGTATTCATGCTGTCTTATTTAATAAGTAAATGAATGATTAACGAGTTGGTGATTATTTTTATCTTAATGAAACTGTTATTATTTAGCATAATAAAAAAAGGTCACGGAAGGAAAATATTGATGAAACAACAAACTTTCTTATCTCTATAATGTGTCCTGGCCTTACATGCGTAGGTTGGTTGTTCAGATTTTCATCTACGTTCGATAATTCATTGTTGTCTATGATATACTATACCTGAGCACGAAGAATGGAAGACGTATCAGTTCATAAATATACGGTGAGACTGTTAACGGTATTGTACGAAAGACTGATGGTGACATTTCGGCTTCAAGAAAGAATTCTTAAATTCAACTTCATGAATTCACAAGCTAATCTTCATGAATGCACGGTAACACGATTTCAATATCACGAAATCTATTTAACGAACTTAAGATATAAAACTTCACTAATTCACAATTACAACTTAAAGAATTTATGATTTCAACTTCGCGAAAATGGTGAAAAAGGCGAAATCGTGAAGTTGAAATCGTGAAATCGTGAATTAACGAAGATTACTAGTGAATTCTTGAAGTTGACCTCGAGACTTCTTGCAGCTGTAATGTCAACGCCAGGCTTTCGTAGTATTGTTTAAACTTGATTACAAAATAAATATGTCAAATTTGATTGAATTCAACTGCTAATTGCATTTTCAATGTGGTAAGCGGCAATGAATATCACAGTGGTCGCAGTGACGAATTCCAACTCTCTGTTTGAGAATTGGCATCAGTCTTTTAGTTTAGTCTACTTTATGTAAGGTATATATACGAATATTGCCTCTCCCCATCACGTCATGTGCTAGTTTAAAAGGAGCAGCTAAGATTCATACGGGTGCTTCCTTACTGGTGTTGACTATGAATAACAGTTTAACTGTATAACCTCGTCAAAGGCAAAATTATATCACTGATTTAACTCAGTTTTAGTTGATTCAAAATGGGTTTCTACATCTAATCAGCATTGTGAAATTATTTCTTAATTATCTCAAAGACAAATTAAAACAATGACTTTAATTGCCATGCCTCTCGTGGGAAAATTTGATCCTGCATTATCTTATCTGATATCTGTATAACTGTATTCACATTTTTGAACTATCAAAGTTTAGCGAGGAAATCCTCTCACCTAATGCTCTAGTTTTGTCTTCTCGATCAGAGTTTGATAAATATCGTTTCTGTGTTCCTCATTATTTTAAAACGTACAGCAACTAAAATTGGGATATTTTCCAACCAGCGACTAGGCGTCTTTAAAAGAGCGCATGCATACGTATTGGAATAGGTATCTAAATGTAATACGTTTGAAATTGTTTAATGATGTTTTATACCAAGTTGATGCCTATTGGTTTCAAAAGAGCAAATTATTTCTAATCCAAACTTCCAACGTATGTCTTTCTATCAGTATACGCATTTCACTTTGATACAATTTGGAACTCTCGGATATCATCAGAACGACAACTGCTTCAAAGTTATATGAAAGCTTTTTTTACACTTATCCGACCCAATGATTATTTATTTAATTTTGAAATCATGATCGGTCTTATCAGACATGATACAGACTCCTACTTGAAATACTGTGGCGCCATTTAGACCATTTGATACACCATGAAAGCTTTCATACCTGCGGATGATTGATCATAAATATATATTTTTACTGGTTCTATGCATTGACCGTTTACTGTATATAATTGTTTATGTAATATAAATAATATTTTATTTTGGCTTCTTAATTGTTCAAATAATTGAACATAAATATCGATGTCATTTGGGAACACTAAGTTCTATCATTCCAAGATTTATATAAATATAAGCGTTAGAAATCTCACAAATTTATTTTAAAACAATTCATAGAGACATTACACGATAATGTCACAATTTACTAATGTGCTTAAGAGTAACCTATTTTCAAAATCACAATGATTTAACATTTTGAATTTAATAAAATGGTAAAAACATAAATATTGAACAGTACACAGAGATAAATGTATGAACAGTGTAAAATATTGAGTGATGAAGTTCAAAGTATCCAACGATTGCCACTTAAATGTCTACTTACTTTGGTCATGTGCAGAATATTATCTTTTTGAATAGCAGACATTTGTTGAAATGTATTTTATTGGCATTGATGTAAACGGACTCGTATTATCCCACCCATGTTCCTCGTAATCGGGATATTAAAATGATTCATAACATTACGTAATATTTATGAATGTATAAGAGTCTGTAAATCGCTAAGTGGTTATTCTTTCTATTTAATCCACCCCTTTGTCGTCATAATGTTTTTAATGATAGTTTTGTCATTAACCCAAACAATTCCTTACTTCCCCATTCCCATAGATGTATGACCCCTGTACCTCCTCGATCCCTAATGTTTCGTCGGCTGATGCTTCCATGGAATCAGTGTTGGACATTGCCTGTATATCCTATAACATCGTTATCATTATTTAATGCTTTAAAAACACACACAGACTTTAATGCATACAGAGTCTTTCATACAAACTTAGCATTGTTATACCTATATCTCCTTCCCTCGGAGCAAGCAACAGTGACTGAAGAGTTACGCATCCTGTGTGCTTAATTTAAACAAAACTTATAACGATGCGCGAACTGTTAAAGAATATCAAATCCCCAGCACAAATTAAAGCATATGTTCGTATTTATTTCACCTTAATCCGAATTGTCTGAATTCAAGCTCAAGAATAAGTATGAGTTTGTTATATTGACGAACTCATATTACGCACGATTTCTTTTTCAAAGACATACATATCTTTTTTATTTACTTTCCTAGCTAACGAACATGAAGTTCCAATTTTAAAGCATTGAATAAATCCTTTTAGAATATGTTTTATTCATGAGTTAAGTGAATTCCATTGTATAACATTGCGTACTTACAAACATCTCCAGAAGCTGGCACTTCTGATGTTTCTAAAAATTGATCCTAGTAGACACTATTACTATCAATGAACATTATAATGCTTTAAATACAAGTTTATGCCAATTTTGAGTTTAATGCACACACACTATTCAAAACAATAATATGATATCAGAAAGCCCAATAGGACATTTTTGTTAGCAATGAATTCAATATGTGCTCAACCGAAAACAATTACCATGCTAAAATGCTTCGCTGAAATCAATAAACAAGTGATCAACAAAAACGTTAACATTTCATCTAAACATTGATGTTGAAGACAATGAAATTTACCAATTTTCTAAAACAATCTGAAGCCACAAATTTAATAGAGTAAATGTAGTTGCCGATACACAGTTTGTGATCTAAGACTTCCATGTAATCTGTATCATAGTATATAAAACGTCTAGCGAGCTTTACCAATGGCAGTTCTGATATTGAACTCATGCCATAGCGTTCGGTTTCAAATTCCTCTGAATAGAAAAAACCCGTTTGTTTATTCTTTCCGGATTAGAAAGGTGCCAGCTGCGACTAGTTGTGAATCCCTTCAGTGAATGTGATTTTCCAGTATCTGTTGGAATAGGATACGGGTTCTTAACGAATCGCCTTAAAATGCATGAAATGGAATATTAAGACCATCTTTAAATTGGATATACTTTATTCAAGGTGTTGCATTTATGTGTTGCTAACTTGGATTGATACTTCAGCTGTGACTCGCTTACACCGTATTGCCCATTGTCTTGTGCACCGAGCACTAAACGAATTCCTTATTGGAATTGGAATGTCATTACGCAATAAATCAATTACGTATCATTATTAATTCCATGTGTCGAGAAATGTGTATGGATATATATTATCGTGTCTGAATGTTAACAAAATTTGGAATTATTTTTTTTGAATCTATCAATACGTATGTGCAGTAAGGCGATTGATTCCTTGAAATACTATTGAAATTCAGTTTGCACTTGGATAAAAGAAATGGATTAAAGTTGTAAAACTACTCCTATGGGAATTTACATGTTCGTGTGTGTCGAATCATTTGTCAATTGGAATTGCTTTGTGCAAGAGAAATTAATGTACAACTACTAGTATATAATTTTATAATCCTGGATTGGGAGACAAAGGTTAGTACACATTTGATTGACGTTTGATCTTTCGTCTACAAGATGAAATCATGCTTACAATAAATCACTTGTCATTTAAATAAATAGAAAGGCTTAAGACAATACAGAAATGAACAAGATTAGGTGTTTGGAGTATCTCCAAATGTTCAAAATATTCTTGTCGTTTTTGACGATTCACCAAGGCAGAGTAACCGACTTTTGTATTGTTTAGTGTTTGCTGTCAATTATTTAGACAAATTAAATTCACTAAAGTCTTAACAGTATTAAGGTTTAAGTAGAATGTCTCTTAAATTTGTTATTTTGAACCATTTATCAAACATATTGAATCTATTTTAGAAGAAAGTTAAAGTACGCTAATTGGTTTGAAGGAAAGCGTCTATCTGCGAGCAACAGATTTCATTATAATTGACAGGTGTCCCAGTAAGCAGAATAAATGCTTAGATTATTCCATGTCAGAATTTAAGACCATTAATTATACTTGAAAGTGCAGTTTACATTTCTGTGACCCTGAAGTATTTATAAAATAACAAAAGAAAACGGTTACATTAACCAGGAGGAAATGGTATGAATAAATTCATAATTGTTTGCAAATATCAATATAACGGAATTCTGAACTATTAACAGTATAATAGTATTTGTCTGATAGACTCCTTATCATGAATGCATTTTCTTTGAGAGAGTTAATCGCATGGCAAGGCATTGTTTTCAAGTGTTTGTTATACTAATTGAAATTATTCAATAAATAATAAAACGTACTTCATAAAATCAAGAATCGACAAAGTGTGTTCACAATTCATTTTAATTACTAAAATTTTAATTGGGTAAAACCGAAGTCAAGCAGACACATACGTACATGAAACAAATATCTATTATTTGGTTATAAATACAAATATTGTATTTTTGCATTAATTGAATACACACACCGTCATCTTAATACTGTCAACACAATTTTTAATCACAGTTGATAAAATCATTTAATGACACACATTTGAAGAAATGTTTTCGAAAAAGATACTGATTATTTAACATTCACATAACACTTTTATTTTTGCGACACAAACTATTCAGTTTGTCTACATTTAAAGAATTGTGTTTATGCATTCAGTAACCCTCCCTGGTATGTACTCTGTTTTATAACCGTCGTCTTATTTTGTTAACACATATTGATGAATCTGACTAAGCCAAACCACTCCAACCAATGGTATTTCTTTCATGTATGGCATATTAAATATGTTAATTTTCGATTTCATTGCTCATGTTTATTAAACTTTGACATAAAAAAGTACACGTTTATACAATTTAATTTTCATGTTTACACTGTTGTGCTCAATTACTCTTGGCATGTATATCTACTATTCTAACCTGAGCAAAATAGATACATAAATGATTGAGAGATTATTATTCGATATTTTCAAGTAATTATACACATACCACTGAGTAAAGTCAACGAGGAAGAAAATATCAGAACGAATTAATTTAACATCGATTATGATGCACGCTATTACACATGATATCAATCACTCTCGGAGAATGCCTCCTACGCTGTTTAGGTTTCGTACCAGTACGCGCGTTTAATTAAGGGAGTGAGAAGTTGACGATTCAAACCCTGACGTGGGCGTGATTTTCACCCATCACCTTCTAATCTACGATAAAAAAATCATTGACACATGACCACTACGCTTCTCTATCAGGCACCTTTAGCATGTTTGCATCCATAAATGACAGCCATATCAGAGGACAGAATATTCATTGTAAAATTGGACCCGTACGTAATGCTCGTTTATATCATTGTTCAATGTAAAAGTCCAGACAGAATATTTAAATCATAATAGGGCAGAACTATTTTGAATATAAAACAACAGAATTGTGATGAGCAATAATTGGCTTTAACATTTAAAACGGTCTGTATTATGAATTTGCGCTCTTGGGTAAATTCAACATAACATGCAGTAAGAGATCTATATAATGTGCCAGACTTTGCTTAACTACGTGATACTCTGTGATGAATGCAAGTTGCTCCATGCTTTAATGATTTGTAATTCTAACAAAAGTCCATTGGTAATCCTTTTTTCTATTAGGTAATGTCTTAATTATCTAAATAATGAGTCTATTTTGTTAAGTGCCTAATTTTGCATAACAACTGATTATAAAAACAAATTAACGCGTCACTGCGTAACAAATATGTTTATATATTGCTGAGTAGTTATAATAAGCATGGTTTTGTATTAATCTCCAATATTTCATTCATATGCAATATTGTCTGATAGCTTCATATCTAGATTAATACAAAATAATACATCGATCGTGACATAAGTCAGCAATGTTCTCCGTACGGTTTTATAGAAGCCGGGCGATCTACAAGCGAAATCAACATTTCAAATCTGACTTCCTCTTAACATGCTTTATTACAACCAAATGAAATAAGTGATTATCTTTATTACGTCTTCTGAATCTAGGAAACATTTTATTACATATTGTTTGGCTACACGTTCTCCTCGTTTTCTTCTCCGACATTTGCAATATTCTATGGTAGTAATAAAACTGTAGGGTAGACTCCTTTGTGCAACGTGGTTTGTATTTAGTCAGTTGCAGAAACAAAACGTTAAATGCTATTAAGAAAGGGTTCCTAATATTTATTACATTGTTAAAATCACTTAGTTCTGCTCGTTATGTATGTGTGTTTGGAAACTTGTATATAAATGTGATGTACTTTTTGATGATAATTGAAGTTGTTGATAAAAGTAGCTTGTTTTGATTAAGAACGGCATTATCGCATTAAATGGAGATCCTTACCTGCGTATTACATACATATTGAATTCAATCATCCCGGTACAATGTATTTGTTAATTACTCTTACACACTAATGTAATTTACTGGAATACTAAATACAGTTATATATGCCAGAACAATTACTATAAAGACTGTACAAATGTTTCAGTGCATCATTATTGCATACCATTGACAAAACATGATCCATTGTACCGAGTTCCGTAATGCCAGTTCTGTATTAAACATACAATAATAAGGCCAATGATTATGTCAAATATTCATTTTCTCCCAAAAACCATTTGTTATAAAAACGTTTCGTTCAGTCCAAGTTTATCTAAGTTAACTGACTATACCTAAAAAGCTTTGTGAATTTCATTGAAATATCTATTTGCATACAATAACAACACGAACAACACTAAATTATATTAATACTAGCAGAGACAGCAACTGTTACAGCAACACAAACAACGCTAATTGTAGAAACAACAAAGGTATGGGCTAGAACACCACGAGAATAGCAAGAACAATAGTAGCAACAGCAACAATGATAAATGACACACTAAGAAGGACGATAAGGGTTATTATACAGAGAAAATCTTAAGATCAGGAAGAAAGCAACAACAACAAATGACAACATCTATTGGATGTTGCTCAGCAAGGTTCTTTGCTGGGTCACAATGCCTATGCTTAAAGCATATGGTAGTAGTATTTTCTCTGTACTAGTTTCATGAAATAAAGTTTCCAGTAACCGTTATCTAGGATTTTACCACAGTCGGATATCAACTACTAATTGTTAACTTCTAATTTATTATGATTGAGGGATTTGGTCTTAAATAATGCATGTGGTTATAAAAAAAAATATTTATGAAACTGCTGTTATTTTTAATTAATCAGGACCCATATTACTATTGGGAAACAGAAATATATGTCGAAGCATGCTTACTGAATTGCAAACTTATTTCCTTCTAATGTATCGTTTATGCTTTCCAATTTGGATAATTTTACTTAATTATTTAATTAAACGTGATTCTAAATCATGGATAATATTGTACGATGATTTTCCAAAACGTGATCCGAACGAGAGTTTAGTATAAGTTTGAAGTTAAATAAAGTTGATGGAATTCAAGCCATGTGTACTGTTGAACGATAATAACTTATGCCGTACTTTTTGTTTCTGCTGACATATACCGTAAGGCAGTTTTTTTGTTTCTTTTCACTATAAAAAATCGTCATATGTCAGGAAAAGGCGTGAGAACAAGTTTCGTGTTTTCCCGACCTACCCTATTATTTTGCCCCTACCCTAGATCATATGTTCGCGTGTTGACATTTTTTGGGGGGTAAAATTTATTTGTGTGCATTTTTCTTTAGGTTAATATGTTTGCACAGTTATAAGACGCTTTACGAGTATTTCAGCTATAGAGTATTATATTCACCTTGATTAAACATTATCCATGTTAAAGGGTAAAGGTGATTTGTCTTTTAACATATGTACATTTAAATCTATGTTTAATTTCTTTCGTTTCGAAATAAAAAAGATCTCCGAAAAAAATTATCCGACCTACCTACGAGTATACCCTATTTTTTTCGGGCATGAAACCTGAAACACACTCATATTTTAGGCCTAATGTGTACACCAGTATGGTGAAATTTTGAAGAGATACAAATCTTGTTATTTCCCAATCATATGTCTTATAATTTACCCATAATGGAATAAAAATGGAGTTTCCATATTTTTGCAATAAAGTTACGCTATACATATGGTATACGTTACAAAGCCTAAATTTGTTTGTTATCTTAATGCCGTTAAATATATTGAAAATAAATAGGTGTGATTACTTAAGCGATAAAATGGTAGTCGTTTCAGTATCGTGCGTAATATCTTGAGTAAACATAATTATTCTGGCTAACGGCTCAACTAATTCTAATCAAAACATAATTTTTTATATCATACTTAACATTATGCTTGTCCGTTTATTTATCAAGAAAATTTCTCTTACGTTGAATATTTCGTCACTTTTCTAAGCTTTGTAAATTAAAGCAAACTTATGTGCTTTAATTATGTTGCAAAAATCATAATAATATTATAGTCTTAAATATCTTGTGCAATTTTGTGTTCGAACCTAGTGGTTATGTGTACGTGATTTCTCCGGAATCTCCATCCGGGACACTAAATTAACAGACGTCGAACTGACGTTGAATCGAACAGATGCTCGACTCTCACGCTATTTTACAGAACATCTTGTATTTTTCCCGCCCCAGGTCAATCCGATACTAGCCTTGTAATCATGAAACAATCACAAAATAATGGTGAGATATTTCCTTAAATATTCATATGTTCTGACACCATTCGTGTCTGGGATGTTAGCATTTATGAGAAATGGGCAAGTATTTGATATCATGATCGAACATCGCGTAGAACAGTGATTGTTTTCACAACGCAGATTCCACACATTGATATTTTGCCGTCATTTCGCGATAGCTTGCTGTGGACGATCGACAAACTTACCCCCAAACCAAAAAAATACACAAAACAAATTGATCAACAATTAACACTGTTCATTACTTGATTACAGTTTGTTTTTGTCGTTAGAGTAGCACTACAGCCAGATTGCTTCAGTAAATTTAAATTATATCACATTACCAACAGCATGGCACTAATTGTGGTCATTTAACAGCTTCGTGTTTGTGTAATACCTTTTCCTAACACTTAACTTCATTACATCTCACTAAAATGCTCATTATGTTTTTCTTCGATAAACACTTTCTGACACTAAAAGAGATTTTTTCCAAACGTCAACGCTGAAAGGGAGTACACCCCTAATGGATTCCCACAATATCAATGAAGCATCGGCCGATATCGGTAAATTTCGTGACGAGTCCGTTGAAGATCGGTCGTTTCCGTCAATAGCCGAAAATATTCGGAAACAACTGATCATCTACAAAACAGTCACGGAATTTACCGATATCGGCCGATATTGGCGGGAATCTATTAGGGGATGTTCTACGTTAATACATATTTCTTGTAGTGTTACATCTTGGGTGTAAGGTCTCTACGTAGTACGTACCCGCTTCGTTTTTCTGTAAAACATAGATGGATTTCACCAGAGATTGTTTTATAATATATGTTTGATAGTGATAAATATCGCTTAGTACTGAATAAAGCGAATAAACCTGTATTTTGAGGTCAGAGTTTAATGAACATGATCATTGAAACCGAAAATTAACATATTAAAAATATCATTCAGTAAAAAAATACCAATGGATGGAGTAGTTTGGCTTTGTCAGGTTCATCATTAACAAACAAATAGGACGACAGTAATAAAATGAGTAGTTTTAATTCCGCGGACCATATACACTAAGTAAGGTAATTGGTGCAAGAAAGCAATAAATACGCAACATTAGATGAAAATAAGTGTCAGTGAATATTTCGTGCCATGTTAATAAAGAACGAACAATGAATTAGTTCAATATTGAACGATCCGTACATCTTTGTTTTGTTTCTTTGGATTTGTTTTAAATTGTATATTCTACAATTACAGCTGATTTTGTTGCAATGCCGGTCCATTATCTATAAATTAGCCCTTCATAGAGCCCATATTGTGCGCCCGTGAATTTTACTAGTTCGTGCCATTCACTTCAAACCGTTCACGTCGTGATCAGCTGTGCTTCATTCGCTGACTATTATATAAATAATCGAATTTTCGATGTAACTGAAATATTCATGAGATAGCGAATTGATTAATATATGTTTACTTATTACAATTCATATTTAATACCCATTTTTCATAACGTGCATCTGTAAATAAAAAATGACAAATATGCTGTTGTATCTGGCTATTAAATCATTAAATGAAAGTTGCGTCTAGAAATAACATTAAAACATATTTAATTATTCATTTTAGACATAAATGATTGTAAGGAAGGCTTAGAGTTTATCTAGGTACATAGGTAAATGTGGCATGAATACAATTAGAGCGTGTAATTACATGCTTTAATTGCATTAATGTCTGGGCTAGTTGCCTATCAAATATAATATTATTACATGCTTAATAATATTCAAACATCTTGTGAAAACTAAATAGAGGTTTTAACACGTTAATGTTTCGATTACATTCGTTTAAACTTTATAGGCACTGCAAATACATGCGTATTAAAACATAAAGAAAAATATAATTGAATGTGATAAACTTGAATCAATGCTTATTGGGAATAACTATTTCTCTCATACGCACACGCTGCGTGTATATGGGCAAACGCATACATCAACTATTAAATTAATAAATAATTAGTTCACAACGAGTTGCATAACCCGGGGTATTCGTGTAGCAACCATACAATAGAAAGAGTTCCATGAACTAAAATGATCTAAAGTCGACGAGGTATGGATGCAGTGAAAGGTTGTATGGTATTCCAACTAACTACCACGTGTATTTACATGATTAGGCCCCCTGTATGCGTTATTATGAGTATAAGTCGGTAACAATACATCAAAGATATTATTTATGACTAGCGTTTTTGGGTGTTTTCTAAGTACTACATGCGTGTAGCATGTCTACGCACTACAGTTAAACCCTCGTCATTTGATCCTTCTAATTCAGTTAAACCTCACTTACCACCTCAATAATAAGACCAGCTCAAAATGTCACATATTAAGAACGCCTCAATATTAAGAACACAATTGTCAAGTCTATTTTTTTACTGTTTTGATCTTTATTCAACCTCAATATTAAGGCCGCCTCAATAATAAGAGCAGTTGCCAAATTTCCAAATGGTGGTATTATTATTGAGGTTTTACTGTACTTAATAACGGTAAAAGTGTGATATATGGAAGGGCGTATACTTCTTGTACCTATGTTCAAGTCCGGCATTGAGCGTGGATCGACCAGGAACCATACCCCCTGAATAAGGCTCACGTAACGGAGCAAGGGAGCAAGCATAGATAGTTATTAATAGAAGTTGTATGTATTAGTTTCACAAAGAAGGTAAAATAAATTCGTTAACATTAAATACTGAATTATAAATGACAAATTGTAATTTATTTGTGTATCTATATTATAATAATTGATTGCAATGAGTGACCAAACCTGTCACAAGGCGCCTTATCATATTTTCAATTTAATATTATTTTAAAAACAAAAGACACGGAGACAACAATAAATGTAAACGAAGTGTTTAAAAAGTGAGGAAAATATGTAATAATCTCTGAACCTGAATGCATTTTAATGTGGTTCATATCTTAAATGTATTGTGCCAGTACTTTGGGTATATATTTATGATTCACATGAATATATGTATGAATATCGCATACAACTATATAAACTATATATATATAGCTGTTAAATCAATCTAACGCCCATTATTTTCATTGACAGTTCGAAGGCTGTTAATCGCTGTGTGGTTATTATTTCTGTAAATTTGTGATTTTGTGTGTGTGTTTGGTTCCCCTTTCCTCATGCGTGGTTCCTTGACTTGATATCATGTTAAGGTATGTTTCTCCCCCTTTCCGGCCTGGGGCTACTCGCTTCATTGCCTTGTCCTGTGATATATTCCATCCATTGAATCATCCCCCCCATGTTGTCCCTCTACGTACTGTATGACTGTTTTTGATAGTTGGCCGTACAATTCATTGCTCCTCCGATCTCATACATGTTCAACCTTGTACATCCCAAGTCCCTTATGTTTCGTAAGCTGTTGTTTTCATTGGGTATGTGTGGAGAGGCATTGTCTTGTGTAGTTGGCATTCCGTGTAACAACGTAATCTACTTTATGTAAAAACGATAAAACCATCTGGAGTTTAGTTTCAAATACATTTACACTGTAACATGGTAATACTTTCGATGGATATTTTAGACACATGGATGTAATTACGGCTCATCAGCAGGATTCCGGTTGCATTCTCTTCCTGTGGTTTCCAGAACTGTAGACGACACATGAATTGAACCAAGTGATGTAAAGTGCGCATGCGCCACGTAAAAACAATAATTACTAACGACAATGCATAATTAACCTATCACTGTTGAGTTATGTACTCATATTTTTTACGATCACGTAGTAATGAGTTAATGTATACTGTAGATGCATTGGCATGTCGAGAATATGATAACTTCCTGGAAATTGTCCACATTCGTACCATTTTATATCGGTGCGTTTGCCTCACAGCTATTTAGAATCACTGAATCTGGTGCGTGGTGCTTGGAGTGTCAATACAGACGCAGTCAGTCAATATTTCCTGCTTAATCCATTAATCGTAGCCGTTCACCATTCTAAAGCTGGTTAACTGAAAGCTGAGAGGAATGGATATTATGATACTACAAAATCGACTTCATTATTATTCCGATACAACAATTTAAGATTGAAATAAAAAAGTTGAGCATCTAGTTTCGATACGTTCCAATCGATAGTTGTCAGACTAACAATTCCCTCTCAAGTTTCAGTTCTGTTTAAAGTAATGGGCAAAACGATAACATTTGTTCAAACGTAATAATATGTTTCCATTTTGAGTTAAAATAACAAAAGAACGCATAAAACTTAAATATAAATTTCTTACGCTGCGTTGTTACTGTTATCCGATTAAAACGTAAGCGGGATCATTTGGCCCGAATTCTATTACCTTTAATTACAAGTTTGAATTAACTGTATCATCAACAACCGATTACCGTAGGTAATATTCTATGTGATTTCATCAAAGTCGACATGGAAATACGATGAACTAAATCAATCGAACAATGTCTTTACGGCCAACGTGACAATAGCATCGTGTAGTTATATAATAGTCTGTGTAATCTTCTCATTAGTCTTTTGCTGTCATTTGAGAACATGACAATCATAATTCAGACATACAAATTGCAAGTAGAATGATTGGTATCCATTTGAAGCGAATTAGCGTACATATACACCTCAATAGTAAGACCACTCTAAAAAAGTCGGTCTAAACTGTTTAGATGGCCTGACTGTCATGACATATTATGCATGAAATATTAAAATGAAAATTGATCAATGAAAACGGTCTTATTAATGAGCTGATCTTATATTTGAAGTAGACCTTTAAGTAAGGTTGTACTGTAGTTTCAATTATTGGTGTTTTTTATCTATATTGTAATGGGAGACTTTCACGAAGTGCGATAGTTCGATTGGTTTATTCTATACAGTGAAAGTTTTGTTATGGTGGTCTCAAACCCTTCATTACTGAATGGGATTGGTAAAACATTATCAAATATAACCCAAACCAAAATGTGATGATTCTTGCTGATACACCGTATACAGTACAACCTCTACAGAACGACCCCCTTAGGAAAACGTTGATGTCTGAAATGTTGTTGCTCTCACTGTTGTATGCATGTGGCGTTCCCTGTAGCTACTTATTATCTCTCTTTTACTAAGTCATAACTGGTAATTGTTTATTAATTGTAGTGTCATCGCTTTTTTAAAGGGCCAGCCATTTCTGACTTATAAGCCACCTGCTTTCTAAGCACATTTACTTCCCGATTCCTATCCTTTAATGCCAGGCACCAGGCAGGTAGGTGCGCGGTACCCATTATTTAACTAGCTGGCGTCTCAGCAATCGGCCATATCAGAAAGGTCCCCTAGCGGGATTGAACATTCGACCTCCCGCTCCCAAGTATGATGCCTTAACCACTCGGCTACGGGAGACGGTAATATGATCGCAGAGGGACTATTGATGAAGAAATGGACGCCTTGAAGAGGTTGTGCTGTAGTAAAGTTTATGAATACTGCCTCGAACAAGTCTTGTAGATGCAACGCATTAATTTGGCAAAAGGTTAGTCTGTGTACACAATGTTTTAAAAGGTACACTAAAAGCTAATATGAATATTAATTAAAAAGTGTTAAGTTGCTGTTATATGTTCGTAAATTATCTTTGTTTTGGTAGAAAACTGTTTAACTAATTATTTTCAGCAGTCTATCTATGATAAACACATTTGCTTTATTGGTTTAACATCATTTGAAACATATGGTATTTAATTCTTAAAAGAATGTAATATACGTGTTTATGCTTCGTAACAAACGTGAATAACCGTGTCATGTATAAACTTTCCTTTGAACCTGTATAAAAAGTGGGTATAGATCGCAATATAAGCTAACAGTGTATGATCAATTCCAAAATACAAGTAAAATTACTCGCAATATATACAAACAAGAACCATCTGTTCAAGAAACAGTATTTCAAAACATCTACATACTTAGCAACAAGCCTTGTCAAAAACCAGATATCAACTACATCAAGAAACACATTCCTGCCTTGAACAAATAATCTATCACGCCATTCAACTGAGTTTAAAATCCGATAGCTTACAGCGCTTCCACGCGTGCCGAATAAAACGCTCGCTGTTGTTCTGCATTTTTGCTAACGTGAGGGTATGGATAAACAACGGATGAATAATGAACTACTTAAAAGTCTGAAAAGTTAACTGTTGCCTATAGCAACACATCTCTCTTAATGTATTTAGATTGGAGTAAGTCCGCCTAGCAACTTAATTGACATTGTGGTATAATCATTCAAAATCACACTCCAGAGAGGTGAATATTTTCTAAGTTCCTAATGTCTAAGAGAGCATTTATCTGAGATCAAATTACCTTACTTAGATCAATATAACAGTTTATAAACGAAAGCATTTCAGCGCTTGACGAAACTCCCTAATTTGATTAGGGTTCTTCTCTTCGAGTGATCTAACTATCATTTTCTAATTTCTTATCGAAGCAATTACGTTTTGTATTGCGTTTTATTGTTCAGAAGACGAAATACGCTGGTAGGGATAATGTTACATTTGTGATAGGAATTGAATTGTGCTTAGCTAGGCTTCGTAAAGCTTCAATTTTAAAGACATTATATCCTCTGAAATGATGGTAAAGTCAATACAATGATATTAAAGAATCTTTGTTTGTAGGAGGTATAATGTAAAGATGGTATTATAGTTTAACTTCACTAAAAACAAAAATATTCAAAATTATAACCAAATTTTGAAGTTCTTTTCACGATGTGACAATAGAACGCGGAAGTTATTAAACTCAACATACAAATCAAAGAATTTGAAATTATTGTAATTTAAATATTATAGAAAATGAATATCACTTTCTCTACTTATGTGTCCAAAATAGAGAAATCTTAGAATTCGATACATAAAACGTTATTATTACACCCGCCCAAACATACCAATATTTGAGAATCAAATAGTGCTATTGACCTTTGTTTGCTATAAACATTACAACATTATTTATGCAATACATGATATTGTATTGTATTGCTTGTATTCCTCCCCAAATAAGTGAGCACAACCCGGTTTTAAACTGGGTTTAAACAGAGTTAAACACGGTGGTATTGGCACCGGGTTAAAGGTGGGTTTTTTCTAGGCAAAATGTGGGTTTTCCAGAGGAAAATAAACCTACAAAAAACACAGTTTTAACCAACTTAGTGGGTTTTTTCTGAGTTAATGTGGGTTTTTTAACCGAGTTTTGGTAAAAAAACACACTTCATTTGGGAAGGAATACGGCCAAATCATTCTAACTTACAGGTATACTCAGTACATGTAAAATTGCACAGTTTTAGACCTGCGGAGTGTTTCCAACGCGTCATTTCTTTACATTGTGAAGCATTTGTATATGAAAATATCCAATATTTACAATGAAATATATCGTAATTGTTGCATAAACATGAAGTAATACAGTGAGCAATTCATTTCTAGTATCACTATGTTAGTAAAAACACTGCATTTTTGTGCTTTTTTTAATGACATAATGATAATAATAAAACAAGAAAATAGTTATTGTTGCTAAATGTTACATAACACACATTCAATTATTTTAGTGACGACTATAACATTGAACAAATGCTAAAATGCTAAAAAAAGCGTTTTATTTTTAAAGGTCCAAAGCCAATATTGGTTTCGTTTGTTTCATCGGGTTTAACGCCGTTTCTCAACGATATTTCAGTTATACACGTATACGGCGGCCGGTTCACCTAACCAGTTTTTCCTGGACTGAATTCTAACCAGTACTAACTTACCCTTCCACAAGAACCGGCAACTTCTCCACATGAGGAGGAAAATCGACAATTTGTCAAATTTTCATGGAAGGGAATCGAACCCGGATCGCCGGGTTACAAGTCCAGCGCACTAAATACTGGACCACGCCAATATTGGTGATGCTTCAAGGAATAAATCAAACTATAGTAGTTTCTAAGATTTTAAACCTTAATATACGCCGGATAAGCATTGAACGTGTTTGATTCTTTTGCCTGTTTTCTACTGTGACCGGAACGTAGCCAGGGCTGGTGGGGGGTGTATTTAAGTAATCTACGAGGGGTTAGGGGCATACTACCTCCGGAAAAAAACGTTTTCTAAAACGTTAGTGGGACTATCTTCTGGTGGCAAGTTTACAAGTCAGTTTTGAAGTATGATCTATTCAGAAAATGCATCTCCTAAAGTGCAAAACATATCCTAAAACTATTGCATTCTTAGAGTATTTGATTTTGATAACCATGTGTACGCAACTGTGTATTTTGTGTACCAGAAGTTACGCGCATGACAGTATTGTTGGAGTAAAAAAGTTATATTGAATACAGTAAACTCTCAATAATAAAACCCCACCGTTGTGACCCTCGAAACTGGTCTTAATAATGTGATGGTCTTAATATCGAGGTTGTATATACAACAAAACAAAAAAAAAATGGACTTGAAAATTATGTTCGTAATGTTAAGGTGGTTTTATTATTGAGTTGGTCTCTGATTGAGGTTTCATGACTACGTACGAATGTATTAAAATGCAATGTTGGTGCATTTATCTGACTTTTACGACAAAATGCTTTCTCTCGAGACAAAGCGCAATAAAATGCGTCATTGTGTAGATGTATCCCTGTATCGTCTTTCATCAACGACACTGCAGATAATAATTACAATTTAATGACACCTACACAAGTTATCTAGTACGAGATGATTTTAACGTTTCTCGTAAGCATTCCTAAACATGCACATTCAAAGCAAACCCCAATTATTCGTATCTTAGTAGATTAAGATGTTGCGATTCAAAAATACATAATTACGCATCAATGTGCAGAGACCTCATCGGAGATTAAGTGATATCTGACCGGTAAATTGTGTAATTGAATGATGGGTCGATATGATATTTAGACAGCGTTATAGGAGGGAAATAAGAATGTTTTTCCAACAAGCGTATCATTCAACTTGTTTATTATAAGTTGATTCAAATATGACTTCGTATACTGTTATATATGTATTGTTATAATTTGTTTATGAAACTTGTTTGTTGAGACAATTGGTTTAATCATGTGTGTGACCTTAATATACAACATGTGTATCATATAATACGGCATTTACTTGAGGTTGCATGTATAATTAGTTTGATTCTGTGCTTTATGAGTTCGCCTTCGAACTCATTTTATGATTAAGTAATTATTTGATTTTCTCAGCAATTACGAAACGCTAATTCAGTTATGTGTTGTGTACGCCGTATCTATGAAATGGTTTAAGACAGGAAACTAAACAATTACGGAACGTATTAGAATGTGAAAATGTCTCCGACACGCCAAAACATAATTTGTATCATTCATTCAATCGTTTCGTTATCTCAGGAGTTCAATGATAATAACAATTATATGAAAAATAAATGATATTTCGACTTCACAAATTCATAATTTCAATAATTACCATAGATTGTACGTTTTTGCATGAACTCTATTGCAGATACCTGGTGCGTCTTGATCGTTTGTCATAATCACTTATTGCAACATAATCCAAATTGCTGACTAATCCATTCTTGGATATATGATATAACATCCTAAATAATGCAGTCAGACTTATCCTTATTCGCGTTTTTGGCATACCTTCCCGTATACTGCAAGGATTTTCTTAATTATATATAATGTTTGCTTTTGATTTTATCTTAAGTTACTACTGTGCAAATTTTGGATAAGCATACGGGTCGATATTTAAAGTTCATGCAATCCAGACTACGAGTCAAACATAATCAGTAAATGCAACCAGCAGTAATCAAAATTCAAAATAGACTTGTGTTGCCCGACTGTAATAATATAACCGTTCTTTAATATGACGGTAGAACGTATGTGGGAATCTTTTTCGCACGTTGTAATATGGTGGCATTTGGATATCTAATCTAATGACATACTGACGTCCAGACATGAATCATATTCTTCATGTCTCGATATGATGGCTTCCTAATGAAGTAATAAATCAAGCATTCCTTACAGTCATTAGATAGGTATCATATACATAACGTAATTAAAACGCAACTAGAAATATGCACATAGGAAAAGTGACATTACAATGAAATATATGTCCTTTATTTCACTAGCATTCTTTCCTGAAATTAATCCAAAAATGATTGTTAGATTAATTAAAGTGACACATACTTATAGTAAAACGTAGTAGAAATCTGAAACAAAATGGCACCAAGTTCAAATAGCTTCGTTTTGGAGGCGGTATCATATAAAATATATGCCATTTCATTGCCGGTGTCTTTCTGTCTAAAAAGTAACATTTATTTCCTGTATAGTGTGGTTATTACGTAATAAAGAATTGAAAATAACCTACACGTGACCTAACTTACAAGTTCGCATTGAATGAACAGACAATGATTCTGTGAGATTATGAAACCGTCTGACTTTAACGTCTACAGACTTCCCCAGGGAAACTGTGAATTAAAAGATTGCCCCATCACACTGCAGAAGTAAATAGGTTCCGTGTTAGTATAGCCTGGTGCTTAGTCAATAAACAACTATGGAAGTAGAAGTTGTTATACAGTTCTGCAGAACATACTATGAAGTAGGTTCTGTCTGTTAGTTGGTGAATATTTCATCAGATAGTTATTAGAAAATACGACTCAATACACGTGATTGTGTTCCTATACAATGCTTACTTTAGATAACGATCCTTTACTAAACTTGTCTCCCAAGATGTATTCAATCAGTAACAAATTCACCCCAAAAAAGTGGTTTGGTTTTAGCGATTAAAACGATGGATGAATATGCAAACTGAATCAATAAGAATCCTCATTCCAGGAGGGTATAAAAGTACACTTCAATCTTCCGCCTTCAATACATACGGTGCGACATATATATCTGGAATAGATATTGCCTTCAAATAATTCTAATCGTACGCTGCAAGCCATGGCAATAAACATTAATACAGATTCTGCAATATGACATAACTGACAATAGAGGGAAATAAACCAGTCTGAATAAACGTGAGATTGATTTACAGCTATTTACGAGAACATGGCTTGTATGATGGTTGAATTGTGAACAATGCCAGGTTTCTCTATATTTGAAGGTTGAATTGTTAATGCTCCAGATCCCATCTTGATATGAAGGCTGAAATGTGAACGCTCCAACTTCAATCTGCGTCTGGATATTGAACTGATAACGCACACATCTTTTTCGACTGATTTGGTGAACAACGTTAGAAGCGTTGCATGATATATTCCGAAAAAAGAAATTAGACGATAATCAATTTGGTTATTGTTTTGATACGTAATTAATAATAATTATTACTTCCAATCCATATTTATGTTTTATTATAAATTATTTTCAGATGTTTCAAGATTATCCAGTCCCTTATCATTCTAATGTCCGAGAAGCCTAACATATTGTTTGTTTTTTTGTCGGTCGGGTTCTCATGTTTATTTTTGTTTAGAAGATGATATGTACACTAGAATAAAGAAAACGAGAAGTCAGGCAAATAATCAGTCTTTGCAGAATTGTACAAGGCGCTCCATGACAAATACCATTAATGGAGACATAGTTATAATAATTTATCTCACAGTTTGAATCCTGTCGTGTTATTCAAATATTTAACATCTAAATATGCGAAAGAATGCAGACACGTTATTTCTCCTAAACACATATATATTGTTGTTTGACATTTATCATTTAAGTATTACGAATTTTAGTCAGAGAGACTGTTTATAGTGTCTGCCATTGCCAAATATTGTATACCATTTATTTCTTTTTAGGGCGATATTGAGGAATATCACCTTAAATAAAAACTCATATTCAGTCAATAATGATATGGCATCTATTGTTTCATTTTTTTGCAATATTCTCCTTCCTGTTTTACCATTGCATATAATCACTTCTTAGAACTTTTAATATTTTTTTAATTGCTAAAAACAACAGAAACAAATTGCAATTTAGTAAAACTATGTACGAGTAACCTGCATAATCATTCTTGCATTTCATGACTTTATGTTAAGTTTCGTGTTGCGCAAGAGACAATGCTTGACAGACATCATCCGTTTCCTAATGGTGTTCTTATACTTGCATCGGTTAATGTATCTCACAGTTTCGCTAGCTTTGACGACTAGTGGTGACGCATTTCTATAATACAGCCTTCAGAAATTCTTGTTCAGCTTATTCACGGAGATTTTCAAAATGATATGGGCAACCCAATGCATGTTTGGGAATACTCTCCCCTTCCATACCCCCGAAATGTGGGGACTTTAAAACCATTCATGTATCTTGGGGCATTGTTGTTTTTAAAATTCAGTTCAATTCTTTGTTAAGATGATTTAAGTCATCATCCCAGACATCAAATGTCAGTTATATTGAATATAAGACCTTGGATGTTAATGTTACTTAAAACACCATTACAACAGTTTCAACGTTTATACAAACACATAATAACACTTGACAGATGAAGTATCAGCGCATCAAATTGTGCAACCTTTATAATAAATATAATCATCATAGGCAACAGACATATTTGATGCAATTGCATAACCTGTTATAAAGCTAGAATGGAGATTGAGCAATTTTTCAGAGTTAATGCTGCTTCTAAGTAGTTAACAAAATACACAGGCGAACAAAATTGAGAAAGCAGCTAAACAATCTAAAAAGGCAATACATAACTGATTTATATATTTGATAAAACTTTCATGTTTGTCTGGAAATGTTTTGTTTTTATATTTGCATGCTGATATGAAAAGCGTTGAAAACTGAAGACGATTCCCGATTTTCCCAACCTTTAGCACGCTTGCTCATTCTGATCTCGATACAGACTTGGTGACGCTCTGAGATAGAACATTAGCCCTGACTCATCTTGACTTCACAATTTAAACCTCCTATTAACAAAGCACTATCTTAACAGAATTTAAATTAGGGAAGCAAAAATTATCTGATTTGAAAATTGATCAAAACAATAAAGATTCAAGGTTCGTTAGGACTGCAAAAAATATATTGGGGATAAATCATTGATGAAAAAATCTAAGATTATTGAATTTCATACACTCGATATGATATTTTGTTCGCTTGGCGAATAAAAATATTACTGCTTAACTTTGAAAACGTCGTTGTATCTATAAACATATATTATTCATGTGTGTGTATTGTGTTCCTTTTACTTTTGTAACTGTTTGCTTGTGTTTATATACGAGAATATAAATTCATATGATCATGGTTCCGTACGGATCTGCTGTTCACTTTGAATGTGACATTTCGTCGCCTTGTTTACAGAACCCCGTAACTTAATATTAAGTGGTTTTTCAGTATTTAATATTGTTGAAACTGTCTTTCCAAGCTCTATCTATCTATACTACCTATATTGTTCTGGAATGGACTTAACTTAAATAAAATGCAATTACATAACCACATAAGAAACAAAGTTTGAAGTGTTTTTTCTAAAAAAGACGAAAAACAAGTTATGGGGTCCTGGAAATAATGCGACGATTTCTTGATCGACTTCTTTTTTCATCTGTACAAAATATATTTTCGTCTTGCTTCATCTATCCGTTTTAGAAATAGTATATATGGGGATAAGCCAACCGTTTTAACGTTAAACATTCCCTTGTGCTTGCATGTGTTATCGTTTCCCACCATAGAGACGGGATTTATTTTTCACGCAGCCCGACTTTCCAATTTCGTAACCCATGTGCGGAAATCACATCACTGCTAATGTATACGGCACAAAAATCAAGGTTTGGATCTATGCCGATGGATATTATACATCAATCAACAGACCCACTGGTTTTTCCTAAACACCTTTAGACACCTTGCAAAAATATTCATGCAAAGGAGTTGATATGTATACCCATATCAAATCAAAGTGAGTCATTAATAATCACATAACGCCGTTTGATTTAATTTTTACATATGAAGGCGAAATTTGAGAGCATTCGATTCCTTTGTCCTTATTTCTTCAAACCCCTACAGTGAATATCCGAACATTGACAATATATTCACCTCTATCACCACGGAAGGTCAGTAGAAATCATTATCCAGCTATCCTAAAATCCAAACTGCCAAGATGATGTTTGTGCCATGAAGAGCGTTATATGTTTGAATACACCTACTACGTATGTACTAGGTTGCTGTAACGTGTTGACGATACTACTGGCTAACTGTCCTCAACTTTGATACTACTATAGTCAAGTCAAGTTAAGTCAAGTTTACTCAATGTAATATAGGCCACCGGCCAAAAATACGTAATAATACAGGTATGTGCAACAGAGTTGTGACATCAATTAGATTACACAATAATACACTCTTAAGGGCAACTACGATAAAAGTGTATGTATGTAAACTATATGGAAACTATTAGTCCATGAACAAATGGTTATATAATTATGATATACATGTACTAAGACAATACTTGATGTGACAAAAACATGTACCGATACATTCAGTCATGTTAAGTTAACAATGCAAAATGTCTCAACAATCTTTGTACATAGAGGGCAGTTATGAAAAGTGTGTTTGTTACCCTCGTCATTCAACGTATTATTATTTCTTTTTGTTGTTTGTCTTTTTTCATTAAAATAGAGACGGTGCATCTTCAACAAACACTGAACAAACCACTGTCTGCATGTCGGTTTTACTTGAATACCATTTGCATTTTTATCAATGGTCATGTTTCAAACAAACAAATCATGCGAAATCTGCGCAAAATTATTCGATTCCGTTGCGTGTTCAAATCATTTTGAAATGTGTTTAGAAAACACATTAAAAGGACTACATGCTAAAACACTTGGGTTGGAAATTACTGCACGCTGATGTAATTATTTGTATTTGATGGGGTTAGTTTTTCACAAATGATAAATGACGATTTCAAATGAATTTGAAGTGTGTCTTCGTTGCTTTTGTCAGTGTACACGATTATTGTTGTAGACATAATCTATGCAAACCCGTTCCAGCAATCAAATGCACATTCGGTGTGTATTAACTTGTTTTAAAGTTTTAGCTGATGTACCTACTTGACTTAGCTTAGCACTCTTAAAATTAAATGTTATATTTCAAGTGGCTTTGCATATGTTTGGTTACAACAAGGTGTACAAAATGAGAAAATGTTTTTGGAAAATTTCGAACGCAGACTGAAAGATATATATTTACAAAATTGGAATATTAAGCTTAGTACATTTTCAAAACTTTGTGTGTATAGGTACATAAAATCCTCATATGAAAGTGAACCATATCTATCAGTACTATATATCAGAAAATTTAGGCATTCTTATGCACAGTTTCGAACTGGAGTAAGTCATCTAGAAATAGAAAGAGGTAGATATACTTGTGTCCCTTTGGAAAACAGAACTTGTAAATTATGTACAAATGTATCCTGAGAAGATGAGTTTCACTTTATGTTAAAATGTGTTGCATATGATGACCTAAGAAGAATGTACATTCCAATGAAATATTACTTGAATCCAAATACTCATAAGCTCTATATATTATTAAGTAGCAGGAATGAATCTGTAATAAAAAATGTAGCATGTTACATCCATTATGCAATGCTCTGTAGAAAACGTTTACTTGAACAGTTATGAGATGCATTTTCACATGCTGTTACATTCTATTGAATTGTTATTCATGCATTATATAACCTCCATATGACATTGTTTAGCTGCACAAATGTACATGTTTATTTGATGTATGTTGTATATTGATGCTATGGGCTGGTGGCCTGAGTCATGTAAAATAAAATAATAATTAAGTACACTAAAGGAGCTTTTTATTTTACGACGTGAGAAAAATATTCCATGATATCTGTATTGGAATGAATAGTGAATGATGTTAACAATGTGAAATCGTGGTATTATTTATGTGTTGGTATATGGTAGGTCATGATGTGCATCGAACCGACATAATACTGGACAAACATAATGCATACCTGCACACAATTATATTTTGTTTGCTTTTGAGTTACTAGAAGTTATAGTGAAATCAACGAATTGAAAATATTTTTACTAACTTTTGCATTCTTTGTGAATTTGACGACTAATGTGAGTTACTTGGATATTACTATTTCTATCCTATGTGTTACAGTACAGGCGTACCATTTGTTAGACAATGTCGTCCTTACTTCATTTACAATTAGAAAACTGCACCATTACATTTGTTTTATTTCCCAACATCTAAAAAAATGGCATTCGTTTAATACAACACTTCGTGACTGTAGTAGTTTGGTAATCGAGAGACACCAAAATACGAACAATTTCAACAATTTTGTTTTTAGTACAGGCGTGTATTATGCGTCATTATAAATTACAGTAAAACCTGGATAATAAGACCATCCTTTGGACCCGTGAAAAAATGTATTCCCATTTAAGTGGTCTGAATATTAAAGTTGAATAAACAACAGAACAGTGGACTTGAAAATTGTCTTTAAGATAGATTTTACTGCATTTCAATTCGAAATTAAAATATCATACATTCATAATTACATTTTTTGACTGTTTTAACATATGAATAGTTATGTACCTAGTAAGTACACGACCTAACCATTATAATAAAACTATAAAATACAGGTAGGCATTTCTGTTTATAATTATACTATAAACTCGAAGATATTTCTAAGACAAAAGTATTTTACTGATATTCCAAGGCTGTAAATCACTATGTGGTTATTATTTCTATTTATTTTTTATAGATGTATGCTAATTTCCCATCTCCCCATGTGTAATTCTTTTGATTTATGTTATATTCGTGCTCTCCACGCTTTTGGCCTATTACTACTGACTTTCTACATTTGTTCCGTGATGTATTTCATCCTTTAAAATTCCCCTTTATTGTCCTTAGTTAATTTTATGGTCGACCATACCTTTCCATGCGCCCCTGTTCCCATTTATGTTTATCCCTTGTATATCCTGAATGCCTAATGTTTTGTAGACTGGGACTTTGTAGACCCGGGGATCTGTGCGGGAAGGCACTGTCTTATGTATGTGGTGTTCCATGTAACAACTTAATCTCTCTTTCAAACTTATGAATGAATTCCGATCAAAGAGATAATAAGTTGCTACAGGGAACGACGCCACATTCATAAGACAATGTATCCAAACGAAGACCCCAATGAATACAACTGTCCATAAAACAATCATCTATTGAGGATGTACAAGGGTAAACATGCAAGGGAACAAGGGCGCATTGAATGGCCTGACCGACCATAAAGAACAACTAAGGAGAATTAATTAAGAGGATACACAGGTGGGGGGTAATTAATGTGTCTTGTATGGTAGACTCAGCAATGCTCTTGTATTGACAGATGGGTGTTGAGCGCAAAATTATCAACCCGCCATACTGTTCGTATAGTCCTGTTATATTCAACGCAAACGTTTGGATATATTATTTGGATCATTACATTTCAAAACAGGAGAAGAAATGCTCGTGTGTGTCCGTAAGCTTGACGGAGAAAAAGATCGGTTGTGTTTTGATAGAAAAGTAAACCAAACAGCAGTTATAGCTTCACGCACGGGAGCATTCCCTTATCTTAATTGGCATGGCGCAGTCAGTCTAACAGCACTGTAATATATGATGTAGTACGAACATTATTGTACACTGATTTGTCAAGAAAGCATGTACGAAAACATAGATAAAGAAGTCGGTCGCGCAGGAAATGCCATATACAAAGTACAAAGCCACTCGTGAACAACATACTCTCGTGTGATTCATCATCCATCGCGTTGCTATGAAAACATCGTAATATCGTTATATAAAGAGGAATGACCATGCAGTTGAAGAAGTTCGATGTTGATTGCGCAATTACACTCCCAGCATATTTAACAACATAATGTTAGTTTGAGAGAGATACTATTGTATAACGCACATCGTTTAGCACTTGATTCTTACAAACAACGTGTGGTTGTCTTGTGATTGGAACATCGTTTTATTTATCTGACGTTTTGTCTAAAAGCATCGTGACAACGCTTTAAGAGAAATCATTATTTTATGGCTCTGCCACATGAAATTCTCAGACAGAACAACAATAACCACACATATTTTTACCGTCTGTTCTGATTTGTATTGAACGTAATTTCTCCGACTGTTGTGTAAACATCTTGACGATACATTTTTCTAGCGCAGTACATGAAGATTCTTTAAATATAACGTTTGCGACCTATTTGTAGATATTTGGAGTTAAATTAAAATACTTATTATAATGGTTCTGTTTATTTTACATATAGTTATATTTATATAAACACGTACTAAATGAAAACTGGTTGATATTGGGTTTGCCTTGTTATTGTGTAATGTGTTTACCAAGATAATATTTTCATGTTATAAAACTACAATGCATTTGTATTAACACGTGATGGCGTTGACATGGTAATGCATTTTGTGGACGAGGTTGGATTTAAAGTATTTACACAGACTGCCTGTCACTTTTTTTGACGCCTGATTTAGGCTTGATGCTTTGTTTCTGTATTAAACAAATCTTAAAAATAGCAAAGCTCATTTGATAGATGACTTTTGGATGGTTTATCAATTTATCATCTAATAGTTTTACAATTTCGCCTTATACTCGTACTATGTTTACACGATTCCTGTTTGTATTTTTTGCGCAAGGAAATATATTTCAGGTAATAACGCAGATCCCTCAGACGATCTGTAACAACGGTTGCCACTCTGCAAGAGGTTCTAAGAGGACTTATTGTCCCGCTGATTCTGATATTGCACGAATACAAATTAGTCTGCTCTTTAATTTTGCTTTCCCCAAAGTATGATAATTATACACGGTGTGTGTCGGTGGAAACGTTTGTACATCTTTGATCCCGTATTTAGCTGGAAACTTAGGTTAATTAGAGTTAATTTGCTGATTACAACGAACGAGATGTAAATGCAAATACGCTGTTTTTATACAGATACTTCTGTAAATGATCCGAATCGTTGATATAAAATCGAAGCATCGAGAGTTTGACTTCATCTTAGAGAAACAGAGTTTTAGGAATTGGAACTGTTATAACAGACATTCGCTTTCCATAGTTTGCTTTGTAATATCGATCACATTCGGCGACAAAAGAATATGCTATTGGGTATGTTATATCACTAACTACAATAAAAGGTCCCCCTAATACCACATTTAAAGCTTTAGAAATACTTCATAACGCCAGCCAATATCGACGATCATTTTGATGTTACATTTGAAAAGTTGTACGCAATACGTAACGCGATAATAAATATTGACATTAATAATCTTGTTATCATTTCCCTTCCTTATGACCGCCCGAACTGCTAAATTGAGGAAGTAGCAATTTAACATTCAGACCTGTCAGAGACAATAATGTCACGTTTTTCCTAAAGGTGCAATGTTGCTGCATCAAACAATGTTCACATAACAATGATAAAACTACCGAACAAAACGAATGGCATATTTATTGTATCTGCTACATTTTTTATACCACCGACTGATCTTAAGCAATCTTTAAAACTCGACAATATCGCAAAATGAACAACCCTAATCAGTCTCTTTCTTGTATTGTCCTTACAATGTTCGTCGCGTACTTCCTAAAATATTTCATTGTGATAATGTAATGACCCGAATTTCCCTCAGTTATTAACATTACCATGTGTGGTTCGTTCGCCTGTACGAGTGTGCCTCTGTGTCCATGAAATATAATTTAACGAAGTGAACGCTGGGTATATTCTACACTTTCCTGCCGACTTATTGCCAAAATATGTGGTTGTGTGTGCGTGTGTGCATGCGTGCGTGGAAAGGGCGCTAGATTTGTTTAAGACAATTGTCCGGAACTAATAGACAATCGTGTAAATTTGACGTGTCCGATATAGGAGGCTAGTTGTCCGAGAATATCGGTCTATTTAGTAAGAATAAAGATACACAATTATCTTCACAGTCTAAAAGTAATAGTCACATGTATGTGTTTGTGGGATTCTATTGAGAACAATTGGTGATTTATAAATTGACACATACCATGTATATAATTCAACAGCTTTCTTGCATATTAAAAACCATGTCTAAAATTTGGAATTTACTTGTAGCCTTGACAATACAATAGCTGATGGAGCTCGTGACACCATTATTTGATATCATGAGGTCCTGATTACTGTATGGTTATGCATGTATAATTGCTAACTCTCTTGACTTGTCATGTCATGTATTCTATCGATTAAATCCCTTCACCCGCTGTTTATCCGCATTAATTCTCCTTAGTTGCCATGTATGGTCGGCCATGCCATTCCCTGCGCCGTTCCTGTTCCCTTGTATGTTTACTCTTGCACCTCCTCAAACGCCTGATGTTTAACGGGCTGTTGTTTTCCCGGAGGTATGTTGGGGGTGGCATTGTCTTATCTTTATGGCGTTCACTGTAGCAACTTATTCTCTACCTTTGTTTATTTTTTTCACTTGTTTGATTGTAGATTAGCGTTAACAAGAACTATCTTTAAAAAAGATGGTCGGCGCAAGTTGAAGTATGCAAATTTGTTGCAATTTGAAGGTTAAAATTTGTTGTACAACATAAAAAAATGCCTTACAATTACGACTGCATGTCATTCAATTACGCTATACTGCAGTAACCCAGAGACATGTAAGGGGAGATCACTGCGTAGTGTGATTAGTCATAGACACAGTATAGTTTGTTTCAATACAGTTCATCAATATTACTTAATGCACAAGTCGTGAACTTACACATTCATGTTAATAAACTTGTTATATAGCGATGTACCTGATTAAAACGATATAAATGATCGCAACTTGTACATTACACCAAGAAAGTCTTCTTAAGTCCAACACCGGACAATTCCCCGTGGTGATGACTAATTAGTCTGGTACTCGATCAGCGTACTATGCACACCGATAATGTAATGGTAAGGGCAGGTAATCCAGACTTATGACTAACAACACTACTTACTGGATAATCATGAAATACACTAAACACAAATGTTACAAATATGTTTCAGTTGAAGAGAAATTGCCTTGGTGGTTAACGTAAGATTTGATTGGTTTACAAAACACTGATATGCAAATAGCAAAACCTAGTTAGTACGGCTGCGCAACGTGCGACACCACCAGGAAATGCACTCTAGAAATTCCCTATCCCGATGTAACGGACAAGTCTAATGCCGAGAGATTACGCTTGCTGGTCACTCCAGACCCAAAAAGGATTTTGGTAAATTCACCAAAATTGAGTGGATTTCGTTAATTAACGTAACCTTTATCGAGAGTGTTAACCGATCCGTGTCACGGTTACAAACGTTGTTCGGTTGAAGTGAAATTGTAGCAAAACCATGTTAGTAAGGCTGCGCCGAAAAGCAGAATTGTCCGGGACTACCTTCGGCTCAACTGTTTGTAGCCGATGTCGGCATTAGACTAGTCCGATACATCGGGCTAGTGCATCTCTAGAGTGCATTTCATGGTGGTGTCGCACGTTGTGCGATATTCAGTCTGAAAAGGTATCAGTCGTGGGTCATGCCTAGAAACAAAGCATGATCAAACAAAACTTCAGAAACAAAGCAAAATTAGAACTTGTTTGAGAAAATCTAGTCAAAGTTGCGTCAATAAGGATTTTTTATGATTTTTGATTAGGATTTTATAGTGTTCTTCGTCTTTTTTTATAACAAGCGCGAACAAAAATCGAAACAATCCAATTTTTCTTCGTAAGAGATGTTTCCTACCTAATCCAATCGTAGAAAAGAATTAAATTTCGCAACACGAATGTCGTGGATAAATGAAATAGCTCTTTAAAAACGCATTTTCTGTCTCAGACACGCGCAATTCAAATTGTACTTGATTGCAATATGACCCTTCATAAAAAAATGCTAAAATGTCTTTCTCAGTCTAAAACAAAATGAGATTGCCTTTTCAACAAAATTGAAATGAAATATTTTCTAAAACTATTTATAAAAAAGTAATTATAACTCTCATCTTATAATTTCTTCATGAAATTTTAAGACGATATTTAAAATTTATATTATTATGTATAACATATATGAATACATACGTATATGTTTTAATAGTGTTTTGCTCTAGAATTTGTGTTGCTAATTATGAGCTTTCTTAGCGATAATGTTGATGATTAATTACCTGTCGAAAATTCAATTTTTCAGAATAACTGTTATAACATAAATATACCCATTTGTATGTGTGCGCGTTAGTATTGACCTGGTACCCATTAATCTTAAATTATTAAAACAGCAAGCATGATATATCAACGACACAGTGGCGCAATGGTACGATATGGCTCTCCCACGCAAGCTTGCGTAGATAAGAATCTACCAAACACTGTTTGTACGTTCTGCTCTACGTCAAAATAGCGTGTATATGTCAATGAACTAGTTAAACATGCTAATTGTATCACTATTCATTTCTGTTTAACATCATTTTACTTTATTTAATTTAAATCAATTTTGTATTACATATTATCTACGAATAGTATGGACTACGAGTGGCATTGTCTATACGATACATGTGTTTAACATGAGAGGACAGGGTTACTGTTGTACTTTTTAAACGCGTTCGCAGATAGTTTAACTACAATTTAAATGCTTTTTGTAATGTTATCAGTTTTCTGTGCAAAACTACAAAAGTATCGTGACTTAGGTACGCGTGATCCGTGCTCAGCGTCCGTTCTCATCGTCCGTATCAGTGAACCAAAAGATCGCTCAAGCATAATTTCAAATTCAAGTGTTCCCTAGAATACTCATCTTGAAAGTTTGTTCTTAAAGTGTATGCTGTCTGTATAGAATGTGACACGTTTAAGGAAGCAAACCAATCTGAATAAAAACACTGATGACTGTATCGTGTGTAATACCATCCTTGGTGAAAGAAATGAACGATCTTATAAATTATTTATAACCCGTATCAAATAATTCTACAGAATTGAATTATATTAGATTCGTTTCCTTGTATTCAACACTTGCCATATCGCTGTGCATTTATAAATTGGTTGTATCTTATACCCTATGCTAGAATAATTTTTCGATTTCACTTTTGAATAGTATGGTTTTGCTGCAACAAGGTTATGCCTTACAATGATAACATGGTGTTACTTGATCCAATGATTGGCTGTTTTTTTCGGCGTAGCTGTATAATATTGATTTTGACCTACATTTTCGACCAATCAAATATTGTATGTGAAGCGCATTGTTTAAATATGGAACGAATTAGACGATTTGTTTAATTCATAGTTTAAGAGGAGAGGCACCATTAAGCGGGTGTTTCGAAAAGATAATTCACTTTCCCGTAGCGTACCCCTCTGGCGAAATCAGATTTCCAAAATAGGGCGATTCTTTAGACATCATTCTATCTACGCAGTCAATATTTTTTAAGATATTTCTTGGTATTCTAGCTATACGTTTACATTTACAAATGTATAGGAGCTTGAATGACATAACTCGAGTGTTCTAGAAGGTTGTATGAAACATTAAGTGAATGTTTACTCTACATGAATGTTGTCCTCAACATTATTCATTACCTCCCAATGATTATGTAAATCACAGAACATTTAGTGTTGAAACGTTAACATGGCGTTCCAAGGGGACAGAAGAACATAGAACCGACAAAAAAATGACAAATAATTAGTCAATATAGTATGAGGACTAACTGTCGCGGCCTGGTCTGGTTCATTCTGAAAACATATTGATATTTGATAATTATATTATTGAATAAATAATTGTCTTATAATCTTGGCATGTCACAGGCTACTACTACGGCTCAATAAGTCTCGCCCGTCTCTGGTATGTCCATGTCGATCAGTCAATCAGTCAATCAGTTAATTAGTCAATCAGTCAATCAGTCAATATCAGTCAATATCAGTCAATATCAGTCAATCAGTCAATCAGTCAATCAGTCAATCGCATTGTGTACAATATGAGCGCTTTGTGTTTAAACTTTAAAACTGTGTTTGTATATTTTGTCATCTATTTTTACTAGACTAAATTTTGCATTTCTGTTTTGTACTTATTTAGTGAAGATTTGTTTGTGGATTTTGGTGTATCTGGTCCAAAGGTAGAATGAATGTTGTATTTATCTATCACATTTTCCACAATTAGAACAAACTATACGTGGTGTCAATAATTGTGTCCTGAAATAAATTGGCAAAAACAAATTTCTTCTAGATTTGACAATACAACGTTCAATGTGTTTTTTATGATTGAAATAAGTCTATGAGGGTTCCTATTACCAAATATATTTGATATATCGCAAACTTGGTCTCAGGAGACTGTTTCTGGTTAACCGATATAGGACAATTTAGCCCTCTTGTTATATAGCAATTTCTAATTTCAGTCATTGTGAATATGGTTTTCCTAGCGATATTTTTTTCGCACTTTTATTACGTCATGGCCCTCAAGCAATACATAGCTGCAATCGATATTTGTAAAATATAGATACAAAGGACAAAGGTTGATAGTTTATTCAGAAATATTATGCATACTGCCTATACTTTTACATAAACAATGCAAATATATATACAAAAAAAACGAAATATTATACATTAGTCAATGGTCAATTGACACGCAATATTATGATTGATTAACGTAATACAAATCTTAATATAGTACTTATCATATTTTCACTGATACAATGTGAAAAATAATAGAATATTGAGAAGAAGATACAATTGAATTACTTATTACTAATACAACTGATTTCTTAGGTTAAAAGCTTTATGGAGACATAACAAAACAAAGACAGATATTTAACAAGTGAACATTCTTATTTTCTGAGCTTATTAATTCAACACATTTTGGTATACTAGTACTGTATTTTTTTCTGCAATACTGTTTTATATATTGTTTACGAATTTCATGATACAATGGACGTTCAAACAAAAAATGAAATTCATCTTCGATGACATTGCATAACTGGCATTTTCTATCTTGAAGTGGTATATTTGCTGGTGTCTGCATTATATATACGATATAGGGTTAGGTGGATATGTGTGTCGATGTAATACAAAGGGTTGAGTGGATATTTGTATTGGTTAAACACATTCGAATGTTTTATAAATAAGGTTTTGTTTATAATTCTAGACACGTCGTCTGAAATAAATCTGTTGCATTTTTATCGCAAATAACGACCATAAAGAACATTATTCGGGATTCAACGACAAACATATATTATACTCTAAATATTTCAGGGCTTCGCTTATTACCTTAATATTTCTTCAGCCCAGTATGATTAATCAATTTCCTACACTGTTTCCCTGTTAACAAAACAAAGTTGTTATAAATCTAAAATACAACACATGTATTGGCCAATAATACACACTAACATATTTGTATCCCATTAACAGAATTAAGCACAAGTTAAAATGATTAAAGTCAATTTGTTGAAAATGACAGAACGATATGTAAATACGTCCCTGCTGTCGAAGCATCGACGGTTAATCGAATTACAGTGGCCATGCATTTAAAATGAGTTGAAATAGTTAAGGGAATATGAAATGTTAATATAATTACAGCTTTGATCGTTCTGAAACTTTGCCAAGTGATGGATACGATAGGAAATTATATCTTTTTATAGAGTACTTCCAAAGAAAGCAATATTTATTATCTCGTATTACATTAGACATTTCATTCAACTGCGTGTCCTTAATCTGTGTAATGTGTATGTCTTGTTCAAAAGTAAATAGGTTCATCCTTTGTCCTTGTGTGTATGCCATCCATTCAATCCCTTCCCCCACTGTTGTCCCCTTTGGTAAATTTTGCAAAAGAAACACATGGATACAAAGATAGTGAACAAATTTACTTCATGCTATGAACTTTTTATGGAAAACAACATAAAGTAAAGATTTTATTCCAAACAAAACAACACAAGAAATAAGGGATGTGCACGGACATTTTTTAATTATTTTATTGATATCATTTAGAACAAGAAATTGATAGCATGGTCTAGCGCTAGTATACTTTTTCTCCATTCCAAAAATACTTTTAATTGAAAAAAAATACTTAACAAAGATTTGTGTGCATTTACCGGAATGTAAAACTTCATTGAAGACATTCTACATGTACACATTTACTATACATTAAATATTTTTAAAGTATGTATTGATAAACATATCATTACATATGTCAAGGGTATCGCCTTCATTTCAATTTAATTCAGTCGTCACAAATTTGGTAGTTGGATACATACATGTAGTAGTACAGGAGGATGCTATTTCGGTGCAGCCGTTCTAACATGGATTTGCTAGTTGCATAGCAGTGTTGTGTAAGCAAATCAAATCTTACGTTAGCCACCAAGGCAATTTCTCTTTAACCGAACAACGTTTGTAACCTTGACGCGGATTGTTTAACCTTTCTTTTTAATAAAGGTTAGTACGTTACCTAACGAAATTCACTGATTTTCGGTAAATTTACCGAAATCCATTTTGGATCAGGAGTGACCAGCAATCATGATACCTCGGCACTTTTTATGTTGCACACCCAATCTTAACCTTCAAACTGCGCCGACCATCTCTGTTAAATATATGTCTTGTTAATCAATGTTTTCCGTTGTATTATTGACGTATTTCGTAGAATATTGTGTAGAAGCAACATAGTTATTTCTATGTCAAAGAAACGGTTTCTAAACACGTCATTGGTTCTGAGGTTTAAACAATTGGTTATATATTTATACAGTCAGTCAAGACACTCTTGCCAGACGAAAAAGATCAAAGTGCAAAGCTAACTGACAGAAAACTTGGTAGTAGCTGTAACTCTTTGCGACACAATGATTATGCTGTAAGAACACAAACTATGTTTATATCAACCACAATAATTAAGCGTTCTTGTATAGTCTGCTCTTAAGCTAAATCTACCACTTATTGCCAGTAGAACGGATGATTATTATGTTGTTGTAATTTTCAAACGTCTAGATGAATCGCTTAATAGAAGATTAAATGTTGCATTGATAACATTGGTTTTCTGTTCGGTACGACTAATTTAATCCCTGTGACAGGACCAATTTAGCATTCAGAAATATCACATGGAATTATGTATCCGTAATGCTTACATTGTCTGGCATGGAATATAGCCCATTTAACGATGCAAACATATCTGATTGAACACTCCGACATACTTTATTGCTTATACCAGTATTGCTGATCTTTAAGTGAAATGATTGAAAGATCTGAACACGACCATTTCAGGTTTTTTACATTTTCTAACAGATATACATATATGTATTATAATAACCGGTCGTGTGTTTGTAGTACACATATGATGATGTTTAAGTGATATTATTAAGTGAATTTACGATTATTTAATGATATAAAACTTATTTCATTAATGCTCCGATACTTGAGGAAATTAGGAAAAAGGGCATATCATGACCGTGCGACCTTATACACGCATCAAGCATCAAGTCCGTCTCTAACAAGAGTCATACAGAACCAAATGCGTTAAGAACGACTCCATCAAACCTCTGACAATGCCAACGGCTTTCCTTACTTGTTTACGAGGGAAGAAGTGATATAGGGAAATAACCACCGACAAAGCCAAATGCTAAACCGAATGCGCCCAATGCTGGACTATACAGTCAATGAATGAATCAACTGACAATAACTGAGACCTTATATACAACTGCTAAATAACTTGTGAACTACGTTGAAGGAATTGATTCGTCAAAACATACATCTTAATCTTAAGTTCCGAAATTTCAGTTTAGCATCGTATGCGATTAGTTTCGATGGAAATCTAACGCGTTAATTTAACTACATATTTTCATAGTTTCCCCGACAACTGACAGTATACTGAAGTATATATAAGCAAAACTATCACAGCTGAGTCTGTACTTTGACCTCCCCCTAGTAATTATTAGTACACCCTGGACATATTACGCAAACGATTCGTAGCTACGTTACGCAATCCTTTACACACCCTTTTATATTATATGTCAATATTTATGAATGTCTAGTTGCCTACGATTTCGTCAAAAGATGAGGAACATCAAAACGACAAACAGGCTATAAAAAATGTAAATACTTCATTAAGTGCGGATAAATAACAGAAAATGACAATTTAACATTGGGGGAAAACATGACGTTTTAAGTATAGGGTTAGTCGTTCAGTCTGTATGCCTCTGGTTTACGGCGGAACGGAGTGATTTTGTCATGTGTATGGTAGGATTTTGAGTAAAAATTCTACAATTGTGTAAGCATAAATTTCATGACCGTATATTCAATAACTAAGATATTAATTATAGCACTTCGTTGTGTGATTAGTCATGGACCTTACAGTATGTTGCAATAAACGCTCGCACATGTACTTCACTAGTATTCATTGTATCATTTAGTCGTGAAATCACAAGTTTGTGTAAACTAATTTATTACGTATCGATTTATCTGATTAAAAATATGAATAAACAAAGGAAGACTTCTTTATTCCGACGTCGGGCAATTTCCCATGTGGTAGACTAACAATTATACTCTAGATAAATCTAGAAATATACAATAGATCTGTTTTCAGACGCAGTTTTTAAGGCAAACAATATTATATGCATCTGGTTTCCATACAACATTGTCGTGTTTACAGTTTTAAGAATAACGTCGCTGTCGTGATCAAAATGTTTTATTTGCAAATATAACGTCAATGCAATAATTGTGTTCATTACATTGCTTCGGAGGAAGAAAATACGTAACAATGAACAATGTTATAAACGTTGTACGGTTGACGAGAATTTGGTTTAGTGGATAACGTGAGATTGTATTGATTTATACAACGCTGTTACGAAAAAGCAAAGCCATGTTAGTACGGTTGCGCCGAAAAATATCACTCGCTCTCTTTAAAAAAAATTCAGTAGAACCATAAATCAATTTGGTGTGGCCGCATGGGCTATTTCTAATTATCTTAGCACAGCCTAATACCTCATGGCAGTAATTAGCCCTGTCTCTATTTGGTTAGTTAGACGATATATCGGCCCATGCTTTGACATGTTCTCCGTTGGTGAGCGGGCAGCAGCATCGGGACGTAATAATCGGTATAATACGCAATGTTGTGGATACATGCGTGACCGTATGAAATAGAACAATTGTATCGAAAAACATCTTATTCTAATTTATAAACAGACATTAACTAAATTGTACACATACCTAAATAGAGCAGTGCAAGTATAGGTACGAAATAATTATAAGCAACAAATCCCTCGGAGAATTAAATCTCTGGAATATTTAACAACCAGCTTGTCGTGATACCAATTTGAACGTAAATTAATTATCTGCGAAAAAAAGATTTATGCAGGAAACCTTGACTCGAAGATATATATTTGAACGTATATACGTGACATGGATGGAATATTTTTGACTTTGTTAGTTGTTCTCATTTAAATTTAATATATCAGCGGTGGTATGGGCATACATAGTACATGAGCAGTCAATGTAATTATGAAACATGATTGTCGGTGACACGACACAGCTAGTTACGCTCAATGGTACAGGTATGATGGCCTTACTTTTGTTCACCCTTACTTCTAACCAAGTTATAGTAATTTGATAAATCTAGTCCCACATTTACATAATAGCATTAGTTGCATACATCAATATACATGGCCTCCGTTTCTGTCGCAGTATGTGCATCATTATATGATTATCCAGTTTAGTGCCCTGCAGATAGTTGTTTCCAAACTGCTATTGTTTTGTAATTGTTGTCTGTTGTGTGTCAATACAAAATACACCTATCATGGACGTACCTGGACAATATTGAAGTATACGCCAAGTGTGAGCATCGTAGTAGCGAAATGACAAGCGAGTGGGGGTATGTGTGGGAGTCCCCCCCCTCCTACCGGTGGGAGTTTGAATTTTTTTTGGAAAATTAGTAGGCAAATTGTGCGTTTTCATGCTATATTTCAGTATTAATATGGCATTTTCTTTGTCATTAAGAGTGTTAATTATAAAAATATGCGAAGGAATAATGTAAATTACAGTGTCAAACAACTGATATATTCGGGCGAATTTTCCAATTACCGCCCCCCCCCCCCCCCTCAGCCTTCAGTTTTTTTTGCATTTTTAGGAACTTTTATTACACCTTTTCCGACGAATTGTACGCATTGGCGTACGTGCGAATGACTGGATACGTGCCTGACTATATGATCATATCCTTAAAAGGAGAAGTTTCATCGTTAATTCCAACTATTCAGTTAACTGTTGTAAAATTAATAAAACTAATAGCATCCAACGTAAAGTCTGAATATTAGTGCGATTATTAACGTCATCGTCTTATATGACACTGAACTGTTAATTATAGGCGTATTAAATGTTACATGGTTTGTATGAACATTGGCTGAATATGTAACAAAGCTGCTACTACGAAATTGCATAGTCCCCATCGTATATCAAATTCAGATAAGTTTAGCAATATTAAAATAGCTACCGGCTGGTATATTGAGACTGTATTTAAATTGACACTAAATTGCAAAGCACGAACTCACAGTCTTAATAATACTACAGTACATTATCTGAATCTACACGCGAATTTTACACTTGTTATGCCATTCGGCAAACCTCGGCCAACTTCGTCCAGTGCCTCGGATGTTCGTTAGGCACTACTTTCGTAAATACCATTCGAATATCATGAAAACAATATGGCGGCGTGAACGATGAAGTGCTTGAGTGCTGATGAAACGGGATTAGAAACTATATGAATATTTACATATGTGAGTTTTTAAATAGAAATGACAACAATAATCTATCTCTTACGTGAATTTATCGAAGTTATTGGAGTTATAAATCCGTTTTACGATAACTATTTTTTGACTGCACAAAATATTGAATTTTGCCACATAGTGCTCCGCCTGACATACACTAGAGGATGTTCGTAGAGTAACGAAGTGGTACGGAAATATCCGAGAGCTGTCGAGAATGTTGTTATTTGTGTATCTGTTAGTTCAGGCAGATACTATTCCTGAGGTGATATGTTGTATTAAGAAAATGTATTAAATACGTTATCAATACTCTTAGAAGTAGGATCGGACTTAGGGAACTCAAGGTTATACAAAACGATCTTCTTACGAAAACATATGGGGTGTTTTTGTTATGTCTAGTCCTTTAGAATCGAATGGCTTATCCAGTGTAAAAAGAGACCCTGGCAGCTGTTTATGATCCTCTGATCTTAGTTTATCTTTAAATTGCTCTAGATGTTCGAATGATATCTGAAGTTTTATAGAAATACCCATTTACTTAACTCTCGAAATAAATAAATCGTAACTCTCGGCTTATTTTATAACGAATGTCCATTTTTTTGTCATTATATCCACAATGTAAAACCCTACACTTTTCTTGAAATAAACAAGTGTCGTGAATGTTCTAGCTATTCGTGTAGCAGGGAATCGCATACTATGACCGGGGAAAATATATCAACATTAAAACAAGAAACTAAAGTGTCAAGTACAGAATGATGTAAGGGTCATCGTATATCGTAGCAGTAGTAGCGTAATAAATATTACATTTTAATAATGACTGATTAAGCGATATCAGCTATTCATCACGTGTTTATAATGTGTCACTTGACCATCAGTTATTGACTAATGTCTTGTAGGATGTTGTATTCTTGGGGTCTGTGTGTGGATGCAGGTATATGGCGTTCCATAGAACAAATTAACCCCTCTTAAAGATGTATCTGGCTCATCTGAACCTTAAATGTTTTAATGGGCTTCATCTAGTAATGTTGTTACATAGCCTAAAACATCATTAATAAGAACCATTGCCATGTATAACCGTTTAAAAAATCTTGTTAAAAACCTGGAAGTTTTTTTAATTTCATGATGAAACAAACGACTTTTTTCTAGAAATACAGAGAAATACATGTTCAATGTATTCTGTGATTATGCATATTTATTGAAGTATAAATAGATACAGTAAATTTTTCATGTTTGTTTATGTAAACAAATGTACAAAGAATGAGCATAGTATATCTTTAAACATCATGTTTATTGCGGTCCATTTTTATTCGAAATATTATGTTCTGTTAAATTAAACCATGACTTCCATGTTTTTTGTTTCCTTTCAGTGGAAAATTGTATTTACGTTTCTGGTTAATTAGAATCAGTTTACATTCAAAATGTCAATTACATAAAACCACTACAAATTAAGGTGCGATTAAAAAGTATTCTCGAATATATGTAATCGATATTTCAGATGTAGATCAACATAATTTTGTTTTAGAGAAAAGCTAAACTAATTTAAAGTATATGTATATCTATATATTCAAAACGTCTGCCCAAATTAGTTGGGGATTCTAAATTGGTGAAGCAGTGCATCTCCGCAAATCTCACCATCACTATATTGCGCAAATTAATTAAACCGTGTTCGAATATTCCATCTTAGGTTCTCAAACACGCACTAGTCGCAAGAACATCTCGATTATTATTCAGTTGTTATACTTAAAACGTTTCAGGCTACTCTGAATCGGAGATTAAATGTCGAATTTGATAGTCATTTTTTTTTTCATTGCTCTATCAGCATGTATTGCCTGATATTGTGATAGAAACAATTTGATATTCCGACATGTCATTTAATTTAGCCTGCAGGTATAGTATCTGCATGAAACTAGATGCTGATTGCGATTCAAGCATTTCTGAGTAACACCAAGAACAGTTTCATTGATTGGAATTTTCATTTTAATAGTTTGTAGAAACGACCAACTTAAGTTTGAATGCATTTATAATCCAAAATAGTGTAAGTCGCTTGCACACCCACCACCACATTCGTATTTACCAAGGGAGCGCCTGACGAATTAGTTTCAAACTTCTAAAGATATTCAACTATGTATTTAGAATGCTACAGTGTGATCCATTTTTACTAGCCAATCTTCAATAAATAATGAAATTCAAATTAGCCGTACATGTAATCAGTCTCGCCAAAAGGGCTATATTAGCAAAATGGACACTTTTCTAGACAGTGATTTGGTGTCCATATTTTGATAGATATCATAATAGCACTACTCTTGTATAACGATATCATAATCGTGTTTAATTGAATCCGGTTTGTCAGTGTAATATTGTTTTTTTTGCTCTCTTAGCTTGCCCTATTATGTACTTCCCCAATTCCATCCATTAATCCCCCCTTGTTGTCCGGTGCAATTATCCAATGTTGCTGTTTGATAATCTCCAAGACAATTCCTTACTTCCACATTCTCATAGATGGTTGCCCACACACATCCTCAACTTCTAAGGTTTTAGTATTTTCACTGACAGTTCCAAGCCTTTAATTCGCTGTATGGTTATTTCTGTTTGTGTTTTGAATGTATTTTATATTTCCCTTTCCCCTGTGCAATTATGTTGCTATATATAGTGTTAAAGTTATTTCCTGCCCAGTTTCGGCTTATTGCCGCCAGCTGCCTTGACTTGTCCTGTGATATGTTCCATCCATTAATCCCCCCTCCTTCATTGTCCACTTTGATTCTCCTAGTTATTCCTTACTGTCTGCCAGGTCATTCCTTGGGTCTCTGTTCCTTAACGTATGTACCCTTTAACCTCATCAAGTGCCCTATGTCTTATGGATTGTTGTTTTCCCGGAGGTCTGCGTGGGGAGGCACTGTCTTATGTTTGTGGCGTTCCCTGTAGCTGCTTATTCTCTCTCTTTTCGTAAGCCGATGTTCTCCTGATATCTTTAATGGGAGACATGGTCCTGTAATAACTCCTTATCATTCCTTTACAAACACTGGTTAGAACAATTAAAATCTGAAAAAAATGTTATTCGATATTTCAGCTAAAAGCTTCTTTCCATGACAAATATTCATTTCGCTTGCTTGAAAATGGTTTTAAGACGGAATATTGGATAAGGATGAATTTTAATAAATCAACGATGCTCGTATGTTCCAATTAGCAATGTATTCCGTCCAGGTATTATCTTATTATGTTTAAATTGCATTAATCGGCTTATTTATACGATATAGTAATGAATAAATTTCAAATATTTCGTAATTGTAAACATAAACAGTGGATGTAAATATTATGAGTTTCGGTTATTGTTCCTTTTTGTGTTTAAGATGTATGTTAAATTTCCCTTTCCCCATGTGCAATTCTTTCGATTTATATAGTGTTCGTGTTATACCTTTGCACTTCCTGAAGTGCCTGATGTTTTATGGACTGTTGTTTTCCCGGTGGTCTGTATGGAGATGCATTGTCTTATGAGGTTTTCCCTGTAGCAACATAGTATCTCTTTCATTCCACCACTAGTATCAGAATGGATACTCTAAAATGACCCCTTTATTTGATTTTTCTTCTACATATTCTAGCTCACATTTCATTTTGGTTTTCTTTCCTATCTCTGCCTTTTTGTTCGTCACGAACTAAAAAGAACGACATTTAAGTATAGAACATTACGCAGACTACTGGAATGAGTTATATCATGTCATTAATATACAGGTTGTTCTATCTTGTCCAATGAGTACGATTTCTGTGATTGTCAAAATGATTATATGCGCGCTGGATAAACTTTAATGAATCTCCTTAATCTTCATGTTGAATACGCATATCTTTGTTGGTCCATTGCTATGTTAAGAGCGACAGTTGCATATATTATTGTGCATTTTTACTGAACAGTTTTCACTACTCCGTTCGAGCGGATGTAATCGTTACTTAGCTTGATAATTGTTTTTCAAATTATACTAAGTACGGGTGATTTACGTAATAAATCACTTGACGTATTTCGTATATATTTTGTATGTGACTCAGACTCTACAATGATCTGAGTTTACATCAACAACTCGGCTGTTTTCATACATGAACCATTATCATGTATCACGAAACTTAATGATCAATAAAATGCATTTATTATATGTTTTTACATTCAACTTTGGTTATTTGTATTTTAATTACGTAACTATATGTTGTTTTCCGAAGCGCAATTGAAATACCAAATAACACATTAATGTCTGAAAATACATCGTGCAATTGCATGGACACATCGCTAGACTCAAGGATAAAGGAGCTAAAGTACCGATAAATACATTTAAGAATAATGAGGTACACTTATATATTTTTATTCATTGAAGTGTCATGGTTTCATTGGTTTAGATTTTCAAGGCATTACACATTTTAAATCTTCATAATCATCACGTGATGATGCGGATTGAATTTCATGACAGTGCCTTTGTTACATTGAGCTAATGTTCACGCTCAATTGTTTGTTTACCATGCATATACGTTGTACCTTAACACTACCGTGTTTGAATCTTACTGGTTTTAATAACCCAGTGTTTTTGCTGACAGTTCCAAGGCTGTAATTCGCTATATGGTTGTTGTTTCTGTTTGTGTTTTGAATGTGTTTTATATTTTCCTTTCCCCTGTCACTTTATTTAGCGTTCAGGTTGTTTACTGCCCAGTTTCGGCCAATTGCGGCCAGCTGTCTTGACTTGTCCTGTGATATTGTCCATCCATTCATCCCCCCTCCCCCTTCCTTCACTGTCCACTTTGATTCTCCTAGTTATTCCTTGTGGTCTGCCGAGCCATTCCTTGTGCCTCTGTTCCTTAACATGTATACCCTTTGACCTCCTTAAATGCCTTATGTTTTGTGGATTGTTGTTTTCCCGGAGGTCTTTGTGGGGAGGCACTGTCTTGTGTATGTGGCGTTCCCTGTAGTTACATATTCCCTCTCTTTTGATAAAGTAAAGACGAACAATTTCTTGCAACTTTCCTCTGATGTCTGGCAGTATTGTCCGAAAAACTACATCGTGCGCGTTATACCTGACCATGAACTCATGATTTATCATGTGATGAGCGTATCATTCCTTTATAGAGCTGATAGTGTTGCTGCATTTGAACTATTACATTGCAATTTCCAAGGCGATACTCCTATATTCAACCATTGCTAATGTTTGCGTATTGTGTTGCTGTTGACTTCGTGATTGTTTACATACGTATATACTTTGTCATGTCTGTTTGTGAGTTTTTGGATGGCTGCACAGTACGTAGGTGGCATTTCCCTCTCCGCTTCTCTTGATATTGTTAACATCTTTGTTTCTTGTCATGTTTCTTTGTGCTTTTTGGGTTGCTATGCTCTTTGAATGTCGAATTGCCTGCTTGACTTCCTCATTTATTTTACTCCAGTCAGTTTTAGATTGATGAACTCTCATGTTCTATTTTGGATAAATTCGGGCTTCGATTACAGACACATTATTGTTTGTAAGATGAAAGTTATACCACTTAATGTACCACACAATGTTCGAGATGGTTAGATTTATATTGTCATTTATGAACCTTGAGATGTTACAGAAATCTTAAAGTACGTCGAACTCGTAGAATTTCCAGACGATCGGCAATTATATTTTTCTGATAAAGTCAAACTTTGATTGGTTTATATGTTTTACTGTTACGCTTTCCATAATTGTTTGACAGAAACAGTAAATAAGAATCAAATTATCCAAGTTTTGAACTTTGTCAATGGATTATGTATTTATAAGCCGAAGCCAAATATTGCTGTCAACAGCGTTCCTTAGATCGATAGGATTTCGGAACATTTACGGAGTTATTGAATTGTAGGGAAATTACCATCTTCTGGAGTTCATGCATGTGTGAACCAAGTCTCATTAATCAGTCATTTAACATAAACATTCAATATGTACGTTATGCGGCCGTATTTACAGAAACTGTTTGCTTAATGCTACAATGAATATGATTGGTATCAAATGCTACATTGTATATTCATTGTTTACCAAGCACTGAGTAATAAGTGAAGACGAAGGTTTTTTATACTGTAACAATTTAATGATTAAAATGGAATTGGATTTCTTACGATGTCTGTATATTTATTCGTGCTAGAGAATTGGCATGTTATGAAGTGTTGTCATTCAAAATGAAACTGTATCGACAACCGTATAATCAATGTTTCTGTAAGCAACAAACCGGATAACAAGACGAACATAGGAACACTATAGTGTAATTTTCATGTCGTTTTTCCGTTAGCTTAATATGAAATAAATCTATTGAAGCCTGTGCCATCTTAAATATATATTATTTGTTGTAAGTGTTGTCGAACTAACTAATTGTGAATGCTCAATGCCACTGTCTGTGTAGTTATAAAGACTATTAAATTCCTTTTTCTACATATATATGTAAAGACATATTCGTCATCATATTGTTTTACTACTTGCTAATACAGTCGGACCTCGGTTATTCGAAAACCTTCAATCCAAATACTTGGTATCATCCGAACTAAAGATTAGGTACCGATGTATCTTCTAAGGCACCGCGAATTGAAACGGGCTAGTCAAAACCATATAGTATTAGAATTAAAATTTCGGACGCGATAATTTCGAATTAACGACGTCCGATTGTATTTTGATATTTAATTAATATAGACTAGTACTTCTTTTCATCTGATTCTCGGCTAACGCTAACAAACCATTTATCTACGTCGTGTCAATCATATGTGTAATTATAATGATTGTATTCTTACTACAAGTGAAAAAGCATGGTCCAATCATAACAAGAAATATCTTGATACGGTCGGTGCAATTTGAAGGGTAAGATTTGTTACGTAACATTAAAAAATGTTACGATTGCTGGTCACTCCAGATATACAATAGATTTCGGTAGATTCACCGAAATTCAGTTGATTTCGATGAGGTAATGTACCCCTTATCAAAAGATTAACAAATCTTCTTCAATGTTACAAACGCTGTTCAGTTATGGAGAAGTTGGTTTGGTGGTTAACGTAATATTTAATTGGTTTACACAGCACTGATATGCAAATAGCAAAGCCATTTTAGTACGACTGCGCCAAAAGAAATATTTCATTACATTAATCCCTGGCTTACGAAAAGCATGAGCATGGTGTCAATATTGCTTAAGCTATTATACAATTTCCGCAACAACAGACAAAGTCACATTCTTTACGAATATTTACTAAATACACGAGGACTGGAAGCTTTACATTAACCACAATAGATAAACTATCGCTTAATGGTCATAAAAATTTCGACATCAAACGTCAATGCTTGATGTTTGAGTTTAGTATAGTTTGTATTTAGCAATCAGTGTCCCCGGTGATAACATGTGGTTTGATAATATCTGACTTAACGTCCATATTACTATTTGATAAAAAATAATAGCATACCAGTTGTAGCGTGATATATGTAAACAATCATGTTAAGGTCTTCTCTTAACTTGATTAGTATTGGTTATTTGATAAAATCCGTCTACTGAGGTGTCTAATGGATGAGCTTGCCAAATAAACACATTGCACGTGGATGCCCTCAAACGTAAATGTCAAGAACATTTGTAAAGTCAACTCCATCATTACGATTATCTAAAAGTTCAAAATAATTTCGCAAAGGAAACTGTTGGATCAAATTATCGCGTAAAAATATAGATATTTTTTAACAAATATCCGTTTTCTGTTTTACAGAATAAATCCAAAGTCAATTATCTTTGCCATCGGTTTGATGTATTTTATATTAATATCCACACTGAGTGTTGATTGTCATGAAAACCAATACGTTAGAACATTCAACGATGTCAGATGTCAGTATGTGTCCCCAGCATCAGTGGAATACTGAATGTTTTGTTCCGATGTAAATGACATCATTCTGACAAACGAGACTCAGCAGGATGTCGGAAATCTTTGACATTTGATTTGTGAGATTCTAAAGATTTTTTCAGAAAAAACTACCACGACATGTTTAACATGTTTGTCCAAGCCCAGTTTGTAAGATTTGTTGGAAGCATTGATGTTTGTGGTGGCTTTTTAGTTATGTTTAGGTGCAGTAACGGCTTTAACAATGACGTCAAATAAATTCACCCAGGAAAAAGCCATTTTAATTGTTCAACAATCACCAACAGGCATTCATGGATATACAAGACCTTCCGGTACATTTCCAAATTGATATTAAATCTAAAGTCGTTTTCCTTCAGTTAAATTTGATACGCAATATCGATTGTGAAGTTCCAAATGGCAATTACACGCACTGTTGCAAAACACTGCCCTTTACATTTATCACTATTTTATCGAAGCTAAATCAATTACAAAACCATACGTTCGTTTACCATATCACTGCTGTACATTGCGAGATAACATATTGTCAATACATAACATTGCACATATTGATTGCGACTTTTCTAATTGCAGAAACTCCATTGAGATTACAGTGACTTCAAGAGACGAAAAATACACATCACCTCTTTAGTGCCAAATTTGTTAAATAAATGAGGAATTAATCGCATTGGCCGATAGCGGATGAAATTCATGCTTCGGGGAGACATCCAAAACATCTTTGAAAGTGACATTAGTTGTTTAGTTTTTTTTATTCAAGGAATGATTTAGACACCAATAAGACGACGAGATATTTAAAAGGAATAACGTGTTTTAAAAATGCAATAATTGGATTTGTCAATTCACTGCGATTATTTCGTTTGTTGGAAGTGATCTAAGGAACGCATTGAAATAAATCCGAGTTATACCGTGTCAAATCAGATTGTAGTTAAAACACCCACGTGACGTTCAATGGGATGTTAGAGTTGTCATATTTATGGAATCAATCGAGGGCAAAATATGAACATTGTATTAATTCTCTGTTTTGATATATTCCAATTTACTTCTTATCGATTCCGCAAAAGCACTAATGTTTTCTTGCCTCATCAAAATTAATATCCGAACAAAGCCAATATGTGCTTGAGAATGTCTTGATCCGGGCAACAAATTATATACCACACATTGTATGGAAATCAAATTCGGGATATATGCTGTAAAATATTACCAACGAAGAAACAGAGGGAACGAGATTGATCGAAAATCAAATACATCACTTTGTTTTATGGTAAACACCATAGCAACACGAATATAGACGCTTTTCTTTTCATATTTGCAACTTAGCAGGTCAGAATTGGAATACAAATTGAAACACCACCATCATATTTCTCTCTGAGATGGCATATATGATATTCATTAGATGGTTTTCTCGATTTTGTTTCCTATGTATGACCCTGTCTGTTTGTTTTGTGAGCCCTGAAGTGGAAAAGAGTATGTATGCAAAAGTTCTCTCTTCGAAGATAGTGCGTACCAAATATGGACAAATGAGAGGAGCACTTGTTGAGTTCCAAGACACAACTTTAAAGCCAGTTGTGATGTACCTTGGCCTACAGTTTGCATCATCTCTGAACTCGAAAATGAGGTTCATGCCACCTGTGAGCACTGCAGAAAAGTGGAAGTCAGTCCGTGTTGCGTTCCAAACGCGTGCAGTTTGTCCACAAGAACAAATAGTTGAAGAAGAACTCAAAGAGAAGATGCCACAAGGCGACGTTGAGAAACTGAAGAGAATTGCTCACTTCTTGATACAGCAGAAAGAAGAATGTTTAACATTGAATGTCTACGTTCCAACAGGTAAGTTGTTATGTAATTGACGAAATATCTCCATTCAACAAGTAGCATGCAACTGCCGAACTGCTTCTGTATGGATAAAGTTCATGTTGATATGTAATTATGTATGTGTAAAGCCAAACATATAAAATAGTACGTAAATAACGACCGTCATACTGTTACGGTCATGTTCATGTACAAACCAAATATATCAAAGCGCTCCATAAAGGCGCTGTTGAGATATAAATGACTTCAGAACATATCAAGCGGCATTTGACTGTTGACTACTTTTGTATGAGGAAAACATCACAATTTATATGTCTCAAATGTTGCATGTATCAACTGATCTGAGGGCATTCATATATTGCTTTGAGATGTCCCTTTTACAACCAAACCGGTATTTGTGTTTTCATTTAAATGACTTGACAAACAGATACACACCTAATATGTAGTTGGTGCAATACTTGGATGTTATACGATCGTTTTAATAGATTTTTTCGGATAAAAGACGTCATAAAATCAATAATATTGTAGGCGCATTGTTAACAATATATTGACATGTGTACTAGAATTTTGAATATAGTCACAGTAGTGTTTATAGTAATTATATATATTCATGCTATAGCACTTAACTTCTAAATATCTAAGCATTCTTTATTTGCTATACATTGCCAGAAACAAAGTGACATTGTGTAATTGTAATGTTAAAGTAAAAAATACGTCGCATTGCCAGTTCCTTATAGATTCAACAATGGCTTTGAACGTTAAGATACCATTAAACACTTTTCTACCGTCATTGGTTGAACATCATAGGGTGTATGAATGCACTTCGCAAACATATAATGCCAATGTTTTCTCACTAACGATTCTGTCCAACACAAAGTGCGTCTAATCAACACCACCACGATTAGTTTCTTTTATCAGTTTATATCCCGATTTTATGGTCTGTCTGTGGCAAGAAGAATTGTACGCCATGTAATGTAATGACGCTTACGATGCTATTATCCTACGATCGTGGAGAGAACCAATAACCTCGTATACTGTAGATTGGTGTTTGCGGTCTGTAAATCACCATAGAACATCGATAGAATATCACAATTACAGCATTGGAACTTACTTATTGTATTCTTGACAAATTAATTCGCTTATAAGGGTGTATTAAAGTTCCACCATTGTGAGGTTGTTCCACGCACTATTTTTTATTAGGCAAATCATCTCGTGTTTGTTCTTTATTTACTCTCGTGTAGTAACACATTATCCATCACTACATTTGAACCGGATTCAAAAGTGGCATTAAGCCAATAACGTTGCTTGTTAAAATTTAATTCTAGATAACAAGTATAAATTAATTACACACATTAAACCATGGGCCAGGAATTATAACAGTCTCTTTGTATTAACTATAAGAACGGACTTGGGTGAGACTTGTTGTGGAGTTTTGAATTTGAAAAATGGGTCCGACAGTATAACAAAGTACATGTATAACTAATTACACACGTTAAACACTGGGCCCGGAATTATAACAGTTTCTTTGTATTTGACATAAGATGTTTTTTGGATTAGTTTTGTTGTGGAGATTTCAATTTGAGGTAAAAAAGAATTCAAATAGTACCCTAGTGCATAGCAAATGTCCTTTGAGTTAGACGATCTTCGGAAGCAGATATTTAAATGGAAGAATTCAGTTAGTGGTGACGGCTATTATTCCGGTCCTAAATGTAGTACAACATTATTTAGTATGTGCAAAATGATACGGGACTCGTACTTTTTGCTCAGTGAAAAAAATATGGTGTTCCGCATTACGTTCTTCTAGACGAAAATATATATGATTTAATTTCAAATACGTCCATAGTTTATTGCCATGTCGGATTGCCTTGGTTTCTGTTAAATCTAAACACAATACATCAACACTCTCTATTTGAAGCAAATACTTCAGACTGCATAACGACAAGTAAATATCGAGATATTTTTCAACTCCGCGCTACAGTCGGCCCATTGTCGGTCACCTCCATCAAATGATATTCCGATATTGTCTTGATGTTTGCTTTATCCGTCGAGAGTGTGAACTAATTTGTCAGTAAACCTTGAAATTCAAACTTGATTATGTGAAAAGCGCGTGTTTCTGTTCATTGTTGTATCACATTTAAAGCAAAACGTACAAAAAAATCGGACGAAAGAAATGGGATTATTATTGATTTTGCTTCGCTCTACAAGGGAGATTCCTTTATCCAAATATTCAATAACCCGTTCACAAATACCTCTTATATTGTTTTATACACATTATCACGTCTTACTAGATGCATAATTGTGATGTATGCCCAATTGATGACAAAGTGTGGCGCTAAGATATTCAGAAATTAAAGACACTTCTGAGATTTATTTTGGTTTCAAGCGAATATGTTATGACAAAATCTAACATACTTCGGCACACGCGTCTATAATTATCCATTATTTAGCAGATTAATACGGGTGCATGCTGTCACTGGGAATAATTATTACACTTATTAAGGAAGGTTTATTACACGCAGAGAATGCCAGAAAAATCAACACTTCCTCGTTCATACAGTTTGTGTGTTAAACTCGGTCGTCATTTTGTTACAAGCTTTACTGAGTTCGCTAATATGTAGTCGGCTGCATTTCGATAGAAACTTTGAAGTCGATTTGTAATAAGCGTACAATATATACTAAAGAAGTCGAGTATTTTCGGCGCAGTCGTACTGACATGGTTTTGCTATTTGCATATCAGTGTTGTGTAAAGCAATCAAATATTACGTTAACCACTAAACCAACTTCCCTTCAACCGATCAACGTATGTAACCTTGACGCGGATTGGTTAACCTTTCGATAATAGGTACGCTACCTAATCGTAAAACAATAAATATCGGTGAAAGTACCGAAATCCATTTTTGAATCTTGAGTGACCAGCATCGTAACATCTCGGCAGTTTCTTCAAATTGCGCCAACTATCTTTGTTTAAGATATTTCTTGTTTTCTATTCAGTAACGTTTTCTATGTTGAAAGGCATTATTGCATGAAAGGGCATTATTACACAATTGTATAAACATCTATGCAACACTGACAATGGCTGCACAGGGCTTTCCACACCGACACATTTATTTAAATTTGGAAATGTCATGAAAAAAAGGGATGTCAACGAATGGCAATTGTGGTATTCAAATATTCGGTCAACCTCCCGAACGAATATTCGAACTTTATGCTTATCAATTTTGTGTTTTGAACGGATCACTTAAGTTGTAAAATCCCCACATTTACTAATTACTATTTTCAAGAGTGTTATTTCTCTCTTGCCTCAAAATATACAATATGACATGTCAAATAATACCTGTAGATAGTATTTTCACTCGTAAAATGTCATTCAATGCGAGAATACCTATTATTTAAACTTAATACACTTTTTCAGCTTTTATATTGAAAATATATATGTTATCGACTATTCGAATGTATTCGAATATTCGGACGTACAAACGAATATTCGAATATCCGAATATTCGTTGACAACCCTAATAAAAAATGACGTCGTATGTATTGATAAAAACTGGTCTGGAAATGAGTACATTCAATATATTTGATAACAGGACAATATATTGGTTGACATATGCATTAGTTATCTCTCATTGTGCTTTTGAAATGGATTGGGCGAGTTTGACATGGCATTTCTCGCTCGACGTTATCATTCATGTTAAACGTAGATTCTCTATTAAAAAATATGCTACATCATAATATTGAGAGACATACTCTTAAAACGTTGCATCGTAAAACAATCCTGGAACTGTAAAGCATGAGTTCGATGCAGGTACTTCCTATGCTGGCGCTAACTCGGCGCGTAGGTCAGGTTAGAAAATACCGGTATCGGACGCTTGAATATTTGGTTTTGGTAAACATGTAAGAAAAGTGACAATGCAGTGTTGTAGAGTACATCTGTTTGAAGTAAATTACTACCATTTTTCTCACATTTAATACTAAGGATTCTTTGACATCAAAATCAGATATGTACCTTTAGCATAACATCTTAAGTTCATGTTGTACCGTCAAATCGGACACATATCCATATTAATAAATCCGATCTATGTATTCATAGGATGTGAACTGTAATTAATTTGTCAAATTCCTTCAATTAATGACCAGTTTACATGTCAAGATAGCTATTAAATGACTGCGCATATCCAATTACCTTGGAATAGTTACACCTTCCCTGACTATGATATCAAGTCAGAGTTCTGAGATACAGATATATACTGTAATTAATTCTTTGTCTAGTGTTACACTGATACATTCTAAGTTAACCACCAGTGATGATCTACTGTATATGGATAGCGTATGGTACGAAATGGCTTGATTTCAAGCTTACCTAATTATATCGAGGGGTTAGAGCCAGAATCAACCATCTCCATATGCATTTATTAAGGAGATGGTTGGTTCTGGCTCTAACCCCTCGAAATTATGTTCGTTTATGACAGTTGTGCTTTATTCATGCGAAGTAATTTCGTCGCATTAATGTCAGTACCCCATACCTTGTGTTTCGTCTTTTTGATAACTACAACTTTAAATGTTTACCCCTCTGTAGAGAATAGCTACATACGGGGTTATGGAATTGCATTTCATTAAAGTTATGTGTATTCCAGAACAATATAGGTAGAACAGATAGAAAGAGCTTGAAACGACCGTTTTAACGATACCAAATACTCAAACCCGCGAACAAATGAGTTACAGGGTTCTGGAAATAAGGCGACAATTGTTTAATGTTTGGTATGTAAACGATTCATTGAGCAGTCAATTGTCCAACAATCTTGTTCGGAGCTTCTCTTCCTGTGGTCCTAATGTATGAGCTGTGGCGTACTGTACTTGTTATCTGACTCAAGAAATAAAAACCATGTCATAATCACTAATAAACATAATACATATTTTATATCGGTTGTGCGTTACGGTGGCATAGAGGTGACATGTGTGAAACTATTTGTATCTGGTGTCCACGACTTAGTATGTCGTGGGAGCGAGTTATTAAGTCATGGGCATGAATTGAAAATAATTTCACACATTGTCACCTCCATGCCACCATAGTTTGTCGCTAACTTTTGAAGTTATACAACGCCAGTGAAATAACTAATATTTGTTCATTTTATGTCAATGTGTGTTTGGTTATGACGTGTGTAAAGTAGTTTCATTCGCTGTACCATAAGAATAAGTGAAACCGTAAATTATTCTAAGTTATTCGTATATATCTGTATGTTCCTTTGTAATCAGTGTGTTCTCCAAAATTCATTATATTTAGGGCGAAAAAAGTTTTGAAAACATGACAAATGTTTAGTCCATAGATGCATGACACTGCTACATTTGTTCAATTTCCGTTTGCAGCAAATTTATCAAAACTAATTAACGTGCGGTGGATTTCCAGAAGGATGTTCGTATAATGATATATAAAATGTATCAGACGACTATTTAAACTTACACATATCCGATTGAATTGCCCTGGAAGTTATATTTGCAGACAAAATTAATTTACTGATACGTTGTTTCTTAAACGGTCGGGTTCTTGATTGATATTGTCTGCAGCTTTCCGTGTTCACTGTGGTAGTGAATGTGTATGAAACATAATATTTTAAGTCAGAATTAAATTGAAAGAGAAAGGATAATGTCATGATGGAAATCGATGCAATATGATAAAAATGCCAGCTATATGTCATCACATTACAGGCTGAAGCTTTATCAAGGGAACGAATTGCAGAACGATCATGTCTCGAAATCTGAATATACTAAAAATGGGTACCCGTTGTTCAGCGATAAGTCTTGCTGTACACATAATGCGTATATCACATATCTAATCATGTCGTGGTTCCAGGCCAGGATTGCCTCTATATGTTGTGGTTCCTGTCAGGATGGCCTCTGTATGTTGTGGTTCATGCCAGGATGGCCTCTGTATGTTGTGGTTCATGCCAGGATGGCCTCTGTATGTTAAAGTTCATGCCAGGATTGCCCCTATATGTTGTGGTTCGTGCCAGGATTGCCCCTATATGTTGTGGTTCATGCCAGGATTGCCCCTATATGTTGTGGTTCATGCCAGAATGGCCTTTGTGTGTTGTGGTTCATGCCAGGATTGCCTCTATATGCTGTTGTTTATGCCAGGATGGCCACTGTATGTTTTGGTTCATGCCAGGATTGCCTCTATATGTTGTGGTTCATGCCAGAATTGCCTCTATATGTTGTGGTTCATGCCAAGATGGCCACTGTATGTTGTGGTTCATGCCAGGATTGCCCCTATATGTTGTGGTTCATGTCAGGATTGCCCCTATATGTTGTGGTTCATGTCAGGATGGCCCCTATATGGTGTTGTTCATGCCAGGATTGCCCCTATATGTTGTGGTTCATGTCAGGATTGCCCCTATATGTTGTGGTTCATGTCAGGATGGCCCCTGTATGTTGTTGTTCATGCCAGAATGGCCTTTGTGTGTTGTGGTTCATGCCAGGATTGCCTCTATATGCTGTTGTTCATGCCAGGATTGCCCCTATATGTTGTGGTTCATGCCAGGATTGCCTCTATATGTTGTGGTTCATGCCAGGATTGCCTCTATATGTTGTGGTTCATGCCATGATTGCCCCTATATGTTGTGGTTCATGCAAGGATGGCCACTGTATGTTTTGGTTCATGCCAGGATTGCCTCTATATGTTGTGGTTCATGCCAGGATGGCCCCTGTATGTTGTGGTTCCTGCCAGGATGTCCTCTGTATGTTTGGGTTCCTGCCAGAATGTCCTCTATATGTTGTGGTTCCTGCCAGGATGTCCTCTATATGTTGTGGTTCCTGCCAGGATGTCCTCTATATGTTGTGGTTCCTGCCAGGATGGCCACTGTATGTTTTGGTTCATGCCAGGATGTCCTCTATATGTTGTGGTTCCTGCCAGGATGTCCTCTATATGTTGTGGTTCCTGCCAGGATGTCCTCTATATGTTGTGGTTCCTGCCAGGATTGCCCCTATATGTTGTGGATCTTACCAGGATGTCCTCTGTATGTTGTGGTTCCTGCCAGGATGTTTCTCTGTATGTCATGGTTCCTGCCAGGATGTCCTTTGTATGTTGTGGTTCCTGCCGATGTCCTCTGTATGTTGTGGTTCCTGCCAGGATGTCCTCTATATGTTGTGGTTCCTGCCAGGATTGCCCCTATATGTTGTGGTTCCTGCCAGGATGGCCTCTATATGTTGTGGTTCATGCCAAGATTGCCCCTATATGTTGTGGTTCCTGCCAGGATGGCCTCTGTATGTTGTGGTTCATGCCAGGATGTCCTCTATATGTTGTGGTTCCTGCCAGGATGGCCTCTGTATGTTGTGGTTCATGCCAGGATGTCCTCTGTATGTTGTGGTTCCTGCCAGGATGTCCTTGGTATGTTGTGGTTCATGCCAGGATGGCCACTATATGTTTTGGTTCATGCCAGGATGGCCTCTGTATGTTGTGGTTCATGCCAGGATGGCCTCTGTATGTTGTGGTTCATGCCAGGATGGCATCTGTATGTTGTGGTTCCTGCCAGGATGTCCTCTAAATGTTGTGGTTCATGCCAGGATGGCTTTATTCGTTCCATGACAATACTGGCAGTAGTTAAACTTTGCATGTAACGACATTAGATCCCATAAAACAAATACTTATTTGCATTTTAATTCATATTTCATGATACAAGTATAATGTGTTTTATATCATTGACGTTTGGTTTGGTATAAACGAACTTATTATTGCCTACAATATAACAGACGTCAAAACAATTACAAAAGTGCAGATTATCAAACTACACAACAATAGCAAAACATAACTAGAGAACTTTAAGACAAAACATTGTCCATATATCAAAAAAGTAGACAGTGGCAATACAATGGAACACGATAAATGAGAATTGTCTGGACAACTGAGGTCTATTCATGTGATAATGATAATAAATAATAGCAAATGTCTATCGTCAGTCACCAAGAAACACATTTAGTGGTACAAATATATCATCATAATATTTCGAATTATGTTAAAGGGTAACTATGGCATTTCCCCCCACTTTTTATCGATGCGCAACATTCGTCCCATGGCGACCTACGGACTTAATTATAATTATCACAGACGGAAAATAAATTCAAACCGCACTGAGTCAATCTCTGTTCACAATGTATCGTCCTTGAGCAAACACGTGTTGGAAAATGCACATTTTTGTTCAACCAAATTTATGGTATTTTAGGCGATTTATGTATTAATAAAATATTGTTAAGATATTTAAAACATGACAAATGTTTATTTCGCAACGTTGGATGCACAGCAATTGCTACATTTGTTCAATTGTCGTGTGGAGCAAGTTGATTAAAATATTTGATTCGCGGTGAATTTCCGGGAGAATGTTCGTATAATGATAAGTAAAGCGCATTAGAAGACTGTTTAAACTTACACATTTCCGATTGAATGGCCCTGAAAGTTACATTTGCAGACAAAATTAATTTACTTATACGTTGTTTCTTAAACGGTCGGGCTCTTGATTGATAGTGTCTGCAACTTTCCGTGTTCACTGCGGTGGTACTTATGTATTTTATATGATATAATAACTAAAAATTAAATTGAAAACAGGAAAGATAAATAAATGTCAATATGAAAATCAATGCCATATAGTAAAAATGCCTGCTATATGGCATCGAAATACAGGCTGAACCTTTAGCAAGAGATATAATTCCTTTAAAAGCATGTTTCGAATTCCGAAACTATTGAAAGGGAAGACAATTTGTACCGTGGTTAGTGCTCCTGTACACATAATGCGGATATCATAGATGTGATCCCTTGTCAGGACAAATAGCAATACTAGGGTTGCGTGGGGAGGCACTGGCTTATGTATGTGGCGGTCCAAGTAGCTACGTATTATCTCTATGTTATGTCAGTATGGTCTCTGTACGGTGAGTTACCTTGTCACCAGGACCTTGTCACCAGGACCTTGTTTGAATTTACGACCATTGTTTGGCGGATACACGGCTCCACTAGCAAGTCGATTTTGTATCCGGCGTTCCAAAGACATTCCCACTGTGCAGGGACGTACTCAAATTCGATAAAAATACGAGCAATAGTTCAATACTGTATGTGACGACAGTTGTTCGCGTAAACACATTTATTGCTTTGCACTTTAATTCAAACTTTATGAGATTACAATGTGTTTAATATCCTTGACGTTTGCAATTGACAAATTTGCAAATTACCAAAACTGGCTTAAAGGCGAGTTTTTTCTGGGTTTTTACTAAAACGTGATTTTGTCTGGGTTTTTGGACAACAATGTGGGTTTTAAGCGAGTTCTTTTGGAAATAAGTGAGTTAAAAGTTGGTTCAGGTGGATTTTTAAAACCAGCTTAAACCAACTTATCAAGAAGTGGGTTTTAAGCGGTTTGTTTTTAACTCGCTTCTCTGGACAAAGTAGGCTGTGTATGCCTAAACACTCGCTTTTGTTCACTTTATTATATAAAAAAACAACTTCTGAAGAAGTTAAAAAACCCACATTAACTCAGAAAAAAGTATTATTTTCTCTGGAAACCCCATATTTTGGCTAAGCTATTTCGGTAAGCTAAAAGACCTACTTTAAACCCGGTGCCAATTCCATCTTGTTTAACTCGGTTTATACTTATCTCACTTATTTGGGAAGGGTCAGATTTGATGTAAAAAAAACACTTTTGCCTAAAAGAAGAGACACGTACTGACAAACGTAAAAACAATAATTATCATAAAAAGTGCATACACAACAATTGCAAATCGTAACATGGGAACTTTAAGACAAATCATTGTCAATATATCAAAAACGTAGACATTGGCAACGCGATGGAATACGATAATTGGGAATTGTCTGGACAGCCGAAATATATTCATGTTATGTGATAACGATTATAAACAACTGTAAAAGTCTATTGTCAGTCACCAAGAAACACTGTTAGCTGTACAAACAAAGATTATATCATGATAATACGTGGAATTGTGACAAAGGGTAACCGTAGCCTTTTTTCCATTTCTGTATTTTATGGACGCGTGATAAACACGCACCATTCCTGTCACGGGGATCAAGCGATTTTATATTAATTATCACATACGGTAAGTGAAGTCTAACCGAAATGAGTCAAATTTCTGTTCCCAATGTTGCGTTCTTATTCAAACACATATTTGAAAATACTTCACTTATTTGATGACGATGAAATTGTGTGTATCTGCAAGTGTTTATTCATCAGCATTGCAGTGTTTTTAATATTCAGTTGGGACCGTAATCACAAACGTTTTAGGACTGAATCTCAGACTTAGACTTTAAAATTGCAAAAATTAGATTTACAAGCATTTCATTTACATTATATTTAAACGGAAACATGTTTGCCTGATTATTTCTTGTTACTCACTCTACACTTTCGCCATGTGTTTTTCAAAACATATTGCGTAACAAGAACGTAGCAGCAAAATAATAATTAACCATTTTAAAGTCTAAGTCTGAGACTTAGTCTTAATACGTTTGTGAATACGAGCCCTGGACATACGAAACGTTTTAAAGCGTGCACTCAACACGGTATCTTACTAAATGAGGAGGTAACCTGCAGTCAGAAAACAACGATCGTAAGCGAAAACGATGAAATATATACAATGACACTAAGGCCGTATTAATCAAATGACACAAAATGTCCCTCATATATCCTGAATATAAAGTAGCTGTTAAACGCTTTAAGCGGCATCACTGCCTTTGATTCCAACATATACTCAACGACACTTCTAAGTCCACACTTCGATTTTCATGGCTAACTTCGACATTTGTTGGAGTATTTTTATAAAACCTGGTCACAATCTTAACAAAATATTTTATTATATGAAAACATAACAAAAATAACAATCGGATACGAATCCGCTCAACCGTGACAGTTTTACTGCTGCTGGTCGAAATACTCCAACAAATGTCGAAGTTAGCCATGAAAATCGAAGTGTGGACTTAGAAGTGTCGTTGAGTGTAGTGTGATGGATAGTATCCAACTAACTTTATATACAAGCAACCATTTGAAGTAATAAAATTGTCCTTATGTTACACCTGTATCATTTATTTAATCCAAACAGTCGATTTTAATTATCAGTTACAACCGGGTAATTTCCTGAATACAATTGCAAGTTTTCACCGTAATTTTATTGATAAAGTTAAAATGATCCCAACTGAGAATAAACGACCCGCACCAAAATAAGCATCATCGGTTGAAAAACATACTTCATTTCCCTGCTGCTTGATATCGAAGAATCTATGACTTTTAGACTACAAAAAATAAACACAGCTATAATGTAACCTTGACGATCAAAATCAATGTCCTAAAGGTTTAGAAAATGCTGTACAATATCACGATTGTTTCATAAGGAATACTATAAATGTTTGACATATGATACCAATAAGATAATACATATCATTATTTAGGAATCCATATTCAAATAAGCATTTGTAATCATAATAATAATGGTTATTATATTGTATCGTAGATCTAACAAAGATAATTCCTGATTATAAAATAGGAAATCATGTGTTTCAAGAAACTACCTCATACCTCAGCAATATTGTTTTAATAATAGGAAACACATCTTCATAATACAAACATTCTCTCCGCTTTGACGTTATTATTGTATTTTAATCCTTAGAAGTGAAAACATTGACTGCATGGAGGATCGTATTCACAAATTAGAACTATCGTAGACGCAAGATACAGAATAATTCCTGCGAGCTTACTCTTTTCTGAAATATGGATATGTTTGGCAAACTATAACGGTTAAATGTCAGATTGGTATCACGTCTTAATACTACCAGTTTCAATATGAAATCATGTTTTGGGGAACACGAAAAATCGGTTAATGATGCCACCGGGATTCGAACCCGGGTCTCCGGATTGTATGCTAACGACTACACAACAGCGACCTAACATCATTTTCGTGTACATTTAACGTAGAAAATGATATCTGGTTATTTACACTTTGGACGAAGTACGGGGCGAATTTTTACATTCGCCACACAGCACTTAACGCCAGCTGAAGTAACATTGATATAAAATCATGTTTTGAGGAAGACGAAAAATCGGTCAATGACGCCACCTGTTAAACCATTTTGTTTGCTTTTTATTCTTCTTCTTGATTTTTGAAGTCCGGGGTTTTCCCATTCCATTTTATTTCATTTCTTTGGCAATTGTGATTTTAAGAGCTCCATAACTCGTTTTTCAGTTTTATTTTATTTCATTCTCCCAGCTGTAAGTGTAAGTATCCCATACTCTTCTGGTCTATTTCATTTCAAGCAACTCACCAGTTGTGCTTTTATCTGTCATTTCCATTCAATTTAATTTGTTTGATACACGTCACAGGTCTTTACTTAGTTCTTACCCTAAGGGAATCTGTTGGAAGAATGTGACAATTCACACGCTATCTTTCCTCAAAGTTCTTTATGTCCTCTTTGTATCGGGATTGTTTACAGGTATGTATATTTTAAAGTTTCAGTTTGCTTTTAAGGTGGCTGTGCCCTTTGTATGTGACATTTCTTACTAGACTTTAATCTTTAATTTTGCCATTCAAATCAATACCGTAAGCAATTGCAGTGAACCCTCACTTAAAGACCATAATAAGACCATCTCAATAATAAGACCATCTCAATAATAAGACCACATCAACAATTATACCACTTCAAAAATAAGATCACATCAACAATTATACCACCTTAAAAATAAGATCACATCAACAATTATACCACCTTAAAAATAAGATCACATCAACAATAATACCACCTTGAATTAAGAACACAATGTTTTTCAAGTCCACTTTCACCGTTTTGCCCTATATTCAACCTCAACATTAATACCACCTCAATGACAATACCAATGTGCAAGGGTCCAACGGGTGGTCATGCTATTAAGGTTTTATTGTATACACGGAAAACCATAACACAATGAACCAAATATGTCAAATTATAACAACTTTTCTCTACATTATTTAAAGAAAGCAAGCACAGTGGAACTATTCAACAATGTTAAATTTAGACGAACAACAAATCGATTGGCAAAATTATTCTCAAGAGATGATTTACTGACCGTTAACATGCCACTTGTCTATATGTTAACCTAAAATCAGAGCTTAAGATTCCGGTTAGGTATTCTAACAATGGGAGAAAGACAAACTAGATAAAAAAAAAAAAACATATTTGTACATTAAGGTTGGCTTTAGGGATTTCCTTTGAGTGGATAGTGCACGTATCGTAGGTAGTATTATGCTAAGTATTGTCCCTGCTAGGAAATTGTCCTCATCACGATACCATTGTATAGGCGGAAGAGACGTTTGAGTGACATTTTTAGAAGGATAATTGTTCAAATTTACTACTTAGAATCAAGTTTCGACAAACTGATGCGTATTCAGTGACTGTCCATTGGCCGTATGTTTTTTGCTTTTACTTACAAAACCTGTGATCCAAAAACTATTGGTTCATAAACCCAACTGTTCAATTTGAATACAGATAGAATTGTGGGTTATGTTTTTAATATTATGTAAACTAATATGCCGGATGTTCTGTTTATAATTTTCATATCAATGATTTGTTTTTCTTTTCGTATTATTTGATAAAAGGCAAGAAACTTTGTGTTTGGTATTAGGTATAAACTGTGAACACCAATGGGCATATCCATATTTGTCAACAGTGTTCGAGATTATTTCGTTGATCGTTCAGATGTTGGAAGCCGGCTATGGTATTTTTCAATCACTCCCTGTTTACAACATGAAGTGAGATATTGGACATGCATTCATTTCTTTGATATGGGTTTTGATTTATTTCCTAAAATGTTGATTTTGTTGTTGACGACGGCTTGGCTCCGGCCGAGACAGAATTAATGTGTATTATGGTGCCATAATGTCGAATCGAACTGAACCAAGACGGAATGCCATGGCAATTTACTTTTGATATAATGTACTCTGAAATGGTTTTGAGATACGTTGATCATAGATAAATTAAATTCAGTTAATTTATTAATTTTAGCAAACATGCATAAAGCACCTTATACGTTTATATTTCTATATATTTCCTTGTGATTTTGGGGTGGCTGTGCAATTTGTATGTAACATATTCTGCTAGACATCAATATTTTTTTTTTGGATACATATCTTGTATGCTTGTGTTTTACATTTTTCGGCGAAGCTGTATAACATTGATTTTGAACTACATTTTTGACAAATCAACTGTTGTCCTCGAAGCGGGCTTTATAAAATCTGGCAAATCATAGTTTCACCCAAGAGGCATCAAACGGGGTTTTCGTAAGATGTGCGTTCGTTAGCAGTTCGAATTTTGCTGTAAGTTGTTAATATGTTTAAGGATTTATAAAATGACCATGATAAGACAGGTCCATGATTATAGTATATATAGTCTAGATCTTGTTTATATTTAAGATAAATTGCATAAGACACATTTTTATATCAGTGAATAAGGGCACGAATAATTGTTCTATAGCAAATATTCACGTATTGCTGAAGTTATAAACTGAAATAAGAATTCATGCTGAATGTTATCACTGTTATAGATTGCACTCTTCTCTTAATATAGGGGCGGCAATTTTGTTCGATAGACGCTCTATATAAATTATAGACAATCGGATTATGTAAATGTCACATTTTCTGCAAATGCGTCTGCAGAGAGTTGATTTGAATACACGATAAATGAGCTTTGATAAAATCAGGATAACTTATACACCACAAAGAAGTGTTGCTGACACGTTCACGGTAAGGGAAGATGCAGTGCAAGTTTGATGAGACCTAAGGTATATTACATGACATTGATTTTGAACTACATTTTTGACAAATCAACTGTTGTCCTCGAAGCGGGCTTTATAAAATCTGGCAAATCATAGTTTCACCCAAGAGGCATCAAACGGGGTTTTCGTAAGATGTGCGTTCGTTAGCAGTTCGAATTTTGCCGTAAGTTGTTAATATGTTTAAGGATGTATAAAATGACCCTGATTAGACAGGTCCATGATTAAAGTATATATAGTCTAGATCTTGTTTATATTTAAGATAAATTGCATAAGACACATTTGTATATCAGTGAATAAGGGCACGAATAATTGTTCTATAGTAAATATTCACATATTGCTTCATAAATATGTTACGTGTTGTGTGCATCGCTGAAGTTATAAACTGAAATAAGAATTCATGCTGAATGTTATCACTGTTATAGATTGCACTCTTCTCTTAATATAGGGGCGGCAATTTTGTGCGATACACGCTCTATATGAATTATAGACAATCGGATTATGTAAATGGCACATTTTCTGCAAATGCGTCTGCAGAGAGTTGATTTGAATACACGATAAATGATCTTTGATAAAATCAGGATAACTTATACAGCACAAAGAAGCGTTGCTGACACGTTCACGGTAAGGGAAGATGCAGTGCAAGTTTGAGGAGACCTAAGGTATATTACATGACCTACGGCTACAACTGTATTTACTGGTCTTATGAACCAGATACACACGCATGTGATTAGTTTATTTTACTTCAATTGTGAAAAAAGTGTTTACATTTTAAACTGATTACTCTCGATGCCTGGTTACCAACCAGCACCAGCGCCTAAGTTGGGGATTGTGAGGATCGTGATCAAACCCCGCCCATCGGAGCTCGAACTCACGACCTTCGGATCCCTATTCAGACGCTCTTACCCCTCCACCACTGTTATATATGTTTGTACATCAACCGCTTATAGTCAGGGAAAGCCTTCAATATGTAAACCACTTTTACTTAATTCACCATACATAGACGATCGCTAAAATGAGGAACGAGCTAAGACAAATGGACTTCTATATACGGCAGACATGAACATAAACTGTATATGTAAAGCCAACCAGTAACACGATAGACAAGAATCAATCTACATCTATGGTACGTACTCTACTTTAAACATCACAGCACATACAATCGTTATTGTTTTAACAGGTGTTGTTTCAGTTGTCAGTACTTTAGATAGGGATATGTGCTGGACGGATACTGAATCCCCCTTCTTTCATGAATAGAATGGTGACTGTAGCAATAATCTGCTTAGACAAGTTAAACCATAATGTAGAACCCATTCAGACGGAAATCACCAATTTTGCATAATTTGATATAAGAAGGTAAGTTTACATTCATTCATGGGTGTTTGGAATACGACGGTTAAAAAGCGAAATTATACAATGTCATACATTAGGTTAACATTATGCGTTTTTGATGGTGGTGACCTTTTGCTAATTGTCTCTTAATTTTGACATATAAATCATTAAAAGATAAGCCAATGATGTGACAATACGTCATATATCATTGATATGTTATTTACAATTGTACTGTTTCAATATATTTTAATTTATAATTCATCATACATTTTAAAACGTAGATTTCCGTGACGGGTTGATATTAACATGGTAAAGCGTAATATTGAATGTTTGTCAAAGAGCGAATCTGAATTAGCGAATCTGAATTAGTCATTCTTCTAACACCTTTCTCGAACTTTTGCGAATGTTATTCAAAATTGATCATAAGATTATATGGACAATTGTAAATATAATTGTTTCTGTTTTGGAATGTAAATATGTAATATATGCCCGAGAAAGCATGTAAAATATATGTAACCTATTATGACTCTGTCAAAAACAAATAAACAAAAACATGATTTATATCTCGATATAACGAAATTTATACAATTCACAAACCCAAATTACATGCTTTCTCGCCATTTGTCACGCTGCTTATTACTCTAAAAATGATTATTCCTGCAATGTAAAAAAGCATTACAGTGTTCAATATGCAAATAAAATACATATATATATGATAGAAAGTAATACGTATGATATGTTTTCCAATTGGAACAAAAAAGGCAGTCGAAGTAGTTTGTCTTTCCAATAATGGTATGACTTGTATCGAGTTGTTCAATTCTCTGAAGTGATATTACTTCGCGACAATGTTGGAATTTACAGGCTATGTTCTACTGACAAACACGCACCCTTGAGACTTTGAGTATATTTTAAGGTTGCAATATTTGTCTCATTTGCTAACATTTTATCAGTGACGTAAATGTCCCGCCGATGTAATTGATGATATGTGATATGCATTCCTATCTATAGACGTACCAACCATTTATTGTTGTTTGTCTACGATACCAAGATATATTGCAATGAGTTTATTGCACTGAGCAATATTATTATTTTGCGAAAAGTCAACTGAAATCTATTACATTTTCTTTCATTTTTATGAAATTCGTTTACAAGATGAATTGTAAGACGTACGCCCAGATAATTAATAATAGTATTAGATATTATATATAGTATACATATATTAATAACGACTATCACGAATGGGGGCTCCACACATTACGAAAAATAAAAAAAGGTATATTTCAATATTAACTATCCTACATCAAGCATTCACTTCGTTCCATATTCCCAACATGTAAGCAGATGGATAAAAATTGCCCCCAAGAGTAGACAAGAAAGCTATTTTACGCATAATGCTTAAGTATACATTTATATTATCAGACAAACAATACACGAAATGTCTTTGTTTATGATGGTTCTACATTCCAAATGTTCTTTTACATTGGTTATAAAACGTATAAAATATGTCATTGATTATCTCCCAAATAAGACATATACAGTAAAACCTCAATAAAACGATCACCATTGGGACCCTTGAAAGATGGTCTTCTTATTGAGGTGACCTTAATATCGAGATTGAATAATGAGCAAAACAGTGAAAATGGACTTGAACATTGTGTTCTTAATATTGATGTGGTCTTAATATGTATGTGGTCTTATTATTGAGGTGGTCTTTAAGAGAGGTTATACTGTACACATAAAGCGGATATGTATAACAAACTCGATCAAACAAAACATACAATTCAGACTTCGTTCCCTCGCGTGCACTAGCTAATGTGCAGTACCTAGTTATCCAATCTCATTGAAATCAGCCCCTAACTTTAGCTCCATTACTCTCCTCTGTTAGGATCTGACTACACTCCGAAAGAGGTCACGTTCATATAACCTCTCTAAAATAGATATGCGTAACCAGGTGCTCGTCTGTGGTCCAATGAAATTTCTCCTTACAAAACCGCGTTTGTCGTTCTTCGTTTATTCGGAGTTTGTGTTTATACTGATTTTATAGTCCTTCCTGCCGCTTCCGGTTATACATATTTTCAAAAACGAAACACCACACAAACAACACCGATCAACCAAAGAATGTTACCGTGTAGGAGTTGCGGTTGTATCCATGGGCGCAGCCATATTGAAATTGACGAAAATACGTAATCGGAACGACTTAGTGATCTACGCCCAAATACAATTTACGGAGCTCGTCGGAGATCGACGAATATTCATAACTCTATACCAAAGCATTTTGCAGGCGACGATTTGATAGGCTACTCAAAGGTCACAAGAACGTGACCTGTATTGTGCAGTCATCCGATCATGTTAGCGTATAGTATAGGAGCGTGCGACTGGAGCTGATTTTAATGAGATTACTAGTTACCGTACCCTATGTCAGAAACAGGACACGCGGTTTACTATGATCATTTATCATTTGAAGGAACGTTGACATAATGGGAACATAAATAAACAAAGATACATTTGTTGTTTTGTTCTCTCCAGTATGTTAACGACCATTTTTGTCTTGTGCATCTTGTCCCAGTGTGTTTACTGACAGTTCCAAGGCTGTAGATTCGACCATGTTTGTCTTGTGCATCTTGTCCCAGTGTGTTTACTGACAGTTCCAAGGCTGTAGATTCGACCATGTTTGTCTTGTGCATCTTGTCCCAGTGTGTTTACTGACAGTTCCAAGGCTGTAGATTCGACCATGTTTGTCTTGTGCATCTTGTCCCAGTGTGTTTACTGACAGTTCCAAGGCTGTAGATTCGACCATGTTTGTCTTGTGCATCTTGTCCCAGTATGTTTACTGACAGTTCCAAGGCTGTAGATTCGACCATGTTTGTCTTGTGCATCTTGTCCCAGTCTGTTTACTGACAGTTCCAAGGCTGTAGATTCGACCATGTTTGTCTTGTGCATCTTGTCCCAGTATGTTTACTGACAGTTCCAAGGCTGTAGATTCGACCATGTTTGTCTTGTGCATCTTGTCCCAGTGTGTTTACTGACAGTTCCAAGGCTGTAATTTGCTGTGTAGCTTTTATTTCTGTTCGTGTTTGAAATGTATGTTACATATTCCTTTCCTCGGTGCATTTCTTTCACTTTATATAGTGTTCAGGTTATTTTCTGCCCGGTTAAAGGCCTACTGTTGCCAACTGTCTTGACTTGTCATGTGATATGTTCCATCGATTTATATTTACCCCCCTTCACTGTTTGTCCTCTTTGATTTTCCTAGTAATTACTTATGGTCTGCCAGGCCATTCCTTGAGCCTCCGGTGGTCAGTGTGGGGAGGCACTGTATTATGTATGTGGCTTTTCCTGTAGCAACTTATTCTATCTCTGTGTTAATGTGTGGACGTCATGATAGGTTAATTATAGATGTAAAACGAGCACAAATTCCCCTGTAATACTCTGAAACCTCAATAATAAGACCACCCTTGGGACCCTTGTAAGCTGGTCGTAATATTGAGGTGTTCTTAATATGGAGGTTGAATAAATAACAAAACAGTGAAAATGGACTTGAAATGTGTGCCCTTAATTTGTAGATGGTCTTATTAGTGAGGTGGTCTTTAAGTGAGGTTTACTGTATTCATCACGGTTTGAGAACTGTATTTGATCTAAGATTTGTTTTCATTTCTCAAATATAATTCAAAAAAACCTTCTCACTAGAATCTTTCAAACACGTGGTGGTATTCTGTCTTGTTTATTTATACTATATTACATGATGTCACAATACAGTAATTATTGCTTATAAAATATGTATCGATACGACGATTATTCACTCGGGACCGCTATCAAAATAACTCGTTTACATCTCTGGATCCTAATGTTGGTGCATTTCATTGTAATATTGGATGTTCCGAGATAAAGCTATGTTAATGTTGCATGCACGCACCATTGAGTATCCTCCATGCAAACTTATTGTTCAAATCACCGTACAATCGAGAATCTGACGCGGTGTGCTATGAGTGTATTTCTTCACGACGCCAAGGGCATGCTACGGCCTGATATTATTTCATAGGAACCATTATAATTAGTTACTTATACAATGAAACCTCACTAATAAGACCACCATTGGGACCCTTGGAAACTGGTCTTCTTATCGAGGTGGTTTTAATATTGAGGTTGAATAAAGAAAGAGCAAAGCAGATACATTGGACTTGTAGAATTGTGTTTTTAATTTCGAGGTGGTCTTATTATTGAGTTTGTCGTTAAGGGTATACTATGCTCATTTTTGTTCATTTGTTTAATTAACCAAACATGAAAAATATATTTCCTCTGGTTAAAACATCACTAATAATGCATTTATAAAGAATGAACTCATAATGTATTAATCCATATTTGTTGAAGAAAGATGTTTGTACATCATAAAACTTAAAAAACTTCCAGTTTTTTAAACAATCAGGCTATTTTACCGGTTTTGACTGTAAGTAATTTGACAAAAAAAGATTTTTTCAATTGGTTTTACTTTGCAATGGCTCTTATCAGAGATGTTTTAGCCAATATAACAACAATACTGGATAAAGCCAATTCAAACATTTTATGTTCAGATGAGCCAGATACATCTTTAAGTGATGTTTTACTGCAATTGAAAGTTTGTCTTGTGTCACATGTGCTACATATTTCATGTTACAGAACCCATCATTCCATCTGCACTAACACTACCATCGTTATAATTGAACGTGTATCACCCAAAGCGATCGTGAATGCTAAAGTAGGGAAAGAGTGGCACAGATAATGTCACATTCACAAACATGGCATACACACACTGATCCCAAGAATATGAAATTAAATCACTCTGAGGAAATGTTTTAAGTAAACAAAAAAGTTAATGTTATTTAAGTACAAACGGGAATTTCATTTTATTTGCCGTATGGGTTAATCAAAATCATTATTTCTCGGGCATTGCTACGATTTCCCTGTAAATGAGATCTAATTCAATACGATGTGCGTCACAATTTAAGTTTTTTGTTCCTTTATTGTTGGTATTTTATTAAATTTTACGATACCTGTAAAAATCATACATGTGGTCGGTTATTATTTCTTTCGTTGCTATGGTTTGATAGTAGCCGTTGTAATTATACAACTGTTTAAAGCGACACAGTTCATACACATGATCAATTAGTGTTGAGTACAATACTCTTTTCTCTCATATACGTCACATATTCATGGAATCATAATTTCAAAATCATTCAGTTAATTGCCATGAAACTTCACATAACGATGGGCATTCAGATGATATGTAGTCAACAGGCACCGTAACTCTGCCTCATTCACTTTTCGAATTATCTCCCTTGATTGCATATTCTTGCTCAAAGTATAACTCAAACTGAGTCTAACGAATTTGTTTTAACTTCATACATTTAAAGAGGACATTGACAGTTGGTGAATTGTCAAATAATTATAATGCTATATGGTTGAACACGTGATATACAGTAAAACATCGATATCTCGAGGAGTCATTGAGCTACGGAAAACGTTCGAGATAAACGATGGACTCGTAATTCATCGCCGGTTGTAGTTGCTGGCATGTCATAATAACATATTATGTTCACGCCTTGCTATAAGATATGTTCGTAAAAATGCAATCAAAATAAATGATAAAATGCGCTTACGAAAATTTATACTGTGACCTTTCAAGAGAGTATCTTCAAAATTATCTGATATTGATTTATTATAGCAAATAACTAACTCGGAAACGATTTATAAATGGCTGCATATAATTTCGCATCAGAAATCGTGCGGTGAAATATAAATCCAACTTATAATGTGTGAAACTTACTTTGCATAATCATTAATCAACATGATGAAAGAAATTACGACATTGATAACTTCTTCTTCCGGGTAATATGCAGGAGAATCGTCGCATTTGAACTATGTACAAGGTCGTTGTGAGGTGTGCAATAAAAGGTACACTCTGATAAAAGCAAAACAAAAGTTGTACATAGATAGTGATAGCCCGCCAGTCCGTCCTTGAAGGCTTCCGAGGTTGGGGTTGTAGCGACGATCTCTGGCAGCTGTTTCCACAAACGAATTCCAGCCGGAGTGGCGATACACATCCGTCCTGCAAACACTTTGCTTTTACTGATTTTAGTTCATACGTTTCCTTATGTTTACTTAATTATGTTTATTTTTAACAAAGGCGACAATCATGCAACAACATTTCAATTACATACGAGCAATTTGTCAAGTTATCGGATATGTCAATGGTCGTCAGTCACTCGCACGAATTCCAATTTAATTACATTTTATCATCACCACCAGTATCATTGTGGTTTAAATGCTTGTTTTACATGCAAACATGAAATTACAAGTTCATACGCACTGACATTGCCACTTTCGCGTCAATAGGTGTGAAATTTCGCCTTCGTGATAAAGCAAATAATTTACAATTAAAATTCATTGACGGAACCATCATCACCTTTGCCGAGTGCATCCGCCTTGGGAGCGGGATATCCAAGGTTTGAATCATGGTAGGTGTCCGTTCTGGTACGGCCGGTTGGTGAGCTGCCAGCTATTTAAATACTGGTCACCGTGTGTCTTCCTTCTTGGAGCCTGGCATTAAAGGATAGGAATCGGGAAGCTCAGAAAGTCGGTGTCTCATAAGTCAGAAATAGTTGGCCCTTTAAGGAGGGTTGACACTATAAGGTATACACACAATTTCTGTTATCGATATATCGAGATAACGATGCTCGACATGGACAGGTGAACAATATACATATTAGAGAAAATTGCCGTGAGTTTTAAGCTTCCTCGAGATAAAGCGGGTGCTCTTAATAATGATACTTGAGATAGCGAAGATTTGCTGTGTATTACTAACAACGATACACTACTAGTCTAGGGATAGAGCTTTATGGTGTTGCTTTCTATGTTTGTTCAAATCATAACTCCAAAGCGATTCAATGTATATTGCTTACTTGTACAAGAGAGAATGTGTTACTACAGGGAACGCCACATATAGAAGACAGTGCCTCATCACAAAGAACTCCAGATAGACAACAGTCCATAAACATCAGTCACTTGAGGAGGTTCAAGGGTACATACGTAAGGGACCAATGCGCAATAAATGGCCTGGTCGACCACGAATAACTAGGATAATAATAGAGGACAAACATTTGGGGTGGTATTAATGTGTGCAAAATATCACAGGACAAGTCAAGACAGCTAGAAACAATATGTCGAAACTGGGCAGAAAATAACATGAACGCTATATCAAGTGAAACAATTGCATATGAGGAAAGGGAATTTAACATGCATATAAAACACAAATGTAAATAATAAACACACAGCGTTTTACAGTCTTGGAACTGTCAGTATACCCGAGTTTACTTTAACATTGTTTTCTCTATCTGAGCATCTTTCACACAAACAAATGATTTTGCCAAAAATTAGCCACGTCTCACGTCGCTCGTATTAAATAGGTGTGTAAGTTGAAACAATGATTTTATTAGTCATATATTCAATTACCCCGATTTTGACTGAGTAGCAGAGAGTATCTAATGAAATTAAGTCCCTATCACCTATGGTCTTTATCATATCGTGCATAAACAACAAGTTAACACACGCTTGGCAAAACATTTCTCTAAGATAAAATTGCTCGTATTTTGTTTGCTAATTTACGAGCTTAGAAGCTGGTAACATCGATCTCGACCGTGCGACGTGTTGAGAAAACAAAGTGTATAAATATATCACTGCAAGTGGAATGTTGACACAGCATGTGAAATTTTCCACGAATACAGACATTATACGGATATCATTGTCGCACGCTTATTATCTGATTCAAATAATAATCATATATGTATTCTTAAACATCATACGTGATTACTTGGGGATTTGATGTCGCCAATATATGCGTTTGTACACGCCCTCTTGCTCATAATACAAGCAAACATTTGTTTAAAGATAAACCTGAAGGTAGAACGACTATTGCTAATGTTAGAGATCGTTTATTATTCCAATATTAATTAAATGATACTGGAAATATTGATAAGCGATTTACACTAACAAGAACGTTTTCAAGTGTTCGTAATTCATGGACCTTTAAGCAGAGTGTTTGTTTTACTTAAAGATGTACCCTGAAAAAATAAAATGGCTTTTATATTGAACAAAGCACAACCAAATACTTGTACACTATAATGGGGAAAAGTGTGGCACTGTTTGCAACAGTTAAATCTTACCTTACTTGCTACAGTCATACTGACATTATCATGTGCAATGTATAGGTATTACATATACTCCATGCCATTAATAACGCAACTTAAAAGTGTTCACGTCAGCACGGTGAAGTTTGAAAAAATAAGTATATTTGCATTCCCGAACATAATTTCCTACATGTAATTAATTATTAAACACAAATACCAGGTCTTAACTTCTTTTTGAAAAAAGGTTTACTAATTTGTAACAATAAACCGCTTTTAACACTTGGAACAAAAGGACGGTCAACTAAGTATATGGCGGCATGAATCCGTACTCATGATCGAAAGTATATAGATGACCTGGCGCAATTTTAATTCTTAATGATAAGAAGATAGAAAATAGTTTATAATTATTGTAGCAAAGTAATAAAACAATCACACGCAGGCACCTACGGACAATGTGTTGTTTTTGCCATTGACCGTTCCATTGCTATACCATTGCTTTCATCCATCTGTTCCAATTTTGTTTGTCCTATCTAACGTTGAGATTGTGTATTAATTTAATGCTTATATGTCTGTTCGTGCCTTTTTTGTGTATGTGGTTGTGCTATTTGCCACTGACCGTTTTAATACGATACCGTTGGTTTCATCCATCGGTTATAAATGTTGTTTGTCCTATTTAAAGATACTATTCTGCTCATTTTTTGTTCAATTGTTTACCTTAACATACATAAAAAATATACTGTTTAAAGTTACAAAATCAGTAAATACGCATTAACAAAGAATGCACTAATAATGTATACCTCTGTATTTGCCGAAAAAAGAAGTTTGTATTATCATAAAATTAAAACAAATTCCAGTTTTTAACAAGCGGGTCTTCTACAGGTTTTGTCTGTTAGTGATAAGAGAAGACAAGATAGTTTAATCACTTATACATCGCAATGATAATTATTAAGGATGTTTTTAACCTATGTAACAGCAATACTGGATGAACATTTATGGTTCAGATGGACCAGATACATCTTTAACGTTGAATTTATATACTGATTTTACTTCTTTGACTGTTCGAGTCTCTGAGGTACACGTGCTTGTGCTATTTCCTGCTAGACTTATACGGTCTTTTTAGTCCAATCCCATTACAAAACGATATGTACTTCATCTACATTTATCAACCTACATAATATATCAGATATCAAATTGCGTTATTTTTGGCTAATATTTTTTTCTGTCTGGCAATCTGAACCTTCCATCTAATTGCATTACATAATTACTCCTTCATAATAATAAAGTACCCATACTCTAATACTATAACTAAATATCTTTATTTCTGGCAATCTAAACATCCCATTACTTTCTATAATCCCAACATGAAACTATACGGACAAATAGTACTCCCCTGGGGAGGTTAAGGTTCTGTAAACGTATTACATAACAATTTATTTCATTACGTACGTACAGCGAAAGTCTATGTTTGTCGTCATATAACCTACAATTATGAGTTATACCATATTGGTAGCCAACGTGCTAGTCATTGTTTGGTAAACGTTCGGAGTTATAGCCCTTGTTGAGTTATCGAATTTTGCTCCAACTGTAAAATTCAAAATAAGGATATAACCTTGCCATGTGTTTTGACAAGTTTATTAATATACACATTTATGGATTAACTGTATACACTGTATCGTACAATTTGTACATGTAGAATGATTTTTGATGATGTTTTACGTTCCGGTAAATGCACACAAAGTTATGTTAAGCATTTTCAATATCAAAAGTATTTTTGAAAAGGAGAGAAAGTATACCAGCTCACGCTATCGACTTTTTTCAAACTTATATCAATAACAATATAAAAAACTAGATTTTACGTACTCACCCCTTGTTTGTTGTTGTTATTTTGGAATACAAACTTAATTTTATGTTGTTTTATTAAACAAATCTCGATAGCATGAGGTAGATTTGATTATTATCTTTGTATACATGTGTTTCTTTTGCAAAATTAACGCTTGTGCAATAAGCCTGATTTACCGGACCAACATGTACAATTTGACAGAACCAAAAGTTCAATTGACTTCATTAGTTTTCAAAATTATTTACAAATTTATAGCAGTATTAGTTGAAGGACTGTATAACGATAAAACAGTATACATTTCATCTTGCTATAGCATGTAGTTTTCAAAATATCGCTTAAAAGCAAATATGGCTATTTTATAGCGCATATATCTCCTTAACTGCAACTGCCTAGCCCTTGTATAAAATTCATTCTAAAAACCTAGATCTGTAGTAATGATGTGATTTTGTTTCAGACTTTTTCCTATGTACATGCAGTCGTGAAACAGACCGAACATATATTTGAGCAGGTTTATTTTTAACAGGATCAAGTCATCAAAATTCGAAATGTATTATTTGAAATATAATTGTTATACGCTAAGGATGCGACATAAATATAATTTAATGATCTTGTTTGCTGCGGTCGTTAATGATACTTTATTCGTCTGGAACATTTCCAGTAATATGCCTTATATGACTAGTGATTTTTATTAATGTCGCATCATCGTATTCTTCTACTAAAAAAAAACAGACACATTTTTAAAAATTGAACGATATTGAGCTAATGAAAAGAATTGCAGGGTGTCTATAACACATCTGTATTTTTTTTGAGACAAGCTGTATATAACCCGGGGAATACATTTTCGCACCTTTACACATGTAATATAATTGTCTTTCTCTGAGATTTTTGGCCAAATTAACATGTCCGAGCAAAATTGAGTTATTAACATTTCTGAATGCAGGGATATTTGTAGGTCACTTCGAAACAAAAATTATTGCAAAACGGACATTTTTTAGGGAATTACAGCACTTTAATGCGGCCATCAATACTAGATCTACAAATAATTAATATGTATTTTACAAATTTTATACAGCAAATATATTTTCCGATACAAAGATAGTTTACAAATAAATGTATATTATTATTTTCCTTAAGAAAATGGACCGTCTCAATGTTTACCGATAATTGTTTAGCTTCTGTTCGCCGCTAAATTATATATCGTTTACTGAAATGTTTCAACTAGCCATTGCAATTAATTTGTAACACGACGACATCTTTATTGTGTTTTTCACTGAAACGAAGCTCAGTGCAGTTTGGCCTAAAATCTCAAAGACTGTCACATACATGATTGTAAGCTAATCACAGGGCCGTAAATTACATGGAGGCATGTAGGCAGTTGCCTCCTATTGCGGGCTGAAAAAAAAATCATTTTTTGTCTAAAAAGGGTCCAAATTTTTTTTCGCCTCGCTCCGATCGGCGGGGTGCCTCCCCTTCCAGGGGAGGCAATTTACGGCCCTGAATCACATCATAAGTTAAGTGTCGAAGCAAAGTTTGGCCAGCCGACTTGCGTTTGTAAACTGAACGCTGATTCGTTCAAATCTGCACGTTGTTAACAATAGACTGGAATGAAATTAACTAGTTAAAATAATTTTGACATATACCCATTTGTTTGGGAACACAATCTTAAATACAAACACACGAATTACAAGGTGATCGTATTGTTTCAAGAGACGATCAAATCGTTACGACGACACAGCAGGCAGGTTTGAATGATAGTGTAGACAGCGTAATTACGTTGCGATACAATAACTGTGGATTGTCTGGGCAATTGATATTGGTCATAAATAACTATAAATGTCCAATGACAATCTCAAAAAAGAAATTGATGAAGATGTATTCTCCTTCCGTCATTATTACTTTTTGCCTTAGATCGGAAAATGCGAAAGTCATAATACAGCTTATTTGGCAAACAAGTTGATTTATTCGGTGATAAGGTTTTTTTTGTTTGCGTGTTTTGTTTGAAGCGCTCTCAGTTTTGTCCACACCATCGTTTAAACGTGAGAAATGTGGCAGTCTTTGAGATTTTTGGCTATAATGCACTAAGCCTCGCTTCTGAGAAACGCGCAATATATATGAAGTCATGTTTTTACATTAATTGCAACAGCTAATTAAAATATTTCGGTAAAAGAGCAATGATTCAGCGGCGAGCAGAAGCAAAACAATTATCCGTTACCATTGAGACGACCCCTTTTCTTAAGGAAAATATGAATAAACATATAATTGTAAAATACATTTGTATCTGAAAACATATTTTGCTGTATTACATTTGTGATTTTTTTTGTACTCTTGATGACCATATTTTAAGTGCTCGTTTTGCAAAATATTTTTGTTTTGTAGCGGCCTACAAATATCCCTGCGTTCAGAAATGTTAATAACTCAATTCCGTCCAGATATGTCATTTGGGCCAAAAATCAGAAATCAAAATCAGAGAATGATACAAATAAGGAGTTCAGTAATAGTTACATTCACGAAACAGAGCTTCCCTTGAAAACAAAATGGAAGGGCATATGTATCATATGTATCCAATCCTTCCAAACAGCTTGCTAGCCTTTAAGTGGCAATGGTAGGCCATTTCCACAAATCAGATTTTCCCTCAGACACAATTATAGGGAGAATGCTGACAAAGGATAATAGCTAAAAAAAGCAATTAATTGGTGGGAATATATACATCCAATATTAAAACCATATTAAACTAAGACACTGTAGTATTTAATTGATACATAAACAGAACGCCAAATTATTAAACAATCGAAATGTACACTAACTACTGCTATTTGAGAAATCACTCCCGTTACTTATTTATACAGATGGAAATACGATTATTTTCAGTCGTGTATATATGCTGTGATCAGTTTACCTTACAAATGATCCTTTGTTCCAACAACTACCTATTTCGTTTTTACACAGTCACGCAGATTTCTGATATATGAACCTATATCGGGAGGTCTAATGAACGTAGATGTATTAACTTGTCAAACCACCTGATGCTTCTCATGGAGAATATATCCTGATTGACAGCGGGATGCATTACTCCCCTGACTTCATTTTTCATAATTTATCTCGTTACCTGTATATATCGTGTACAAATAACTTGAGATAAAAGGAAATAGCAATGTTTCACATGGGAAGGTTCGGTAGGTGTGTGTTATACTATTACTTCGACAATAAACTGCAAACAGTTCATCTAGCGGAAAGGTAAACCTTTTTTATTGCAATATCACCCAAGCAATAGGACTAGCCATTGGCAATCTTGCTGTATGTCGCAGTGTGGCTATTATTATTTTGTTTATGTTTTAGAAGTATGCTAAGTTCCTCTTTCCCCATGTGCAATTCATTTACTTGATATGGTATTCAATTTCTATTCTCGCCACTTTTAGCCTATGATTACTAACTTCTTGACTTGATCCGAAGTGTATATCTTTCATTCACCCCCTCTTGTTGTCCCACTAAATTATCATTTTTTTGTTGTCGACCAGACCATTCCTTGCTCCCTATTTCCATCCATGTATAATCTTGCATCTCCTCTGTCCCTAATGGTATCTAGTCCGTGTGGGAAGGCATGTATGTTGCGTTCCTTATAACGACTTACTCTGTTTTATGAAACACCATCAATACGCGCACATTTACCTTAGGTGCAAGACACTAGATAGTTAGACGAACGGCAACCATTCATGGTCTAGGCGATGGTTGACCAACAATACGAACCCCTATCGGGGCTAGACCATCTACCACTCCCAAGGCGGTTTTGTAACAACTAGGCCGCGGGAGACGACATTAAGCCAAGTTTGCATCATATCGGGATAATGTTAGCGAGAAAGTCGTTAAGGATCTAATTAACAGAGTTATTAAGCGCGTACAAAATTAATGAGCTTTAGATTGTTATGTCTGCTATTTGGGATAGCGAAATTAGGCAATCAAATGTCAACGCCTCTAGTGCAATAAAAATGTTCATGATACTCCCAGGAATTGTACATGCCTGTTCAAATGCATGCATGCAATTGTCTCATTGTCAGTTTCAAGGCGGTATAAGTAAAGTCCTGTACTATGTTATGTACCATTACATATGAACATGCTGGTCAGGTGGGATACGAGATAGCATTTAGTCTTCTATAATACTGATACATCAATGCAATGCATATGACCAAATCAGAAACAATTGAAGACAGTAATGTGACCAAATAACTTGGTGACAGTACAAATATGTTTCATTTGGTTGATAAAAGTATTTAATAACAAAATGTTTTGTATAGCTAAGATCTGTCTTAACTTATGCCTGTTTGTCATTGATGAATGTATGTTAGCTTCATATTGCTTCATATATCATATATTTATGTTTGTGTTTGTTGACAGCATTGCCTTTGTAATTGTTAAACTGTTTGTACTTTCTATATGTATTTTTCCTTCTGCTTTTGGACTGGCTGTGTACATTACGTGCTCGACATCTTCCAATTGTGAAGCACGTGCCTTGTAAAACGTATGCCATCAATATTGCAATTTGGTTGTTAACAAATGGGATATTGTGTAAACTATATCGGAAACATATACTGTAATTACCATGAAGGTGTGGTTTTGAATGATTACTTATCATTACCAGATTATGAACGTTTTATCTTATTTGTATATATACTCGTGGTAATGTTTGTAGTGAGGCCCAAGTACACATGCATAAACTCTAGTTTCATACGTAACATTTAATCTATTTTGCTTTAGTAAGATTGACAGCTTCTTTAGATTAGAATCTGTAGCGGTAAGTGGTTAGTCTGAAATCTGTATATAAATATATATATATATGTCGGTGCACTACATGGTCTTAGCAATGGATTTGCCAGGAGCCACCGTAATAGAGTGGTTTTTTATTTTGCTGATATCAAATAACATGTCCCTACCCGCTACAAGTTGAAATTCCAACCGATAATGTCGAGCTTGTATTTGAGGAAGATATCAAGCTGCTAACTGAAAGTGGATGTTTCTATCAAGGCGACTACAAAATCAAACCAAGACCATGTTAATGTGACTCAAGCCTCGTCACAATATATCGCACTATTTCTAGGTCAGGGATTTACACACTTTGCAATAAAAAAACATTTAAGTGTTGATACGTTGACATCTAAACTGATTTTGACCTACAATATTGACAAGCCAAATGTTGTCTTCGAAGCGGGCTTTTTAAAATCTGACCAATCATATTTTCATTCAAGAGGCACAAACCGGGGTTTTCGTTCACCGAAGAGGCACTAAACGGATTTTCGTAAGATGTGCATCCGTGAGCAGATCGAATTTTGCCGGGAGTAGTTAATGTGTTTAAGCATGTATAAAATGACCCTGATTAAGACAGATCCATGATTATAGTTTATATATCTTTTAATATTTGTAGGAATTTATTTTTCAGCATGTTGCCAAAAACATTATTTCATTTAACATACCGAAAGACATTCTTTCTATCTAACATATTTATCTATTTTCGGCGCAGCCGTACTAACATGGTTTTGCTATTTGCATATCAGTGTTGTGTAAACCAATACAATCTTACGATAACAACCAAGGCAGTTTCTCTTCAACCGAACAACGTTTTGTAATCTTGTCGCAATTGTTACATCTCAGCATTTTTGTTATGTTGCACAACAAATCTTAACCTTCACATTCTTCAAGATATTTCTTGTTTACAGATAGTTTTTCTTTATTGATTGTAGAACACATTAGGTAATTAAAAACCTTCGAAGGATAGAGACACCTCACAAATACAGAAATACAGATGTATTCACTTTAAAGGTAATGGTTACTTAAAAAAGTCTGCCCATGTTAAGGGTTTACATACGAAAACACCACGAATGCTGAACTCCCATAATTATACGTATGCAATTATAGTTACGCATCGTTTGTGTGTATGACTGCCGCAAGTGCAAATTCGACGATTGATACATATATGTACACATTACTGTCGTGTCAGTTCAAATAAACCAAATAATATACATAAGCATTCTATGAACAGTAATAGAGGTCGGTTGTGTACATATTAAATCGTGATTTTCATAGTCTTAGAATATCCTGTGAACAGTTGGATCTGTCAGACAAGGACTTGTCCATTTATGTCTTCAAAAGATATTATGTGTTTTATTGTCCTGAATGTCGTGAATGTATTCCATCACACTGTAATTCTCTTTTACAAAACAATATAATACTATTTTCAGGTATGCATCACTATGACAAAACTAAGCTTACAAATGTATTTCCCGTCTCAGAATAAATATTATCTGCGTGTATGAGTATCTGCTACATGCGTAAATAACACATTATATGTTTGTTATATCAAATTAGAGGTTCGGTCCAGTGACAAACAACTTATACAGTATATTTCTTTTCAGTTCATTTAAACTCCTGATGTAACTAAATTTACATTAAGATGTGGCTGTTTTATATGTTAACACTTTTAAAATCATACGGTATGAGGGGTTGTTTTACATATATAAACGCCTTTATTATGCTTCTTCTATTTTTTACCAAACCTCCATATTTATATTTAACAAAATGTGCAAACTGTGGCAAATGAATGGGTCCATCTCGTGACTAAGGCATTTTAAAGAACATTTTTGGCTAACACGCCATTGGATTTCGTAGTTTTAAAAAAAAGGTCGACAGAACTTTCGAACTGCTTTAGTGCCATCATACACTGCCGTTTGGCTAGCAGTTAAATCGAATTAAACAACCTGTATTTTTACTGACAGTTCCAAGACTGTACATCGCAGTGTGGATACTATTTCTATTTATAGATTATGTTCCTCTTTCTCTATTTGTTATTGATATACTAGTCATGTTCTTTACTCCCCCTTTCGGTCAATCATTATCGTCATTCTTGACTTGTTCCTTGATGCATTACATCCTTTTAACTACCTCTTGTTGAACCCGTTAAATGTTACATGATGATTTTATGGCGATTCATATCATTTCTTGAATCCCTTGTCCAATGCATTTTGACCCTTTAACCTCCTAAGTGACTTACGTTTTGAAGACTTGTGATTTCCTAGGGTTGAGGAGGAGGCACTGTGTTGTTCACGTGTCGTTCACTGTAATAAATAATCTCTCTTGTAAAGTTCTAGTATCTTCACTGCCTAAAGCGTTTCGTAAAATATCGCAACTTATGAACAAGGTGCTATTAGCCAATTAGCATTTTCCGAAATTCAATAAAAAATCAATTTCAATTTTATTCAGAACTAATCAGTACTGTATAATGTATTCATGTATGTGATATTAGCCAAAATAATTATATCAAAATGATCGCATTGTGTGTCTGTGTGTCGGGAATAACGATATGTGTTATATTTCCTTCGAATATGAATTATTTCGAAGGTGTTACATACGTTTCAAGAGTTTATAATTGTATCGTACGTTTAATCAAATTGAAATGTTCAGATATATTTTATAAACATAATGCATTTATGAGATTGGTATCAGATACGATTTTGAGTATGTTTACTATTACATACTTTGTTTAAATTGGAAGAGCTATTGTCAAGAAACAGCCAGCATTTTACTATGTAATTACTTAAATGCCATATCGTTCTATTTAAATGGGGACATGAACACTATGGGGTATACCTAACAAATTCTAGCGGTTACCACACAGTAACGCAGTTAATGTTTCATTATTGGAAACTGTCATGGCAATCAATTTTGGAATTTGCTAAGACATTATTAAACTGATTTTGCTTATATTTTTGAAATCGACATAACATTTTGCTGATAAATTAGCCCTGGAATATATGAATTTAGCTTATTAGAAATATCCATAATATTACACTTAACGTTGACAATATTATATTTTCCAATCAAAAACAAAACTACATTATCTATAGCATTACGCGAAAAGACTTGGGCTGCTAAACATATACACACCCACTTATCTACATGCAAGTAATGACACTAACTAAAAATAACTAAAGGACTGCAAGTTATGGATGCGATGGCGACACAACAAACTTATTATTTACATTATATAAAACAATCAATGCTAAAACATTGTAGGTCGGAAACACTAACGTGAATCACATTCAATATAGACATACCGTGCATTGTGAGCCACAGTTAATTAACCTGACAGTAACCGTAGGACAACGTAACGGAACCTTTAAATTAACTACAAATATTTTGGGTACAAAATGCGCATACACAACGCTCGCCAATCGAACCGCTATGCGGTTTCTTGTTTAAAAGACGGATTGTTTGTAAGAAATCGATGTTGCTACCTAGCGTAATACAGGCAAACGTCTAGCATAACTTTGTCATGATCATTGCATCACCGTCACAAGAAAGGTACTATCTACTTGAACCGCGGCATTCACAATATATTAATTTGCATCGTACATCCTTACAATATTCAACTTTAAAAAATCTCTCCGCTAGATGTTTTATATATGGCTGAAATGAGTGTAACATCAGATTGTCTACGACTTTATTCAAACTTAATAGCTGACCTCCTTCATTCTCCTTAGTTGTTCTTTATTGTTGGCCAGGCAATTCCCAATTCGTTTTTACCCATGCAATTCCTCAGTGCCTGTGGACTGTTGGACCGGGGGTCTATAAGGGGAGGCATTTGCTCCCTATAGTCGGCAACCTTTTACTTATGTTAGCATGGATACAATTATTTAATTAGCGTGTTGCAATACGACGATTACATGGGAGGTTGGCACGCTTTTTCACAAACTTGAACCATTTGTAGTCCAAGGTTGTTGACCGTTGTTCCGCCTTAATTCCTTTGTTGCATTGTCGTACCGTTCTACATCAGTTCATATTTATGTTGTGAGATTGTGTTGATGATTGTTGTGTAGTTTTGTTGCCCTTTGTATTTCGATCTTGTTCTGGTGTTTCCTCCGTGTGTACACCTCCTGATCCGCTTGGCAGCTTTTGTATGTGCCTCTTCTCATGTTGTCTAGGGAAGTTCTTAATGTGGCTTTACCTGCTCCATAACCTTCACTTCTACCATAACGCACTGATATTACAGTGCGAATTTCACTACATAGTCTAAATGTGTTTGCCTGTTCTGGTGCATATACTCATTTATCAAGAAATTGAATTCATACGATTGTTCAGCCACCGGATACGTGTAAAACAAACTTTGCAATATATTACTTCAAGAAAACCTGACGAAATAATGATATAAAATAAACATCCTTTGTCGTTGTGCAGGCTCCACTTGCTAACGATCATTTATTTGTCTGGTAGATATCTCATACTAGGTAAATTATGACAGGCAATGGTAGTGTTTTCGTATCGGCATTTCATTTGCACGAGGAACACTTTAATAATTTCTGAATTGATATGTTGATATATGAACATCTGTACGCATTGAAACACAGTAAGCTGGTTTCTATCCAAAGTTTAACATCTAAAGTACGATCTTAAACCTGGGATTTGAATCCTGAGTGGCCGCATTAATATCGTTTGATTATTATCTACGCTTTGGAACGAATACATTATTTCTTTATCACTTTGTCAGTCTACTGCTGTTATCGACAAGCTCGACGACGAACGTGTTCATTGTACTTACCTACTGTTTCATATGGCATATTTTTACTGACAGTTCCAAGGATGTAATTCGCTGTATGGTTATTATTTCTTTTTGTGTTTTGAATGTATGTTATATTTCCCTTTCCACTGTGCAGTAATTTCACTTTATATAGTGTTCAGGTTATTTTCTACCCAGTTTCGTCCTATTGTTGTCGGCTTTCTTGACTTGTCCTGTGATATTTTCCATAAATTAATTTCAACCCCAATGTTTGTCCTCTTTTACTCTCCTAGTTATTCCTTATGGTCGGTCAGGCCATTCGTTGCGCCCTTGCTCCTAAACGTATGTATCCTTGAACCTCCTCAAGTGCCTTTTGTCTTATGTATTGTTGTTTTCCCGAAGGTCTGTCAGGGAGGCACTGCCTTGTGTATGTGGCATTCCCTGTAGCAACTTACTCCTTCTCTTTGATTCAACCTATTGTAAATGTGTTTGTGCCTTTAGATATTGACCCTATATAGTTATCTGTTATATGCGCACATTTATATTTCCCAGAAACTGTTTGATAATGTTAGGCTTGATTATCCACGAATGTATAAAGGAATGAATTAGTTTTTTGTAACGCACTAAGCATCGTTAATGTATTCCATCACATGTTTCGGTCTCCTAAAATACACAAGATCTATGGCTAGTGTTTTTCGTCTGCATTGCTAAACAGTATTGTAATTAATTGCGTCCATCAATTATACGCAATCCCAGTTGGTTTACTGAGCTTCTATAACGTGTAAATTTGCACAGAAATCGTATCCATCAACTCGAAGAAATTCATTGTAATCATCGCAATTTGATCTCTGAGTCAGTTATTTGTAAACAGTTAATGAATGTTTTATTGCAACAAAGTACAAACATGTAAACCATCCGTTACAAGACGTTTTGTATAATAGCACCGCTTCATTTGCTTGTTTGAATTGAAATTAAAGGTCTGTACACTCTGCTGTTGGTTGCCGTGATTAACGACAGGCATTTCCTGTTTCCCGATCAAGAAGTGTGTTCCTATAATAATATTTTTAATTCCCCTTCTGGAAGCAAAATTTCACTTTTTGATGGATTTAGATGAAGACTTTATTGACGTGCAAGAAATATTTTTACATTGGTTATCTACCCTGAACAGGCATACCGAGATTTTCACCGTTCAGAATTTATTTTAATTGTCATGTTATATGGTGATTAAGTTAATACAAAGTTGCTAGAAATCAAAAACCTCCTGATTTAGAAAACACACTTCCCAATCAGGAATAAAAAAATGGATACTCTGGCTTCCAGTCCAGGAAGCTTCTAAGTTCACTCTCCATTATCATAAATCTAAAAACAATGAGAAAAAAATTGATATACCTTTCCAGCGTAGATAACCAATGTCAAAACAAGTCTTGCTCGATAAATATATCCACCAGACAATTTTCTTAAATCATAAAAAGTGATTTTCTTCCTGAATGGGAATAATATATCTAAAAATAGTAACAAGCTTCCTGATCAGGACGCAGGAAAGGGGAACCCCCTGATCTCCCGTTCTGGAAGTTTCTCCCACTAGCAGGTGGCTCCACTTTACATGCGTATCATTTAAAGCGACACTACATATTATTTGAAATAATTGTATTTAAAAGTACGTTTCACATATTTGTTTAGGTGGGGCATTCTTGCCGATGATAACAAATTTATTTCGTCGAATTTGCAAAAAAAATAAGACATTTAACTTCTGAATTTCCTCTCAGCTTTTTTCGCTGTCACACTGAAGAACTCGAGGGATAGACATTTGAATATGACAATTTCTGACATGAAAACACGCATGAAAACGTTATTAATGTAATGAAACCTTATGCCATCCAGTTCGTGATTGAAACGATAAATTAGAAATCCTCTTCGATCTGTCCAAATCCCTATTTTGCTGACTTAAATCGGCTACTCTGGTAACAGGATTATGTCGATATCAAACTAACAAAAAATTGTTTGGCAGCATGAAATGCATTTTTTGTTGGTCATATAGTCATCAGAGAAGAGAGAAACAATGTAATGCTTCTCAAAGATGTATCTGGCTCATCTGAACATAAATATTTGAATTGGCTTTATCCAGTATTGTTTTTACATTCAATTTGGCTAAAACATCTCTAATAAGAGCCAGTGCAATGTAAAACCGATTGAAAAAATATTTTTTTATCGTACTACTTAGACGGTCAAAACCTGCAAAATAGCCTGATTGTTAAAAAATGGAAGTTTTTTTTTAAATTTTATGATGAACAAACACCTTTCTTCAACACATATGGATTAATACATAATGAATTCATTCTTTGTTAATGCATGTTTATTGATGTTTAACTATAGGAAATATCTTGTTCATGTTTGGTTAGGTAAACAAATGAACAAAAAATAAGCATAGTTTTATTTTAAGTAAGTAGAGTATGGACGAAAGTAGCGGTATAGAACGGATATATCATAACTAAGACATTATGACTTCATTTGTAATATTATACAAATATTTTAAAACTCATTTAAAGTCTTCATAAGCTGAATGTGATTTAGGTTTGACGTTTACTTTATTAAAATGTTCGGTTCAAAGGGATCTGGTGTAAATAATGTTTAATAATTTAAAATTAAATCCACATGTACAGCATTAGCCAAAACACATAGTTTCTGGTATATCTCCCATGTATCGGATAGGTTTTTGTAGTTAAGGTGGTAAAGTAGCCATGTGTTTTGACACGTTTATCAATATATACATTTATGAATTAAATCTATACACTGTATAAGTTGGACTTGTAGAATGACTTTTGACGATTTTTTACATTCCAGTAAATGCACACAAATTATGTTAAGTAGTTTTTAATATCACAAGTTTTTTGGAAAGGAGTGAAAGCTTAATATGCTATCGATTTTTTTCATAAATTGTAACAATAAAAATATGTAAAGCTAAATTGTCCGTACACACTCCTTGTTTCTGTTGTTGTTATTTTGGAAAACAATTGTATGGTTTGTTTTTAAAAATCTCGATAGCATGAGGTAGATTTAATTATTATCTTTGTATACATGCGCTTCGTTTTCAAAATTAACGCTTGTGCAATTAGCCTGATTTACACTTTGAAGGTACCAACATTCAAATAACTTCAATATTTGTCAACATTTTTACAGTATTAGTTGAAGGACTGTATGACGATACAATAATGAATAGTTCACCTTGCTATAATAATATTATGTAGTTTCAAAAATATTGCTAAAAAGCAAATATGGCTATTTTCTAGGGTATATATAGCCTTCATGACTACTATTATTGCATTTTCGTTATCTTCATAATTGTAGTGTTATTCGTGTCTGTCTTTTACAATGTTGATTCGAGCTTTGAATTGTTATTTCGCAATGGATATGCAGACATTCTAAAGCAACACATGCTAGGTACGCTACATTGTTTTAAGAGTAATGGGATCCTTTCCAATCATCAAACATCGTTTATTCCCATTTCAAATTATCATTGCAGTTGTACGAAATATTGGCAAAGTGTTAGATCAACCTGTCTTATTCTACATGAATTAGTCGCTGTAATCATACAGAACTACGTAGAAAATCTAATTGTTGCAATGATTATTCATTCATTATGAATTTGAAAAATTTGTGATGCTACTATTTAAATAATATAAAAGGACGCTGAAAAAATAAAGCACTGTTTTATTGATATACGGTGCAATACTCAAACAGCCAAGGGACGCTGAGAAAATTAAGTACAGTTTTATTGATATATGGCACCGAGCTCAAACAACCAGCAACCAGTTAGCACACAGTTGGCAGCAACAATTCTCTAAAATACAATTGATTCGTATCTTGTTGCTAATTTACGAGCAAACCAGTTCGTTATAACGATCATTGTTGCGTCACCCATACTGTGTTTGTGTCAATTTATAGGGCTTCCTGGCGGTTATAATGATGCTTTCAGGATCTTATTCTCTGCAACACGCTGTTAAATGAAACTAAATATTCACTAGTATTTCGTCTTTTCTAGAATAGCTTTCTATTTCCAATTTCAGCACGACCGTTGTTGTTGTGTAAAGCTGAACTTTTAAAGCATTGAAATGTGATATTAACGTGGTGATAGTGGTGTATCCTCATGCCATACAATCAAATCCTGCTTTGCGCGAGATTCTTCCGCGCTGGCTGTCTTCCCCCCAATGACCTTTACCAGGTTCTGGTTAAACACAAAGACAGTAGTCATTGTGAGTTTTTCGGCGCATTCGTACTTGCATGGTTTTGCTATGTGCATATCAGTGTTGTGTAAACCAATCAAACCTTACGTTAACCACAGAGGCAATTTCTTTTCAACCGAACAACGTCTGTAACATTTAAGCGGATTGGTTTACCTAAAATGGCACTTTACATAACCGAAATTCACTCCTTTCAAGATTAAAGTCCAAGATGTAAATCAACTTAATATTTTTTAAAGGAATGATTCCGTTGTTACGAGAGACGCAACATTCACAAAACAATGCCTCCCACACAGGTCCCAGGGAGCAGCAAGCGAAACATTAGGAGTTGATGAGGTGTAAGGCCAAGCATCACTCTGTTGTGTATAGAGATTATTGTTTCTCAATGCTTTAAACCTTACGATGTTTAAACAACTAGATTTGCAGCACATAGTTATGTTTCGCCCACATAATCGTATTTGAATATCGAGGAGCTTCATGAATGAACGAAATAATTATCGTTTTTGTCTCATTATTCTAAATAATGATACATGCATACTTCGTTTGTATTATTTAACCCTTTCTTCAACCGTTTTGTGTGTATTTGTTTGTTTTTTCCCAAAATAATGTTTTTGTAATTCAATGTAATTGAATTACTGCATTTCTACCCTAAAGGGAATATTTTCCAAACAGACCTAAATTTATTTTGCCAGATTTTTCATACTCCACGTGGAATTTACGGTTTGAATGTTATGAATTAAGTTGAAGTTCTTTCTGCAGTGGGCTAACTTTGAATTTTCTGTACAAACTAACTAAAGCGATTGAAGATCATTGAAATTTCTCGTTGCAATGAAATTTTGTACTGAAGTACTACACTTTCTCCAATAATTTGAGAAAAAGAGTATAAAAAATACTTATCACCTATTTATCGGTTTTCTCGAATGTTTGAAGGAACTGTAGAATTACTGGCCAACACCACATGGCTATGGGAAACTTCAATGATCTGGGGCTCGTGCTGCTTGAATCCATTATTTTCAACACGTAGGATTTTATCTCAGCACGCGTATTATCTTTACACTCTCAGTCATTTGTATAATAATATACAATACAAAACACCGTACGCTTTGGTAGACGGTGTCCACGGTGTAAATAAACGATTTATAACTGATTGGGGCTGTACAATTCACGTTACTGTGATTGCGAATTACGCGAAGTGGTCATTGATATAGTGCAGTTGTATTAACCGCGAACGCATGAATAAATAACCCGGATATTTGCATGTCAAACTAAGTGTATTGAAAAGTTCGTGTTTGTCCGTAAGCTTGACGGAGAAAAAGCTGCGGTTGTGTTTTGATAGAAAAGTAGACCGAACAGAAGATATAGCTTTACACACAAGAACATTTCCTTACCTAAATTGACATGGATCTGTCCTGATACACCTGTTTGCGGTCAATCTAACAGCACTATATGTGCAAAGACATACGTTTGGTATACAATTTGTGTAGTATACATGACCTGTGTTCATTTATAATGTGTACAACTAATGTTTAAGTGAAAACGTATACATATACCGGGTAGTGGAAAAAAACTGCCACTTGCATATTTGACTGGCCTAATAAAATCTTGATTATATGCACTCTATATAAGTATACATTCACATTATGAGGTTGTGTGCAACATTTAACAAGGTTTAACTCCCCAGTGGTATGTTTACACTGATCGTTCCAAGGCGGTACGGCTTACATGTTTTTATGTCTTGTATTCCTTTAAAGATGTATCTGGCTCATATGTACATAACATGTTTTAATCGGATTCATCCAGTAGTGTTGTTACATTGGCTAAAACATCTCTAATAAGAGCCATTGCAAATGTATACACGATTGAAAATATATTTTTTATCACATTACTTACAGTTAAAACCTGTAAAATAGCCCGATTGTTTTTTTTTTAAATTTTATGATTAACAAACATTTTCTTCAACTAAAATGTATTAATACATTACGAGTTCATTCTTTGTAAATGCATGTTTATTGATTTTTCAACAATAAGAAATACATTTTTCATTTTTGGTTAGGTAAACAAATGAACAAAAAATTAGCATAGTATTACTTTAACTATTGTAGTTATTTACATCGGTGTATATTGGGAATTGGTTTTCGCATATAATTTGGTAAAACTTATGTATTTGATATATAGATTATATATTTCATTCATGACCTTTGTATTAATCATCTGCCATACAGTCTATCTTGTGATATGAAATTTATCAATCATTATTTTGCTTATGAATCGTATGTGTTTGTGGGATGATTTAAACGAGGGACCACCGAATAGACCAGACAAGCCAAATGAGGCAGGAAATAACTCTATTTTAAATTCAAGGTCAGTAAGCGATTTAATAATTCTGTTCCGCGTACTGAGCTGACATACAAACAAAGAAGAAATGACAAGATAGTTCCCGTATGTATATGGAAATATATCGATAATATATGTTTTTATAACGCTAGGGTGATTCCTGGCATTGCATGTTCGTGCGTTTTAGTTATATAAATGTGTTAGCAAACAATGGGTAATATATCATTTGAAATGTAGTTCTGTTTTCAATTGAATTGTGCGTTCGACTCAAATAACGCTTATATAACACAAGTAGTAATGAACTACTACCATTGATAGATTATATCACACTAGACACATATACGGCATTCAATTTGGTAATTGAACACTATAATTTCAAACACGAACTATTGAAGATAGTTGAGCCATTCATTATTATATGCTCCCCAGCTGGAGGGGGCTAGAATTCACCAGCTGTCGCACTACAGAGGGGTAAGACCCCCACCCCCACTGTGCCTGCCCGTTTGACATGGGCTGCCACTCGTGTCGCCTGATGAGAGGATCCTGGTAGTTGAGCGGGTTCTGAGTTGGCAATTTATACTTGGTTCTCTCAATACACTGCTTTGGCCTTTAGTTGGGCTAAACGGGAGGTTAAGTCGGCTAGTCATGCCAAGCCCCACGATATATTGTGCCCCCATGTCTATTTATATTTGTTTATTTTATAACGATGGCCCATGGGCCAATCGGATACTTGTTTGGCCTTTAACTGACATTCGAAATTTTCCAAAGTTTGTTTAAGCTTGTAAAATGTTCTGAGGGAACTCATTTGTCCAGTTTAACCCTTTTATCACGAGTATATCATTGATGTATCCCTGTCATGGCCAGTGTTGGATATCCCTTGGTCATGACCCCTTGTTGGACTCCGTGGCGGGTGGGGAGCATCAGTGATGAACTAATTCAATCAGCATGGCAACCCCCAAAAAAGCCAAGCGAACACTCTCAGAGTCCGACTCTGAGACAGACATATCAAACATGACCCCCCAAAATTTCTCTCGTTTCATTATTATAAAATCTTCAAATTCTGAAAAACCAATTACCAAACTTTCCCCCTTTGTCATACAAAAAAACTTTACAATCTATTCTCGGAACTCCAACATCCGTAAAGAAATTAAAAGATGAGACGTTGCTGGTGGAATGTTCCACCATGCAACAAACAAAAAACCTTTTAGGTCACAAACAATCATTTGGGTTGGGGGTCGTCATTAAACCCCACCATCACTAAAATCTTCCAAAGGTATTATTCGTTGTTGGGATCTCGCATGTTGCGAGTCCCTCGACGAAATAACTACCAATCTTAAATCGCAGGCTGTCTCTGCAGTAAAAAGAATTTCAATAAAAAGAGATAACAAAATCATTCAAACAAACACGTATATACTCACCTTCTCAACATCAGTCCTCCCATCCAATGTAAAAATTGGGTACGAAAGCGTTCCGGTCTTCGTGTATGTGCCAAACCCTCTGCGCTGTTTCAGGTGTCAGAGTTTTGGCCATCACGAGACCAAATGCACAAGTATTCCAGTTTGTGCAGTATGTGCACATGAGGGGCCTGACCATGATTCAAAAATCTGTCACGAGAAACCCCTCTGTGCAAATTGCAAGGGTTCCCAGCCTGTTTTTTCAAAGCATTGCCAGTCAGAAAATTGAAAAAGACATTTTGGAAGTTAAATACAATCAGGGTATTTCTTTCGTAGAGGCAAGGAGGGTTGTGCAGAACCGCCAGAGGGACCAGGCACAGGCTAGCAGTAGTGCTAGCTATGCCAACAAAGCTGCCCCTTTGGCGAACATCCCTCCTTGTCACTCTTGTAGTGAACTTATCAAAATTTTGATAGAAAAGTATCTTCAGATTGCAGAGGACCTTAAAGGTCTGGCCCCCTAATCTGTACATACACAGAGACAGCCTGCCCCAATGGTTCCTCCACCTGCACCAAAAACATCCAACCAACCAAAAAAACATGTTATTCCAGAAAAGCCCAAATCCATTCCTCCAAAAACCAAATCACCAGCCCCTCCTACTACCAAGAAACCAAAATCCACTCCATCTAAGACCACATCGCCTGCCCCTACTACTACCAAACCTAAGGTGAAATCTGCACCAGTAAACACAAATAACAACAAACCCACTTCCCAACCTCCTTAAGAAAAACCTGCAGGTCACAAATCTTCACCACCATCACCCACACCAAAACCATGTAAAAAAACATGCAAAACAAAAAATTATGAAACCCCCCTCAACAACAAGTTTGAATGTCTTAGTTACATGGAGGATGACAGTGATGGAATCTCTGTCTCAGGGGGTGAGAGCATGCTCTCTGATGAAGAAACTTAGTCTTTTATTTTATTTTTAACTTATTTTTAATAAATCTGGACTGTATTCCATGAAATACGCCTTTCACAGTACATTTTTTCTTGTTGGCTGTGTTGACCTTCAACCAGTCCGCTAACTAGTTAACATTTACAAGTATATCACGTTACCTTTTTTAGTTTCACATAATTTCACATTTCTTGCGCGCTAAATGACCAAAGCTGTCGATGCGCCATAAAACAACATGATAATAATAATCAACCAGTCTGCTAACTAGTTAACATTTACAAGTATATCACGTTACCTTTTTTAGTTTCACATAAGTTCACATTTCTTGCGCACTAAATGACCAAAGCTGTCGATGCGCCATCAAACAACATGATAATAATAATCAACCAGTCCGCTAACTAGTTAACATTTACAAGTGTGTCACGTTACCTTTTTTAGTTTCACATAATTTCACATTTCTTGCGCGCTAAATGACCAAAGCTGTCGATGCGCCATAAAACAACATGATAATAATAATCAACCAGTCTGCTAACTAGTTAACATTTACAAGTATATCACGTTACCTTTTTTAGTTTCACATAATTTCACATTTCTTGCGCGCTAAATGACCAAAGCTGTCGATGCGCCATAAAACAACATGATAATAATAATCAACCAGTCTGCTAACTAGTTAACATTTACAAGTATATCACGTTACCTTTTTTAGTTTCACATAATTTCACATTTCTTGCGCGCTAAATGACCAAAGCTGTCGATGCGCCATAAAACAACATGATAATAATAATCAACCAGTCCGCTAACTAGTTAACATTTACAAGTGTATCACGTTACCTTTTTTAGTTTCACATAATTTCACATTTCTTGCGCGCTAAATGACCAAAGCTGTCGATGCGCCATAAAACAACATGATAATAATAATCAACCAGTCTGCTAACTAGTTAACATTTACAAGTATATCACGTTACCTTTTTTAGTTTCACATAATTTCACATTTCTTGCGCGCTAAATGACCAAAGCTGTCGATGCGCCATAAAACAACATGATAATAATAATTATTATATGATAGTTTATCAAAGCCTCATTCACATTAACAGTTAAAACAACATCATATAAAACAAATATAAGCATGTGGTAATTCTTTGAAGAATTATAAAATACTGAAACCACGTGATGCTAATAATCTTACAAAAATCCTTAAAACTGTATGCAGTGATGAAACCCATCTAAATAGTTCTTTATTTGAAATCCTGAGTATACCAAATGAATGTAATAATGTAATTTAAGCATAAAGGAAAGAAAAATCTGGATCTGGAGTGACCAGCAATCGTAACATCTCGGCATTTTTTATGTTGCACAATAAATCTTAACCTTCAAATTGCGCCGCCCATCTTTGTTTAACATTACGTTATCATGTTATTATCTTATATTGAACCTACTATTAAATTCATTCATGCCACAGAAATACTCATATTGACCTTAAGATATAACGTTACTATAGGGAACGTAATATACACAATATAATGCCTCCCCCACATACCCCCGGGACAACAACACTACACAATACCTCAGGAGGTGCAAGCTTAAAACGCATGGGAACAGGGGCGCAAGGAATGGTCTGGCCGACAATAAAATTAGAATTATGGAGGACAACTAAAGGGAAATATAAAATATGGTTAGTTAGATACTTGTATGCCTCCATATATAAAGAGCGGAATACATTACGGATCCGAGCAAGCGAAGAATGTCGGTAGTAATAGGCCGAAAAACATGTTATATCAACTGATTCTACGAAATGCAATTAAAAAATGCTATAAAAGTGAATGTGTCAGTTATACGGATTTGAATAAGATGGTATTTACGTGCTTGATAGAAGCCTATTACTAGTTTATTTTGGCTCTATAAGCATCATCAAGGGATATAAATCAGTTCAGTATTTGAGAATGAGGAGACCCCAAGGAGGTATATACGAACGCATGCTCCAAATACAGCTCCCCGATGAGATATTTCGAAGGGAACTTTATAGGGTGTGACAACGCATATTTAATGGTAGATGGCTCGTCATCAATAGAAGTTAGTAGAGTTACATCGTATAACAAAACCATCAACCCATCACGACTAATATTTGTTTCGGTAGTCGAGTAGATGATACATGGATAATTAATATTATAATAATAATTATGACATGTGCATACTATCCATGCCGTACACACCAATACCTAGGATAGCACAAACAAGAGTAGCCTTTTATTTCCATGTTGGTCATACGTGTTTGTGGCACGACATAGAGAGGCATAATCATTTAATTAATTGATTTCACAGAAATTTAAAAGTATCACAAGAAAATAAATATATCACAAATTGTCACATACCTAATAACATTATCACAAGATTATATTCGATAAACTATCCAGTATCCAACCATAATTGCGTAATATCTATTGTTAAATGGCAAAATGTTAAACAATATGAACATCTGCTGTTTTGTGCCATCTACGACTTTTCTGTGCGCAATGAACATTTTTTCAATCAAATGTTCCATTCTCTATTATCTAACAATACCTGACGTCGTATGATTCTACACAAACATTTTAATATTTTATCAAAATGTTAATTTAATAGGCGCAACATCCTTAATATGTTGTAAACTCCGTGAAACCAGCCTTTGTAATATACAGAATGTATGCTTTCTATTTAATATAAGCATTTGTAATAAACTTCTTGCTTGAATCACACATGCTGTGTTAGAGTCAATTCATTATTTTATAGCTTTGTAATGATATTAAAATAAGCATTCCCATGCTCATGCTTTGTGAGGGAATTACCACTTTGCTGTTGTATCGTTCTATTTCCATTGCGCATTCATTTTATATACGCGGGGGAGTGAATCAGGAGCATTTCTGAAAGAGGTGTGTTAAAAGTCGTTTCTGAGCAGAAACACAGAAATACAGGTTCGGTCAACTGGTCGTCGAACATTTATGAGGTAACGCCACACAGGCAGCTGAAGAAACCCGAAACACGCACCGATCATAAGCGATTTGTTCTGACATTTAGTGGAATGTTTGCTTCCATTTGAACTTTAAAGTCGACTTTAGATATTGTATCGGTATAAACAAGTTCGGATTTTGGTAAGTTTTGCTTTCACGGGATAAACTTAAGCATTGATTGTTTTAAGTCAATGGGCAACATGCCCGTACGGGTCCTATTGTCCTACTGGCCCGGGACACGCCTTACGTCTCATCTGACCGATGCATGAAAGTTGTGCATGCTCAACGGTCAGTCACGGAATATACGACGCTCCTACGGGTCCAAACATCTTCGGACATTCGTAAGGGCCAGATTACCCAGTAGCTTCATCAATGTGTGACCTAAGCAGAACAATACATAGAAGACAGATAAAGAATAGAAATATCCAAACATGACGTTTGTAAATCACAGCATCGTAAAACGCCGGATTCAGCCTACAATTGCAAATACACTTTCAAATGATTGGCCGATTTCTATACTAGTATTCTGACAAATGTTTTACAAAGTTTATCATGTTTAATGATGTTTAGGAGCATTAAGGTTATACCACGTTTGCGTTTATCAAAGTATTGTACAAATAAACAACCCTGTGTAACAATCAAGTTGGGAAATGTAAACACCATAACATATAGCTCACGGCGCATCTACATCCAAATGATAATAAAAACGTAATCTCAAAATCGGAATAATCTATTTATCAGATATTGGGAAGTAACTGCATCACTGATGATGGACATGTTTAAATCTTTGGAAATGTCTGAATTATTGTATTCATTGAACTGATTTCTAGGGTAGATGGTCGTCACTACTGACACAGCGAAGGGATGTGAATTGAAACGATACAATCCAAATAATGTTAATAATGGGTTATTTTCAAAGAGATTGAGTTTTCCATTACATTTGACGCGGGTGATTTCTGTCCGAATAATTACGTTGATTTGATAATGCCACGTACACAATGCATGGCAGTCCCAAATGAACTATAAAATATATACATACACGCAAATGCGAGTAAAGATAAAATATGCAAAAGACAAAAACATAAATGAACAGTTTTAAGGAAGGTTAATGTCTGTACTAAAATAAATTGAGATATATATATGTATACTAATTAACAAGAAAGCTATGACTGCATTATGCCTGCCATAAACTGAATGGTATTAATAGTTATGCAATGGTAAATATTTAATTTAATAAAAAAGTCGCTGGGGAAATAAAACACTTTATATATATCATACAATACTCCAAACAGTTGGGTAGGTGCACAGTTGGCTGCAACAATGCTCTATCCGAAAAGTGTTTCGTACCTTGTTGTAATTTCACGGACATACCGGGTTGTTCTCATGATCATGACGGCATTACTCATGCTGCGCTTGTTGCAATTAATTGGACAGGGTTTCATGTCGGCTATAATGATGCTTTCGAGCCCAAAATGTCTAGATCCCGCTGATAAATGAAAATAAACATTTTTTATTTCTCGAATAGTTGTTTCTTCTTTCCAATTTCTGCACGTAATTCATTGTTTTATTGAGCTGAAAACAATGTTTGATTCATTTACCTGAGAAAAAATATCTACGAACTGAGTGTGTTCATATATTATTAAGGAGAGTAGTTTTCGTACAGTATCATAGGTTATGATTTAAAGGGGCAGTCATGCTACTGCCATAGTTACATGATGTTCCTGGTGTAAAGATTTCCTAAGGGCCCGGGACAACCCAAGGTCTCATCTGACCAAGGCATGATAATTATGTATGCCACGGGTTATACGGAGCCCCTACGGCTCCTACAATCTTAGAAAATTAGCGCGGGTCCGCATGGCATGCCGTGTTAATTACCAACGGACTTTCGATATTTTGGCACTTAAAAGGCCCGAAAACTGCTTTGGAGCTTCATAGGGCATTACCTGAAGTAGATACGCTATGGGTGAGATTCTTCTTCACTTGTCGTCTTCCTGATACGTATATTTTAGTACCGTTGTACGATTTCCAACCTCTTCGTTAAGTGACGTCATGTCTAGAAAACGTCACATGTGACGTCACCTTTACTGACAGTTAGCAATAGTTGCCATATAGGGCAGTATGAAAACGAAGTGACCATATGGAGTACATATTGTTTCCTGCTTGCAAATAGTGACATCACATGTTGCTTTTTTTTTAAATGACGTCACTTACAGACGAGGGTTGTAAATATCATAGCAGCGCTCATTCAGTGTCTTGGATTAGAAACAGTCACATTTTTAGTGCTTGAGCGTGATTAATATCAATTTTAAGTTTAACTCAATTGGTAAATGTTGGAGACACAAGAAACAGACATTGAGAGTAATTAATGTATGTTTTAGGAACGAGTTATTCATTCGTTATAAATGAATGATCCTTGAGGATAATAATGTAAAGCATTTATGAGCAATCATGTGTGATTTTAAAGTATTATTTTATTGGTGTTAATATTGTTTCTGCTAACAAAAGTAGTTGCAAATCATAATGTAGCATGGCTCATACTATTGCATTGAATTTCATTAGTACTGAGGAACTTAGTGCATTGACTAAGAACGTATCGCAGCAGTTAGCATTCTAAAGAATAACGCACAAACACTTTGGTACGTAAACTAGAATGCACAGCAACACATGACAATATCCAACATTATTTCTTCAACCTTTCAAAAATCTGATTTTTATTGGTTTGTTGTTTTTCACGAGCTAGTGTGTCTTAATTCAATGAAGTTTAACCTTCAGGGAATATCGGATCTAAAATAATATAACTAATTATATTTTATCAGCTATTTCTACCCCCAAGCGGGATTTGGTCTGTCATTATTGTTTAATGTTAGACTCAGTTAAGAGTAGTTTGGAGTTTTTCCTGCAGTGAGCTAAAGTTGAACATATAAAAATCGCAATGTCGATCAAACTAACGTAAAGTATTAATCAACATCGACAGCAAATATCTTTGTCTTCATGTATTCCTATGTTCCTTGAGATTGTATATATTGTTTGTTTTTTATATAATATTAAATACTATCGTTTTTTGTGATTATCCACTTTGCAAGTTTTTACTGGTACGCGTGCGGACAACATTTTTGTAAATATTTCGTGAAGTGACTGTACTGGAGTTAATGTTTATTTGTATTACTATTGTGTAAAGGCTAAATGTATATTATCAAATGTTTGAAACCTTCAACCGATTCTCTAAATGTAACGATTGGTGATTCATTGTTCAGTGCGATTAAACAGTCGCTGTTACTTACCTTGAAGTAGTTTTAAATGTGGGTGGTACTACAAACTATTCTGTTTTACAAATATCTGAGTTTTTTATTATTTGAATAATTTATTTACATTCAATCAGTGTGCTCATAATAAACTGGGCTTATTCTAGCTAAATCACATAGCCTTATATAATTATATTTTTAATTTCATGTAGCTTTCTCTAGCGTGAGATTGCGGTTCATTTATTCTCAATCACATGGCCCTAGCTGACATACAGATGATGCAATAAATGTCAAAATATTTCCGTCGTGCATATCTAAACAATATGGCTGCATATTTGCACTATACTCGGCTGATTCCAGGCAGTACTAGTCCCCGTGTGTTAGATATAAAAACGTTTTTACTTAACAATTGGCGACATATTGCTTGACATGTGTTTTATATTTAAAATGAAATGGTGCTTACTGTCAGTACATAGTGACGTCACATGTGACGTATTCTGGAAATGACGTCAATTAAAGAAGAGGTTGGAAATCGTACAGCGGTGCTTATTTTAGTTATACCGAGTTTTTATGCATTTGTTGTTGCCTTTGTACGAGTATATGCATTATGTCAAAACAGCAAAACAACATGGATAGCATGTCATCCAATATAAATGTATTTAATTACGCCGGATAACAAAACCTGGAATCCAATAATTGAATAATAATTGTACAAATGTTGCATTATCCTCAGTTTCCTACAGACGGATAACTTTGATAATAACAACATATTGACAACAGTAAGAAGAGGTCTCAACAAATATACGGTATGCGGTGGACATCCCTCGTTGGTTTATAAAGTTCACAACAATTAAATGATTGATGGTTTGTAGTACTATAACACCAGTTTCGTCAGTAACAGGAATGAATACAAACACTTCATCAAACACCGACTCCATAATTATGTTTACCGAACAGTAACTGTTGAAACATCCCAAATCATGCAGAACATGGTTCAAGTAAAATAATTATGTTCATTCATATGCCTTAGTTATTACATTCTTAAAGCACACATGCTGTGTATGTGAGACTTTTCATCAAGCAATAACTAAGTTTTGATAGTACAATAAACATTTTCTAGAGCATGCTGTGCAGTGAAAGTGAATACCACTATGCTGTCTGTATGTTAAATACTGTTCCTAATACAAATCATTAGATGTCATGACAGCAAATTGAATATTGTAATAAAGAACACCCCTTTTATATTGAACACATATGCGTATGTGGGTGGTAGATTTTGTTGCCAACTTACTGCATTAGTGTTACACTAAGGAATGTATTACGATATATTTGTTGAATACCGGGTGTTTCAAATGTACAAAACAAAGTGTAATCAAAGCTAAAGGCTCAGTTTCTGCTGATGACTGGGTATCTGAAATGTTGCAAATAATCGAAGGCTTTGACGCTAAAACACCGGTCCAAAATACGCTACGTTTGCTTGCAGATTAATTCATAATATACACTCATACACTAACACTCGAATAATAAGACCATCCTTGGGACCCTTGAAAACTGTTTTTTATTGAGGTGGTCTTAATATTGAGATTAAATACAGAGCAATACGAAATTGATCTTGAAGATGGTGTTCTTTATTTTGAGTGTTCGCTCAGTGATGTGTTACTTTACATGTAAACGATCAACTATAATTATAATTTTACGGTTCAAGCTCTAGTTTTTTTTGCTCCCTTCTCTTGTGAAATAAAACAATATTCCTTACAAAAATGTTCGCCGCTGAAAATTTGAACAACGATAACTACATGCACACTGGCGATATAGTTTATGTTAGCGAATCTGTATGGGTCTGTTACAATCAGTCAGTATTGGCTATTGACCAGAAACACAATAACAAAGTATATGAATCGTCGAAACTAACATGTACGAAACACTGAAAATGTGTGGTTTGTGCCTCTAACAACAAATTGAATTTCTTTTTTAGATGTAAAACGGCTTTTAAAGTATATGGGATATCAAGCATTTATGGTGTCTGGGTTTATAGAACTTATACTTGAGTTAATGCGAAGTTTGAAGAATGTCGTAAAATTGCAGAATTACGTATTCACTGCCGACGTATTTCATGTTATTTTTTTCGTCTATATTAAAGCTAATGCTACACAGCGCTGCAAATAATTGGTAAATTCACCCTCTCCTTAAATTAACAAAAAAGGAGATCACTCAAGCTCTTAAGACGATGTTATACCATTTGGCCTCTTGTGGCGTTTTGTTGTTAAAATTAATGTAAAATAACAGGCATAAAAACAGCAGTCTCTCGCGGGGAAGAATTGACAACATCTGTTCACGAAATTGAAAAAAACGCGCTTTCTAACTTAAAACACTTTCGAGATGTCGGTTTAGTTCCGTTTAAGTGTCTTCAATGGGTGCTCGGCCTCGAATGTTTTGAAATTGATGTTCAACGCATTAGTCACAAAAAGACTAAACTAATTATCTTCGACAAAAATTGTTTAAATCCTATAAACGTCATTGAATTAGTCTGACTAGTTTCCTTACTCCTAGCACTAAACGTTTATTAGATATTCGTCTTATTATTGTATCCACTGTAATTGGAATTTTGTAAAAATGCAATCAAGAAATTAAGTTCATAGTTAACGGAAGACATGCTGTTTCAACATTCAAAAACTAAGATTTGATTACATTATTTGATGAATAAAGTAATACGACATTTTCAAAGTGTATGGTATATATACAATATATGAAAATGTAAGAATTCTCAAATTTCATGACCTTACCAAGGTATGCAAGAACTTAAGTATTTATACTTACAGTTCCAATGATGTAATTTGCTGTATGGTTATAATTTCTTTTTTTGTGTTTTGAATGTATGTTATACTTCCCTTTTCCCTGTGCAATTATTTCACTTTATATAGTGTTCATGTTATTTTCTGCCCAGTTTCGATATATTGTTGCCAGCTGTCTTGACTTGTTCTGTGATCTTTTTCCATACATTAATTCCAACCCAAATGTGTGTCCTCTTGTATTCTCCTAGTTATTCATTATGGTCAGCGAGACCATTCATTGCGCCTCGGTGCCCTTACGTGTGTACTCTTGTATTCTCCTAGTTATTCCTTATGGTCAGCGAGGCCATTCATTGCGCCTCGGTGCCCTTACGTGTGTACTCTTGTATTCTCCTAGTTATTCCGTATGGTCAGCGAGGCCATTCATTGCGCGTCTGTTCCGTTACGTGTGTTCTCTTGAACCTGTGTGGGGAGGCACTGCCTTATGTATGCGCGTTCCCTGTAGCAACTTAATCTCTCTCTTTTAACGTGATATAATTTCATTATACTCATTAGTGTGTCGTCCAATACATCAAAGTTACCACATTTGTAAAACTTTATTTCTCGTCCAATATCATTAAATCGTCATTGTTCAATTTCAAGGTTGTGAGATGACAATCTAAAACGAGCAATTGTTTTATTTTTATTATTTTCATTGCGTAATCTAGTAATACAGTTTTCACAAATTTAAAAAGAACACATGTGGGAACGTGTTGGCATTGAATTGATCGTAAAATGCCATTCTTGTATAAATTGATCTCTAATCTGAGTCTTTAGGAGAGGACAGTAGTTAATATTTGTATCAAAATTATTTATATGAAAATGATAACCAAGATGATCTATCACCGAGTTAATACGAGATTAACGATTAAAACCTTCTGAAACATAACATAATGAGAATGTGTGTTTGTTTCAGCGAAATATAGAAAATGATCTCATCTTCTGAAAACCAGGCGTAAATTTCCATCGTAACTACATTACTCGTAAACTAGTTAGTCTGATGTTCACGCCGTGTGATTATTGTTGATATTCCACCAAGGAACAAACAAACATCCTCTAGTTTAATAATTAGTGTTTTAATCTGAGTTCCTGCAACTTGAATTGTCAGGAAATAGTTTTGTTTATATTATTTTATTCCTAGGATCAGCCGTTGCAATGCCAATTTCGATATATAGGGGTACTGAAGGTGACATTTGCATGATAATTCAAAAACGATTATAATTGAATTGGAAATGCTACACCGCTGCGCTTATGATTTGTTGCACAACATGTTACTGTAATGTTTGCATGTGAAAAGCATATACCGCCAAGCCCCAGTCACAATTAGACGAATGCCGTAAGAATGTCCACGAATTGTTGCGAAAGTAAAGTCCTACGAACTGGCACGATGTTTTTGGAAAAAAACGCAGACTTTTTGATACAACCCGCTTGTATCAAGAACGCGTTACGAATACAATACGAATATCAAGCCGAATCAATGCGAACTCTCTCAATTCCAATACGAATTTCACACGAATACAGCAGGAATCTGTACAAATCAGTACGAAATCACAAGGCATATTGCGAATTCAGCGCGAAACCACACGAATTGCGCAAAATTCGCACTAGTTGTGTCCAGAGCGCTCATTTCTCTTCAATACAACTACGAATGCCGAACGAATCAAAGCACTGAAAGTGCAAGGGGCTCACTGCAGAAAACAGACGTCACTTTGACATATATTTTGTCTATCACAATTATTCTTTCAAGAACACTTTGTTATGTTAGTATATTAAATAATATAGGAGATTAAACACACGATTATATACAAATATTGGAATAGACAGTCAGAAGGATGGATGGCGAAGAAGTAAACAGTACATTAAAGTTGATTATATGCCAAGTTTCAATGCAATCCATTGAAAACTAAAGTATTTTGCTACATAAACTTTAATGTTATTACATGTGTTCTAAAAGGAGACTTCAGTTCAAAGGGACAGAATACTAAAACATGTTGATGGATGTAGGGCAAATTTATGTCTTCCACATCTACAAACCATGCATCATGGTACTTGTATTATCAACTGCATTGTAATCCCTTGTAAAGTGAAGAAGTAGATAGCCACACAAACTACATATATTGTATATTGGACAGAACAACCAATCGACCGACCTACAGACAGGATGACAATAAAACAAATAGTATGTTTCCGTAAATCGTCGATATTCAACGGAACGATGACGGAAAAATGCATTTCCTATGATTTCAATATACGTATAGTTGTTCGTTGGATAAATTATATATTGCGTTGTTTTCCTGTTTACGTATCGCTGCCTACAGCGATCGTCCGCTGTTATTTGCCTCCTGTACACTATCTTATACTATCGTCTGCTAGCTTGTTTTCAGTGCATTTCACGCATGGGTTGCAGTGTAGGCAGACATTTTCTTTTGTAATTTGCAGTATTTAATCAACAAGTTTCTTTGGGGTTCTTTCTTTTGCGTAAGTGATGTCAGCTCGAATCCGCTTTCTAGCTGATATCGCAAATGCTTACCGCTATTTCTTTGTTAGACAAGGACTACTTTCTCAGGAGTATGTAGCCTTTGGCGGTTCAGAATGTAAGACTTGGGATGACTCATCCGATGAGTGTCCGCGGATTTCGCCTACTATTGCAATTGGCTATGACGAGCCCCTTGCTAATAATACGATTTTAACCGAATAAGTGCATGAACCAATAGGATAGCCACACAACTGTTGAACGCATGCGCTACTAATAAGACACTACTACAAGTCGCTACAAATGTTTTGAGCATGCTTAAAATTGTCGTACTGGCATCACGAACGCCACACGAATATGCCGAATTGATACGACCCACTACGAAGTCAGTACAAATCACTACGAATAACCACGAATTTAGCTTAGTTCTGCTTTCGTACTCAAACTTCGGCTCAGTGGGTCTTATGTAGGTTGATTACCACGAATAAGATCAATCATTAGCACCGTTACGTTTCGATGATTGTTTATGCCAAATGTTTATCAAGCGTGCCGTAAACCAATTCATACATGTATAATTATAAATACAGTACATTAGATAATGATTACAAATGCAACATACATAGAAGACAAGTTAAATCATAATAAATTAATGGATCTACATTGTACCTTTATTTCACAATCGAAATCATAATTATTTATTTATCTGTACACGGCAATAGTTCTTATTAATGATGTTTTAGACTAAGTAACAATAATACATAGTGAAGCCCATAAAACAATTTAAAGTTCAGGTGAGCCAGATACATATATCGTTATTCTGTGAACTACGACCCATATACATGTCTTCAGAGTATAAAAGCCAGTGATGCATATAATAAGTAGATCGACAATTGCAAACAGTGACCAGTGTGGGGGATACAGCGACCCGGTGACAGAGGGTGACAACTAGTAAACCAAATGCAGGGGCCGGTATATTTTACGTCGAGCGGCATAGTTGAATATAATGGACATACTTATGATACCAATGTAATGTGCGTCAACCTGTATATTGAATACACTTACCGTCAAACTGATTGTAGCGATAATTTACTATGATGAAGTATACGATAACGCTAATTTTAGCGGCACTAGAACCTTAATGTGTTTTTCATAATTATGTTTTATATATGATTGCAAAAGCTTTGATGAGACTATAAATTTAATACATATAGATAGCGAGTCTGACAGACGATTTAACTACACACGCAGTTATATAACTAATAGATTCATAATTTGGTATGTTTATTTTTATGACAAAAACTTGCGCTGATAAATGCTTAATGGTTACATAAAATAAATGAAGAAATGCCGCATGGAGAATGCACAGCCGTTCCAAAGGCACAAGAAGATATGAGACACATATATAGAAAACTCACTGTTGCATAACAACAAATAAATTAACACGTAAAAATACATAATTTAATTGGACGTAAACACCATCATACAATGTCATTCGTAGTTAAAAATATTGTTTGCGTTTATAAAATACAATCATGTCTAAGCTGTTGTTATAAAATCTTGGTGGCGAGATACTGAAACCGAACTATTAGAAATGCAAATTACTAAATGCTTTAAATGCATGTAGAATCTTCGATCAAATTGAAGATGAACTGAAACATAATAGTTAAATATTTCTACGAAAGCCTGGTGGTGACATTTTGGTTTCAAAAATTCTCAATTTCAGCTCCACAAATTCACGATCAGAACTTCATGATTTGCATTTCACGAATTCAGGATTTCAACTTCAAGAAGTAATGATTTAAATTTCATGAAGTTGAAGTGGCGAAGTATTGAACACCAAGATTTCGTATATTTCAGTTAGATAATAAACGCCCGAACTCATGCTATAACAAACAATATTCATATATTCGGGCTTACAGTGTTTACCGGTGCTTACAGTAATAGTTATTTATTCCAGTCCATGCTCCCAGCTGACATAAAGACACAAGATAAATGACAACATATCTCCGGTCTGTAAAGCTAACTTGTTCCGTTCGGAATTGATTGAGTACAACCATTTGGATATCCTTGGCTGGTTCCGTTTATTAGTGTTTCCTGTTTAGTTGTCATGTACGATTAAATGTGTTGTGTGTCGCTGAATGTGACAGTTTGTTGCAGATTTGTGGAATATTCTTTTAAATTAAAGTGTGCGTATAACTCAAAATGGAGTGAATAAAAACAAGACGTACGAGTATATTATCTAGTTATAAATGTAAACTATCGGTACATTGTGTAACGCTGAATAAGTTGAGTCTATTTATAATACTACATAGTCTTGAATATTTTGTGCAACCGGAGCGATATCCATTCGGATAAAGTCATGTTTTGAGGAGCACGAAAAATCGGTCAATTGCATTACCGTGATTGCCGGTTCGTTATGCTAACCACTATACCACAGCGACCTAATGTCACTTTCGTGTAAATTTAACTTATATAAAGTTGATTTACGTTGACTTCATTTTGGACGAAGTACGGGGCGAACTTTTACATCCGCCACACACCACTTAACACAATTCGGCTGTTGCTTTAGAGAAGTCAAACCGATAGTAACTTATTTATACAGTCAGGGAAAATGATACATTAATTGAATATGTTGATGATCTAAAGCGGACCGCTCTGGGATGTTTGCATTGTAGTTTGATCATGTTGTGTTTGTTGCGAGCCAACTATTTTAGAAACAATGCATTTCTGTGTTCCGGTGATTGATCTGACCGTACACATGGAATTATAAGTCTTAAGCATCAATCCTACCATACATCAAGCCAAAAAATAGTGACGAGTACAAATTGATCATATTAATAAATACATTGCAAACTTTTCCCTTTTCAAAGTGTGCAAAAGTGACAAAATGCCGAACACCGAAGTCGGCATACTAAAATCCGAAATACCTCAGACAAATTCTGACAAAAGAAAAGGAAGGGAGCACTAAAATAGAATAAAGGGGTCATGGTGGAAGGGAGCACATTTAACCAGACTGAAAAGGGTTTTTCGGCATAGCTGTATAACATTGATTTTGACCTACATTTTTTACCAACAAAATGTTGTCCTCGAATCGGGCTTTTTTTAAATCTGACCAATTATATTTTCAGCCAAGAGGCACTAAACGGAGGTTTAATAATATGTGCGTTCCTTAGCAGCTCGAATTTTGCCGGAAGTAGTTAATATGTTAAAATGACCCTGATAAGACAGGTCCATGATTATAGTATAACATATATAGATCCGAATTATGTTTATGTAAGGATTTATTTTCAACATTTTGCAAAAAAAAACATAATTTCATTAAAATATCGGAAACATAATTCTATTTTCGTCGTTTATCTTTTTTAATGATAGTTCTTGTTTAAATCATTAACACAATGGTTCCTAAATTCATCGGGCGCCAATGTGGTTAATATGTGTAGTCGGACAAAGCACTCGTAGCAATGTACGAACATTAGAAAACAAAATAAAACACAATGTCAACAGACTGCGCACAATTTGTTCTACTAAAAGTTCAAGTGAAGATGCTTCCACTTGAAACACAAACGTAGTACCGTCAATGAGACATAGATAGTTAAATATATTTATGCATGCTGAAATCGGTACAATATGACCTGACACTGTCGAATACTATCGTTTTCGGGCATGTAAATTCATCAGAACGTTCCTGCTTACGTTGCCCGACTACTCCGATTTACCAAGTGGCATGGATGTTATTATTAATATTGTTGAAACATTTGAAATGTCCGTATTTATATTTCCCTTGATCACGGCGCGTATAGAAATCAAACGCAAATTTGCAGTTTAATAAGCAAATTTCTGGTGGTCATATTTCCCAAAGAGGTTTCATTCGATAATACAAAATCATTCTTTGCAAAAGAGAACTGCTGTTTATACATAAATTTCAGGCATATGTGGTTGAAGATTATATGGCAATTTAACTGTTTTACAATAAAACAATGGGGTCTGAGAATTTAGTTTGAAGCTAAGTAGTGTTTACGTATCGATGTCTCTACTAGCTGTATAACCATACATTTGTTCCGTGAATGTCTGTACTATAAATTTCATTATCTATTTACATCACATGAAGCAGGCATTACTTAAACATTTGTATAATTGCATTATATTGCTACAAGTACGAGCATTAAATATAGATAATTTTAAAATACATTTCGTGTTTTAATGTTTTTTTGTAACATTAAAGTCAGTTAAGCTTCTGAACAAGGAAGTCAAGACGGACATGGAGTATACCATCGCATTATATGTAATCCAAAAATTAATACTGAAAATGCATTACTCACAATTAAACAATATTATAGAGATCACTGGCAATAGTTTTCCTCGGTAGTGGAGCGATTATCATAGACTAGTTCGGGACCATCTTCAATAATATACTTGTATTCAGTGGTCATGTCTGAATCTTGCGTCCCGTTTACCGTTAGTTGTCTATGTTTATAATAAATACCGTTTTGTGCTTCTGGTCCCTTTTTCACAAATAACATGTTTTCGGGATCAAAATCAGATACATTTTTTTTAAACATAGAAAAATATGTTATGCCACGCTAAAATATTCTAAGTACATACTGTGATGGTCATTATGGAAATTACCTAAACCTATAAATTCTAATTTTATTTTTATTGAGAAAAATATTGTTGTCAAAGAGTTACGAATTATTGAAAATCGATTATATTTTGATCTCAAACAAGTTTAATAATAAATATAATAAAATTCTGAAGAAGGGTAACATTCTAAAAAATTTAATGTTTTAACAATGAGGAGTTGAAGAATTTAAGGTAAATGTGTTTTCATATATGAGCAGTACTAGATAAAGTATTCACTACGACCGTTGCTTTAAGTAAATGGCAAGAATTTCATCAGGATAAACTTAATCTAGATCAGTTGATCCTTCGTAAACATAGGATGGAAGCGCCATTGCTATGCGACATTTCCTGCTGGAGTTGATATTAAATTCATAATATAAATAATAAGATGCTACAGGGAACATATACACAAGACGATTCCTCTCCACACAGACCTCCGTGAATACAGCAGTCCACGAAACATCAGGCATTGAGGAGGTGCAAAGGTTAATACTCAAGGGAACAGGGGCGCTAGGACTGGTCGAGTCGACCATTTAGGACAACTTATGTCACGTGTTGCATCCTGGTTGAACTGTTTTATAATATATCCATACTGGTTGGAACGCAGGTTTGATCTGAACGATGTAACCGAGAATAATAGAAATGAGCAATAACATCGCCATTACAGTTTGAAATGTAAACTCGCTTTTGAAAAAAATGGTTAGGTAAGATAATTCAGTAGCATAACAAATATGCTGGGAATGGAATATCCAATAAACAAACTCGAGTACATAAGATAATCGCAACAAATTTAATTAACAAATACACTATATACAGCTAATTTCTGTTCAAATTCTACAAAAGCAGATTGTTTTATTACTTTACGTTAGGCCTGTGTTGTTACTAAAGCATATTGAAGTAAATGTAATTGAAATATCACGATAAAAAGCTCACTGTACAGTTTCTGAATGCTTTAACACGTGTTTGATGTAATTCCTTCCTGAATGTGTAGCCGCCTGAAGCAAGTAAAACAGTACACACCGTACATGACGAGAGATTTGATAATTTGATTATCATGGTTTAGTTCTTGTAAGTCAATGACCCGCTAAATCGCTTGGGCATAGCAAATGCATTGCATCTAGACACGACTGTATTTCAATACACCTTAGTCCAAAGACTTCCATAGGAAACAACATCTCAAGCGCGATTTAATTCATTGTTGTGATAGTTCCGCTTCAAAGCGCTTTGATTGAATTGTATTACGTTTCAATTTCATCTCAGGTCGAATGGTTTTGTTTATTGTAAGACATGTCATCAAATTCCAATCTTTATTAAATCAGACAAATTGTTTTTGTATTAGGTGATGGCGAAGCTGATATCAATGAATTCATTTACAATGTTTGACATTCATGACCTGAATGACAGTATAATGCTTTTAGAGACCGTGGTCTGGAGTATATCAAGTCTTGTTTAACATCGGATAAAGATTATGTCACTGTTATGTCACTCTATTGTTTTGTTTGTATCCTGAAGGAGTCGCTGTATCATGGCACGTGCATTGTGCGCTAACTATTGGTTTCATTAATGCAAGTGAACATTAATGGGCAATAATTCACAGTTATGTATCAGTGTAATGGATATCTAGATTAGTGATTTACACTCAAGGGACACTTTATTCATTGCTCATTTGCCGGGCGTGTTGTATGCCTTTGCAAGTGATGGAAGACATTGATTGTGATGAGGAAATGATGTTTCAAGCAGTGATCAGAATAATTGATATCAGTCTGTTGTTTTGTTTGTAATCTGTGAATACAAGCGGAAACTTATGTATTTTGTATACAGTCTCATTACTATATAAACTACGTAAAGAGAAATACATTGCAATACTTCAAATGATTCAACTAACTGCGGAAGAAGCAGGTGTTTTGTGAACAGTGAGCAAATGCATTTTCCACAGACGCGCAATGATGCAAATGTCTCTGTAGAGTATTGCACCAATATAATGGCAATAATCAGTTGAAGTCATCAAGGAAAGTTTACTATTACATCTAAACTTATGGATAATGTGCAACATTATTAATCAGCGGATTGTTTTGTCTTAAACAAGTCACATGCTCCTTATAGGATAAAGTCGAACGAAATAGACAAGTGTCCAATAAACATACAGGTATAATAATGCACTTATAGTTAATGAATTCTACTTAAAACACATACGTATCATTGAATGAGTTGTACATCAGAGCAGCCTTGTGTTCAGTAAAGGTGTTTTCACCTAACGTTTCGTCACGTTTGCAATTTGGTTCATCGTGTGCAGTGAATGTGATACGGTGGGTCAAGGATACAAAACAAAATAGATATCAAAAACTTTTATCTGTAACTGAACACAGGGCTGATGTAGCAGATAAGGAAAGTGAGGCGTAACCATGTGAATACCTAAAAGTAACAATACCATACATTGGACAACTTTATAAGTTACAAGTCTGATACTTGAACCTATGCGATTATTATCATGGCAGTTAGTATTTCACGTACATCCTCGTCACGCGAAACATCAATCAATTCTTCTGGACTAACGATAATGGAAGGTTTAAGACATGTGACTTGCTATTCTGTTATTTCTGCTTGTATAAATAATTGGCGAGTCTTAGTTTCATCCGGTTTCCTCGGCTTTAGATTACACAACAATGATAAGTGTGCGTGTTCATAAAAGCTTCAGTTAGTGACACACTAAAGCGAACAGTTTGAGCTATTAGTCCCTCGTTGTCGTATATCACAATTAATGTCAACTTAGTCTTGGAATCAAACGTATGTATATCGCGCTATAACTGGCGTTGAGAAAACAAACTGATTGTTACACATTGTTTCCTTGTGTTTTGTTTCTTGCGGGCTCATTCAGTATAGCAAGTTGGTATGCGAAATTTGTCCGGTACGTTTTGCGCCTTCATTCATTAGATTGTCATTATTTACTGAAGTAACGATGCTTTTTTGTAATTTCACGTAACTGAATATTACGCTATTATCAAGAGGTTATAACGATGTTCGATGACATTAATTGATCAGCTCAGACAGTTGTTAGACATTGTGGTAACCTTCCATTGCTGATTATGTACGAAAAAGTGCCTTTCCTGTGTATTTGCGTCTATTTATCGTCGCCACCTGTTTTCCATACGGGCGACTTCTCCGGAAGAATGTTAGTCATTTTAGATTGTTGGAGGATAGTGTATGATACAGAAGATGCCCCAATTCGAGAAGAACACCTGGTCCTTTTACATGCCCGATGTAAAGCTTGGTTCACGGGAACTCGGTTTTTTAAAGTTTCGTCCGAAAGACTGTTAGTACTGCAAGAGATGAACACTGACACTGTCGAATACTGTCGTTTTCGGGCGTGGAAATTCATCAAAATGTTCTTGCTTACGTTGCACTTCTAAGTAAGACATATTTTACATCGGTTTAGCAAGTGGCCTTGAGGTTATTATTAATATTGTTGAAATATGTGAAATTTCCGTATTTATATTTCCCTTGATCACGGCGCGTATAGAAATCAAACGTAAATTTGCAGTTTAATAAGCAAATTTCTGGTGCGCATATTTCCCAAAGAGGTTTCATTCGATAATACAAAATCATTCTTTGCAAAAGAGAACTGCTGTTTATACATAAATTTCAGGCATATGTGGTTGAAGATTATATGGCAATTTAGCTGTTTGTAATAAAACAATGTGGTCTGAGAATGTAGTTTGAAGCTAAGTAGTTTACGTATCGATGTATCCACTAGCTGTAGAACCATACAATTGTTCCGTGAATGCCTGTTCTATAATTTTCATTATCTATTTACATCACAAGAAGCAAGCATTACTTAAACATTTGTATAATTGCATTATATTGTTACAAGTACGAGCATTAAATATAGATAATTTTAAAATCCATTTCGTGTTTAATGGTTTTTTTGTAACATTAAGAAGTCATTTATGCTTTTGAACAAGGAAGTTAAGACCGGCATGGAACTTACCATCGCATTATAGTAATCCAAAGAATAATACTGACAACGCATAACTCACATTTAAACAATACTATAAAGATCACTGGCAATAGTTCTCCTCGGTAGAAGGACGACTATCAAAGAATCGTTCGAGGTCATCTTCAATAATATACATGTAATCAGAGGTCATATTCGAGTCTTGAGTCTAGTTTGCATTTAGTTGTCTATTTGTATAACCCATCCATTTTTGTGCTAGTTTTCGGGATCGAGATCAAAATCAATTAGAAAGAAATGTTATCCCAGGCAAAATATTTTTAGTACATACTGTGATAGATACGGTCATTTTGGAAATTGCCTAAACCGATAAATTCGAATTTCATTTTTATTGAGAAAAAAATTGTTGTAATTGAGTTACGTTCAATTATTGAAAATCGATCATGTTTTGATCTCATTAATTTTTACCAATAAATATAATAAAATTCTGAAGAAAGGGTAAAATTCTAAATGTTTTAACAATGATGAGTGGAAGAAGTTTAGATATATGTGTTTTCATACATGAGCACTACTAGAAAAAGTATTCAGTTGCTTTAAGTAAATGGCAAATAATTTATCAGGATAAACTTGAACTAAATCAGTTGATCCTTTGTCAATAAAGGATGGATGCGCAATTTCTATGCGGCATTTTATGCTGGAGTTTATATTTAATTCATAAAAGAGTGAATAAATTGCTACATACACAAACCAATCCCTCCCCACACAGACCTCCTGGAAAACAGCAGTCCACGAAACATCAGGCATTGAGGAGGTGCAAAGGTTAAGACGCATGGAAAATGGCCTGGTCGACCATTTCGGACAAGTAAGGTCACACGTTGCATCCTGGTTGAACTATTTTAGAATATAACAGTACTGGTTGGGACGCAGGTTTGACCTGAACAATGTAACCAAGAATAAAAGAAACGAGCTTAATTATCGCCATTTCAGTTTGAAATGTAAATTCGCTTTTGAAAAAGATAGTTCAGGATTTAAACAGGTTAGGCAAGATAATTCTGTAATATGGCAAATATGCTTGGAATGGAATATCCAATAAACAAGCGCGAGTACATAAGATAATCGCAATAAATTTAATTAAAAAGGAGTGCTAATTTCTGTTCAAATTCTACAAAAGCAAATTGTTTTATTACTTTACGTTAGGTCTGTGTTGTTACTAAAGCCTATCGAAGTAAATTTAATTAAAATCTCACGATAAAAAGCTCACTGTACAGTTTCTGAATGCTTTAACACGTGTTTGATGTAATTCCTTCCTGATGTGTAGCGGCCTGAAGCAAGGAACACAGTACACACCGTACAGGACGAGGGATTTGATAATTTGATTATCATGGTTTAGCTCTTGTGTCAATGCCCCGCTAAATCGCTTGGGCATAGCAAATGCATTGCATCTAGACACGACTATATTCCAATACGCATCAGCCCAAAGATTTTCATAGGAAAAAAATAATTCATTGTTGTGATAGTTCCTCTTCAAAGCGCTTCCATGGAATTGTATTACGTTTCAATTTCATCTCAGGTCGAATGGTTTTGTTTATTGAAAGAAATATCGTCAAATTCCAATCTTTATTAAATAAGACAAATTGTTTTTGTATTAGGTGATTGCGACGCTGATATCAATGAATTCATTTACAATGCTTGACATTCATGCCCTGAATGACAGTATAATGCTTTTAGAGACCGTGGTCTGGAGTATATCAAGTCTTGTTTAACATCGGATAAAGATTATGTCACTGTAATGTCACTCGATTGTTTTGTTTGCATCATGAAGGAGTCGCTGTATCATGGCACGTGCATTGTGCGCTAACTATTGGTTTCATTAATGCCAGTGAACATTAATGGGCAATAATTCACAGTTATGTATCAGTGTAATGGATATCTAGATTAGTGATTTACACTCAAGGGACACTTGTTTCATTGCTCATTTGCCGGGCGTGTTGTATGCATTTGCATGTGATGGAAAACATTGAGTGTGATGAGGTAATGATGTTTCAAGCAGTGATCAGAATAATTGATATTAGTCTGTTTTTTTTGTAATTTGTGAATACAATCGTCTCATTACTTTGTAATATACGTAAAGAGAAATACAGCGCAATATTTCAAATGATTCTACTAAATGCGGCGGAAGCAGGTGTCATAACAGTAAGGAAATGCATTTTCCACAGACGTGCAATGATACAAATGTCTGTGAAGAGTATTGCATCAATCTAATTGCAATAATCAGTTGAAGTCATCAAAGAAAGGTTATTATCACATCTAAACTAATGGATACTGTACAATATTATTAATCAGCGGATTGTTTTGACTAAAACAAGTCACATGTTCCTTACAGGATAAATGCGAACAAAATAGACAAGGGTCCAATAAACATACGGATATATTAATGCAATTATAGTTAATGAATTCTACTTAAAACACATACATATCATTGAATGTTGTGTACACCAGAGCAGCCCTGTGTTCAGTAAAGGTGTTTTCAACTAACGTTTCGTCACGTTTGCAATTTGTTTCCTCGTGTGCAGTGAATGTGATACTGTGGGTCAAGGATACAAAACAACATAGGTATCAAAACTTTTATCTGTAGGCTGATGTAGCAGATAAAGAAAGTGAGGCGTAACCATGTGAATACCTAAAAGTAACAATACCATACATTGGACACCTTTATAAGTTACAAGTCTGAAACTTGAGCCTATGTGAGTATTCTCATGGTAGTTTGTATTTACTTACGGTCTCGTCATGCGAACTATCAATCAATTCTTCTGGACTAACGATAACGGAAGGTTTAAGACATGTGACTTGCTATTCTGTTATTTCTGCTCGTATAAATAATTGGCGAGTTTTTGATTCATCCGGTTTCCTCGGCTTTAGATTACACAACAATGATAAGAGTGCGTGTTCATAAAAGCTTCCGTTAGTGACACACTAAAGCGAACAGTTTGAGCTATTATTCCCTCGTCGTCGTATATCACAATTAATGTCAAATTATTCTTGGAATCAAACGTATGTATATCGCGCTATAACTGGCGTTGAGATAACAAACTGATTGTAACACACTGTTTTCTTTTTTTTGTTTCTTGCGGGCTCATTCAGTATTGCTAGTTGGCATGCGAAATTTGTCCGGTACGTGTTGCACCTTCATTCATTAGATTGTCATTATTTACTGAAGTAACGATGTTTTTTGTAATTTGCTATTATCAAGAGGTTATAACTATGTTTGATGACATTAATTGATCAGCTCAGACAGTTGTTAGACATTGTGGTCACCTTCCATTGCTGATTATGTACAAAAATGTGCCTTTCCTGTGTATTTGCGTCTTTTTATCGTCGCCACCTGTTTCCCATACGGGCGACTTCTCCGGAAGAATGTTAGTCATTTTAGATTTTTGGAGGATAGTGTATGATACAGAAGATGCCCCAATTCGAGAAGCAACCCTGGTTCTTTTACATGCCCGATATAAAGCTTCGTTTATGGGACCTCGGTTTTTTAAAGTTTCGTCCGAAAGGCTGTTAGTACTGTTAGAGATGAAAACTGACTTTGTTGAATACTATCGTTTTCGGGTATGGACATTCATCAAAATGTTCTTGCTTACGTTGCACGTCAAAGTATGACATATTTTACATCGGTTTAGCAAGTGGCCTTGAGGTTATTATTAATATTGTTGAAATATGTGAAATTTCCGTATTTATTTTTCCCTTGATCACGGCGCGTATAGTAATCAAACGCAAATTTGCAGTTTAATAAGCAAATTTCTGGTGCGCATATTTCCCTAAGAGGTTTCATACGATAATACAAAATCATTCTTTGCAAAAGAGAACTGCTGTTTATACATTAATTTCAGGCATATATGGTTGAGGATTATATGGCAACTTAGCTGTTTGCAATAAAACAATGGGGTCTGAGAATGAAGTTTGAAGCTAAGTAGTTCACGTTTCGATGTATCTACTAGCTGTATAACCATACATTTGTTCCGTGAATGCATGTTCTATAAATTTCATTATCTATTTACATCACAAGAAGCAAGCATTACTTGAACATTTGTATAATTGCATTATATTGTTACAAGTACGAGCATTAAATATAGATAATTTTACAACACATTTCGTGTTTAATGTTTTTTTTGTTACATTAAGAAGTCATTTATGCTTCTGAACAAGGAAGTTAAGACCGGCATGGAACTTACCATCGCATTATAGTAATCCAAAGAATAAGACTGACAACGCATTACTTAGAATTAAACAATACTATAAAGATCACTGGCAATAGTTTTCCTCGGTAGAAGGACGACTATCATTGAATCGTTCGAGGTCATCGTCATAATATACATGTAATCATAGGTCATATTCGAGTCTTGAGTCTAGTTTGCCTTTAGTTGTCTATTTGTATAACACATCCATTTTTGTGCTTGTTTTCGGGATCAAAATCAAATACTTTTTAAACTTAGAAAAAAATGTTATGCCACGCTAAATATTCTTAGTACACACTGTGATAGATACGGTCATTTTGGAAATTGCCTAAACCGATAAATTCGAATTTCATTTTTATTGAAAAATAATTGTTGTAATTGAGTTACGTTCAGTTATTGAAAATCGATCATGTTGTGATCTCATTAATTTTTACCAATAAATATAATAAAATTCTGAAGAAAGGGTAAAATTCTAAATGTTTTAACAATGATGAGTGAAAGAAGTTTAGATATATGTGTTTTAATATATGAGCACTACTAGAAAAAGTATTCAGTTGCTTTAAGAAAATGGCAAATCATTTATCATGATAAACTTGAACTAAATCAGTTGATCCTTTGTCAACATAGGCTGGATGCGCAATTTCTATGCGGCATTTCATGGTGGAGTTTATATTTAATTCATAAAAGAGTGAATACGTTGCTACAGGTAACGCCACATAAACAAGCCAATCCCTCCCCACACAGACCTCCTGGAAAACAGCAGTCCACGAAACATCAGGCATTGAGGAGGTGCAAAGATTAATACGCAAGGAAAATGGCCTGGTCGACCATTTAGGACAACTAAGGTCACACGTTGCATCCTGGTTGAACTATTTTAGAATATAACCGTACTGGTTGGGACGCATGTTTGACCTGAACAATGTAACCAAGAATACAAGAAACGAGCATAATTATCGCCATTTCAGTTTGAAATGTAAATTCGCTTTTGAAAAAGATAGTTCAGGATTTAAACAGGTTAGGCAAGATAATTCTGTAATATGGCAAATATGCTTGGAATGGAATATCCAATAAACAACCGCGAGTACATAAGATAATCGCAATAAATTTAATTAAAAAGTAGTGCTAATTTCTGTTCAAATTCTACAAAAGCAAATTGTTTTATTACTTTACGTTAGGTCTGTGTTGTTACTAAAGCCTATCGAAGTAAATTTAATTAAAATCTCACGATAAAAAGCTCACTGTACAGTTTCTGAATGCTTTAACACGTGTTTGATGTAATTCCTTCCTGATGTGTAGCGGCCTGAAGCAAGTAACACAGTACACACCGTACAGGACGAGGGATTTGATAATTTGATTATCATGGTTTAGCTCTTGTGTCAATGCCCCGCTAAATCGCTTGGGCATAGCAAATGCATTGCATCTAGACACGACTATATTCCAATACGCATCAGCCCAAAGATTTTCATAGGAAAAAAATAATTCATTGTTGTGATAGTTCCTCTTCAAAGCGCTTCCATGGAATTGTATTACGTTTCAATTTCATCTCAGGTCGAATGGTTTTGTTTATTGAAAGAAATATCGTCAAATTCCAATCTTTATTAAATAAGACAAATTGTTTTTGTATTAGGTGATTGCGACGCTGATATCAATGAATTCATTTACAATGCTTGACATTCATGCCCTGAATGACAGTATAATGCTTTTAGAGACCGTGGTCTGGAGTATATCAAGTCTTGTTTAACATCGGATAAAGATTATGTCACTGTAATGTCACTCGATTGTTTTGTTTGCATCATGAAGGAGTCGCTGTATCATGGCACGTGCATTGTGCGCTAACTATTGGTTTCATTAATGCCAGTGAACATTAATGGGCAATAATTCACAGTTATGTATCAGTGTAATGGATATCTAGATTAGTGATTTACACTCAAGGGACACTTGTTTCATTGCTCATTTGCCGGGCGTGTTGTATGCATTTGCATGTGATGGAAAACATTGAGTGTGATGAGGTAATGATGTTTCAAGCAGTGATCAGAATAATTGATATTAGTCTGTTTTTTTTGTAATTTGTGAATACAATCGTCTCATTACTTTGTAATATACGTAAAGAGAAATACAGCGCAATATTTCAAATGATTCTACTAAATGCGGCGGAAGCAGGTGTCATAACAGTAAGGAAATGCATTTTCCACAGACGTGCAATGATACAAATGTCTGTGAAGAGTATTGCATCAATCTAATTGCAATAATCAGTTGAAGTCATCAAAGAAAGGTTATTATCACATCTAAACTAATGGATACTGTACAATATTATTAATCAGCGGATTGTTTTGACTAAAACAAGTCACATGTTCCTTACAGGATAAATGCGAACAAAATAGACAAGGGTCCAATAAACATACGGATATATTAATGCAATTATAGTTAATGAATTCTACTTAAAACACATACATATCATTGAATGTTGTGTACACCAGAGCAGCCCTGTGTTCAGTAAAGGTGTTTTCAACTAACGTTTCGTCACGTTTGCAATTTGTTTCCTCGTGTGCAGTGAATGTGATACTGTGGGTCAAGGATACAAAACAACATAGGTATCAAAACTTTTATCTGTAGGCTGATGTAGCAGATAAAGAAAGTGAGGCGTAACCATGTGAATACCTAAAAGTAACAATACCATACATTGGACACCTTTATAAGTTACAAGTCTGAAACTTGAGCCTATGTGAGTATTCTCATGGTAGTTTGTATTTACTTACGGTCTCGTCATGCGAACTATCAATCAATTCTTCTGGACTAACGATAACGGAAGGTTTAAGACATGTGACTTGCTATTCTGTTATTTCTGCTCGTATAAATAATTGGCGAGTTTGTGATTCATCCGGTTTCCTCGGCTTTAGATTACACAACAATGATAAGAGTGCGTGTTCAAAAAAGCTTCCGTTAGTGACACACTAAAGCGAACAGTTTGAGCTATTAGTCCCTCGTCGTCGTATATCACAATTAATGTCAAATTATGCTTGGAATCAAACGTATGTATATCGCGCTATAACTGGCGTTGAGAAAATAAACTGATTGTTACACACTGTTTCCTTGATTTTTGTTTCTTGCGGGCTCATTCAGTATAGCTAGTTGGTATGCGAAATTTGTCCGGTACGTTTTGCGCCTTCATTCATTAGATTGTCATTATTTACTGAAGTAACGATGTTTTTTTGTAATTTCACGTAACTGAATATTACGCTATTATAAAGAGGTTATAACGATGTTTGATGACATTAATTGATCAGCTCAGACAGTTGTTTGACATTGTGGTCACCTTCCATTGCTGATTATGTACGACAAAGTGCCTTTCATGTGTATTTGCGTCTATTTATCGTCGCCACCTGTTTCCCATACGGGCGACTTCTCCGGAAGAATGTTAGTCATTTTAGATTTTTGGAGGATAGTGTATGATACAGAAGATGCCCCAATTCGAGAAGCACCCCTGGTTCTTTTACATGCCCGATGTAAAGCTTAGTTCACGGGACCTCGGTTTTTTAAAGTTTCGTCCGAAAGACTGTTAGTACTGCAAGAGATGAACACTGACACTGTCGAATACTGTCGTTTTCGGGCGTGGAAATTCATCAAAATGTTCTTGCTTACGTTGCACGTCTAAGTATGACATATTTTACATCGGTTTATCAAGTGGCCTTGAGGTTATTATTAATATTGTTGAAATATTTGAAATGTCCGTATTTATATTTCCCTTGATCACGGCGCGTATAGAAATCAAACGTAAATTTGCAGTTTAATAAGCAAATTTCTGGTGCGCATATTTCCCAAAGAGGTTTCATTCGATAATACAAAATCATTCTTTGCAAAAGAGAACTGCTGTTTTTATACATTAATTTCAGGCATATTTGGTTGAAGATTATATGGCAATTTAGCGGTTTGCAATAAAACAATGGGGTCTGAGAATGTAGTTTGAAGCTAAGTAGTTTACGTATCGATGTATCTACTAGGTGTATAACCATACAATTGTTCCGTGAATGTATGTACTATAAATTTCATTATCTATTTACATCACATGAAGCAAGCATTACTTAAACATTTGTATAATTGTATTATATTGTTACAAGTACGAGCATTAAATATCGATAATTTTAAAATACATTTCGTGTTTAATGTGTTTTTTTTGTAACATTAAGAAGTCATTTATGCTTCTGAACAAGGAAGTTAAGACCGGCATGGAACTTACCATCGCATTATAGTAATCCAAAGAATAATACTGGCAACACATTACTCACATTTAAACAATACTATAAAGATCACTGGCAACAGTTTTCCTCGGTAAAAGAACGACTATCAAGGTTATCTTCTATAATATACATGTAATCAGAGGTCATATCCGAGTCTTGAGTTTAGTTTGCCTTTAGTTGTCTGTTTGTATAACCCATCCATTTAATATGTGTTTTCGGGATCAAGATCAAATCAATTTTTTGTTTAACTTAGAAAAAAATGTTATGCCACGCTAAATATATAAGTACATACTGTGATAGGTACGGTTATTTTGGAAATTGCCTAAACCTATAAATTCGAATTTCAATTTTATTGAGAAAAATATTGTTGTAATTGAGTTACGTTCAATTATTGAAAATCGATTATGTTTTGATCTCAATAAATCTTAACAATAAATACAATAAATTTCTGAAGAAAGGGTAAAATTCTAAATGTTTTAATATTGATGAGTGGAAGAAGTTTAGATATATGTGTTTTAATATATGAGCACTACTAGAAAAAGTATTCAGTTGCTTTAAGAAAATGGCAAATAAGTTATCAGGATAAACTTGAACTAAATCAGTTGATCCTTTGTCAACATAGGATGGATGCGCAATTTCTATGCGGCATTGCATGCTGGAGTTTATATTTAATTCATAAAAGAGTGAATAAGTTGCTACAGGTAACGCCACATACACAAGCCAATCCCTCCCCACACAGACCTCCTGGAAAACAGCAGTCCACGAAACATCAGGCATTGAGGAGGTGCAAAGGTTAATACGCAAGGAAAATGGCCTAGTCGACCATTTAGAAAAACTAAGGTCACACGTTGCATCCTGGTTGAACTATTTTAGAATATAACCGTACTGGTTGGGACGCAGGTTTGACCTGAACAATGTAACCAAGAATAACAGAAACGAGCATAATTATCGCCATTTCAGTTTGAAATGTAAATTCGCTTTTGAAAAAGATAGTTCAGGATTTAAACAGGTTAGGTAAGATAATTCTGTAATATGGCAAAAATGCTTGGAATGTTATATCAAATAAACAAGCGCGAGTACATAAGATAATCGCAATAAATTTAATTAAAAGTAGTGCTAATTTCTGTTCAAATTCTACAAAAGCAAATTGTTTTATTACTTTACGTTAGGTCTGTGTTGTTACTAAAGCCTATCGAAGTAAATTTAATTAAAATCTCACGATAAAAAGCTCACTGTACAGTTTCTGAATGCTTTAACACGTGTTTGATGTAATTCCTTCCTGATGTGTAGCGGCCTGAAGTAAGTAACACAGTACACACCGTACAGGACGAGGGATTTGATAATTTGATTATCATGGTTTAGCTCTTGTGTCAATGCCCCGCTAAATCGCTTGGGCATAGCAAATGCATTGCATCTAGACACGACTATATTCCAATACGCATCAGCCCAAAGATTTCCATAGGAAAAAATTAATTCATTGTTGTGATAGTTCCTCTTCAAAGCGCTTCCATGGAATTGTATTACGTTTCAATTTCATCTCAGGTCGAATGGTTTTGTTTATTGAAAGAAATATCGTCAAATTCCAATCTTTATTAAATAAGACAAATTGTTTTTGTATTAGGTGATTGCGAAGCTGATATCAATGAATTCATTTACAATGCTTGACATTCATGCCCTGAATGACAGTATAATGCTTTTAGAGACCGTGGTCTGGAGTATATCAAGTCTTGTTTAACATCGGATAAAGATTATGTCACTGTAATGTCACTCGATTGTTTTGTTTGTATCCTGAAGGAGTCGCTGTGCATTGTGCGCTAAATATTGGTTTCATTAATGCAAGTGAACATTAATGGGCAATAATTCACAGTTATGTATCAGTGTAATGGATATCTAGATTAGTAATTTACACTCAAGGGACACTTGTTTCATTGCTCATTTGCCGGGCGTGTTGCATGCATTTGCATGTGACGGAAAACATTGAGTGTGATGAGGTAATGATGTTTCAAGCAGTGATCAGAATAATTGATATTAGTCTGGTTTGTTTGTTATTTGTGAATACAAGCGGAAAATTATTTATTGTGTCTATCGTCTCATTACCATGTAAAATACGTAAAGAGAAATACGGCTCAATAGTTCATTCAACTTAATGCAACTGATGTAGCGAATGCATTTGCCAATGACGAGCAATGTCTCTGAAGAGTTTTGCACCAATCTAATTGCCACTATCAGTTACTTTCACCAGAAAAAGGCAACTATCACATCTGAAGTTATTGATAATGTGCACTGTTATTAATCAGCGGATTATTTTCACTAAACCAAGTATCATGCTCCTAATAGGACAATGTCGAACAATATAGACAATTGTCCAATAAACATATGGATATAATAATGCAATTACAGTTAATGAATTCTACTTAAAACACGTACGTATTATTGAATGATTTTTATATCAGAGCTGCCCTGTGTTCAGTAAAGGTGTTTGCGGCTAACGTTCCGTAACGTGTGTAATTTGACTCCCCGTTTGCAGTGAATGTGATACGGTTGGTTAGGGAACAAAACAAAACAGTTTCGTAACGTTCGAAACTGTTATCCGTAACTGAACGCAGGGCTGATGTCGCAGATAAGGAAAGTGATGCGTAACCATGTGAATGCATAGAAGTTACAATATCATTCATTGGTCACCTTTGTAAGTTACAAGTCTGATACTTAAACCTATGCGAGTATTCTCATGGCAGTTAGTATTTCACTTACAATCTTGTCACGCGAAATATCAATCAATTCTTCTGGACTAACGATAATGGAAGGTTTAGGACATGTGACTTGCTATTCTGTTATTTCTGCTCGTATAAATAATTTGCGAGTCTTAGATTCATCCGGTTTCCTCGGCTTTAGATTACACAACAATGATAAGTGTGCGTGTTCATAAAAGCTTCCGTTAGTGACACACTAAAGCGAACAGTTTGAGCTATTAGTCCCCCGTTGTCGTATATCACAATTAATGTCAAATTATGCTTGGATTCAAACGACTGTATACCGCGCTATAACTGGCGTTGAGAAAACAAACTGATTGTAACACACTCTTTTCTTGTTTAAGTTCCACAAACTGCTCAACTTCTTCGGGTTCATTCAGTATTGCCAGTTGGTATGCAAATTTATCCGGTACGTTTTGCGCCTTCATTCATTTTCATGCATCACTGAAGTAACGATGTTTTTGCTGGTTCATGTAACTGTATATTACGCTCATATCAAGAGGTTATAACGATGTTTGATGACATTAATTGATCAGCTCAGACAGTTGTTAGACATTGTGGTAACCTTCCATTGCTGATTATGTACGAAAAAGTGCCTTTTCTGTGTATTGGCGTCTATATATCGTCGCCACCGGTTTCCTATATGGGCGACTTCTCCGGAAGAATGTTAGTCATTTTAGATTTTTGGAGGATAGTGTATGATACAGAATATGTCCCTGGTTCTTTTACGTGCGCGATGTAAAGCATCGTACACGGGACCTCGATTGTCAAAGTTTTTTATCCTAAAGACTGTAAGTACTGTCAGAGATGCACCAGGGAATCGAACCTGCGCTCCCTGAGTTACTAGCGATTTACCACTGTATCACGGATCCGCTATATGTGCCTTTCCAAGACCCCATTATGATGTTATACCCAAAAGCATGTAACAGTTCTAGAGCTTTTCCTGAAATTACACGTTTTAAGAATTACGTCGAGAAAATATGAATCCATTGTATAAGAGGACTTAACTGCGGATGGAAGAACTATTATTGTTTATCAATGTCAATAACATAATTGTTATAACGTGACCTGATAAGATAAAAAGACATATCATATCACACAAACGATAACTGCTCTTAGCATTCCCATTTATTGACTGTAATCTGGACTGACTGCGTCCTTCCCGATATCAAGTTCATTCTGAAGAAAAGATTATACCATATGAATAGTTATCTTGATGGCGTTCAATTGATAGCGACCCCATTATATTGAAATGCGAGTATCGAAATATGTCTCTTGATAAAAAACAAACCCCTTGTTTTAAGGTCACTCTCAGGCTAATGGCATGTCAATAACTATTAGGATAATTTGTTTATAATACTAACATATCGTAGGCAAATATTATTCCTATAGGAATGCAATGGATCTAAACAGTCTATTTGTGGAAAAGTAACATCTTAATGCATTTTATGTAAAATAAAATGCCCTTTACATCCCTCTGATAAAATCTTGGCGCATGTTTACTTAACATAAAGTCTCGAGCATGGCAATGTATCAGACGTAATGTCTAAAATGCATTACACACAACTAAAATAATGTGATTTTTCTAGTCCATATAACTGTACAAATACCCTTTGATGGTCAATGAACTAATCCAGCCCATGTAACCAAATGTATTGCGGTGTAACCAAATGTATTGCGGCGTAACCAAATGTATTGCGATGTAACCAAATGTATTGCGGTGCAACCAAATGTATTGCGGTGCAAAAAAATGTATTGAGGTGTAACAAATGTGTTGCGGTGTAACCAACTGTATTGCGATGTGACAAAATGTATTGAGGTGTAACAAATTTGTTGCGGTGAACTAACTGTATTGCGATGTGATAAAGTATATTGCGGTGTAGGCAAATGTATTGCGGTGTACCCAATGTATTGCTGTGTAAGCAAATGTGTTGCGGTGTAAGCAAATGTATTGCGGTGTAACCAAATGTGTTGCAGTGTAACCAAATGTGTTGCGGTGTAACCAAATATATTGCGATGTAACCAAATGTTTTGCAGTGTAACTAAATATATTGTGGTATAACCAAATGTATTGCGGTGTAAGCAAATGTATTGCGGTGTAACCAAATGTGTTGCGGTCTAACCAAATGTACTGCGGTGTTACCAAATGTATTGCGGTCCGTGTTACGTTCCAAGCAAGTGGATATTGTATGTGTTTTATTTTTAGATCTGTATGCCACGTTGAATTATTAATACAAATGCTTTCCTTAAAAAGGATCTTCTTCCTCGCGACGAAAGATTTGTAGACATAATTCAGTAAACACAGCATTGTTTTAAACACAGAGCAATTTAGATACAGCGTTTAAAATGAATAACGAAATGTTTTCAATCGCAACTCTCGGGTTTCTGGAAACAAATATAACCAAATCATCAGATCTCGTTCGAATGTAATACTGAGAAACTAAATGTCTTTGTCTCCATATCATTACACTAAGCAAAATAATTTAGTTACGTTCTTTTACAATTTACATCAAACACATCATACAAAATGTATATATGAATGTATGCTCGTCTCGTAAACACATAACGTATTACATCCCTTTACAGGTATTTGATACTACAACATCGAGGGTTCAGCGCAAGACTATCCTAACTCATATGTATTTATATAGGAGTTAGCAGGGTCTTGCACTGAACCCTCGAAATAAGTGCTACCTCTTAAGTGCAACACTCTATTAGATACCCGCACTTGGCTGTTGTTGCGAGGCTATTGCCCTAGACAGGTTCAACTGATATTTAATTCTTACTACATGAAATATGAAAGGAGGTTTATACTCAAGAGATGGCCACTCTGCTGAGGTTGCGTAGTACAAATGTTTGGGAACACATTCGTTCCGATCGTGCTTAAATACATGTGCAGGCAACAGACTCGCATATCAAAACGGAACATGACACATGGTTAACGACCTCTGATTTATTCACTGCTTTTGATTAAATAATAGAGACAGTTTGTCGAAATTAGCAGAAGAGTTGATTCTGGTCACACTCGGTCGATATGTCATCCGACAATTACGTGTTGTGAATGACGAGGTTAGACGTCCAACCGAAGACTGGTGTTGTAAAATCAATCCGAATGTCCTATTTGTTTAAGAATATTTATTACAAAACCTACATTTTAAGTATTTATCATTGGTCTGAACAAAGTCACTCGAGGAAGAAGCCAAACAATTTTTTACAAATTGACGTGTGCGAACGTCCACATGGTCGCATTTCCTAGAGTATGAATCAGTAGTGTTATCAACAATATTGCGTCACATTATTATCATATTAAATATACCCAATAATCAAGCTAATGAATTTCGGATGAAGTCATTTTTCAGTCTAGGTTGTTGCGCATTATTTGTAACTTTGAAGCTCTATTTTTCTTAACTTTGATAAAATGACATAAACGGAGAAGTGTTCATGAACACATTAAGACCAATTTGTAGTCGATGGACTTATTATTGTTGTACTTGATAATTCAGTCACAAATATCCTGAGGTGTTTGGTTGATAAAAAAACAATTATTGCTTATGATACTCGCTGGATCAATCTACATGAAGAAGTGATATCAGCATCAAGCGACACTCGCGGTATTACTTTTCCATGTTGATAAACCCCCATATTAACCTAGCATATCTTATTCGAGTATACGGTACCGGGCTATATTCTCTTAAACTACTATAAACCGTTAAGGGAATAAATATTCATTCGTGCAGTGAATAATTCCGCATTGTTCATGCCTCCCGGATGTAGCATAAACCACTAACATCTAATTTATACTCCCATGTGAAGTAACCTTTAACCGTGATTAGGTAATATGTTTTTAAATACAATAAGGAAGAAGGCGTGTTGCATCTAGTTGAACTTTATACAACTGTTGAATTAAATGTCGAGAAGATGCACGATCGTAAAGTAATTTAACGTATATTTCAGCTGAATGAATGAGACGGAATATGCCGATTGACTTTGCTCTAATTGTGAGCGTCACATTCACAAAATATAATTTGAGATTAAATTGAAAATAAACCGTACAATGCTTCACACATATATGACGGTCATCGTAAGCATGTGCTGAACTGTCATGTAATCATTTAGACTCAATTCTACTATGATGAGTGTGCATAAATTTAAGGCTTGAGTTAAATGCTTAGAACCGTATTTATTTATTCAAAGCAGCAGGAAAGGTTTCTAGTACGGAATTATAATTACAAATAATTGTCAAAGCTTGCATTTTTAAATCGAATTTTCAATTAAAACACAGTTGTTTTTGTTAACACAGCATCACAAATTTGACAGAAAAAGGATGGGAGAATGTAACAACGAATCTTGCGGGGTTTTTTTCTTGGTCAATCTAAAAAACGAGGGATGAGGGGCGAGACAGCAATGGTCCTAACAGGATTCCGTATTCTAGTAATTCTCTATTTTATTTCGGACTCCAACGATCTGTGTTGTGGGTCCTCTTTGTGCATATGACTCTGTGCTACTGTTTGCTCTCTGAAATGTTAGGCTTTTAGTGTACTGCAAAGGATAATTCCTATTCTTCGCCAAGAAGCACACGGCGGTACGTGGATGTCGAGATATTTAAAAGTACATTCGTTAATCACGCTGTGACATCGCCTGACGTAGACTTAAACGCAGTTGGAGAAACGTTTCTAGTTTGACACGCGGCCATCAACTAATTGTCAATTAATGTCTTGAACTTTCCGGTTCTTGGAATATTTACAGTGAAGACGGAAGAATATGTCAGAGTTAACAGTCGGACTTATCCTGTATTTTAACCCGCTTTAGTAAAAACAACAACAATGGGGTTGAATTAATATAGAGGACATAATACACGTAGTACTCTGAGTGTTATCGATACAGTGCCTTTATCATACATGTTTAATAATAATGCATTAGACAATTCTAGTAAACTTACTCAATTTGAAATGCCAAAGTTTTCTACACGTTTTTGATTATATGATATATTCGGTATAGGTACTATAACGAGTAGTTTATATAGAGAAAACCCAGACTTAAATACAACCTCAAAATTAAGAATACATTTTCAGTTATATTGCCACTGTTTTACGCTTTATTCAATCTCAATATTAAGACCACCTACATAAGGCCAGTTTTCAAGGGTTCCAATGGTGGTCGCATTATTGAGGTTTTACTGTACATCAATGAACAGCACATACACTTTATTATTATTGTCAGTAAATATGAATAGTGTGCATTGGCGTAAAACATAATTACGGTCATAAATTGTCCATAATATTTTAACCACATCTGCAAGTCTAGTCGTATGAGTTTAATGCTCAAAATCCAATAGGATTCTTCGATTTTTGAAATACTACTGTGTGTGTTCTTAAATGTGTATTTTATGTCAATCAATTCAGACTTTCCGAAGTCATAAATATGAGAAAAGCGGGGATAATTGCCTTCATACAAATGTACTCTACAACACTGCATTGTCTCTTCTCTTACATGTTTTCCAAAACCACAAACACAAGTGTCCGATATCGGTATTTTCTATCCTGACCTATGCGCCGAGTTAGCGCTAGGATAAGACATGTGTGATGCACTTTCAGGACACTTTTTAGAAACTTTACGATGCAACGTCTTAGAGTACGTCTGTATATGAAGGCATTAGCTTACAATTTCTTAAAAAATATTACTCAAAATATTTTGATAGAAAATAAGACTACCTTTAAGAAGTTAAGAGTTCGAAATGTAGGTATTTTTGTCAATGTAATCGTTCATACATATACACAATGGCTTAAGTTATGTCTGTTTGAATTAGCTAAAACGTTACACAAATTGCCCAGTCTTGACTTACAAAGGGACGTTACACAGTTAGTCTTATATTATATTGATGTAAGAGTTACCTGGTCTTACTTTAGTGGTCAGGCAAATATTTTATTATTCTGGTTGTAGTCAATAAAAACAGACATAATTTAGTTGAACACTGTTGTAATATTTAACTAAACCCTTCAATGTACTGGTGACACTCGGGTTGTATACAATATTTATTTTCAAGTGAATAGAATTCATCGATTTTTTCTTCTTCAAAAACATTGATTATAGGGGACCGTGGCCAACTGTACGGCGCATATTCAATGAAAATTAGTCTTACATCATTTCCATTTTTGAATTCCTGGTTTCGGCGCATATTCAATGAAAATTAGTCTTACATCATTTCCATTTTTGAATTCCTGGTTTCGATAATTATTATCGCTGTCATTCGAATGTGTTTTTATCGCTAGGAACCACGGATACGATAAACGGCGTATCAGGATGTTCATATGACTTTGATACGGTGAATAATAACCAGTATTAAAACATTTCCTGAAAGCTAATCTAGTGCTATATACCAATACAAACATACAAAGTCAAAACAGGTACAACCACTGACTATCCAGGGCAGGTCAATGTTACTTGACACATACAGACGCCGAAACGCCGTTTACGCACATCCATTTCGCATATCTAGCTGAGTGCATACCCCTTTAAAAGAAGTGTCATCAAACCACTATCCACTAAATGAAGAGACAATCATCTCTGTTGCCATAGTGAACGATTTCACTGATTCAAACTTAGTTCCGTGAAGTTATCCCTTATGCTGAGGAAGTACTTAAAGTTTGTTGACGCAATGTCAAGGCTATATGGCGTAAATTAAGAAACTCACGTGGACTTTTTGTCGGCTTAATTTCAGAGGGACGTAAGTCATGTTTTGGCAAAATTGAGTGTTTGGTATCGTTTTGTTCGTCTCTTTGAGCACTAAATGATGCTGAGATGTGCCCTGTAGAACTGTTCTAAATAGACTAAACTCCAATTCCACAAAGAAGTTAGTATAAAAAGTTATTGACTTCAATCTTTATACATTTATTTCTCAAATTAATAAAATGCTTCTTAGGTCAGTGTAGAATTAAGGCGACGAATTTTGTTCTAATAGACATTTTGTCTATTACCCAACTATTTACCATTCGACAGTGAAGTTGCTAAATACTTAAGGGTCAATAATTTACTATGAATCACATTTATTATGTGCATTATTGTATCTATATTATTCTTGTAATACACATTTGGCTGTAAACATCAGCTGTAAATTCAATTTGCAGGATATATACAATCAGTCATTACTTTCATCAGTGCACATGAGGTCATTAGATTACACAATGACAAACACCACACATGTTAAAGAATGACATTTTAATGGCTTTACTAATGCCCGAATCATTCGGATCATATACTTTGACATATATTTTTTTTCACTCTTCAAGTTAATATATTATGTCGATACAATTATGTACCCGTGTCAAAACATTCAAACTAGCATGCAAGTTGATTTAAGCACACCATGTGTAATATTTCTGTCACTCATTGCTACATACGCCAAATATGATAACTTTATTATAAATGGGCGATGATAGATGTCTTAAAATTGATTCATTACTATCAAAGAAAGATAACTCTGTTTGGAAAAAAATATATTCATTGTCGTAATTGCTTCCCCTTTCTCTCTTATCGATCAAATTAACAATGGTTTGTAAAATAACAGTTACATTGAAACATTTGATACAATACAAATTGAATCAATGCAATTTAATCAACAGTTAGTCTTTATTATAATTAGAAATACACTCTTATATTAATGCTTCGTATTTTTTTTATAAATTGTTTTAAGCAACTTAACAGCTTATTATTAACTTCTCTATTACAAAAAAAACTCATTTCATAGATCGGCAGCGATAGAGTGTGCATTAATTGTTTGTAACAAGACACACTTTTCTGCAACAACTTCCTGTTTATATATGCCAAAGAACACAGGCAGACTTATAATCCAAAGCGATGATGGTTTTTACGTGAACATGTTTTTTGTAATAGAGAATTGATGTTCTTCAAACAAATATTTGGTGTTGTATAAACATTTATTTTCCGTTGTACCCAGCACATGTTTTACCATTCATGCGAAGCAATAAAACATAACATTTCCTGAGAGATTTGGCTCGATGCACATTCATGGAACAATAATGCGCTTTACAGGTTTATGTGAATAGACCTGACGGAATCATTATATTCTTAACTGCTGTTGGAATGTTCCCACTGCGTCGATTATTTTATACTATGCTATTTGTCATGTGACAAGTGTTGAGCAGAATTATCATTTCAAATATTGCTCAATTGGGTATAATTATATGATGAATTACGTGATCAGTAAATGTATTTAAAACCGCATGCAATTGCTGGGTTCCGTATTACGAGCCGATCGCTGTAGACAACGAAATCCTGGCGCACAATTATAGTAAACTAATCCAATAGATAGACTGACACCAAAAAAACCGACGTATCGGATACTTAATGCGTGAGTCGAGTCGATTTAATAACTAATGGAAATTGTTATCATTTGGATTAATAAGTCCGGTAAATTCACAACAGCAAACGACGCGTTCGGAGGCTTATCGTTTTATTTCAAAAGTTAAATAACGTAGAGCTGGGAAACGCGATATTAACAAGCAGATGTTCACCATGTAGACCATGGCAATGTAAAATGGAGATTATACACGCATGGTGGGGACATAAAGAAAATGACAACTTTTATTTGATATGCCGTTATTAAACCTTGCTTAAGGCTTTAAGACCACACTTGCTCGGTTGGGTAAAATGTTGGTTTAAACTTTAGACCAAATAGAGGAAAATGTCATTGCAAATCTGCACATGGGAGTTCAACAAATGTTTGAAATGTTTTGATTTTAATTGCTCTGCTCTGGCATATTGGTAAAAGTAATTGGATTATGACTTAATTACCTGACGCTCTAAATTACTTTGATGGCGCTTCCTCTTAAAGTCAATGTCATTCACATCATGGTGGTACCTAAGCAATAAACAATTTATTAGTTCAAACCTCATACTGTGGCTATTAAAATGTCACGTACAAAAACACAAAAACACGTGATGTACACGAAACTATGACGGACACATTATTGTACAGCTTGATCCACAGCCTTGCCATACATGTACAAAGTGTTAGCGAAAAAATATAATATTGATTTATTCAAAAGGACAGAGAACGTATCAAACAGTATGCAACGTGGACTTAGTACTTTTTAGAATAATATTTACCCCAATTTAACATATACAAGTATATCACGTACCTTTTTTAGTTTCACATATTTTTAACATTTCTTGCGCGCTAAATGACCGAAGCTGTCGATGCGCCATAAAACGACATATAACTAACTAACTAACTTTTTAGAATATAAATACAAGAGTTGGGTATATATTGAATTGGAGGATAAAAAAAATACATGTGTTTTAAATTGTTTTCCTATCGCATACTGAAACATTGATATACCAGATGCAATTAATACTTATAAGGTTAACAAAAAAGGTCATTGACTTTATTTCATTTTGTTGTTCAGAGCATCGGTCCCTAGACATGTCGGGACGTATTATACACAATAGAATATATTAATATTGCTTTGCATAGCATCTCATGTGTACAACGTCCTTAAAGAGACATAGTGGTAGGAGGGTTAAACATTGGACTCGATATACGAGGGTCGTGAGTAAGAATTCCGCCAAGGTGAGGTTAAACCACGAACTTCGCAGTCCGTACAATTAGTCTCTAATACTGGTTAGTACCCCGGAAAGCAGTCATCGAAAGTGTAGCCGCGATAGGTTGTTATGTATTTTATAATACTTTTAAAATAAACAAGTTTGAATGCAACGTCTTTAATAAACGAACACTATCATTTGCTTCATCTCCCTATAAACATAAAACATTAACACTGATTATAAACATACAGATTTTCCACAATTCACAGACAGTATATGAACAGAATTCGTCGTAGTTAGACGAATGATCTCCGGAGTCGAAATAAGTGTAACATACATACATCATGCATTCAATGTCATCATTTAAAAGCAAACTAATTTAGTTTCCCATTCTTCTGCGAAAACGCATAATGGTTATTTATTCATTAATCCATGATGTTATTGAATTTAATTCTTAAAGGAATATGTGCAAATGATTAAGTATTTACTAATTCATACGAAAAACTATTAATTTTATCTCAACATAAAGCTGCACATAATACAGTCTTATAAAATAGATCATCGAAGCAGTCTACGCCCCATTTTCATCGCCAACGCATCGTAACACATCGCTAGCTGCAGCAAAAATAACGACGAGATTTGTGTCAAACGCTCATTTTGTAAAAAGCCCGACAATGTTCAAATTTCTTGAGTTGCTCAAATGTATAAACAAAGTAACTTTATGCAACGTAGCTAAGTTTGTAAAAGATGCTTTAAAACAAAGATATTTAACATTACCATAATTCGATTGTCACCTTCAAACAATATTTGACATTTTTTCACATTTTCTCTTTTCTCTCTAATAACGTCATATGATTTGTTTGTCCTCTAAAACTTGTTGTAATCCCTCTGTTTTCTTTTTCTCTTCCGTTCGTTTCATGTTCTCATGTGATGTACTGTATATTTGTACTGTATACGTTATTTTATGACGATGTACCATGTACAAGTCAAAACAAATAAAATGTTATGTTCTGTCCTGTTCTGTTCTTTGATGCATTCTGAGAAGAACTGCGTCAATTCTTGACGGATTTGCGTGAAGTAGGGATTATTTGATAAATTATTCATACGTTGAATATTTTGGACACATTTCGCTGTTTGAAGCGTGATTTCGTCACCGGACAAAGGTCATGTGTGAAAAGCGTAAGACTCTTGTAGTGCATAGAATCGGCAAAGGGAGATAACTCTAGATGGGGAAATAAAGGGAAAATAACTCATGTTAGCTGTAGTGTGACTCTAGCCTGAGCTCAATCTGCTGAGTTGTCGACTGCGAAAACGGAGATCGTTTCTTCGCACGTCGGGCGTTGCGTTCGTTCTCCGTGGCAATTGACTTAATTTTACGCATTAATATTCATGCGATGCATGCATGGAAGTTGTCAATTGCTTGCTAAAGAACACGTTATTACTGTTGGATATCCAGGAACGCTGATAAGGATAATTGACTGTCGTACATGTTAAAAGCGACATAAAACTATACGCAATAGGAATTTTGTTGGCATTTGATTGCACATTGACTGAATGATTCACGTTCATTGTCATGTCATACATACATTGAAGTTGTTGTCAAGTGTGTGTTGAATACGACGTTAGTTCTATATGGTGGCAATCCATGAACGCTGGTCATGTCAATGTACTGCTGGAATACGGCGTGAAACTGTATGCGATATGAATTGTTGTTTACATTTGATTGCATGTCAATAATCCACTAATAGCTGCGTGTTGTATCCACTTAAATGTAAGAGAGCGAGATTTCTCCTCCCGAGTAAATAAAACTCTACACTCTATTGATTTATCACGTCATGTTTATGGCCTTTTTATGTTCCGTTTCAAATATGTTCAGTATTCCCCCAAATTGCTTTTTTATTAGCATTATTCGTGTATTCTCGCGTTTTTCCGCCAATATCTGCGCCGTAGTTTTTGTCGTTCGCGTCATACCTTAGACTGCACAAAATGTGCAAATACCATGATAATACATTCCTGCATGTGTGCCATCGACGACTTCAGGACATTGATATGTCTATGTCGAACGTGGTGACGGTTTCCTGGATTTGTGCTAAATTGTAACTCAACATTTCGGGGATTTCCGGCAAGTTCCGGGAAAATTCGTTTTTCCGAAATGGCTGTGAGGCTCGAATTTTTAGCACTATATAAATAATATCGCCCTGACAGATTCGACATGAAATATGTCATAAACAGATTTGTATTTCAAAACCGAGGAAACAGTCTATCATCTGCCAGTCAGATAGAAAACTCGCCAAATATTGTTTCACGTTGAATTATGTTTTTGTCAGACAAGATTATACATATTGATGAAATATATTGATCCTTTTGTTGCACTGACCGATTCTGTCCAGCATTCGCTTGTTTTTGTTATATTTACTGGCACGTATTGTATCATAAAGTAAGCTCACATAAGTAGATTACACGTACAGTGTATATTCTATGCAGCGAACGCGTATGAAAGGCATGTTCACGCACTGGTATAAATGTAGACATGAGTGCATACTATACTGCTGCTAGTGAAATAATATGTCAAACAAAATATTTCGAATCAAGTTCAAGTAACTAATCGTAATGCCACCGTAATGAGAATGTAAATTTCGAATCATTTGGAACACCTTGGTCAATATCAATCATTGGCATATGTGTTAAGCGTCTTGCCTTACATGCCAAAGGTCCTGTGTTCAAATCCCCGCTAGGCCCAATTTTTGTTTTTATTGTTGCTTTACTTACTTTTTTGGGTAAGAAAACTGATATAAAATTATAAAATATATGTTATATCAATTGGTTTCTAAAAAATGCAATATTTTGATAATTCTGCATAGTAAAATGTAATACATGCATAATTTGATAATTCTGCATAGTAACATTTAATACATGCATATTACAAGATGTTGTCAAAGCAAAACTGGACGGTAAAAAGTTTTTCATTTTGTTATATTTTGTTACAGAGTATTGAGTATAATTTTGATGACCATTTTGCATTTTGATAGAGTACTAAAGTTATTATGTATGATTATGCTACCTTGAAAATTGGTATTTCTTATTGTGACTTAAAAATGACGTCATTTGCAGGAGGGTGTATGCATATATGAAGTACCACCTATATTTTTTACAGAGCATATTATTTTCGATTAGTTTTCCTTATAATATCACTGGCACTTTCTGTTTAAGAAAACACAAACAAATGCTCAAATTGGCTCATTTTGAACTAAAAAAAAAGTTGTATGCATATAGAACACGAGTGGAATATGTGACCCCTCTAAGCAAGTCGGTTTAATCTTAAAGCTAGACCATCTTTAAAACGGCACGGTAAAACTTTGTAATATTTTGCATTTAGTTGTCTTATGTGATCCAGAAACTCATGGAATCAGTTTAGTTAAGATTCTTTATCATGAGTATTAGAGTGGTCTTACCTTTGAGCAAAATCATACACAAATAACGACTTAATTTGTATTTGGGTCATTGTAGCAGACACACAGCTGTCACACTGTGATACCTCGCTGTTGAAACGTAGCTAGATACATCATCAAGTCATATTAATCTTGGTCCTGAACAACCAGACCTTGGACCGCCTTTAAAATGCCGAGGGATAGGGGCTCGAACCTGCGCATTTCGCACCGGTTATGAACGCTCTAACACAAGAGCCATAAGGCTGGTAATATCAAAGTTAATCAGCGAGTACAAACATTTCTCAACCAATGTTGTTCAGAATACTTACAAACAAACTAATTACACCGAAATATTTCGAACTTCTGCTTACCGAATCGTTATTACATCATCAACGGAGGCGGAAGTCAATTAAGTAGCATGTCGCTTCAATGTTGCACAATTCCGTTTCTGAGAACAGACTTAAATCAGGATGTATATATACCCATATACGAAGCAGACAGAACAATTCAAGTCAACGGCAAACATTTCAATTAAGGTCTTCACAATAACACGTTACTTCCGTAACTTACTGCAAATGATGTTTGTCTTTATATGTTAAAGTTTACGCTGTACATGCATGTCTGTGTTTGTACGGCATGCCACACACAAAACCTTTTCTGAAGGATGTACATTCTTAATCACAAATGACCTAAAACATGTGACCACACCCATTCCTGCCCCCCCCCCCCCCAATCTGTTTTGCAACACGTCATAGTAATTGTACGATTTACGATTTATTTATTTGCAATATATGGCCTCCGGCCCCAATACAATATATACAACATGAAATAAACATAATGCATGAAGTTATGACATAAATAGTTAAACAACATAGTCAATTTAAACAATGTTGACGTATTACCGTTAACAATGCATATCGAAAGTCATATTTAACTGAACATTTCTAGATATTTGTCCCTCTCTTTAAAAGAGTAGTAAAGATACATGGCAACTTTTCTAATAACATTCACCGTTTCGTTTGACATCAAAGCATAACATTTTTCTAGCGTTGGATATTGACAATAATACATAGGTAGATATCTCGTACGAATTTCAGAATATAAAGGGCATGATAACATGAAGTGATATTCATCTTCCAGTACAGTTTCACAATACATACATACACGATATTCTCTCGAGATGTTATAATGTCTACCTTTCTCTATCATTAAGCAATGTGAAGAGCAACGGAATCTTGCCATACACTTTCTAAATTTCTCAACATCTATAGCAGTAATAATTTTTTTCAAATTCAAAACAATATTTATAGTTATAATAGTATTGTAGTTTAATATTGTCTCTACACTTTGACTGCCAGTTTTGTATGAACTGGTCTTTTAAAGTCTGAACATATTGAATAAAAATAAACTTGGGTTTGCAAGCAAGATACATGTTGAAGAGAACTAAAAATGTACATAAGTACCTTCTTCGCTTTCACCGACATGGCCTCTGCCATTTTGTACATTGATAACCTATATGAAAAGAATATACCGACTGTACAGTGACACCTATCAGTCCGGATTTCTAGGCATTTTCGGTCGACTTGGAGGCGCCCGGCCGGAAATCGGCCAGATAATGGCGGCTCATCGCATCATCCATCTATGTGTAGAACATAGGCTTACAATAAACACTTTTAAATGTGACTATGACCGCCCTATCGCGCGATTTTTCGCCGACCTCTACACGCCGCCCGATGCCTAGAAATCGCACACGCCGCCCGGCCACCGCTTTAATTGTGACTTAGGTATGAATGGCAGGGTGAAATACAGCCAATTCATTAAAATCAAGCCAATTACATAACACAACACAGAAATTCAAAGTCACAGATTAACTGAAGCGTTTAACATGCATGAGTTTTCATGTAACTTAGTACTTTACTTTCGAGGTGGCTTAGCCCCTCGCATTCGACATTACCTGCTGCACGTCTGCATTCATTCGTTTGTTCTAACATTATTCGCCGCACGAATTTAACGTAGAAAGATTTTAAATATAAAATCTCTCGATGGATTGATCTGAGCAATGAGAATTCGCTTCGTGATTGATTCCATGGAGAATGTATGTCAGACAAAACCTGCATCGGCTGTTTCCAAATAACCTCATTAAATGCTGGTCTAATTATGCATACAAAACACCCATTGTCTTCTTTACGAGAGTGTTGTTTTAAGTAAACTACACGTATCTGGACTACGTAACGTGGAAGATATATATGTGTTATATTATTTCAACTCCTAAATCCACAACTTCATATTGATCGATGATGTGATTTAAGCATGTAGAACATCATTACCAAAGTGGTTATTTTTGATTGAGTAATTCCATGTATCTTACAATGCTAATCCTTCTACGTCAGTCAACAGTGTCGGACCACATATTGGTTCTCCAAAAAATCTGAAGCTCAAAACGATGGAATATATACTCAATCCTACGAAATCCTGGTGGTGACATTTCAGCTTCAAGAATTCATGAATTCAACTTCATGAATTTACGACTTTATCTTCACGAGTTCACGATTTCAAATTCACGTATTCGTGAATTCAACTTAACGAATTTACAAATTCACAATCTAAACTTCACGAATTCACAATCTAAACTTCACGATTATTATTAATTCTCAAATTCAACTTCATGAGTTCAACTTCACGAATTCATTATTTCGTGAAATTTAAATCATGAATTTATGAAGTTGAATTCATGAATTCATGTAGTTGAATTCATGATTTCATGTAGTTGAATTCATGAATTCATGAAGCCGAAATGTCACCACCAGGCTTTCGTACAATCAACATTGAATAATAATAAGACATACACAATGATGATATAAGAAGTTCCCAAACATGAATGAGATTGATCCTGAAATGAAAGACCTGATACAAGTGTCTCAGTCGTATTGCCAATTGCACCCTAATTGGTGGCGACTTGACTGTTCTCAACTGCAAGTTGGCAATCTTATGCAATCTGGCTGAGCATTTATCAATTCTAAGACACACTATCCAAGATCAATGACATTTGCTTCAGTTATAGCATGGAAAGGCAATGGTGATTGTTTCAATGGATCATGTTTAATAATTAAAGATGCCAGAGATGTTTTTAAGGTCAGTATTGCCAAGTGCGGCGCCGAGGACGACACCACGCCGGTAAAAACACTGCATTGGGACGAAACGGAGAACGATTACCACATTGTATTTTACAACATTAGTTATAGCCACAGGTTCATTTTCAAATCTAGTATTTTACTTCGGCGGTCAACTTTCAACGTTGTGAAATGTATCATGGGGTCATTTCAGTTGGAAACCCACAACACCGACGAGATGATAACTAATTTCAGTACGTGTTCGCAAGGCGGCATAAATATAACAGTGATGATGATATCAACAACATGTAAACTTACGATGCTAATGATGATGTTGATGATGATAATGACGATAAAGATGATGATGATGTTAATTATGGATGTCGTTGTATATAACATTGATGCCGGTCACGGTATTGTTAGAGAGTTTGTTGGGCAGCCAACACGATATTGACATGCTTACCACATAAAGGTACATGCGTGATAAATGAAACAATACGCACTTTTTATGGTGTTATGCGATGAAAACTGTACACGTTTTCACGCAGCTTTATTCACTTACATGCGCGTTATGTTGGTATTGCTATGTTTGTGTATAAACCTTGACACATAATGAGAGAATCTACGAATGTCTTCTCCAGTATATTCGTGCATGTGATAGGAAACGAAATTCAATATAATTGCAGACAACTGCAATTTGTGTTCCCCAACACCACACATATACTATAATAGCGCATAATGATTTATCGTTGACTGTTTAAATATACCCCCTGTTGATTCGCATTTATTCTTAGAACAATTCGAATTTGTCTGTATGTGTTCTAACTCATCAGATAGAGTTGTGATATTTTAACTACTTCTGAAAGAAACATTTTGTGATAAAATTGCCTGCAACACGCTGCATTTATCAAAGGAATTACTGCTAATTTTAAAAGATTAGACTGTTCATCTGTCAGTGTTAATGGTAACCACTCGATCATTGACAACACACAACAACGTATGTATCGCATGGCTGTATGAAGCGTTTTGAAATATGCTCGAAAATCCGACTGTCTGTCCCAATTCGATGGTCTGTTTTGCTCTGCAATTTCATTTCGAAGAAACCGCCAGTATAATTAGTAAAACAACGAACATGTTTTGTAAGACACAAGACCGACTAAACAACTTTCAGGTTATAACTTTTAAGTTTTAATTAGTTTATTTGCTTTCCTTCCCGCAGAAACATTTATACGATTTAGCAATTTGACTACTGGAATTTCACTCACTGTGATAATCAAAATACTAGAACAGCGGTAATTAAAGTAGCATAAAATATTATCACGGAATAGTTAATAAAACTGGTTCCCCGTGTAGTGGAAATATAATGGAGGGCAAAAGCAATTAAAATTCCAATTAGAGATGTGCTAAATATGTCATTGAGAAGTAATCATAATTAGCCATGTTTTGCAACCCATGCAATACTGATTAGAGCATTAGTAAGGTGTTTGTTGGGTAATATATATACAACATATAAGGTTAGTCTGCTTTTATTTTCTATATGACGACATACCCCTGTGTAGAAAGTATTAGTACACGTAAACTGCCTTGCGTTCGGTTAAGGCTAACACTCGATCGAGTTACGAAACTGTACACGCGTTTTGCTACTGAACGCACTGTTTGCCAAAAAGAGCGCGCCCACTGTGCGCCCACTCGCTCGAGCAACTCCGATGTAGCACGCGAATTTGAGAGCCGCAAACTGCGTTATGTTACGTCTAACTGTCGCTCAAGTTTTGTTTTGTATCCCTGGCCTACCGTATCACATTGTATGCACACGGGAACCAAATTGCAAAATGAACGCAGGGCTGGTTCCCTTGCTTTACTGTCTGTGAGGCAGAGAACATGAATACAAACGAGGCGGTCAATTCACTTGCTAGCGACGCGAACTGTGAGCGGCTTCCCTTAGCCGTAACTGAACGCAAGGCTGGTGTCAACAGCATTTGGTGAAGACATGCGACAATGTCTGTTCTTCGTTATTTTTCAATGAGTTTCCGGGCCCAATGAAATTCAAACATCTAAAAGTACTATTGCATATATGCGTCAAGCAGGAAATACAACCATACAGCGCTCAGCCACTCTAAAAAGCATAAAGCGACGTGTCTTTTAATAATTAACAACACATCTCCCAGCTATATGCAAGAGCATTTTATTCCGGCCAGTACAGTTCACGATTATCCAACAAGGTTCAGGGTCAATTGCCAACTGTCCTCGTGCACTCATTCATTCATTTTCTGACAACACGAGGTTTATACTTCCAAAGTTTAAATCATTTGGTAAACATTATTTCTCCTACAAGTGTTGTTCTCTTTACAATAGCTTACCACAGAAAGTGAGAGACACCAATGTTCTGTCTTGTTTTAAGTCTAATGTAAAAACGTATCTGTAGGTCTGTGTTTATATTGTTAGCAATTCTCTAAAATATAACTACTTTAATTTCAATATGTTTTAGATAAAATCATAACTTTTTCTTTACAGTCCAGCAAATTTTATTGATCTCATAGTTGTCGATAACCTCATTTGTCTGTGATATATTTATTATTATTTATCTGATGTCGTGTCTTCATATGTCACTAGATCTACATGTATATTGGCAAGCACCACAATGGAAATAAGGGAATTAGTATCCCTTTTGTGTTAACATTTTCATAAAATGTATATGACATGGTTTTATGTTTTTTATATTGTAATGCCATGTGTTTTGTGTATTTTTTGATAAATAAATCTATCTATCTATGGACATGTATGCATGGTACATGCCTTCTTAAAACGTAGACTAGAATCTTTGATGTATCGACAAGCGATAGCACTTTGTTGTCGGATTTAACTGAGCATTGCATATTCATTTAATCGCTCAATGACCGTCTATGTGTCTTTGATATCGGTCTGATCTCCCTTACGGATATTACCCACCGGGGATGATATAACATAATTGCAATATTGTCAAATGTGATATTGGAAGAAAACAAATAACCAGGCAATATTTAGTTTCCTTCATCGCCACGATCGCGAACGATACATACCTAAAATGGCGGTCATTCATACGTTCTAGAAATTTTACAATTTGACTATCTTAACTTTGGTATTTATCAACAGAACATGAACCACTGACTACTGTGTTTATTAATGATACAGTTTTTTTGTGCTTTTAGTCGGCCCGACCATTAAATGCGCTCATGTTGCCTTGCGTATTAACCCTTGCACCTCTTCAAATACCTGATAGTTTATGGATTGTTGTTTTCCCAGAGGTCTGTGTGAGAAGGCATTGTCTAATACATGTTGGACTGCCTGTAGCAACGTATTCTCTCCTGTACTTATGTATACAATTGTAGAATATGAACGTTCTCACTGATGACAAAAATCGTACTATCATTATCATTTAAAGATATTTTAATATTGATATTTAGCAGCCATTTATTTTGATATATTACCGTCATTGCATCTTCTTCTGGAATACGTTTGATTTTATCTTTGCTTTGCAAAACATCTTTTAAAATATAAGCACTGAACACATGCTAACATAATTTCATCTTAATAATAGACTCAAGTATACGAGTTTATCACGAGTTTTATTTATGTTTGCGTGACAAATCTACTTAAGTTTAAAGCACTAGTTTAGATAATAGAGTATATTATGTGCAATTCGTTCCAAACCACAGACAAAAACTAATACTTTAACATTGTCCCCCCAAAAAAAACAGTTTTAACGATCAATCAAATAATTTACTCTCCACTAAAACGAAACGATTATCTTAAGTAAATAGTCTAATGATCGTCTTATTGGTTATTCCATTCATGAATCAGTAACATCTAATTAAGAAAAGGCGTGATTAGCGTTCCATTAAATCCAACTATGTAACTCTAAAACAAGGTATTTAATGAAATAAGCTATTTTAGTGCGTGAATATTTATCGCAGCTCATTATGTCGTGAATTTCGAACACAATTACTGTTCTTAACTTTACGTGTTTTGGTTTTTGTTGTATGTTTTACATTGAAATGGGATTTTGGAAGAATGCAAAACTCTCTGAAGAGGAATGAACATCATTCAAGCGTTTAAACTATTCCATGGATGCTGGATTGTAATGTACATAATTCGTACTTAAAATGTGAACTATGTAGAATACGCTGTGGTGATCGAGAATGGTCATGTTTTTCGGTGCAGCCGGAATAACATGGTTTTGCTTTATGCATATCAGTGTTGAGTAAACCAATCAAGTCTTACGTTAACCACCAAGGCAATTTCTCTTCAACCGAACAGAGTTTGTAACCTTGACGCGGACTGGTTAACCTTTCGCTAAAGTGGAACGCTATTTTACCGAAATCCACTGAATTTCGGTGAATTTACCGAAATCCATTTTGGATCTAAAGTGACCAGCAATCGTAACAACTTGGCATTTGTTTATGTTGCACAACTAATCTTAACCTTCAAATTGCGCCAACCAAGCTGAAAACGGAAAAGTGTATATTGTTTAGCAAGACAGGAGGGGATAGAGTTTTTCATCTGTTACAATTTATTAGATTTTGTTTGTTTATACTTGTATAGAAAATATATCGTTTTCTAAATTGTGTCTGATTAAGTTTATGTTGTTCATGTCATAATATAACCTAAATGGTGATACTGACTGTATTTAATGATGTATAAATACATTCAGTTTTGCTTCTTGAGAATGAGTAATCCGTTCTTTGTATCTCAAATTATAACATACACAAACACTATCTGATTATATTAACTAAGGTATAACATAGATACTGATAATAGGAATTAAAGATAATGTTGAGGGATTTTATACAAAATAAATTTCACTCCCAGTAATAATTTACCACTTCATTTCAAACCGAATCGTTTAAATGGTTTAACTCTTGGCACGGTTGTGAAGTATATTTATTGAATCTTAAGAAATGTAATACTTTATGAACAAAACGTTTCAGCTTTGGCTTTCAGTTTTTGTAACTGATTTTGTATCGGTAAATGATTTAAGTATATAGACAATCAGCGCCCTAATGACATGCGCGGCTCCAGAAATAATTGTCTTTGTCAGTAATACAGTTTAACAGGATAGTAAGGCTGAAACAGATCGTTTCAATGGCTATTTCCTCTCCAGTTGAATAGTTCTAAACGACGTATAATAGCGAATAAATGATACAGTACCCAGCTAATATCGACGAACACGCAATGTGGAGTAAAGCAATCCCTTATACGCATACTCCTGTTTCTTCATTAAGTAATGGCAACGCTGATCTATAAGATAAAAAATATTAGATAATTTTCTTCATCCGATTCGTTTTCCTTTTTCTCAGGGAAAGAAGTTAAATAATTATATTTAATTTCTTTTGATTATTGTTTGTAAAATTTAAGACCGAGTGATCAGCATCGTTGGATGGATACATTGCGTAACGAAAGGAGGCCATATTATTATAATTTTGTAGGAACTGTATTGATCAAGCGCGACGCCATTGTAATGGTTCAACATGGTATGTAATGTTGTAAACGAAATATCTTGATTATTGCAAGACGATATCTCGTTATTTTTTCTCCAGGCATTGAATATTTACCGCAGACGATAAACCATTTGATTCGTTTAATATAATCGCGATTTTTATCGTCCGATCAATATTTAATTCTGAAAATTTTGTTCATTGCCAAATCTTATTATCGATTCATCATCATTCAATGCACAAATATTTCTTCTTTTGAAATTACAACGATGGGAAAATGCTTGCGCCGCTTGTTTTCGTTTGATGCTAATTATAGTTATGTTTTACGTGGCATAACTAACGAATACAGGAGTTAAAATCGTGATCAAGAATTAAGACTTATATCAGAATTTGAGTTTTAAATCTAAATATTGTATATTCAAATGTCAAATAGTCATACAATATGCTCTCACAATGTCACGGTCATAACTCCCAGGTTCCTGGGCCAATTTGATAATTCTCAAACTTGAATTAGATAATGTGAATATAAACACTGTGTCCAATTTGGAGAAGGTACGTGAAAATGTTCGAGTTAGAGCGAATATTGCCCACGACGCAACCCACTGGACACGGGTGTTACCATAATACGTCCTTTCAGGCAATACAAATCAATAAAACATTTATTTAGCGTACAAAACTATGGTGGCATATTTCTGCCACCAGTTAACTACTTTATTAACTAGATAATTATCAAGTTATCACGTTAAAGAAACTAGATAACTAAATTAACTAAATATATGAATTACTATGTTTATCTTGTTTGATAGATGGCCTCGACTGAGAAAAGCCTTATAGGCTTATCATGCATCCATCTTTAAAAAAAGAATTATTATTATAGTGTTAAATAGCTACATAATTTTTAGATTGGTGGGTAAGTGGTGGCAATTGAGGGAACCATCAGACAATATTTCGTGATAAGATATTTGTCTGGTATGAACATTTATCACGGTACTTATCTAGTTAAACACATAAGTATCTAGTTAATTATGTAGTTATCTACTTTCTTTAACGTGATAACCACATAATTATCTAGTTAATTAAGTAGTTAACTGGTGGCAGAAATATGCCACCATACAAAACACTGATACCTATTGGGTGTTATAAGTAGGTAACAATATACCTAATGCATTTGACCGTAGCGGATCCGTAGTCCAGTGGTATTGTAATCCAGGGATCGCAGGTTCGATTCCCCGCTCCATCACTGACCGTACTAACAGTCTTTCGGACGAGACTTTAAAAAAACGAGGTCCCGTGTATGATGATATACATCGAGCACGTAAAAGAACCAGGGAGGCTTCTGGAACTGGGGCATCTCCTGCACTATCCCCCAACAATCTAATATGACTAACATTCTTCCGGAGGCGTCGCCCATATGGGAAACCGGTGGCGACGATAAATAAACGCAAATACAAAGATAATGCATTTGACCAAATGCAAATGAACTCATTTGCGTAGTCTAACTAAGCTAAACTGTCTCAATAAGTTAAATCGTCAAAGTAATCAAAGTCTAGACGAAAGACTAACAGGGATTCGAACTAAAGACCTACCACACACGACGCGGATACTCCACCATTTAACAAGGGTGATAAAACACAGAATACTTCCTCAGAATGTTCAAGACAAGGCATTACTATACTGATGTTTGCGATATGAATGCGTGTTCTCCCATGTTCACACGTAAATACCGTTTGTTGTATGTTTTGCCAATTTCGACGATACCACCGCAATAAATTACCCCCCGACTGCCGGAATAATCCCGTGGTTTATAATGAGACATGTCACTTGTGACATATTCATACTTATAACAACCACGTTCTCAAACGCTTACACGAATCAGAGGTAACAAGCTTTAAAACATATGCTTGTCTTAACAGCAGTATGTACGAGGATGTTCACGCCGTATCGCGGGGAAATACATGCGCGTATTTTGAGTACATGTTTTTGTAATTTGAGCAATTATAGCAAGCGTGGCTGCTCCAGGAAGCCTAGCATAATTGAAATATTAGATCCCGTGGATTAATTGCTTGCATTTGATTCAAAGTTAGCAGACGTTTCATTTGGTAATCGATTTGTGCTTAAACAAAAAAGATAAACGAGCAAATTGTTGTTTTATTTGAAACATTGTCTGATCATTGCATGCTGATTCTGCTAATATTTAGTAATACACGAACATATTTAGACACAGTCTTCACGGCTCGGATATAAGACAATTATAGAGTTTCTTTGTGATTGACACGTATATAGTGTTTCAGTCTGACATGCAATTGTTCCTTTTAATGCACTGACTTTGGTTAGTAATTTGCTACTTCCGTTACAAGCACTGATTACTAAGCTGTATCTTATGCTGCGGGCAACTGAATAAAACACACATGTTTTCTACTCGTAAAAGGTTGATCCCTTAAATGGGGAATTGCAAATGTGAATACCCTTTTCTATGATTTATTATTCTGATTCCGGTGTATCAGTCATCTACTTTGAATATGCAATATGCAGCTCTCTTGTTCTTGATATTTCGGAAAGGTGAACTTCATGTACTTAATATTCCACTAATGCTATAAAGGGTGTATTACATTTTGTTTCTCGTCGAGTTTTACTTTTTCAACACGTTCAGCAACATACGACGGTCAGATAACCTAACCAGTTCTAACTTGATCTTCTGCAAGCAACTGACCACTTCTCCACGTGAGTCGTAGCCAATGTCACGGACGAACATAATCTGCCTAACCCGATAATCTAACCCGGGTCTGCCGGATGACAGACTGAGCTAGCCGGGTGGACTTCATGTGTTAGAACAGTTACAGTTCACTGCATCATTTTCAGGAACAACAACATGGTGACAATGAAATATCCGAGGATATGCTACAGCAAAGATAGGTAGAATTAAAAATATCTTAGCACGAAACATGGTGACAGTGAAATATCCGACGATATGCTATGTACAGCAGAGTTTGGTAGAATTATAAATATCTGAGCACGAAAGGCCACATTCACAAATCAGAATGTCCCTGGGCAAACCAAGACACATAAAATGGGGTAGGATATGCACACAAAAGGACCAGGAGACACACACATGGCGAATTAATATTTCTCTACTACACTTTCATATTATGATCGACAATATAATGTCCGCTACTCTTGAATTACGTGTTATGTATAATATGTACTGCTTTCAGACGCACGTAATTACATTGCCAGACACGTAAGATATACAACTACCCCGGTTTGCGGTTTCCTTGATAGAAACATCGTTGTATATCAATAATAAATCACATACTTACGACCACTTAATATCAGTAAGTGACTCTTCAAGATTAATTAATCTAACACCCAAAAAACAATTACTGACACGAATCTTTATCTTTATTTAATGTGTCAACATTACAACTGTAAACTGTTTTGCGTAGTTAGAATATCTCCGAGAATAGCAGACATGCTTTTTGATGACGAAATGCTTATTTGCTAAGCAAACAGTAATTATTCTATTTTTATTCCATTTCCGTTTATCTGAACTTCTTAGAACGAAAAGCAATTGAAACAGATTTTCCATATGTTAACGTAATCAAACATGTTTATAATGTAGATAAAAAACTAAAACCTTCACATGAATAAGTATTGCATGCATGAAGAATATAACTAGGTCAAGCTTTAAAATTCCCTGATTAAATTATAGTTTTATTTATTAAACCCGAACGCATGCATATATTATTTAGTTCATTACATTCCACAATAGATGTTTTCAAATGTTCGTGGCTTTCCGTGTGCTTGTCGGAGAAAAAGCCGTGATTATGTTAACAGAATAGCAACTAGAGTTTTACGCAATAGTGCATTTACTTACATAAAGTGACATGGATCGGTCCTCAGGGTTAGCCTTGCCAAGTGTATTGACAATTTCATCAATATACATATTTATGGATTAACTTTATACACTGTATATAGTATAATAATTTTGATAATGTTTTACATTCCGGTAAATGCACACAAAATTGTGTTAAATATTTTTTAATATCAAAAGTATTTGTGGAAAGGAGAGAAAGTACACTAGCTTATGCTATCGAGTATTTTTTTCAAATTATATCAATACAAATATAAATCAAAGCGCTGTTAGCGCTGAAGGCCTGGGCTGCAGATAGCAGAATTGAATTGTGGATTTGCTTGCCCTGCGTACATCTAGTTACTTGTTTGTAAACAAATTATCATATTTACTACTGTATTTCCATATTAAGTTACCAGTATTTTTCCATTTGTTATTTTGTGCAATAACTATACAAGTCAGTATATCTTGTGCATCAGTGATAACCCTAACCCTGGTTTAAATGTCCAGAAAGTTGGCAATTTGCGGTACAAACAAAATATACCGGTAAAAAAATATACCGCTAGACGATAGCCTTGCCATGTATTTTGACAAGTTTATCAATATACATATTTATGGATTAACTCTATACAGTGTATAGTAAATTTGTACATGCAGAATGACTTTTGATGATGTTTTACATTCCGGTAAATGCACACACAATTCTGTTAAGTATTTTTTTTTAAAACAAAAGTATTTTTGGAAAGGAGAGAAAGTAGACTAGCTTATGCTATCGAGTTTTGTTCATTTATATCAATATAGATATATAAAACTAATTTTTCCGTACTCACCGCTTGTTTCTGCTGTTGTTATTTTGGAAAAAAAATCTGATATCATGAGGTACATTTGATTATTATCTTTGTATACATGTGTTTCTTTTTCAAGATTAACGCTTGTGCAATTAGCCTAATTTACCGGAAGACATATATCCATCAAAATCCTAAGTCGGTCGCCATCGGAGCCAGTTTGCGCATTTGTGATCAAAGTAGCGATAACATTGCAATTGGCTAAAGCGACGATTTCCTGCTTTAAAATTTGAAAGATGATGATAAAATTCGACCGGTTTATGAATTAATTACCGACAGCGGGGACCGTGACTTTTTAAGACCTATTTGGAGCCCCTTTCAGAGAGATTCTCTTGCATGCGAGCAGCTATTTTTATGAATGAATTCCATCGTCGAGTCAAGTGCGCAATATACGGTGAGTTATTATCATGAATGAAATCGTAGTAGAGGCTAACAACAGCGCATGAATACCACTGTATCGGAATGAAAATTTATACACATGTATAAACCAATGTAATATAAAGGATAAGAAATTCTTAAATATTGACTCAATATGCTTTTCTAATATACTTCAACACTGTTCAACGTTTTTATTATGCGATGTAAAGTGGCATGTGCTGAACTACTAACTCCCCGAGTATGAAACTGTGTACTTCGGGAAATAAGGTCAAATGGACAGCATCTGATATGTTGCATAGATACGATTGCCTTGGGCTAACGCACAAGGCCAAAAACTAGATTTTACGCACTCACCCATTGTTTCTGTTGTTGTTATTTTGAAATAAAAACTTAATTGTATGTTTTTATGAAAAAGTCTCGATTTGATTATTATCTTCGTATACACGTGCTAATTGCAAAATTAACGCTTGTGCAATTAGCCTGATTTGCCGGACCAACATGTACAATTTGACAGTACAAAAAGTTCAAATAACTTCATTAATGTTCAACATTGTTACAAAATTATAGCAGTATTAGTTGACGGACTGTATAACGATAAAACAGTATACATTTCATCTTGCTATATTATGTTATAGGGTATAGATTTTTTAGGGTATATATATCACCTTAGGTATCATGATTTTCCAATTTTATAATTGTTACAATAGATAATGCTTGTATATGATTTGTGTAATTTCATTATAATGAATATGTATTTCCACTAAAACGAATATCATTCGTGTGTTTCTGTAGAATAGTGATATACGTGTGCACACTTAGGTAAATCAAATTTATATTCCCACATAACAGGAATGATGCATACCAAGTGTAGTGTGCAAATCATTTGGCTTTGAAATTAAATCATGTTTTACATTATATTGTGAAAGGCGCACCGTAACGGCGCTGAAGTTTAAAAGAGTCACAGGGGAATTGAATAGTACTTTATTTCTGCTTGGGTTCTTTCCTAAATGTTTCTGAGAACGTTTTATCCTGCATATGAGCGTTTAAAGCAAAGTCACCAATTCATGACTTGCTTGTGCTATCGGATACAAGATGTTAAGTGCATACCCTCCCCGGAACACAAGGCTCAATATTTTTTGGCATGTACATCACCATGAAGACATTGTGCACAGCCAAGACCAATACTATTTAGTCAGAAGCAAATACAACCTATAACTAAACTGTAACACTTGGCTTTTAAACAATTTCATAGTTTTGAAATATACACGAACGGTGAATTTAGAAACATCACACATGCAGAGTGTAAGACATGCTATACGATTAAATAATTTGTACTGCCTTTATTTCTTTGTATATACGGCGCATCTTCGTTTTAGATTCAACGATAAATACAAAGATAGAAATAAACATTGCATATAAGGCCATCATGATAAAAATTGTTCGTTTTCAGTTTCGCGACCTGGACATTTAACAGTGGGTAGGTAGGTAGGTTTTTTTGTTCAGTACTGTAATGGCTAAAATACCGGGACAAAATGTTTTCGCGGCATTTTAAATGAGTCGGTCGCTTTACTGCAAACAAACAATTTTAAGGATTGCCTAATTTATTGTTTTCTATTGAGAAATAAATCATAAGTGGAAAGTCCCTGCATGTAGTTATATGAACTACGTCAGTTCTACTACAATCACGTTTTAAGGTGTAGTTGGCCCATCTGAACGAAAACTATTTGAATTAGCTTCATTCATTGTTGTTCCCTCGGGTTTAACATCCCTCGATACTGCATATTTATTGATGCTTAATATATAATACATATACTTTCAGGTTTTTTAGGTACAAAAAATGGAAAAAAAATGATCATGATATTTTAAATCTCATTTCATTATTTAAATAGGTTTTTGATATATGAAATTATATGATTATATATTTTCTGCGGTTTTGCCCCATTGATATAATGGTGCATTTAGCCGCGCGACTGTACGTCTAGTAATGTACTTCTAATGTACAGAACATTTCCAAATTATCTCACCATTAATTGAAGAATGATGTTTTGCAATATCGATGGATTTCATTTTGCACGCAATTTTGCACTATGGAAACGAAATGAAATGTATCTTATCTCTTTGCTCTGAGATATGTAATGTAGATTTGAATGTTGATTGGATGCAGCCATCAAGCATGTCTTAGGGCCAAGAGGTTTCAAAGCTATGAAACTTCATTGGAAGGCTAACTGATGAATGCTTTAAAACTCATGAAATTTATATAAGCCAGCAATCATTATGTCATCTTTGTAAAATGTTGGCGTCAGATGACTTAAGGCTTTTCACTCAGACTATTAATGGTTAGTCTAAAAAAACGACTTTTCTACTTTGAGCTCAACATGCCTTTGAGGCAATTGACTCTTTTACTGTAAGGTTAAAACGCTCCGTTCACTGCCTGAGGCGGATGTCCTATTTGTGGATTTCGTACATTTTGCCGTTACATTTTTTTGAGCGAGTTTTGTAATGCAATGCATAGACATTAAAACCTCACTTAAGAACCACCTCAATATTAAAAACGCAATTTTGAAATCCTTTTTCATTAGTGAGCTGGGTATTTTACAACCTCAATATAAACTTATTAAGACTACCTAGACTAGTTTCCTAAGGTCCCAATGCTGGTCTTATTGTTGAGGTTTTACTGTATAACATGTATCATATAATTATATCGTCGTGTAATTTGCTAGAATTTAAATGTCAGTTTTGTTGTAAATGTGTCCTGACAGCATGATAACACTTTTGGTAATATCAATATCAATGTTCGAGTTCGTTAAGTGTATCAACATCACAGTTTATAATTGAACTATCTGGCTAATTGTTCTTCATGGGGGGGCGGGGGGGGGTTTCAAGGAACCATCATCCGATAATCTCAAAGAACCTTCCAATTAATTACATTGCTACTAAAAGCCAGACGTGATTATTCATATTTTAGTACACATATTTACTTAGCCTTGTCAGACTTAGTGCCGATCATTTTCATGATTGGCTTCTTTATTGTCGTCCAAATAACAAGGACAATATGTTATAGTGTATGTCTGTCACTAGTTGTTTAATCGTGAAACTTGCTGATTATCGTGTACATCACGTTCCTTTCGACATTTATCGTTTATTTATATTTTCTTAATTTAATGTAATAAAGTCGAATACCCGTGTGGATTAAAGTGAGAAAGCTTTTGCAATACACTCATTTTCCAGCTTTGATTTGGTGACGAGTGGGCTTTCATTGGAGTCAAATCGCAGCTTTTTCCAGTAAGTGATTGACTATGAAATAAAATCATGTTTGAAGGAGCACGTCTTACTCCGGGTTTGTCTTATTTAAAAGAGTACACCCTTGGGCGTCTGATGTGAGGCATTTTCTACTTTAAAATAGCTCTTAAATGTGGTTTGACCATAGAAATTTTCAAATGACTATAAAGACGCGAAGAATGTTCCTCTATTCAAAATATTTGAACATGGACTGGCGTTTTCTACCTCATAGTTGGTATTAAATATTTTCGTTTCTCTACAGAATGTTCCATTGTAATTTCCCATTTAATTTCACAGCAATTTTCTACAAACAACATCATAATAACTGAACAAATTTCACAGCGTTATGATTTTCCCCAACTCTATTTGGAAACCCAGTATGCATCAATTCCATCTCATCTTTTGTTAGCACATTATCTCAATTATACAACTTTGAAATTAAGGAGGCGAACTAGATTCTTGTCACATTTAAAGTTGAGCATCTGTAACGATTCATTAGACGCAATCACGTACGACAAAGTTTGCTATCATCCTCGTATGTTTACCATTCTAGGCAGATGTTGTATCGGAAATTACTTCAATCGTCTTTCAGTATAGGAACGACATTCGTTATTAACTGTACACTATTTTATCCAGAGACTAGGCATTGCCAATTTATGTGCTGGCCCGTCATGTTTAGACAATCGAGAAATTCTAAAGCAAGGCAAGAAATGTAGAGAGAAATAGCATTGTTGTATGGATGGTTTATGTTCAAAACCATTCTAGTAGTGTTAAAATACGCATCAGGAACGATTTCATCTGCGCTCGTCTTTCTCAAATAATTATTCTTGCTATACGCTTCTCTCGTCTGATGGTTACGGTGCCTAGAGATGTGAAAACATACAGTTGGAATTAAATAACAAGCTGTGCAGGATTTAGAAAAAAATGTAGTGTGCGTTTTATGACATTGGTTACATCGTCAAAGCGTTTAAGTGCTATATCGAGGGCAATTATTTTCGAGTACAATAAAACAACGTATTTACGCTGAAATACGAGAGTTCGTGTTTATATCCACTGCACTGTATGTTTCGATTAAAAAATTGTAATGGGATATATCGATGATCCTAAATAATCCGTTTTATGTCGTAAATCGATTTCTTGTTATTGTATAAGTATGCAATTCGATAAATGCCTTCCGGTTTTTCTATAAACACCCGCTCGTTTCTTGTATTTACATTACAACACATAAGGAGGTAGCAGTTCGAATGTAATTCAACTTAATCATTTCAGTGAAAAAAGCTTAAGTGTTTGTTTCGAATTTTTGAGAGCTGATGGTGTGTAACGCAATAGAAGTAAAGTAGCTCGTAATGATATACATTCAGTTATCATATTATTTAATACAATAAGGACTATAAGAGAATTTTTACTTTCGTTTACGCTGTAAATAGTTTATGACGATATGTGATTGATTGCATCCTTACAAAACATAAGTGTGCACGATATTATACTGAACGGATAATAGAGTTTTAAAATATCTCAGTTCTTGAAGTAACAAGTGTTAGAGTGTTTACGAGAAGCGTTATTATTTATTCGTTCTCTGCATGTAAATTTATGCGGAATTTGGTGCTATTTTAAACATGGAATTTATCAAATTAATTTCGTTTCTTGGATTGGTGTTTTATTGTTTTAATTGGAGTGAGCTTGCTGGTGTTACAGTGAGACAGCTTGGTGACCGTGTCATACAGCTCAGTGTCGGGCAGGTGCGGGGTGTGAAGGTTGAATTTCCGGATAACACTCTCGGATTACAGTCAGTTGAGAGATTTTCCGGTATAAGGTACGGTACGGTGGTTGGCATTCGAGGAAATTTATTACGATTTTTTCCACCGTCGGCAAATATGCGTGTGTGGGGCAAAAGTGTTAAAGAGTTTACTCAGTTTTCAGCAGTGTGTCCCCAAGACGATGTTAACTACTTGGCTAGATTACCCGAAGGCAGTGCTCGAAGATTTCTCAAAATTGCTGAAATGTTGAAACATCAGGAAGAGGACTGCATGTTTCTGAATATATGGTCTCCTATACCAGGTCAGCTCTTTTGATTAAATTTATGGATTTTGTATCACTCGCTGTGTTATGAATCGTATCCCACATTTTTTACAATTATGGAAACAATCTATCCCAGCATAAACATAACTCTGTATACGAGATATCAATCTATTTATCTTAAATACGCTTGGCTGAATGTCAATTTCAGAAGTATAGATAACATTGTTTTTCGACTTTCATGTTTTACATATGCAGGTGTATAAAGATACCGGTATAAAAACAAGGAACATAAAATTCGATCCTTGATGAATATATTTACGATAGATACTGATATTGAAATGGAATTATTAAACTCTTAAATGCTGGCGAAGCATTTATAACATTATTGTCTGCGTCAAAAATCAATAGCGAAACGTAATGTTGTATATAAAACTATAGACAACCGAAAATCGAAAGTCGTAAAATCTCGTACAATCTCGTAGAAAATACTGAACGTGATCCGTTCTGCTCAGTTACAAGTTATTTGCTCATAGTAATGGTTGACCACCGACCTTTATCGTCGGCCGATTAAATCCCTTAGCAAAGACAATTCCAGCATTATCTGGTTTAGTGGATAAATCGAGCGTCGGACAGACCCTAGGATTCTATACAAGAAATCAACAAAACAACCAATAACTTAACGTCTTTTAGATAAGATCATATGTCTATTGCATTGTCACAATGTTAAATTCTCTGTAGTTTGGTTAATTACATTTCTTGGGAAGTCTTAATTTACATTATTGAGAATAAGATACGGCCTCCAGGGACCAGCTTTTCAGATATTGGAACCGAATTCATTCGTTTTCTCCCCAACAATAAAAGACGTATCCAGTCGTAACGCTACAAATAATAACTACAGTGAAATCAACACAAGTATAGGGCATTTTTGAATTCTATAAAATTGTATTACAGAGCGATTGCTTATCTTATTTAGCGAATAATTCAATAAAATTTACGATAACGACTGTCGTAATGGGTCCTTTAAGATAATTTGGAATCGTAAATACTTAAAGTCATTTTTGGTTGAACATGTTTTTTTATTGCATTTCCTTACAATTTATTATGCTTATTTAATATGCATTATGAGGTCACTAAATAATACTTATGCGTCGATGGTTATATGATTAATATAGCTTAATCGAATGAACATTTAAGTAATATTTTACCTAACTACTTTAAACGCCTACGACAACATAATACAATTAAATTTACGATACAGACTGTTGTTATGGGTGCTTTAAGATGATTTGGAATCGTAAATACTTAATGGGTGAAAACTTTTTGCATTGCATTTCTTTACCAATATCACGCTTATAAATATGCATCATGATGACATTAAATAATACTTATGCGTCGATGGTTATATTATCAATATAGCTAAATCGAATAAACATTTATGTAATATTTTACCTAACTTATTTAAACGCCTTCGACTTTTCTAAAGCAGTCGTGGTGTAATTCATTTACATATTATTAGTCAGTCCAATGTTTTCTTACGCATTAAACAACTAGGGGCGTACGTCCTGTATGTATTAGCACACGTCCAATTGAACGTTAAATTAATATCGACTTACTCACTTAACCAAACATTCAATGTATTGGGAGTAAACAATGCGCATTGTGACAATTGTTTATTTGTCTACGAAGAATGCCAAACATGTTTTTTTCACAGTAAGTTAAGAGCCAAAGTAAAGTTACATTGAGTAAGAACCAATAAATTAAAGATACCAGCGAAGCAATTTGACAATTACGATAGCATACCGATACTTCATGCGGGAATTACGATTATTCCCATTGCCAAAAATAGCCAGCCTAGAGGACGCCACAGTGTACGGATGCGTTGATGACATAACGTCCCGCGTTACACTGTGACCTTACAAGACATGTTTGAACAAATAAATCCGATTGCGGAATTTCGCCTCGCTAGTATTGACTTTAACTGCGATCCTGTATTAAGCGGTTCAATGGTTTTGCTATTCAATGTCTTACAACATGCCTGATTTCGTATATCTAATGTTTTATCGCCTTCCGTGCTATTGAAACCTCACAGATGGAGTTTATCTATGATTTGTTAGAAAAACAGTACATGTTGAGCTAAATTTGCCGAAACTGTAACATGATATTTTATGTAAACTTAATATTTCTATGGAACGTATTCCACGAGTGCCATACGTGTTGACATTTCTTCCATTTCATTGATAGCTATTGTAATAATTTAAGGGTACTTTTGGATAGCACAAGTTGAACTAAGTACGGGTGATTTTAGCGCAAATACAGTAAAACCTCACTTAAAGACCACCTCAATAATAATGCCACCTTAAATTAAGAACACAAAATTCAAGTCCATGTTCGCTGTTTTGCTCTTTATTCAACCTCAATATTATTAAAGACAACCTCAATATTAAGACCAGTGTTCAAGATTACCACGGGTGGTCTTATTATTGAGGTTTTACTGTACTGAAATAGGCTAGAATAAATTCATGCTGTCTGATGTATACGATTTTGATCCGTACCTTAAAACATGTGAATTAAGGTCTATATTTTGTACCCTACATATCTGATTAGGGAGGTCTGGATTAGTTAATGTGTCCTGTCTTTAGCTTCTATTTTTTATATCTAGTAGATTCAAGATTATATATATACTCCACACCATTAATGACGCAACTAAAAATTGTCCGCGTTATAACGGTGACATTATAAAGAAAACAATATATTTTAATTCTCAAACATAATTTCCTAACCTTAATCAATTAAAAAAATATGATTACTAGGGCCCTTAGTAGTTTGATTTCATCTTGGTGAATGATTTACACATTTATTACAATAATACGCGTTTGACATTTGGAACAAAATGAAGGCTAAGTGAAATAGCTGCATTTTTAATGGCGTTAAGTATACATTTAAATAAAAAACAATACTAATAGTGAACGTATATACTTTAAACCAATAGTGAATATGTATATATACATTCCAATAGTAAAGATTGCCAACTCTTTTACGTTTACAACTATGATAAAATAAGCAATTTACTCTCCTATTGCTTTTAAAAAATACATAACCCTGAAATTGCAATTTTTTGTAGATTTACATGAGATGATGACTCAGTTTTTGTTATTTTGTAATTTTTATGTTAAAATTTCAATAAATGTGCAGTATCACAGAATATATTTTAATGTATTTCTCTGTATTTGTCAAAAAAAAGATGTTTGTATTATCATAAAGTTAACAAAGTTTTTTACTAGTTTTGTTGCCGTTAGTAGTATGATTAAACAAGATTGTTTTAAACGGTTATACATGACAATGGTTCTTATAAATGAGGTTAAGACTATGCAACAACAATACTGGATGATACCCATTGAACAATTTTAGGTTCAGATGAGCCAGCAGATACATCTTTAAATTACACTAGATTTATCGCCAGTCGTACATAATTTTTTTCAATCTTACAATGTTTGATGACGTGAATAACAGAAAGTATTATAAATGAACCCAACAATAATCGAGCATAATTTGAATCCTTAATGTTCTGAAATTATTAGATTCCAGGAAAAATAAAACACTTGAAATCATAATAGAGACGTGTGTTGAAACGTTTATCTCAATTTCTATGAAAATCTAACCTATCATTCTCATGCTAACTACGTTTGGGAAGCGAGATACGACATTGCATATACTTCAAGTGTAATTATAAACCTATTAAAAACTAAAACATTCAATTAACCTTTCGTTATTTTGATAGATTTTCACGTTAATAAACATGGAACCTATTAAATTTAAACAATCCCTCATTTGTCAATTAGCTTAATGTATAATGGGGTTTTTTTCAAAGTGGTATTTGAATTTATTGCACGAAAGCCAAATGTAGTTTTCTAACATTAGCAAATCGCTTTTTACCAAGAATATAGTTTGTTAAAACCATTTGCAGAATTGACTATAATGTATAAGGGTAATCTGAGAAGACAATTGACAAAAACCAAGCTTGAATCGCATTATTTCGTGCTCTCCTCCTTTAAATTGGAATTCAGAAAAAAAACAAATTTGTTTTTCCAAAGATAGTTTCACGACAAAAATACATTTTTGTTTTAGGTAAGGTTTTTGAATTGCTCAATTAGCCTAAAAATACACGCCTGTAAGTTTATAGTGCATGTAGTTAGATGAAGTAGTGGCGGGTATAAACACAATTGAAACCTGCATTGTCGAAACTTGGAATAATAAACATTTCGCCAAATTATTTAGTAGAACTTATTTCAATGTAAATGAAATTAGCGTTTCATTGTTTTGCCTTTACGTCATACAATGTTATACCAATGTAACCACTGGTTAACAACCTACTAGTCACCCGGTAACCTCAATCGGTGGTGCACTTAGCTGCCACATAGGAGGTTAGGGTTCGAGTTCCGGGCCCGGCAGGTCACAGGTCAATTTATATCACGTATTCAAGATTGTAGATGACCAGGGGCCTTATTCACAAAGACTTTCAAATTATCTTTTTGTTTCTACATGTTTATTACAATATAGATTTTAATAAAACAATGCAAACTTGTAGAGTGAGCAACTACAACGATTCAGACGAAATTTAGTTGGTCTAGATTCAATGAAAACAAAAGACTGGTCAATATAACTTTAGTAGATTTAGACTCTAAGTTTGAGTTTCAACTTAAAATGTTTGTGATTAAGGTCTCAGAAATATTTGACTCATATCGTTTCTCGTGATCTATTTGATATCTTCCTGGGTTAATTAAATTACCGAAGCTGGGTATATAATCACTGTAGGAGGGAGTAAAGAGTACATTACAAATGGACATTACCATGAAATCGTCTTAATAATAGCAAGACTTAACATAACGATGTTGAATTAAATCCAAAATCAAGAAGGCTTACTGAATTAAATCACAATTTCAGAGCTCGAGTTGTGAAAATAATCCGATGATATCAAGATAGCATTTTCCATACGAGCAACATGCTGGGAATGCCATTAAATGGAGACTTTGTTAAGATATTCAAAGCAACGAGTGCCTTCTGCACCTACGGTTCGTGAATCATAAGGATTCAAATTTCGTTATTATTACATGCCTGTAACCCAGCAGTCTGTGAAAATGGGAATTTCACATGTGTATGATTGAATTGATTATACTTAATATTATCTCATATATACTTGTGTCTATTGTGAATGAACAATGTTCCGAGAATGGCGCCATTATTGAACATTGTATTGAAACTTCGATACGGTCAAAACCCTGGCGTTACTTTCAAACTTTAATCCTTTGTTAAACAAACAACATGGAAAGGAAGTTGATATCGAACGCACCAAGCAAAGATTGTTGTCAGGTCTTTAACGTGATGAACGGAAACAAAGTAACATAATTATACGAAACAAAATTGGTCGAATTCATCACAATTCATCACAATTTCGGTTGTGAATATCAATTCATGAAAGTTTAGACATAACAGCACCATATGAATATGGTTAAAATCGCGTAAATCAATATGAAAAACACAATGAATGCGTCCCTACTGAAAACCAGAGTGTTTATAACTAATAAGAAGAATGAAATTTGCATCTGCATTGGACAGCTTGATAAATGTCACACTTGGAGTAGAATGCAATGTCGGAAAGAAGGCTAATTCCATGGATTCCTATAGACAGTAAATAAAGTAATTTTAGAAAGATAATTGTTATTACAGAATTTTGAAATGTAGACGATACGCCATCGCATAGAATTAGACTATAAAAGCATGACAATGCATTAATAACCAGATATATTTTCTGTGGCATTCACAAACATCCTTAAAATTGTAAAACAAAATACCCCATCGTTGTTATTTTCATTATTCCCAAAACACATGCTTCAGTATTAGAGTTTGTTTATGTCATTTCAATGAACATTTGTTGTTGAATTGAATTCGTAAAAACTAAAGACAAAACACCCATTAGACAATTGTCTTTCTTATATAAATATAAAAATAACCGAAAAGGCTTAAGAAAGTGCATCATTATGCACTAAATTTAAATTCCAATTTAGATAATAAAAAATCTTGAACGTTGTTTCGATGTACTTAACTGCATTTTACCGAGTGTTTGTATGTGCATGCACAAGGGAATTGATAGCTTTATAAGTATTTACTATATATTTTTATAATAAAAGCTAGTACTCTCGGTTTCTCATTGAACCGCAGGCAATCGGCGTGCAGCATGAACCCCAAGGGCTCTTACCAAACATCACTCTACAACACTGCAAAATATGTAGTATCATAACAAATAATGACGTTCAAACATAAAGACCAAACACTATATCGAGGGGTTAGAGCCAGAATCTACCATCTCCGTAAAAAAACTGTATGGAGATAGCTGGTTCTGGTGCCAACACCTCGAATTATACATAAGAAGTCTGCGCTTTGAACGTGAGCAGGCAGGTTTGAGGCTTTAGTTTTAATAATACAAAGACACTCTTTGCATTCATGTGTCTTGTGTTCAATTAATTAAACCCATATCTCGTGTGGATTCTCTGAATCCTCAGGCATAGAATGCTACGTCTGATAGAGCTAATGTTTATAAAAACAGAATACGTGATGAAACACGTTAATTCATTTCATTCTAAATAAACAATTGGCACACTGCTGAAAGGTTGAGAATGGCTTTGAGCCTAAACATATGGATGGTAAAAGCGTACAAGCGAACGAAACACCAATGATTCTACGATTGTAGAGCTAATGCTGATGTGCATTTTGTATGTGACATTTCATGCTCGACTTCTTCATTATTATTTCTAAATGTTTAACCCGTGGTGGTGATTTTACTACTGTCCATTCCAAGTCGGTACTTGTACTTACATGCATAAGTTATGTTTGTGTTTTGTACCCCTTATGTTTTGCATTCATGTTCATGGCTCTGCATGTTTTTTTGTTGTTTTTTTGCGTTTCGTATGCGCCATATCCTGGTCGAGTCCCTTCTCTATCCATTATGTGTACTTCATGTTCAACACACATCTTATTTTTGGGTAGCAATACTTTGAGTAAGTTATCCAAAAAATCTTATCCGCTTACGAAGAGTACGTAGTTCGATTAATTATTCAGTGATTGTATTTGTATTATACATGAAACGAACGACAAAAACCCGTAATGCACCGATTATCTCCACTCAGAAAAAAATAATGATGAAAATGCAGTTGGAGGATTGATATCTCTATGTCCCATTTGTGGTAAAAAAGTTGTTTGCAAGCCTTTAGACTATTTATCCTCCACCCAGCGGGACTGTGTGTACGCTTCAAAGAAAACAAACTAATAAAGTACGCATCTGATCGGATCATAAATATGATAAACAGAAATTGAACGATTTACCATAAAAATATTCCATGTTGTGCAAGCGAGATATTTCCACGACGTGATTCAAAAACAATTTGCCGACACCAGAGGTGGTAATGAGCCAGGAAGTATTTCATATAGGTATTTGATAATCAAAACATTAAATGATATAACTAATTTATAATTACTGCTAAATGTATATTACAGACAGATTGCAGTACCCATTTAAACTTAACTGCCTATTGTTTAATGTTGACAAATTTGTTTAACTGATTGAAAACAGCTGTTTAATGTATAATGGTGATCATAACTGATTTAACAACTAGTTGAAAAATAAATTCTTAATATGTAATATTGACCGGTTTAAATTACTAGTTTAAAAGTGAGTTATTAATATATAATGTATACCAGTTTAAATTTCTAGTTTATAAGCAAATTATTAATATATAATGAAGACCATTTTAAATTACTAGTTTAAAAGTAAATGTTTAATATATAATGTAGACCAGTTCAAATTAGCCTACTAGTTTAAAAGTAAATTCTCAATAAAATTATAATGTAGACCAAAGTTGCATTATTAATTAAAAAGTAACTGCTAAATAAATTGTTTTACAATGTGTTCACAAGCAAATACATTTCTAATTGTGTTAAAATGAGCTACCAGATTGAAATGCAAATCATGTAAATTAGGGGTAATTTAGAGGCGGGACTAGGCCGGACTGCTAAGCCGGAGGTCATTGGTCCGAATCTCGCTGTGGGTAGGACGCTTCTTCTGTGGCCTTCACAACCCTGGAGTGCTTGCTAGTTAACCAGGAAGCAGTCAATGGTGTGGTTTGGTTAAGCTGTACTAGCGTGTTTCACAATAGTCGAAACTCAACAAGTTTAATCACTACACAAAGTATTACGGTAATCAATAACTTTTTCGGTGCAGCCGTCTTAACATGAGTTGCTATTTACATATCAGTGTTGTGTAAATCAATCAACTCTTACGTTAACCATTAAACCAACTTCTCTTCAACCGAAAAACGTTTATAACATTGACGGGGATTCGTTAACCTTTCGATAAGGGGTACGTAACCTTACCGATATCCACTGAATGTCGATGAATTTACCGAACTCCATTTTGGATCTGGAGTGACCAGTACTCGTGACACGTTTTTATGTTGCACAACAAATATTAACCTTTAAATTGAACCGACCATCTTTTATCAATATATTTCTTGTTTGCTCTCTGCCTTAAGTGGATTTTGCTTGCATGAAGTATCGACTGATTAAAATGTGCAACAGCCCTTTCGTCTTTACTTAGCATAAATAAAAACAGAGGCAATTTAAAACACGACAATTACCTGTTTATATTTAACATCGATTTCATTGTCAATTTATTCACATTAAAAGTGAACCAATCGATACAAATCTGTACATGCATTCACATATGACAACTATATAGAATTACATTGTTTGATAAATGAGCAATTTCACTGCACTCAGAGAGGCTGAATTTACAAAATCTAATGAAAGTTTAATTATAAAAACGCACGAAGGATGGAATCGGGGTGTTCTGATAAGAAGAATTGTTTCCAAATCATTTGTAAGCATTTGCATTTAAACGACGATAATAGAATCCATCGATCTCTCTTTCACGCTGATGAATAAAAATGTATTGCTAATGCGTTATATATTAAGAAAAGAATCTCCACTATTAATATGCAGTAAATAATAGATAGAATCTCAAACAAAATATGCATGTGTTTCACATGAGTATTTAATAGTTATTTTCCGATATGAACATAATGACAAAAAAACCGAACTATGATTTAGTGAAAATTATATTTTGTAATACTTGCAAAGTAGCTGTAGTTGTAATTTCCAGTCAATGTGTTATTTATTTGTAGTGTCAGTACTATGCTTTATGTATATTGCTGCTTCATCTTAGCATGTTTTGCAGTAACTACTTACAGTAAAGTGAAGTGTTTTTTTATTTTAGTGTTACCCCTATTAAAAGGGCCAGTCATATCTGACTTATGAGATACCTACTTTCTGAGCACATTTACTTCCCGATTCCTATCCTTTAATGTCAGGCACCAGGTAGGTAGTTGCACGGTAACTATTATTTAACTAGCTGGCGTCACACCAACCGGCCATATCAGAACGACCCCTCACCTGGATTCGAACCTTCGACCTCCAGCTCTCTCGGCCATGGGAGACAATAAGAATATCCCCTTATTAACATTAACATTGCAAATACAGTAAAACCTCACCTCAATATTAAGACCCCCTCAAAATTAAGAACACACTTTTCAAGTCCATTTTCACTGTTTTGCTCTTTATTCAATCTCAATATTTAAGTCCATCGCAATATTAAGACGAGTTACCAAGGGTCTCAATGGTGGTCTTATTATTGAGGTTTTACTGTCAGAGAATTCCCGATGGTCAACTTCCCAACATAAGAGACGGCGATCGTACAGGACGATGAGCATAGAACAAACATTATTCTATAAAACAATTGACACACAAAGGCAGCCAGCATTGCACTGAATGACCTATCAGTAGACAATGCAATTGGAGAGAAATTGAAGAAGTGTGAACGTTTATGCGATTAAACCCAAGTTGGACTCTTTTGATCAGAACTTGTAAATATTTGTATCAAGTTTCAAAGTTTATTGGCCAACCTTACGATGAGGGTATTACATGGAAACTCATTTAAATTGTAGTTCGTATGAGGGCTTCACTCACTTTATTGAGTTTAAAAAGTACATCTTCCGTACACTACTTGTACGGAGAAAATACGAAACGGAGCCGCCTAACTATACTCATTCAACCCAGTAAAGTACTAATAACGGTAGAAAATATATTGTTCGACTCATCTGCATTATCCAGAATTTTACCACATTTAAGTATATCTTAAAATTTGATTCACGTACGAATGTTGTCCTAGTTTTTCATGTGTTTTTTACACTCGCTGTTTGTCGATGTTCCTGGTCACATCTAATACGAGCACATAGATCGATGACGTCTCAGCACGTGATGATAATTTTAAATACAATTAATTATAGTTGTTGTAGTTGCGTTGGACGTCATCTATGCTTGTGTTCTGGTTAACATGTATACCTAGTCCGGAAATTCACGGAGGTACATCGACCATTTACGGAAATCGCTACAGTTTCAAATCTGGAGTAATTTGTTAACAACATATGATGTATTACAAACATTTTTGTCGAATACCAAACATATACTGATAACCATCAACCAACGAGCATATAACTGTTCCTTTTACAAGTACAGTAAAACTTCACTATAAGACCACCTCAATACTAAGACCACCTCAAAATTAAGAACACCCTTTTTCAAGTACATTTTCACTGTTATGCTCTTTATTCAACCTCAATATTAAGACCACCTCAATAATAAGACCTGTTTCCAAGAGTCCCGAGGGTGGTCTTATTATTTAGGTTTTACTGTATATGTTAACAGTGTATGCAGTTTAAATTCATAACATCCTTATATTGCCGTTTACGTACATATCCTTATTGTTTAAGTATAAAACTTTCCAAGTTAACAAAGTGAATGTTTTTAATGAGAACATTCGACAAACGTTGATTTACTCTCTATAGTTTTGTCTCTCTCGTATCGCTGTATACGTTTAACTGTTTTAGAAATTAATGTTTGCTATACATCGGCGATTTTTGATGAATAAACAGTCTACACCAAACACGTATATGTATAAATGCAAACAAGTAAGACTTTAATGTCAAGTAGGGGGTGTTGCTTTTTAAATTTTTGACAGAGAGTTTTCATTCAATACGCTTACAATAGGTGACATCCTACGCTAGATCTGAAGTAGTCTTGACACATCGCATGTTTATTTTACGACATCCCGGTATATGTCTGCGGCACGAACAGCGATACTGAAATGAACTAAACATCGTATTGGCATTAACAAAACAAATATAATTTGAGTAATATAAATGATACACAATCATTACACTTCAGTAAGCCAAACAATGGCAACACTATATCTGTTTTCATAAGAAGAAGAACTAAGCCAGCATAATGGATACACTTCATATTGCGTGTCAATACAATTAACTAAGTGCGTGCTCACCGTTAGATTCTTTCATTGAGTCAAACGATTCAATTTGAACGACATACTTCTCAAGTGTTTGTTTAGATTATAGTAGAGATATTATGGTTAGCCCTAAATAGTTATAACACGTTCAGATTGCTTATGAAAAAATAAATCCAGACAACTTGAATACAAATCAATACATTGTCAAGTGAACTTGTTGAAAGTAACTGCAGTTTCTTAATAAACAAAATGTTTTATTAGATTTTCTACTTTATTATCATGATCTTATGTAACGTTTGTGTGTGTGTGTTTACTGACAGTTCCAAGGCTGTAATTCCCTGTATGATTATTATTTCTTTTTTGTGTGTTGAATGTATGTTATATTTCCCTTTCCCTTGCGCAATGATTTCACTTTATATAGTGTTCAGGTTATTTTCTGCCCAGTTGCGGCCTATTGTTGCTAGCTGCCTTGACTTGTCCTGTGATCTTTTCCATCCATTAATCTCCACTTCACTGTTTGTCCTCTTTGATTCTCCTAGTAATTCCTTATTGGTCAGCCAGGCCATTCCTTGCGCCTCTGTTCCCTAACGTATGTACCCTTGAAACACCTCAAGTGCCTTATGTGTTATGGATGTTCCCGGAGGTCTGTGTGGGGGGGGCACTGTGGCGTTCCCTGTAGCAACTTATTCCTTCTCTTCTCTTAAAGAATATTCCCGTGTTTTATTTCTTCTATTCATTTGAAGAATCATTAATTAAAAAATAAATTCTAAATGTAAGTTAAAATATTTAAATTTCTTGTCTTGTAGACGATTTCTACATACCAGTGTTTCGCTTTCACCATAAATAGGTGCAATTTGCTTTAAGGCAATGACCTAATACTTTGTCGTAACCTACCTTTACATCGTATTTCGTTTTTATGAGTATTGTTGAGTTGTTAAAGTTTGGGAATAATTATGTATATGTAAACCCCCAACTCATACAGAAAATATATGTTTGATGATAATTAACTATTTACACCCGTCACGTGTCTTATATTCAATTTGCCTTTGTAATTGATCACATGTATGTATGCGTTATCGTGTCCCCTGGGGCTTTTTAAGTGACCGTTCATTTTGTAAAAGTAGGATATATCCTGATCGACTTTAATAATCATTTTTAAATGAGGAACATCGACTCAAAATATCAAAACACCTCTAAAATCGATTCCAACTGCTCTATGTGTCCCCATTCGGAAAACCTCGGCCAACTACGCCAAGTGCCTCGGATGTTCGTTAGGCACTACTTTTGGAAATACTATTCAAATATCATGTAAACGATATAGCGGCGTGAACTCTGGAGTTCTGATGAAACGCGATTAAAATCACATATTTAAGCTATATGAAGACTGAAATATGTGAGTTTTAAATTAGAAATGACATCAATAATCCATTTCTTATGTGAATGTATCGAATTTGTTTTGAAGTTAAATCTGTTTTACGAGAACTATTGTTTGACCTCACAAAATGTTGAATTTTGCCACATAGTGTTCCGCCTTAAATACACTAGAGGGTGTTATTAGAATAACGAAGTGGTACGGAAATATCCGAGAGCTGACGAGAATGTATGTGTCCCTAATGTTTAGAGCTGTTTCGCAGTTCATACTCACGGTAGGCATCATAAATAGTTATCACCTCGTCTTGTTTCCTTAAATTGTTCCTGAATTGTTTGGTTTTGATTCTGTTTTGTTAAGAGTAGTCGGTAAAGTTCAATATAGTGAAGGTGATGAATCTTGCATATACGATACGCTGCTTGTAAAAGCATTAAAAATGCTCCAACCCTTTAGTAGTATCGCATATATTGAAAAAATATTCCTTAAAAAACTATAAAAGAGAATAAGGGAGTCACACTGTGAATGCTATTCTCAAAGCAAACAACCAGAACCAACATGAGATATGTCTATGTACAATTAAACTTCACTAAAGACCACCTCAATAATAAGACCACCTCAATAATAATACCACCTCAATAATAAGACCACCTCAATAATAAGACCACCTCAATATTAAGAACACCATTTACAAGTCCATTTTCACTGTTATGTTTTTATTCAACCTCAATATAAAGACCAGTTTAAAAGGGTCCCAATGGTACTTTTACTACTGAGGGTTTACTTTATACACAGACAAACTATTACAAAGCTAAATAGACACAAACATATACACATAAATGATGTGAAAATCGTGTATAGCACATATTGAAACCAATAAATCATTTAACTGTTATTGAACGTAATTTTTTCTCTCAAGAAAATGATAGATCTAGAAACACAGTGGCTGCACAAACAATAATTCGACAGTAATTTAAGACAACATCATTGCACGGAATCTTCTTCACTTTGTGTAACAAAATCATTCGTGAGGTTTATCGTTCAAATAGTTCATGCGGTTTAAGAAATAAATGTAGTCTAGCAGGAGTAAAACAAATAAACATATACAACCAAGCACTGTTTTAAATATATTAAAGATTCCCCTTAAATATGTCATATGTGTAGCCAAAACATACCTTTCAAAACATATATTCGATTAAAGGAAACAGTGCAAATGAAGACGACATACTAGCCTTGTTAGATGTGTTGTAGCATGCGCTTATGTAGAACTATGCTAATGTCATGTGGTGACAGTTTAAAGGCCCAATAAAGGCCCATCATTTGTATCCATTTAAACCACAACAATTGAAACACATACTTCTATATATTCTACGCTCATTGGTTAATAGTCTTCTGTAATTTCTGTTTCGTCATTGAAAAACAACCTAAAAGACACCTCGTCGCGATTTAGTAGCCGATATGCTTCTCTTTGACTCACCGTATGCAACATAAATATTAATCACTGCATAAAGAACACAACTATACAATGATGACGTCATCGATTTGCGTGCATCTGTTGGATGCATTCCGAAACATCAAAACACGAGAAGCTGGGTTAAACTGACCGGTCGAGAAGATAAGAGCTTAGTGATCTTGGCTTCGATATTAAATCTTCTGAAGATAAATAGGACATCATTATTACGTGAAATACTATGATTCATGGTATACTTAAATATGAGAATATTCTGGATACTGCAGCTATTTCGAAAACATTTTATTTACGACCCCTTATTGTGACTTTTAGGGATGGATAATTAATTTAAAGTCATGATTATGATAATGCACCATAGAAACATTACCAAACGTCTTAATATGAAGATTTTGACAAAATTTCAAGCCCTTTGCTATGCTTAGTACTTTGAATCAATATATCTTGCATCAGAACACTTACAATATTGATTATCTGGTTTAATCTCTTTTTTATGTTTCGTTTACGTTTTGTGTTGATGTATTCATACATAGAGCTGAAATGCTTGTAAAAATATGCAAATAACGCAAATACAACACACTCATCAGACAGGATAATGTTTTGAATCGAAGTAGATCGCTTCATATCTTCATCTTTATTATGCGATGCTGCTGAAACAAATCGAATCTGCATCGCATCAGTTGGCAATCAATGAAGTAGATAGTAATTTCTCTCTCTCCATTATACATAAACTTAATGTTCCCTACGTAGAGTGTGTTTGTTTGAGACAAATACGCTTTGTTTGTTTGAAATTAGGAATTATTGTTTTATTTAAATTCCATGTGCATTCAAATTACTTAGATATAAAGTTTACTTCACTTCCTGGCGATCATAGAATCCGTTTCCTGAGGGAAAGCAATACTGATTAATGTGACAATTTCAACAGAAGCCACTTTCTTCAAGATAAAGTCACCGCATGCAATTTTAAATTTTCATCTAAAGTAATAACATGCTCATTTTTTGGATCATTTGCTTATCTACACAAACAAGAAAAATGTATTTCAAACAGTTAAAGTATCAATAAATATGCATTACCAACCATCAGTATTTGTTGAATTTATATTATCACAAATTATAAATCAAAGGACTGACGATCCTGGGAGGCGCTTCCAAGGCAAGATTGCACGTTTTCAAAATTATCGTTTTAGAAATTAATACGCGACTATTCGGGTAAACTAATCTGCCAAAATGACAAAATTTAATATAATCCAGGAAAGTCGTTTATATCAAGACTCCAACCATTCCACAACTGACAAATCAGCCATTATACTCATCAAATCTATAATAAAATCAGAGGACTTTACATGTACTATTTTCTTGAGACGATGAATATGGCGGTACTTCGAGTAGACTATCCGGTTGCTGATGATAGCAATAAGACGCTAAGGCGCCTCAAAAACACAATGGTTCTAAATGAAGATGCTTTAGCCAATGTGACAACGATACTGGAGCATCATATCCATTGAAACAGTTTATATTCAGATGAGCTAGATACATCTTTAAGAAGATATACACATTTTTTTCGCTATATCTTTTCATTTTTTCATACTAGTTGATCTATGTTTATGACACTCTATCATTTGTGTTTTGAATTTTTTGTAGAGAAACGGTACAGTTAAATTGATATTCCAACGACAATGCCGTTAAATAAATGTTATGCTGGTGGTCATATACAAATGGTATTATTATCTTAAAGTTTGCTTCTATTGTTGTTTAATCGAAGTCTTATCTGCGACAACATTATTTAGTTCCTGATATCTAGCATCATGCCAACTATACCATCCCATTCGAGTTATATAGCTTTCGGTTATAAATGCAAATAATTTACAAAACGTTTAAACGAAATTCATTCCAAAGTTTCTCTCCAGATAGAAATATATAAATTTCGTTCTCACGACATTCAGAAATATACCCATAGGAGTTATACATTTCTGTATTACGCTCATTGTCAAGGACGTCCAGTCGGTTTTAATTTGTTCGGATGGGTGTTTGAGGACCTAAACGATAATTGTTTTATTAAATTTTGGCGGAGAGTATGCTCGATTATTTTAGAGTTGGGTTCATTTATACAATGAACTTAAACCTGACATGAGGATAAACGTGCAAAATTGTTTGCAAGCAGTTATGCGACCGACTCATAAAAATGCCGAAACTCAATCATATTAAAGTTCATCGATGAAAAATAAATAATCCGGTCTTTTTTCATAGAAGGTTTCTACAATTGAAGATAAGACAACATTGAATGTACACTTTTCTGTTTTTATATAAAAATGAGTGGATAAACCACTACATGGGAGGGACAACACATAAAACATACATTGCATCACTACATATATCCACAAGTAGACTGTTGACGAAGCCTTTGCATTACTAAACTTAAAATATTACATACCTACCTACTGTTAAAATTCCGTGTCGCGTAACCGCAAACAAACACACTTTTAAGAGTGTCCTGATCGAAAATATGTTATTTCAGAGTGCCTATATAGCCAATTTACTCGAACATGTTGATATTTCCGACGATGCTACGCTCGCTCCGCCCCTTCTTAATCAATAAGATTTTACTTAAAATCTACTAACTATTACATGGTAACTTCATTTTCATATTGCCATATGGGGCAAATATTGCTTATTGTCAGTAAATGTTTACGTCACATATGACGTTTTCTGGAAATGTCGTCACTTAAAGAAGAGGCTAAAATCGTACAGCGACTTTCATATATAAATATATATATCATTACATTTTCGTGGTAGGATATTTATCAGGTAAAAGGAATAATGTACTCAATGAATTAATTGAGAGCAAGGGTTATTAGGCCCCACTTAATGCTCGCAATGAAAGAAAAAACAAAACAATAACAACTAAGAAAGAGGGATGTGCGGTACAGCAAATGATGGTAGATCTACAAAAGTAACGCACAGAGAACCTAAGAAACGAGATCAAACCTATTTTGTTTATGCTGTGGTAAATAGCATAATAGGGAAACAAAACAATGCTTGTTACTAAACTGTCATTCATTGTTTTGTGATGATCGTATATTAACATTTAGATAACTTGAACTATCTCAATAGTTGGTGCAATAATGTTGGTATGTTCTTGATAACACTGTTTGCTATACATTTATAGACACTAACTTAAACATTGTTCATGGTGGCTACTCTAAAGAACGCAATCGGACAAATAAAGTAATTATATTCAGAAAATAATCAGTGAATTAGAAGTCTAAATTATATTCGAAGAACGCACTTGATATTAGCAACACTAAAGTTGTCTGTTTCCCTACGTGCTGACTTATAGACGCGAGAACAAGTAGGATGGAATATTATCAATACAATAATGATCATATTGAGAATAATAAGATATTTTTTTAAATGGGGATTTATTCTATTACCATACCCACTGTGCAGAATTTGTTATTCGTAGCATGAAAACTAATCCTCTCATTGACTGTCAATTAATCTTCAATTTTGTCTAGACGCTCTCTACTAATGTGATTTAATCAAGTATTACTTGTGTCTTAACGATCCTGGGAAAGATGTGAATTACTGATCTAAGCTGGTCGTCATAAGTTCACATAATATCCACTTAGCATGAGGGCGTTGGATTGTCATTGCTAATGCACTGTAATACACTTAAACATTGACCACCCAGGTTCCTGCTTTCACCACATATATATTTCATTATCACGTCCGTGTTGATAAAATAGAAGAACCAATTCGGGATGCCGTCAACATTGTTTGGGCCCCCCGTATTAATATTGTCAGCTACAAGGCTGTGAAGCTGTATTCATCTTCATATATTAGTGTCATGTAGTCCTGTGTTGCGCCCTTAACCTCTTTATCTGTTTCGTTTTTGTCTTCCCCTATGTCTTTTTTGTAGGGATGTCTAAGAATATCCGGATATTCGTTTGTTTGTCCGAATATTCGAATACTTATTCGGCATTCGAATATTCGATAAAATATATATTTGCAAAAGAAAAGTTAAATGCAAGTGTATTAAATTTCAATGATGGGCATTATTGCATTGAATGAAATTTTACGCATGAAATGATATCTACAGGTGTTAATTGACAAGTCATGTTGTATATTTGGGGACAAGAGAGATATAACACTCTGGTGATGACAGTTAGGCCCTAAACTTATTAGTAATCGTGGGGAATGACCAGTTTAAAACACAAAATTGATAAGCATAAACTAAAAACTTTCAATTCTAAATGTATTATATATATAATTATTATTAAATAAGAAGGTCGAATGATCGAATATTCGTTCGGAAGGTTGACCGAATATTCGAATACCGAAATTGTCATTCGTTGACATTCCTACTTTTTGTGACCCAGGGATATGTGCGGAGAAGGACAAATATCTCATATGTCGTATTGGCTCGCTTGATTTGTAGTTCAGGTGTGTCGGCCTGTTGGCGCCCTTCCAACGGACCAACACGCCAGATGGAGATGGCAATAATAAGCCACCATAGTTTATAACTTATTATTGCTTAGTTTCATTTGACATATTGGTATTTTTACACAACACGCGTTGTTTTTTATGTTTTTAGTGTTGTCTTGCATACCTTTCTGTGTCTCACTTATCTGATTTATGTTTGTTTTATAATGGCAATAAGGACGATGTAACAGTCCGATTCCCAACATAATCACCAACACTTGTTACTGCCTTGAAGTGTATTTTGTAGATATTTGAATTAATGTATCTAATATATCTATCATTGTCTCAGATTCCTTACTTATCGATATGGACGGTAAAAGTCTGCACCGAATTTACTAGAATTCGCATTAAAACTATAAAGATACTAACTTTGATACTATTGTTAAATCTGTAAGAATATTAATGAAGATGAGATATATCTATTTAATGGGGCAACATTGCAACATTAATGAGTAGATTGCCAACATATTTCAATAATGAAGACAATTCTGGCATTATCTTTAGACTTGATCTTCTAACGGTATCTTTATGATGGGAGGGTGTGGAGGTAAACCTTCATAGAGCCTTTATTTTTTACCTAATGGTTTACATACATTAACACCAAGAAGTCATGTTTCCCGGTGAGTTGTTTAAATAATGTATTCAAGTCACTATGGGGCTCTTCGCGGCGTAAATGATCGATCTTACAGAATTACTGTCAGATTATGCGTTTAATTCTGTCATAATCAGGAAATCCCAGTCATTAATCAGGAATTCGGTTTCAGCACCTAGCAACGGTTATGAATCTAATGCATCTGAAGGATTGGTTCATTTACGCAGGTCGCTGTTCATCCAGTTTCATTGAGGTACAGTACAACCTCAATAATAAGACCACTCTTATGACTCTTGAGAACTGGTCTTCTTATTGAGGTGGTCTTAGTATTGAGGTTGAATAAATAGTAAAACAATGAAAATATACTTGAAAATTGTGTTTTTAATTTTTGAGGTGGTCCTTAAATGATGTTTTACTGTATGTTATATCTCAATGCCGATCAGCTCGGTGAATCTGTTTGGGTATTGTATATGTACGAGTAGTATATTAGTGATCAGACCTCCTTCACAATAATTAAAATACATATTTGATATATAAATGCACATTAATCCACATAATCATACAGTTTTAAGAATAAGATCTTTTGATAAACGTAATGTGTTTTACTCTCAAGTTCTGATTGGAAAAAAGCAATCATTATTTTCCTTACACAGAATATACTAAACCTGCAACACAAACATGTTGCGCTCAGATTTGTATCTCCGACATAATGGTATTCGTAGGAGTTTGTCCTCGCAATAATCCTCCTCAAAATAATTTACCAGTTTTATAAGCATCTACTTATGTAGGATTTGAATTGTATAACAATGTTGTGCTTCTTTCAAAGAACACAGACAAACAACCAGGTGAAACGTCTTGGTTTTAGACATAAGTTAATCACAGACGTCGACTTCCTTATATCTTATTAATACTTTTTTGTAAGATAAGACTTTTTCATAGCATAATTATGCTCTGTTTGTTTTAAGTTAAATGATGTTAATGCACTTTACTCAAGTACCCTGTAGTGATAATATGGCTGCATGGATTAGTTTTATTTCTCTTTTGATATGACGTCGAATCTCTTCATTCTCTAAATAAACACAAATATTTTGTTTGTGTTGACAACTGTTTAGCATATTATTTATAAACAGAATTCGATAAGGCTTTCAGTATGGATTTATCCATTATATTGGGTATAGGATGGGAAGGTTGTTTAAATCATATTTTCAATTATGAACGGATGAATAGGTTGTTCACAACACCCCTATAATCGATATTTAGGTAGACACGATAATGAAAGAAATAGCGAATTTGAGTTATACTATATACATAATGGCCTGATTTGAACTTCACTTTTTTCTCGGTTGACGTGTGTCTCCATATACACTTATTTTCTGCACATCACAATGCTAGCGAAATATTCGGCTTACTAACTTACAGTAAAGAAAATCTAAGCTGAATTAAATATATTCTGAACTAAATAATGACAATTGTCACGCTTGATATGTCATAAATATCGAAATAAGACGTTTTATATTTATACCGTTTGTTTCGGATAAAAGTGAAAATATGCAGACCACCGAGGGCCACAGTCACACATTAGAACTTTAATACGATCCTGTTAAATAATAGAAAGGAGACACACACGATGAGTGGACACAACAATCATTCTTAAGTTTCCAATTAGGATAGGAAGTTAATGTTTCGTAAACGTTGGGATATAATGTGCTGATTATGTGTACTTAAAGGTAAATAGTGTTATTTGTTTGATCAAATAAGAAAATTGGTGGTAATTTACTTCATACAGATGTAGGCCTACTCTACAACACTGAATTGTCACTTTTCTTAATTGTTTACCAAAACCACATATACACGCACCAGATACCGGTCTTTTCTAACCTGCCCTACCATGTTATCGCAAGCATAGGAAATACCTGTATCGAACTCGTGTTTTGCAGTTCCAGGAAAATATTTGAGAAAAGAATCGATGCAATGTTTTAGAGTATGTCTGTGTGAAGGCATTATAATAGTAATAAATTGTTTATTTTCAGAAGGAAACATATTAAGGCTAACAAAGTTTGTGCATCTTATTTTCAATATAGCATTCTATTAACAAGATAAACAACCAAATCACACGCACAAACAAAAAAGCATTCATAGACGCTCACGCACAAACAATAAACTGTACAAGTACATCATCATGTCACAAAAGTTAGGATTTTCTGAAAATCAAATAAAGCAACCATATAGACCTCACATAAAACACATACATACAATAATGAAATGTTATTGAATCAGCTTTAAACAGTTCATATAATTATTTTTGAATGTATCTGTATGAGATATACAACGTGTTTTACCGATATAGAGTTTCATACCTTAACATGCCTTTTTCTCAAAATTAGTACGTAGCATAATTTGCTAGAGAATCAGTCTATCGATATTTAATATCCAAGACCGTATTGTTGTTTTACATTCCTTGAGCGCTAAATGACCGAAGCTGTCGATGCGCCATAAAACCACATATAAATAAATGCTTTATTGTGGGTGGTTTACACTCAAATCTAATGTGTGAATATTAAAGTCCCAAAAAAAAAAGGGTTGCACAAAAATTGTTTTCGAAAGATCTTAATTATTCAGAATAGTCTCATATTTTATTAACTTTAAGACGTAGTTTTTCACTTACTACTGTTGACCAATCAAATTTCAGACGTGTCGATATCGAAGATTAAAGCAGTAATTTCTTATCTTGTCGACCCGTTAGTTTAACGAAGTTTAACGTGTGTTTTATGTCTCCTTCGTAGAGATTTTTTAGAGACGAATCATAAAATAGAGATAAACATCAACTGACGAGCGTAAACTTATTTCCCTATGAAATTGCATGTGGCTATGTACTCGTAAAATATTATTAGAACTAGATATGTTTGGGTTTAAATTAGTTTAAGCCACAAGTATTTATACTGACAGTTTCAAGGCAGTGATACTGGTGTGCTGCTATGGTTATTTGAATTTAGACAGTTGTGCAGTCATGTCTTGTCCTCGGAACCCCTCATTTTGTATTGTTTGTTTGCCCCCACCGTCCTTGTTTTACTTTACTTCGGAATCTAGGAATCTAGGTAGGAAGACCCTGATTCGTGGTTATTATTTTCTCCCTCGTCCGAAAATAAATATTTTGTTTCTTATACTCCATGTTCTACCCAACACACAATTCAGCACAACGTACGTTGACAGCTGGCGGTGTACTACGTTTCGAAACAAGGTAACATGTACTAATATTACATAATTGTACATACACTTTACATTACAATGTATCATATCGGAACGTCTTCATCAATAACTATAAACCAAACTCGTTGTTTGACTATTCCGAATGTGCAATCAATATATATTAGTTGCAAATTGAATCGATGGCCATAACGTCGCCAAATTAATCACTGTAGTCCTCAGAAAGACAGGTTGATCATGTGCTGCGAGCCGGATGCTCCAACCTTTCTCTTTTGTGAGGGGAGGTAGGGAGAATCCATGCTCTTACCCGCGAAAAGGCTCTCTCCGCCCCCTTCTTCTGAGTACTGATGTGGTAAACTTTGATAAATAGAATCAAGTACAACATATATATGTATTTACATCATATGTCTGACCATCTCCTCTTAATTATCTTCAAATTAATATACAGTGTATTATTATTATTGTCGTAATACTTGTAATATGCTGGACTAAGATAAACTTCTTATCGCTTTGTGTAGTAAACATCGAATGATCAAAACCCCGCTCTTATTCACGTAAACTACTTGAATCCCTGTATCGTTAAACCCTTTAAAGTATCATAAAGTACCGAAAATAAAACGATACAACATTCCCTGGGTTTACTACTATATTACCTTCAACACTTATATGATATAACTGCGAAGCATTTCCAACTAAGTAATCATAGGTGCAATTTTTGAGTTGATATAATATTTTTCACTCGCGATATTTTGTCCAACGTAGTTTCAAATATTGGTGAGTGCATATCGAGGTGTTGGTACCAGAAACAGCTAACTACACAAAAACATAAGGAGATGGTATACTCTGGCACTAACCCCTCGATACGCGTGGTTCACTCATTGTTCACTTGCTAAATGGCGTATTTGTATCAAAGACACTACCTATGGTCGGATGAAAATGTGACAGTGACAACGTTCAGAAAACAATATGTCTGGAGTGCATGTTGTGTCTATGATCAGTTTAGTTCCCTCTTGTATAAGTATACTTCGTTTATATCAGCGGGAAATGAAGCAACTATTGCATTAGCGGCAGAGTGACGAGAATCTCTTACATATTTCCTACATTTTGACTTGGAACGCAAGATCGTTTATCAACCAGCGGCCTGGTATCATTTCTTAACATGTTAACACGAAAATCGCGAGTAATTACAATATCTGTCAGCGTATATTCCATCAACTCCTTGAGAATTTGGAAGAGGGTTAAAATTATGACTTCGTCTTCCCTATGTGCCAAACCTTACACGTATGTTAATCGAAACAGATAATATTTCCCGCAATAAACAGTGGTGTGTTATTAATAATGGTAACAATAACTTAACCTACACAGTCGACCTTTTTATAAGTTGTCTAATTAAACGTAATTTAAGAAATGAAAAAAGCAATAAAATACAAATGAGGTAATGCGTTTAAACACAAAGGTTGCACACTTTGACGTTCTTTATTCTGTACATGAAACGTCTTGGAACATCAAAGCATTTTTAAGTTCATTATTTGCCATGAAATCATGTAATGTTGAATTAATTTGTTTCACAGAAATTCGTAATTTAATTTGTGCAGCCTTTTTCTCAATATTATGTTTGATATTCATTTGATTCTAACAAACGTTCCATGTTGGCCAACTCAGTTCAAGATATGTTCGATCGCTTATGCTCTCTGTTCTTCTAGACGGATTAATATCGGAGTAAACGTGGACGCTAATTTACATTGTCTTTATTTCAAGATATATTTCCTAGCGTGGGCCATAAAACGTTTCGTGCTAATCGGTGGATCAAATTATAGAAGTCGTTAATTCCGGCTCATGGTCATCATACTACGGCCGAAAGGGATACTATAGCTGATTAGAAATCTATTTGTGAGTCTTATCTTAGGGAAGATAGAAATGTTACCGACGTCCAGTGACTTTGTTATTAAGTATTTTATGAGACTACTTAAACGTTGATATGAAGTTTGATATTTTATTATCCACCAATGTCTCAGGAGTAATGTCTGTACAGTAATAAAATACATGATGTTGTTGACATGTCCAAGCTTATGCTGGGAAACCAGAGTATGATTCGGTAAACGTTTTTAATAGCGATGAATTCCAATGTGTTTTATGAAATAGCTTGTTGAGAAATGAAAATGGCATATACAACTGCGAGTTGGCGTTTCTTATTGAAAGCAATCACGTCTCAGCAAATGAACCTTTTTTGCCTTAAACCTGTGACTTAAGCACTGGTACACTCGCCTTTCCCTTTACGGTCACTGATTCAAAGCGACGTATATAACGATAGAACATTCTTAACATTACAATGTATGGCAAAGTGGTCGAGGAATGTTCCCGTCTTTAACGAAGTTGTTCAAATAACGCGATCTTCATAATTTCTGATTGGTAGCCCAAGAAGCCGGCATCCAGAGTATTAAGTATAAGTTAATATTGTTACATTTTTTTCTCTCAATAAATTCAATATTTTTGTGTGCAAACACAGACGTGTCTTTTAAACCAACTATGTCCCGCAACAACAACCGTAAATCGTCTTGCAGGTCAGTCAATCGTCTTGCGCGGATGGATATTTAGATTCGTATCAAATGGTTTCTTGTTTTAATTCAACGATTTAGCAGTATCATAATCTCAACATGAGCTTTTTCAATAAATCTTTCGTGATGAAATAGTGTTCTAGGAATCTACAATGGAATCTTTTGCCAATTGAGGAAGATTTATTGGTACAGTGTGCAGTTTTGAATTCTTGCTAATCGCTTTTCTGTCGGATGTTCGTTCATTTGTTGCCACAGTAAAGACATCCTTAATATTTTTGCTCGGTTTCGATAAGCGCTGAAGGAGCATTTTTATTTGTTGATAAACGTTATCAACAGATACTCTGTTGATATTCTATATACAGTCGGACCTCGTTCATTCGAAATCTTCAGGTCCGAAATTTTATTTTGGGTCATGATATTTATTTCGGATGATATCGAGTATTCGGATAAAAGGTTGTCGAATAAATGAGGTACGACAATATTCATACTTAAATGAAGTTGTTACTATTAAATCATTTTCGTACAATGCATTTTTTCAGTTGCGATAATATAATATTATGATAATAAATACAATAAATAGAGCCATTAGTGTAACTATGTATATTGTTTACAGGATAATACACGTAATTATACAAACAATGAAACGTTTGATGAAGAAATTTATACACTGTGATACAATTAATATAAATTATTAAACACTAGTCATGCATATTTATTACATTCCAAGACAATATGATAATAAAACATCTTGCGCAGCAAACTGATCACGTGAGCAATAACCAATGAAAGCATTCGTAACTGTAAGGAAAGGGCGCATAGGAGTACTCAGATGGCTTTTCCCGACCATAAAGACATAATGAAAGCACGAAGATGATTCAGATGAGGTTAATATTGTATAATGTTAAACATATAAGAAAATAATATATGCATGAGGTTCGCAATAAGCAGTTTAACAAGGTGGTAATACAGTATAGTCTAGTGAGCGGTACATGTGGTCTACATCTTTGATGTTGTCTTTCAGAAAAATGGTGAAATTTAGTTTATTTAAAAGTGGTCATCTCGTGAGCAACAATGGCTCCTCAGAAGCGACGCTGGTTTTCCGGTAGTACCATGTTTGCTATAAATGTAACATTTCCGGATGAACGACCTCTCAACAATAGTCAACCTTTGCATATCCCAAAGGTTATTTCTCTGAAGATTCTGTGCTCTATATACAGCACCTTTGAAACAAGTAGAAAACTAAATTGATTGTTTGTTGATTATGCTGTAGAGCTTCAAGGTGCTTGAAATTACGTTTCAATCAAAGAGAAATAATATGACATATTGTAACTATATTGCTTAGAGGAGTGTTATAATTTTACTATTCCTGCCTGTTGACACATGAGTCTAGCACCGAGACAAGTCATTGTTTGATGTGTGCTGGTAGTTTCTGTGCTCTTCCATATTTCTCCTAAATAATGTATACAAGCATTGTGTTAAACACAGTTTACGAGTTTAAATTTAGCTTCATCAACAACTCGCTGGTTTCTTGCACAGATTAACTAGCACAAATGCCACATTCAAAAATAAGGGCTCCCCAGACAGATCCCTATACCATGAAATGAGCAGAAACATTAAGAGGGGATCTAAAACAATGAATGATGTGTTCGGGGGACATAAGAGTACTGCGCTATAATTAACCACAAGACAAAAAATACAACACAATTCCCATTGGAAACATAGCTGTATCACGATACACCTGAAGAGTACCACAACGTATTGCAATATGTATCGCGATACATTACTTCATTAACTAAGCTATGAGTGTATTTTTTATAATGCTAATTCATTTCAAAACTCTTCAAATCAGTTAAAAATGAATATGCATCATCTAATACAAGACAGGTATCAGTCTTGCTACAGTGCCCGCTAGAAACTAAATGAGGTGTTCGTGACTTGAAAGTAATTAGCTACAAACAAACAGTTATCATTAATTTTTTTGTTTTTGATTAACTTTGTCGCAGAAAGCTGAACACTGGTAAAGTAAAAAACCGATACGTTAATTTCATGCCATGGTACAATACTGTTTGGCTGCATATTGAAAAGTACCGATGTATCGTGACCAGTTTCTTTAACCAGTTTGACGGCATGACAACAACGCTCTTCATTTCACCATCAGAAATGTGTTATAGATGCCTATTTGATTTAAAACGAAACACTGGGTAGTTACTCTAAAACCAATAACAAACTACAATCTAATACACTAACAGTATGGGTTAAGGCTTCTTACCCTTATAACTAAACATCTGTTTACGGTATCAATCTAGACTCATAAACGGCAATAGCGGAATTTCTGTACTTGATTGACGATTTTTATTGATTCTGAGTTTAAGATCGCATTGATCTCCAAAAAAATGTTCTGTATTCCATTACTTCAAGTTCACACTGTCAGACAAGAAGTCGTATGTGAACAATGTTATTGCATCGCATCCTTCTACTATGCCTCTATGCTCGCTTCGGCCTCAATATTTACGACAGCATTGATGCAATGCATTACTTTTTGTGATTGTATTTCTGTAACCAAATTGTTTCCAGTGCCGCCTATCGCCCTATCTAGTTAATCTCAGCCAAGAAAATTATTATTGATTTTAAAACAACATTTATTTCACTTGGTCCATTATGATTATATGCATTGCTAAAAGGTCCAAAGGAGGATAATCACGAGTCGAAATAAATATAATGTTTTACTTTGGGTTACTAAAGTGCGAACAGATATGTACGAGAATGGTTTTGGATACATAAGGGAATCACAAGAAGTTCATAATGAATATCTGTTTTTAAATGAATACACGCTAAGACTACGAGACCAATATTTACAATCATGGTCCCGTTTATGTAGTGATAATGATACATTAAACACTTTTTATACCTACCTTAATCCGAATTTTGGAGTTGAAAGCTACATTACCTGTATTGATATTCCAAAGTACAAGTGAAGTTTAGTAAATGTTAGATTTTCTTGTCATAACATTATGATAGAGAAGGGGTGTTATACTCAGGTAACAAGGGATGAGCGATTTTGTGTTTATTGCCAAAACATTCTTGAAAACGAATATCATTTTGTTATCCAATGCCCAAATATATATGGGCCGGAGGCCTAAGTACAGATAAACTTTGAAACATGCGTTTGTAAAAAATGACATGTTCTGTTTTTTTGGAAACTCCTGCAACACACTGTACACACCCGTTAACATATACCAACGATGTGGATAATGGTATTTATGTGGTCAGTTTTCTTTAAAGAAATACTACTTTCTTAAAATATTTCATCATTGGTCTTAGATTCTTTGTTGTCTACGGTGTTTATGGTGTGTTGATTTCAAGCCTTCCGATTGGCTGTGCTCTACCTTTGTCGTTGTATAGCCACATTGTCACAGCACATTTGTTTAACAATTAGTACAGACATTGAACAGAAATGTGCACAATTGACGTACACAGCCACCCATAAGGCTGATACTTTCAAGCGACATGCAACAACATGTTTACACGTGAACAAGTACGAAGACAATAGCGGCACAAGACACAAACATAGGAGTCTCGCTTGGGGATGGTCTGTTGTAAAAACACATTTTTTTTAATCTTAATTTAATGGTACACTCAACCCCATACTTACCCTGCAATCGCCCAAATAACTTTGTCAAGGAAAAAGTTCCTACTGGGCAACTGCCCAACAAAGAGACTGCGAACCCTTAAATTGCAAGAGGAGCATAATTATTTAAAACGATGTACCATTGAAGCCAGTCAAATATGAACACGAGGAATATTTTACAGTGCTCTTAGCGAATCTACGCGCGCAACGCTCTCGCTCAGTCATATGCGTATGTATCGGTAGGGCTTATTATACAGTTTTCTTAGTAGATATCATTATCATTAAGAATAATCACCTGCACGAGATGGTGGGTGTTCCTCTGCTCAACTACAATTCATGCACAGTGACTGTTGATTGTTTTATTCCCTTTTTTCCGTAAACTGAACGATGTGTACGCAATATTGTTTGATGCTTGTATCATTTTGACAGCACATCAATCAATCTTAGAAATCACCATTTTTCACGGAAATAAGGATTTTTGTTTTCATTTACGTAATCAAATGATGCTATCACACCACTGCGAATATCACTTTGTGGCGATCGTTACTGATTGGCTATGCTGATAAATCCATTAATACGTCTATGTTTGATAATTCCAATAGTATTCGTAGATAAGTCAACGTAAGATAAACGTGATTATTATGAAAGCATCGTTACGTACTTAGAGATTGCATAATTTAGTGTTTTGGACATGAAACAAACTAGTAGTCATTACCTTTACTGTAACAAAATGTCACAGCTGTTAACAAAATAAGTTTTACTGCATTACCAGTGGATTGTTTGTTTGTTTCATCGGGTTTAACGCCGTTTCTCAACGATATTTCAGTTATATGCGGCGGCCGGTTCACCTAACCAGTTTTTCCTGGACTGAATTCTTACCAGTACTAACTTACCCTTCCACAAGGATCCGGCAACTTCTCCACATGTGGAGGAAAATCGACATGTTTGTCAAATTTTCATTATCAGTGGAAGAACTGTTTATGTTTTAATTTAACGAGAAGTGTTATTGAAGTTGTGCTTTTATGACAGTTTTGGGATTGAACTGTAGACCCTAACGAGGATTATACCCTGTAACCTATTTTGATGTAGTGCATTTATGTCAGCCTTCAATACCTTACATTCCCATTGCCATAGATCATTTTCCTTCTAACTCCCCAGTCCCTAAAGTTTCGTAAGCTCATATTTCCTTGGGATATGTGTGTGGGGAGGCATTGTCTTGTGCATGTGGCGTTCCCTGTAACAAACTTAGCTTACCTTATGATAATAAGAGCGAATTCAGTATTGTGTGGTCAGTATTGTATATTGTGGTTCGTGTAACATTTAGAATCAGTACAATGCGAATGTATGATACGTGTAAATTGTTCGAAATTCGAAAACGGCGAGGCGTAAAGTTATTTATCTCCCACCATTATTTTACTGAATATAGTACATCTCAGACCATTCATTATTTGTGTCGAATGTATGCTAGAAGGTGGCGGAACTTAATTCACTTGTGATTTGAACCACTGCAAACTGTTCAAGTTGACTGAGTGCAGAATTTAACTGAAATGATGTTACAATTCAACAATAAACCAAACGAACACATCACGTGACAAGACGCTCGAAGGTTACAATACCAAACAGATATTGGCAATGCGGCCAATATATCTATATAAATCACATCCCGTTATCTGAACAATGATTAATGAGTTATACGATACTGTAATGGCATAGTTTTGGATCATTCAATGGTATTTCGACTTATGGAGGATATAACTGTGTTGTGTGGTGCCAATTGCATCTAAATGTGTTGTAAAATAAGGTCTAACTTAACACTGATAATTAGAATAACTCCACTTTTTGTGGTTCCATTTATCATCCGGGATAATGGTTATTATCCACATGCAAATTTGACCTAAGAAATGCCATCTAAAATCTCCTCGATCACCGTTTTGTATACGATTGGGAAAGTTGTGTTCGGCACATGACATGAACTATAAAGTACAGTGGTTGAGGGGTAAAGCACTTAACTAGTCATGTGAAAGTTGTGACGTCACATCCCACCTGAGGCGAGTTTAAACCTTGAACTTCACAACCAATGATTTGGGCGTGAGTACTGGTTATTAGCACTGAAAACAGTCGTCAATAGTAATGTGTTAGTACTTTTAAACAAATAAGCTCCGGTTTGAAGCCCATTTGTGCCGAGGAGAACAAATAGTGTACATTTATAAATGGAATGTTTGTTAGACTTTTCGAGACAAGAAACTTATCATTTAATAGGAACAATATAATGACATTCTCCTTTAAATTTGACGCAGAGCCGCGGCCGTGGTCCAGTGGTTAGTGCGCTGGACTTGTAACCCGGCGATCTGGGTTCGATTCCCGGTCGCGGCAGGTCATACCCTTCCATGAAAATTTGACAAAAATGTCGATTTTCCTCCACATGTGGAGAAATTGCCGGCTCCTTGTGGAAGGGTAAGTTAGTACTGGTAAGAATTCAGTCCAGGACAAACTGGTTAGGTGAACCGGCCGCCGTATATAACTGAAATATCGTTGAGAAACGGCGTTAAACCCGATGAAACAAACACACATTAAAGTTGACGCCATTTTAGACATTTCTGCCATGCAAAGTATGTATAAACTATGAATTGTGTTAGGCATTATATCTATTGAGTACAAGTTTTCACAGACATGTTGGTGTAGGTTGAGGGACGAGGTGCATTCAGATTACAAGTTAGATTTATAATGAAGATGTATTAAACTATGCGTTAGTCTATGGGGAGCAAAATCGCACACATACTTAGTTACATCAAATATGCCGCAAACTGGTAAACTAGTAATAATATATGTTACACACCTAAGACAACGAACTGCGTTTGTAAATTGTTAAAATAACAAATCAAAACACTTTTCTTAGACAAAATGATGAACTCACATGACAAAAATACTTCAATATTTTATGAGATAATGTGGTTGAAATGTCTAGACATAAGATTTCGATACAAACCCACACATCTTATAGAAACGTGAAGCTTACAAATTAAATTTCAGTTTCAATGTCACTTTAATTCATTTTTACGAAACAATGTAGTATTGTTATTGACATATTGAACCTCAGTTGCTGAGAATTGAATTTTCAATTTTCTCAGCAACGGCCATGAAGTCAACTATATTAAAAAGTATATTGTTTGTCTGGTTCCTAGTTATGACTCGGATTTAGATTGTGTTCATGTTAATCCTGGTTCCCACAACTGAATACATTCGGACTCAGCTTATTCGAATTAATCGGGTCCGAACATTTATTCCGAATTATACAAGGTTTCGAATGATCCATTTTAATTCGATATGCGTATTTTACCGTATACCAACATTATTGTTACGTGAAGACAATATGTATCACCTGTATCAATAAAATATGAAACTATGGACTGTTAAAATGAAAGAAATGAACTAAGGTAAAAAATTATCTTGCGTATTAGATTAAATAGAGTACATGTATATTTGCTTTTATTTTGAAATCTGTGATATAAATATCAAGGTTCCCAAATAAATTCATTTTTTAAGAAACAGGGCGTTACATAGCCGTCCTTTTACACTCCAAAGTTTCAAAGTGTTACTAGTTTTAATTGCTTTGATAGTCAAATATTAATGTTTAGCCCCAGTTCTATCGTAAATAGTCGATAAATAAGGACTTATCAATTATATTCAGTGACACCAGCAACATGTGTTAAGAACGTAGATGTCTTGCTTTTCAAATTGATCTAAAAAAAACGTTCACACCACCAAAGCATTGTGTAGTGTTTAACCTCATCTTAAAGTACGTCTAGTAATTTTGATTGTAACATACTTTGGTTGCGTGTGATCCGAACAACGGATTGAAATAATGCACGTGCGAAAAATTCCAGGTTATTGAGTTATGAATGAAGCAATTTCTTCTACGTAATTGTTTGCATTTGAGAGCCTCATTCATTATGTGTATGACTTAGCTATGTACGAGCTTAGACATATCAATTTGTGGTTATATACAGAAGGAGGTTTTGTTGTAGATTTTAGTGGTATATTTAAACTGCTTGTAGCTATCATTTTATTGCCACATTGTTTAATATTCTACTTGACATAATGTATATAAGTAAATTGTATGCATTACACTTTGCGTTTTGTGTGTGTATGATGTGTGCTCAGAACTTCTAGATGGAACGATAATGTCTTTGATAAACGAGACATCATTAAACATATATTCTGTACATTTAACAACGCACATTTTTGTACCTGCGGGTATGCATTTTAAATGTCACTTAAGTCTGTTCTAAACTCATTTTGATATGAAAAAACAACAGTTGATTGAAAGAACATTTAGCTTTGATCATTGCATACAATGAACTAATATCAAGTTACGTTCTTATCTCGCATCTCTGGGTAAGTTCAAGAAATTTTAGAAATCTTACATTTCGCGGTTTTAAATGTACTGATTATAGATGCATTCATTAACGTACACGCTACTTCTGTGTGTGTGTTCTTGCTGATACAATGAAACAAGACGGTATCAAAGAAGTGAATATTTCTGTATTATTATTCATGCATCTTTGATTTTCATAAGATTACAGTTAGTCCGTGAAATGCTACAATCACAACTTTCATAATACAGTAAAACCTCACTTTAAGACCACCTCAAAATAAATAACACAATTTTCAAGTCCATTTTCACTGTTCTGCTGTTCAATCGACCTCAATATTAACACCACCTTAATTATTTAGAAAAATCTCTATATTAAGACCATCTCAATAGTACGGCCACATTTCAAGGGTCCCAAGGGTTGTCTTATTACGCAGGTTTTACTGTATTTACACACCGATCTAATAACACAGCTTATGTTTGTAGATATTTCAAATATTTCATTCAAAACAATGTCATAGTAAATAGATGAAGAATCTAAACGCACTCGGTCATTTGTTTTCCAAATCCCCTTTGTGTTTCCCTTAAAATTAACATGGCATTGCTATTTGCATATCAGTGTTGTGTAAACCAATCAAATATTACGTTAACCACCTAGGCAATTTCTCTTCAACCAAACAACGTTCGTAGCCTTGAAGCGGATTGGTTAAACTTTCGATAAAGGGTACGTTACCTTACCGAATTCCGCTGAATTTCGGTGAATTTACCGAAATCCATTTTGGATCTGGAGTGACCAGCAATCGTAATATCTCGTCATTTTTTATGTTGCGCAACAAATCTTAACCTTCACATTTCGTCTCAGTAGGAATCGCTTCACTCTTAGGTCAGACATTTCAAATAGTGTGCAAGTGCCTACAAGTGGAATTATCGTCTTAAGAAGTTACCATTGAAAAAAAACATGAGTTCCAATCCGCTTTTCACGCATTTTAATTTTTCCTGTTAATGCATTCTACCGAATAAAACAAAGTCAAGAAATGCATTTAGGTTTTGCTGCTTTTTCCCTGGAACTCTTTCTACACGTTATACAATTCTACTTGAAAATACACAGTTTTCATCATGTCGGTAACACCACTTCAGCTTCTAATGAGGCGGCTGATGAGTATCGCATTTAGAAACACACTGTATCGTCTCCTACAATAATAGTCTGGAAATATAGTTAAAATACAAACTGTGTTTTTGATCACAGCGGAGATTACCCCGCTCCTATTTCTATGTGCTTCTGGCGTTTAATTATACGCTATGCATACGTATTAAAGATTTCGGCACATAATGGCTGGCTTGGATAGAAGGTGTGTTACTAGACTGTAAATACAATATTAATATTGCTGCAAATATTGTGGCGCTTGGTTTGTTTGAAATATTGAATGTTCGTAAATTTATACACCCCACGCAACGAAAACCTGTTCGCCTTAACACGATGACATTATAAAGAAATAATTATATTTTAATTCTTAAGCATAATAACTTAGTGAGTTATGCAATATGACTACTAGGGCCACTTTGGTGAATGATTAACAGTTTTGTAAGAATAAAACGCGTTAACACTTGGAACATTAAAGGAAGGCTAAGTGAAACGTTTTTAATGGCATTAAGTACTAGTATAGTATATTATTTCTGTCTACGATTTGTCCTGATCTTTTACTTGATACAGTCGCTATATATGTGTTTCTACTTGATACAGTCGCTATATATGTGTTTCTACTTGATACAGTCGCTATATATGTGTTTCTACTTGACACAGTCGCTATATATGTGTTTCTACTTGATACAGTCGCTATATATGTGTTTCTACTTGATACAGTCGCTATATATGTGTTTCTACTTGATACAGTCGCTATATATGTGTTTCTACTTGATACAGTCGCTATATATGTGTTTCTACTTGATACAGTCGCTATATATGTGTTTCTACTTGATACAGTCGCTATATATGAGTTTCTGGTCATTAAGAGAGTACGTCGTATGTGACCCATCCTTGAGCAAAGACCTATCTTCAATAAAAATAAATGTAGAAATAATGCACTATCAAGGTAATCTCTATAGAGCAACACCCTTATATCAACAGTCAAATTATGTGTTTCCCAAAGGTTGTTGCTCTAGGGAGGTGGTACTGTATATGAACTAATAATGTATATAGTATTAGTATAAATGTGTAACAAATATGAATATGTATATGGTCATACAAATATCAATAATTCAACGATCCCGTCTGTTAAACACAGTTGGTAGAGCGCTGTTTTGTGATCCGGGAACTTCTGTGAAATCATCTTACGTACATCCTTGAAGCATGTGTCAGTCAAATTGTACTTACTTCTATAATTGGAATAAAAATAGTCCCTGAGTGTCAAGTTCAATTAGTTGTTTAAACAATAATCATTTGAACGCAATGCACTTTTAGATGTAAGCCCTGTGTTTTACGCGGTATGTAATTGCAATGTACGTAAGCTACATGGATTCGTACGAAATAATGTAAACGGTGAGATGTTTCGACATGGCTACATTTCATTCGACCCCACTCTCGCGGTAATTTAGTTAAGTCTAAACATTTCAGATAAATTTAATTACACGGCCCCCGGGAGTGAACTATTGATTAAGTCCCCGTGTGGGCATAATGTCTGAAGCAAAAGAAACAGTTGTTGACTCGATCTATACAATAATGCGATTAATTGTAACATTGTATAATTTTAATTATTCCAAAAAATTAATGATCATTTGTATTTTCTGAAAAATAGCATTGGTATTTACACATAAACCGATACACACCACATACATAAGACGGTGCCTCCCCACACAGACCTCTGGGAAAACAACAGTCCATAAAACATAAGGCAAGGTGCAAGGGTAAATACGTAAGGGAACAGGGGCACAAGGAATGGCCTGGTCGACCATAAGGGATAACCAATGAGAATCAAAGAACACAAACAGGGGGGATGGCAACGGACACAGGACAATTCTCATCTGTTAGTCTCATCTGATCGAGACAAAAAACACCAACACGCGGGTCTGTGTTCTAGCATACAAGTTCTAAACCTAGGAAGGGTGAATAGTGGAATCAAAGTAAACACAATATTCTATATTTCGTCGTTATATATAATGAGATTTGCTGATAATAAACTTCAGGTTTTCTGACGATAACATTTCAATGAGTTACATGCACTATCAATATGTACGGGGGTGTATGCCTCAGTGAACAATTTGTACTTGAAAAGACAGAATAAGTTGCTACATGGAACGCAACATACATACAACAGTGCCTTCTCACACAGACGTCCGAGAAAACAACAATTCATAAAACATAAGGCACTTGAGGTGGTTAGAGGGTACATACGTTAGGGAACAGAGGAATTCAATAGTTTTAATTCGCAAACGGTATGTCCCCCAAAGTAAGTAATACACATTATGGAACACACTGTCATTTAGACGAGTCCGAAAAACATTTATCTCTTACTGTTTGGAATGGTTTGACGAAGTTTGACGAAGTTTGACGAAGTTTGACGAAGTTTGACGAAATATCTGGCTGATATTGTTCGACGCTTTTCTACAGTTAAAATGGTCAACAAATATAAACGTTAGTAAGTATATTAATAACTTCAAACAAATCCAACAATCTTTCAATCTCAGAATGTTATATATACGTTCGACTGCATCGTTTAATTTGAAAAATATGGGTGTATGGGTTCTATGTTCCAAGTGCTGTTTTAGAGACGGTACCCCTATCCTAATTAATCGCGACAAGGAATTAGAATTCTAAACTACAGTGTACATCCTCAACGGCCAAAAGAACTGCCGCCGCAACTGATGCTGTTTTGGATTGATATTTCATAAGCAACACATCTCTTCACAGTGAATTTTACTGTTTCGATGTTTCTCTTTCCGAATGATTTATGTATTAAATACAAACAACATGTTAACTACATAACACAATTATTCATTCACACAATGGCAACTCAACCTCTCATTGTAACTCGATTTCAGGTGCTAAAGATTATGCGGTCGTGTTTTATGATATATTATTTTAATGGAAACCATAAACAAGACTGAACCCGTTTGATCAAGCCAGATCATTAAAACGCGATCAGTGTACGTACTACACAGTAGGAATACAGAAACGTCTGGGAAAAGTTTCAACGATTCATAATCTATAAAACACTATTCGATGCTGTTGATATATTTCCAACGATGAAATATGTCAGAATTTAATAAACCTTTGAATCTGGATAAATCTGATGCTGTTGAGGCCATACCGATTTATATTTTTGTTAAGCATCAACTTTGGTTCGCGAGACCTAGCAACCTGTTAAAAACACACACAGTCGTTTCGAAAAAACGCGAAGCCAGATAATAGACGATGTTTTAATGAGGTAGACATGCATGATAAAAATATAACTAAACAACTTGTTTCTTTATGAACCATTAAAAGTCTAACATGAAAACTGACGATTCGCGATTTTTTAAACTTACGAACATATTATTTGGGTGGTCACATTGCAAAAACCTAGGCGCACGCGGACGCTTCAATAAAATATAAAACGGCATGGCCTAATATAGTATGAAATAAATACATTTGTAAGCAAAGTATGATACGAGTTCATTTGTTATTCTTATCTTAACTGTAAAATAATGGTTCTGTGTAAATATATGTAGTCATTGTACAGATAAGCCATGTTATTATTTTGCTATTTAGATAATGTAAATCCACTTTCACATTTTCCGCGAAATTTGTTAACACATTTGATATTATCTATATCAATCTTAAGAGCATAGAAATGACGTATTTATTGGCGATTTAGATACAGTAATTGCCATGTATTTTTTTTCAAATGGATTAATTTGATTGAAACGTTTCTTGTAAGTGCTATCACGGATGAAAGTTGAATATTGTAAGACCAAATACTAGTATACTAGAACACATGTGTAAAACACAACTTTGGCTACAATCTGCCTCTCAGTTCGGTTATATCGATGTTTTCACCAAGATATAAGTCAGTATCAAATATACAGCCATTATTTATCTAATCCGGACGTAAACTAAATGAGTTAGTAAGGATAGAAAATGAAAAGGCAGTGTCCGAATGCCTACTGTAGTGGTCACTGTTATGTTATCATGTGCAATATACGTATTGTCTTTCGAAGTAAAGGTCAAGTCGATGCTGTTCTAATTTTCCATTTATGTTCGATTTGGGACTCGTGAATTATTACTGGAAGCGTATGGCTACCAACAATCAGTTTAGCAGTAAATATATAATATGATAAAATGATACGCTGCAGTCATTACAAATCCAACTCACCATTATTAAGCTACCATAGTTTACTAACAACTTAGAACAACCACCACCCAACCACACCAGCCCTACACTTCCAACAGCAACAGCTTTAACCAGCAGCAACAACCATCCAACAACAAAGAAAATAATCTCACAACAACACCAATAGCCGCATTACAACAACATCAATCTCAGAACAACACCAATCTCAAAACTGCAACATCTATCTCGCAACTTTAAAATCACCTCCGAACATCGGTATCCGCCTCAAAACTTTTACAATCATTTCCCAACTACAACAACTATCTTCCTACCAATAACAATCGTCACCATTAATACTAATTTCCTAACTTTACCAAACACCTCCAAACAACAACCGTCTTCAGCCATTAACGACCATCTACTAACAACAGTAACATTCTCAAAACAGAATCAATCTATACAAACAGCAACATCCGTCTCCCCTTATCAATTACCACATGAGCGCCGCTGTACGATTTCAAACCTCTTCTCTAAGTGACATCATTTAAGAAAACGTCTCATGTGACGTCACCATCATGGCATATACTGACAGTAAGCACTATTTGGTACATATGGCAATATAAAAACGTAGTGACCATATGGAGTAAATACCATTACCTGCTTGCAAATAGTGACATCACATGTTGCGGCTTTCTTAAATGACGCCACTCACAGAAGAGGTTGTAAATACCATAGCAGCGCTCACATATAAACAAGAGCTTCCACTCCTGCTACCGGTTGCTGACCGCTGACCGCTGTAATGGTATTCCTCTGTGTAGTGTCTGCTATTATTGACTATCCATACGGTTGCAAGTAGTTATGCTTTACTCTTTACCGAGCGTGAATTTGCATTCTATTATTGAACATGTCTGGTGCTTGTCATAATTTCTGATTGTTTTCAACTATAAATTAATGCTGATTAATAATTTATAGTAATAAGCCAACGGAATTGGTTAATATTCGAATGGATTGACAAAAAAACACGATAGCGAGCGGTTTATACTATTTAAAGACAATCGACGATTTTCTCGTAAACTTGATTACAATAATGTCTGAATTCTACGAGACCGGCACAAGAACAAAATTGTCTAAACCCCGAAATTGTTTCCTGTTTCGCCTTAAACATCATGTCGAAATAGGTGCAAGGAAATTCTTAATGTTTGCAATGCTGCAGGTAGAATACGCTATGCCATACTGTACGGTTCAATTAAAATTTGTAAATTTAGACAGATTTGCTTAAATTATTCTGAGAAAGCAATTACTAGTTGCTTGTAGCAACTGCCTTGCCACTTTAGAACAACGACATTAATATCATAATCAAGTGAACTTTGAATTGCAGACTAATATAGCTAGTCATTAAGTTCCCCTATGGGCGGTGATATTTTGTATCATCCGCGCATTATTATTTGCTTTATAATTTGTTAGGCATGAATCACATTTCTGACGTTACGCCTGTTGGCATGGATACCACTAACCTGAAAAGACGCCGAAAATTGATTATTTTCAAGGTCAGTGATTTGTCTGATATTTGGAAATTGGACAGTGAAAAAAGACATTTCAGGAGAGTGCAAGAACGTTTCTATTGCGTTTATATCAGTCACAAAGGACTTGGCTTTGTCATAACTAGTATAATTTGTGTTTCGTGTTTAGGTTTGCGAGATCGTTTACTAGTCCCTCCAAATAACGCTTCATATGAACAGACATTCACATATAACTTCCACATGCGGTTTTAAGGATTTTTCTTGCATATTTCTAGTAACGAAGCTCACAGGGAACGTTATTCATAATGTATGTACGAGTATATACCATTTTGAGCTAATCGACGCTCTTTACGTACTAGTATACAAGAATCGTAGTAGACCGTCATAATTATTAGCGATTTAAACACGCACAATACCGTTGTTATCAACATCATCGTAATAATCAACCATAATACCATCGTTATCATTGTCTTTATCTTTATCGTCACTAATGTTGAGGTATCAGCAATTCATTCTTCTTTTCGTTTGACCCCATTTAAAAAAATGGCTATTTACATCCTTTTTCAACCCTAAAATTTTAGCTGTGTCTCTTTTCAAAGTTGAAAACAATGATCATCAACTGTTTCAAATTCGCTTGTTTCTGTTACATCGTTTCCGCATTGTTCGCGTCTTAGTTCGAAAAAATGTTGAAAACAACTTGTCTCTTTAATTATTAAACGCGGTCAATTTAATTACCATTAGTTCCCGCCCATGTTATAGCTGAATCCAAATTGCTTGTGATAATACTGGCTATAATGAGCCTTTCACAATGACACCAGCAACACAATCATTATTTCATGTTCACAATTCAATTGCGGACTGACAACCATTTAGTGTGCAGTTTGCAATTTAAAACTTGCCTGCAATATCGAATTTCCGCTTGCATGTTCATATTACCATCAACATCCGTTATCAACACTGTTTTGATTATGTTATCATTTAATCTAAGCTTGGGAGTGTTTACGGTTTTTGGTGAATCCCATACCGCTGAACTTTCATTATTTAGTCATGATGTTTACGATGAAAGTTACTGTTCTGCAGGTAATAGTAATTATATTACTACTAATTAATATCTGCTTTTTTGTGTGTTTGTAACCTTCATCAGATTTATAATTGACTCTAAAACAAGAAGAATAAATACTATCTGCGAATGCAACACTAAACTAAATAGTAATGGTTGAATTGCTCGGGGGCAGAGAGGAGGGGCCGACCGCAAAAGGTTGTCCAATCAGGTAAAACCGAGCATTGAAGTGGGGCAGCAAATGCCACATAAAAAGGACAGGGTCAACCTGAAAGCACTCTAAACATAGCAAATGTACAAAAGTGAAAGCGACACAAGACAAACCTAAATGATGGATTGAATTAGTTCCGAGTCAATGAGTTTTGAAAGGTAATGGCCAACTGATCGGGTGCTTTCCACCCTGCCAGTGTAACTAATCAGAAACATCACTCGCACCAACGACTGGTTTGAACCTGAATTCTTTAATTCTTTAACATTTCTTTTATTCTTTCGCAACGCCCGACTACCTTTTTATTCTCGCAATCCATCCTTGAAGCATTTGAAACAAAACAAGACCGCTATAAATTCAGCTTTAATAAGCACACATTTGACAAAAAAACTCATGTGCATCAGAAACGCATTCGAATTGGTTCATTAGGGAACCTCATTGTACAATTTATTGGTCATATTTCACATTCTATGGTGATTCTAAACCGCAATACAGATCGTTATCTGGCTAAACTAACACACGATTGCTTGCAACAGAAAGAACAATACAGTCGGCTTTCCTCTCTGTACCTCACATTATTTAGAAAATTAATTTACTGATGCAAATACTTAATAATAAAATATTCACGCTTCGTGCAAATGAAAATTAGCAAAACCGAATATAATTTCTCGTATTTGAAATAACTGCGTCTCTTTCAATAATATATGCTTTGTCCTGTAACTGTTGGGTTGTTTTCATATTTTGATATTTAAACAGAATGATGTGTGAAAAACATCATAGTCTTGTAAGATCTGTTGATTAGGATAGACGTGTACTTTGCATGTGGAATGTCTTGCTTGGCTTCTTCATTCATTCTACAACATAAGACATTCAGGAACCATTCGGAAAACCTCGGCCAACTACGTCGGATGTTCGTTAGGCGCTACTTTCGGAAATACCATTCAAATTTCATGAAAACAAGATGGCGGCGTGAACGCTGGAGTGCTGATGAAACGGGATAAGAATCTAATAATTAAGCTATATGAAGACTGAACTATATGAGTTTTTAACTAGAAATGACAACGATAATCCATCTCTTGCGTGACTTTATCGAAGTTATTGAAATCCGTTTTACGAGAACTATTTCTTGACCGCACAAAATGTTGAGTTTTGCCACATAGTGCTCCGCCTTACATACACTAGAGGGTGTTATTAGAATAACGAAGTGGTACGGAAATATCCGAGAGCTGACGAAAATGATTCACGAACATGACACTCAATCCGACTCAACGTGTGCGTAGTTATGTAGTAGAATATCTATTATTTCATTAATAATTAAACAAATTTGTTGTTTTTCATATATTGAATTAACGTTTCCCCTAGATAGTGTAATGGGTGATTGAATAACATCCACCTCTCATGGCAGAGCTTTACAATCGCGAGATGTTGACAATTTCACGAACGGATGTGATCCTCCTGGTTTTTGGACTATCTTTGAAGTAGGCCGTCGACATACTTTACCCGCTACGTAACCGAAACTGTCACCTTAATTATTTCCTATGTATCCAGTATTTATCCTTACAGTTATATTGCTGTTAGATTGACCGCGAACAGCCCTGCGTTCCGTTTCGGCTAACAGTCGCTATTGTTTTGTATTGTATCCCTTGCCCACCGTATCACAGTGACTGCACACGGGGAACCAAATTGCAAAACGTTACGAAATGGTTCGAAACATGAGCCGAAAATACCTTTACTGAACGCAGGGCAGGTGTTTGCACTTTCAGGACCGGTCAATGCCAATTTAGGTAAGGAAATGCTCTCGTGGGTAAAGCTTTAACTGCTGTTTGATTTACATTTCTATCTAAACACAACCTCGGCTTTTTCTCTTTTGAGTTCACGGACACACACGAACATTGCAATACACCTATTTTGAAATTCAATGGTCCATGGAATATATTCATAAGCTTGCGGTTAATAAAATCGCTTTATACTAGGCTTTGCGGCCGCTGTGTTTACACGTTTCTCTCCGTGGTCTAGTGTTTTACAGTCTGTAGTGCTTTCCTTTCCTTTACTTTGCTGCTTTGCTGTGTATTCCTTTTAATTACTACTTTACGTTCCTCTCGAAATGATGTTTTCTTCTTTCAAAGATTATGTTCTCGTTGCCCTATATTTTTTTGTCTGTACCTTGTTTTACGCACTACCCAATTCTGTTTTGTGGCGTATTGATCTTCGAATTAGGCTGTGCTTTTGTAAATAAAACCAAGTACGTGTTACTTCTTCAATTGTTTTTAACAAAACAAAACTAACAATGTTTTGAAATGTATACTAGTATCACAATACATTTTGAACAGAAAGCGTTCATTTTACAACGAGCGTGTAACTGCGGGTACAGTATATTAGAGCATGTGTTTGTCTGACTTGGAGTGGTTAATTTTACAAGTTATGTACCGGTGATGATATTTTGTTGGGCAAAACTTCTGTTCTAAACATAACTATTTCCATTTTCATACTTGTTTCAGGAAATGCAATATTTATTCACACATATTTGCCGACGGAAATATGAAAACTAGAATATAATTGGAGGGAAAATGATAAAGAAGAATACAAACCAAATTATCCGAGTTCATATTCGCTATAAATATATACAAAAATCGTTCCCAAATATGTGAAAAGTCTTATTCCTACAAGAATTTTGTCTCATTTTGGAACGATTAGATCGAATTACAAGAGCAATTGTTGCAGAAACATCTATAACAGAAATAATTACTTTTGTCTGCTTGTTACTTTTATACAGATGTTCAGGCACAGTCTTTGTCTAAATACATACAATCTTCAATCGGACACAGCATAATAACGTTCACTATTTGTATACTGGAAAATTGCATTAGAAACTAATTGTTATGTCTAAAATGATTTGTACGATTCTCATACTTCTGAACGAAACTGTTGTAAGATGCACATATATCATGTACTAGATCCATTTGTCAAGATAAAGTAGTCCAATAATTGAGTTTGTTAATTGCAGAATGTCAGTTTCCACTTAAGACAGCAGTGCTGTTTTTCTCACATTATCTTGATTTCCTATACACGAATATCTTCGATACATTTTCGGTGTAACTGATGATTCTTTACCGTTTTGTAAAAAAATGATGTCGATGTCTGGTGTATTTCTTTAAAATGATTCGTGTCATCTTATTTAAAGGTTAAATTGGAATTCGTAGAATAGCACGATATCTTGATATAGAACGACTAAGCAACAGTAAACATGGGACTGACTCCATCAAAACTGTAAACGAAGGTAACACATTTACTATCGGATTTCATCGCTGTATTTAAAGTACTGCGAATCAATTTGTTAGGGCAGAACGCACAATCCTTAATCAGAAGGTTATCAGTGAGATAATGATTAATATAATGAGCGCTGCTATGGTATTTACAACCTCTTCTGTAAGTGACGTCATTTCAAGAAAACGAAACATGTGATGTCACTATTTGAAAACCGGAAACAATATCTACTCCATATGGTTACTTCGTTTTCATATTGCCATGTGGGGCAAATATTGCTTACTGCCAGTACAAGGTGACGTCACATGTGACGTTGTCTGGAAATTACTTCACTGAAAGAAGAGGTTGGAAATCGTAGAGCAGCGCTTCTATGTATTGATGATAATATTTCATGGACACTCCGCACTTCAATAAAAAGACGAATTACATTAAAGTAATAGCCATAGACTGGCTGAGGGAAGTAACACAAATATGGTTAGATATTGCTGAATTGCTACTTCATACGTTTTTTCTAACGAATAATAGCCACATACTGTATGTTATATAAACATTGTAAAAAGGTATGTGTGTATATACTAAAACAACTTTCAAATCGGTCACCCTACGTTTCTATTGTGTATTAATTTTGACAGAAATCTATGTAAGCTAATAATCTTATAGAATCTTGTGAATTTTGGGGTTTTAAAGGATTCAAACATGGGTAAGTATAAGGTAAAACAAAATTATGTTTTACTTATGTTTCACAATTTGTACTTTGTTAAATGTAACAATATATTGATATGACAAATCAGAAAAGCAGTTGAGTGTATATACTCGTATATCCAACGAGTATTCGTACAACCGACACGCTTAAAATATTCACACTAAGTATCTACACACATACCAGTGAATTCAAGACGTATTACTGCTGATCGAATTAGTTTTTTGTCGGAATTTTAAACACATTAACACACTTTTTTCAGCGAACTAATGTTGGCTTAACGACGGGTAACCAATCGATGGTACCACGCATCCCAGCCCGCATAAAAAGACCGTAAAATCTTGCTAAATAAGTTGTTTGACTTGTGGAAGATTGATTGGCATTGTTATTTACATGGTGATGGTTCCTAGAAACAATCACAGATGAAGGTACTTACGCTGAATATAAATCAAGCATCGCTGACTATGATTCCATTTGTCAAAACAATGCATACTCCGACATCACTACGCCCGCATTGCTACGCCGTGCGATAACGTTATTTGCAATGTAACTATACAAATTGCGATGGTATGACTTATTTGCAATGTACATGTATATATTTTGTTATTTTGTATTTTCATGCGTCCACAATCTGAGACACACGGTTTGTTTAACCAGGGCCCGTATTCACAAACGTTTTAAGACTGAATCTCAGACTTTAAAATGGTAAATATTCATTTTGTTCCTACGTTATTATTACACTCTATAATTAGATAAAACATGGCAAAAGTGTAGAGTGAGTAACAAGAAATAGTCAGGCAAAACTTTATCCGTTTAAATAATTATAATGAAAACGAAATGCTTGTAAATTTAACTTTTTGCAATTTTAAAGTCTAAGTCTGAGATTCAGTCTTCAAATATTTGTGAATACGGGCACTTGAGTCTTGATGGCAGCCTTTCAAAGTGTTTGGTTTACACTATAATGTTTATAATGTTTACTAAATCTATTTAGTTATTTGATAATCGTCCGAGAACTACATAAACAGCATGTGAGCGCAAACATTACACAAGCCCTTTTATCAGAGATATATCATTTCAACCTCCGTATGTTGGTTCAGCTATCTCAAATATAAGACCATACATAATTTGGTGGATGTAGCAAGAATGTGTTATCGATTTCGCCAAAATCAAAGAACGATCATCTTCCTTAGAACTTGACCGTCTTTTTTCCTGAGTTAAGTTGTCACTATTTCATGAAGCTTACTAGTGACTTCAGTTATACGAATACCATACTGATTTAAAGCATTAATTTGTTTTCGTCGACGAAAAATGATTAATTTACACGAATCAACCTACATTGACGCTCTCCAAAACGTATGAAATATATTTTGACATGCCTAGTGTTTTTTTTAAATAATTTATAAAAAACAATCCTACGAAGTAAAATATCCTGCCTACCAATAATATATATTGACATATATGCGACAACAATCAATATTTAATAAGTGTTGTGTACACAAAGTTCGGGTGTCTTGACTTCGACTAATATAGTATGAGCCAAAAAAGGAAAGTCTGCATGGGATGATATGGACATTTTTCGATAGCTTGAGGGCTAAACTGGGACATATGTGTTACTAACTGAAAGATAATTTTAATTTCACGCTGGTGGTATATTTTTGTTATCTAAATTGAATTTTGATGGGTATAGTGACCAATATTAATCAATTGGTGACAAAGCAACAGCGAAACGCACACTTTCTGTTTTGACTCGGCATACATCCACCTATGTGACTACGGTAAAAGCAGCTTTGTACACATCCCCTTATTAACTGAAGTATCTAAATATGTTGCAATGCCTTTTAATTAAACAAATCGGCGCTATATTTAGCAATACTAAAACGGAATCAAAATATATGATAGTGGTAAAAGTATGTTATCATACAATTTACGCATCTTGCACATTGACACACCTGACATGTATGCGTTTAGACATTTCCCTACGGAATCACTAAATTACTAACAATATTTTCTCAGTCCATTGCCACACATCAACGGCCATTTCACTTTTCGTTTACGTTGAAAACATGTTTTGTTTCCCTTGCTTGAGAGTCGATATTGAATTCGTCATTAAACAATCATTAAATTCAAACTTCATGCCAAGAAAGTGCAGACGTTTATTTTAACAAACACGGTCATAAACAAAAGTGCATTACATGTATTATCATAATCGTTGATACAAATAGAAGTTGTTTCAAAAATAATTGTATGTTGTTATTTTTGTATATATATGCAAAAAAACGCTGTAAAACAATAGATTTATGAAATGCGAAAAGGAAATCGTTTAGTCTTGAAACTATTGTTTATTACAAGCAATGGGGGTAATTCCAATGTCTATCATGTCCTGAAGATTACCACCGATACGTATATAATACTTTACAATAAAAAACAATATTCTTACAATCAATCAGGTGTCTTATCTAGTGATTGAGGATCACGTGTACGGTAAGACTATACTTTTAATTAAAACACCGGTTATTTGAAGTGTATGCGAATAATAAGTTATCATAAGCTACAATTAGTTTGAAATTAACCTCGGATTTAGCTGGCAGACGATGGGATATGGTGGTTTCCTGTGGATTTACTTAAAATCCAGTTGCTCTCGACAATCGGTAGGTGATGTGTATTTATAATAACAATTTTCATATTTCCAAAATGCCTTAAGCATACGTCACTTTTAACTGAGCGTGGGGTCTACTTCAAGAAATTGCTATTGTGATAATTAACATTTCGTGGCTTTTGGAAATTCCGGGAAGTCACGTGATAATAAATGAAAGGAACATCGGGATATCTTGTTGGAAGCTTATTCGCCATATCAAAATATGCATACAGAACCCTTGTAAGTTAAATACGCATATTCATTGATTATCACTTGGTTGGTCTTGGGCTATCATCAGCTTTGTAGAAAGTTAATTTATGGTTTGAATTTACGAAACGACATGCACCTTTAATATTGGGATGATGCTATACTGAAATAATAGTGTCTAGGACTAAACCCAACAATATCAAAAGTGCCAAGTAATCATCAAACACATCTGATGTTCTGTCCATAATTTAACCATTTACATGACGCCTTAAGACTAGTCCGTCTGCAAAACATTCTTTAATTTTCTTTTATCCCCTCAAATGTATTGTTTTCAGATAAAATTGTCTTGATAGTGACATTATATATGCGTCTTATGTCAATACATTGGTTGCATAAATCATATGCGTCACGTAAACTACCCTTAAATATTAAATAATGGTTGTATTATGCAGAGCTTAATGTTTGAAATGTGAATAAATTTACCATACACTCATTAATGTCCACAATAAACAAAGTTAATCATTTCATTCACTTAAAGTATGATTTCAAACACGCAATTTTGAATCAATGTCTGAAACCAAAAAAACTTAAGCATAGTAATGCAACATCACATTCGTTTTGCATATGAGTGGGGAGAGTGCAACATTTGTATAATTATATGTTGAGTATAATTTAGGTCGAAATTTCATGTACTGTGTATTTTGTTTATTCGAATGATTGAGTCAATGGACGTTGTAATAACTTAAACCCAATGCATACATCGAGCATGCCCCTGGTTGTCCTCATTTATTCTCCTTACTTGTCCTTTATGGTCAACCATGCCATTCCTTGTGCCCCTCTTTCCCTTGCATATTTACCCTTGCACCGCCTCAATGCCTGATGTTTTATGGACTTTTGTTTTTCCCGGAGGTCTCAGGGTGAGGCATTGTCTTATGTATGTGGCGTTCCCTGTAGCAACTTCTTTCTCTCTCTCTCTCTCTCTCTCTCTCTCTCTCAGATAATGACACATACAAAATGCAAAGTCAACCAAAGCATAAGGAGACACGAAAATATATACAAACAAGTAGAATAACACAATGGCAAAATGAGACTGAAGACACACATGATGGTTGTGAAAAAAACATGATACATGAAAAGCATTGAAAGAGTGTAAGTAATAAAGTATGGTGCTGTAATAAATAAGAATCCGTCAAATACACCCACTACCTTCCACAATAACAAGCGATGAATATTCATTGGCCGAGTTTGAATTCATATACATCTATACTGTCTGGAATAAATATGAGATGTTACTGATAGATGGTTTTTCGAGGGCCATACAAATTACTTGTCTCTGGCGTCTAGTCCTTTATTCAGTTAACACGATACATAAACGGATTTAGTAGTCAGCCAGCAATGATCAACAAAGAGACACAGTGTATTAGAGTTATTTTACAGTCAGACACTTTCACATTTGGGGAGTTTTTTTCTCACTAACCACTTGCGATTACTCTAGGAATCTTACACTTGAAACCTTGTATACTAAACTACAATATTTTCATGCGCTAAGTATACCCAACCAGACGGCAAAATTATACATAATTCGTATTTGTAGCGCGTTACTGCAGACGTGGTAATATACTTTGTCATTGTTTACGTCAACGTAAAAAGTGGGGGATGGTATAAATACTCATTTATTTCTTGTGTGAAAATATTATGTGGGTAATTTCTTATCTTAAACATATATAACCTTTGTGTGCTTTATTCATAAATTTCCAGAGCTCTAGAAATCCACTAGCCCGACCTCCCGGACTAGTCTGATTGTTGATTCGGGCTACCAACAGTTAAGTTGATGATAATCCGGGACAAGTATGTTTCAAAAGCCTGGATTCGACGCAATATGAGTGTAAGATTCCTAAACAATTGACATTTAATAGTTGTTAACTGTTAGCTAATTGCAATTGGACAAACACACAAGAGTAGTTCGTGCACACCTAATTGACTGTTAATCCGTTCCCTATTCTTTTCTCGGACAACTAGCCTCCCATGTCGGACAAGTCAAATTTAACATGCACACTAGTCCTGTACAAGTGTGTTTGGAAACTCTTTCTAGAGCCCTGATTTTGTGATCGTCGAAAATTTAAAACCACTTAAAACCATCAGTACCATTAGTTACAATGTTATTATTATTGAACCTTAATAAGTATTTAGTTATAACAAATCCTAGCAAAACACTTACTGTAAGGTTTCCCGGAGGTATGTGTGGAGATATGTATGTGGCGTTCCCTGTAGCAACTTATTCCCTCTTTACACACCCAGTGGTGTTTTTGATACTGCCTGTTATGAGGGCGGTACTTTCACCTATAATACATTATTGAGCACTCTGTCCCTTTTCCCCTCGTAGTTTTATCTGATCATGCCTCCCTGTGCTCCTTCGTTCTTTCACCACACAGAACGTTTCCAACAACGGAGACAGACTTGGAAGATGTGGAAACATTGATTGCCCTCTGGAGGAGGAATGGAGTCAAGATGTTACGAAAATTACACATTATTTATTAAGTGTTAAGACCCTAATTCAAGATGAAGTATGTTATAAAACGACGGTCATAGTTGTAAAATTTGAATGATTTGAATGATTATGTTCAAACATGCCATGTATTTGTTTAATAAGAACACAATTGTGCGCATATGGTATACCGCAAACATGTTCAGATTAACAATATATGACATTTGAACAGTCCAAATTGTTTAAGAATAAAACCCAAAGCGAAAGAAAAAAGGAAGATGCTTTGCAACATGTCAATGATTTGAGTGAATCGATAGTACACGCAAACAGTTTTGGATAAAAAGTAACATTTCTGTATAATGCTTTAAGACAAGGATACAAAACAGACGCTTCTCTTTTGACTTCTTGAACAAAACCGGGACGCATTCAGAAACGCACAAACGTATGTAACTGGTATTTTTCTTTTTCCTGCTCGAGATCAATATCTTGTAGAATGAGGCGTCTCCGATGTAATGACTGTCAGAAAAGATTATTTATTGCCGGTATTATATGGCCACGTTAGTTTACATCAAGCAAATCGAGCTCGCCAATGTTATTCGCTTCTGATTTATGCCCTTTGATTATTAATAAGTCGATTTTATTATTCGGCCAGATTCGGTTAACTATTTACTGTCAAAGTAATTTTGTACGGGACAACAGATCTTATCTTCCGAAATGTGATATCGACTTGCAGTTTTAGCTAGAAAAGGGACGAACAAAGCTGTGGTTACCAATAAACATCGACACGAATGCTTGAAGACGGGTTAAATATGATTATTGTTGGTACATATGTTTATTTTTATTTTTTACTGGTACTCATTTAATATTCATAAAGCATACTTGTTTACCGGATTCTTTTCAGGCTACGGATTCAGTAAATTAAATTGTCTATCAAACCGGTCATCAAAGAAATTTGGAATAATTATATGACCATTGCTTTTCTGAACAACTGTTATATTTACAGCGGTTCTGAGTTCTTTTGGTACAATATTAACTACCTCGAAATCATATATAGTTGGCTTTTAATCGTTTACGTCTTAAACAAGGAGTGTGCCTAAACACCGATCACTGTATGTTACAAATCGTCGATGGCTTAAATTATTGGCGCCTCGTGTTTCCCATTCATGCTGAGAACATAGTATTGCTTATCTTCTCCCCCAAATCGTTGTATGCTAATTGCGTTTTCTAATCGAACAGATATTCTACAAGTAGGCTTGTGTTAAAAGCAATATTCTAAAACAGGCTGCGTGTGCTAGTTATCCTATATATGCCATTAGTGACCAGACAATATTATTTCTTGCGATTTCAACAAGCAGTTGGAATTAAAATGAACCCAACATAGATTAGCAGACAGCCATACATCGGAAATATATAACTATACCATTTCAACCCAATTTCGAATAATGTATAGTTGAAATTTGTACATACCCTAAAATTGGTGATGGAAGTATTATTCGGCAAATGAAATTATTACCACTTGTATCAGCTGTTGTTCGATGAACTTCACTCACTGAGTCAAACTTCAAACAAAGTCAAATGTACTAGTAGATAAAGGCCACCGACCCGAAATACATGTCAATACAGTACAATGGTTTCAAAAGAATATAATAGTTGTGTTACATTATTCTAGTTTATATATTATGATAGTCTACAGTGAACTATAATTCTACTAATTCAAACGATTTTCTATGAACAATGCTAATCTAAATATTACTTTTGGATTTGCATTACTTAGAAGTCTATTAAATATGTCGATATTGCTACCTTCTTTATAACAGTTGAATAAATATCGTCTTCTTATATGGTCAGCTTATGAGCATTGAAAAAAAACACATGAAATTCACATTCGATAATATGAATATTTCTATTTTCTAAACAATGACTGCAGTGCCTTTCACCAAGAGGAATGTTATTATATCTCTCTAAACTGTGTATTGTGTTAGTCAATCGCAAAATGGATGTCGCATAAATTCTCGAAAGTCTTAGGTGGTAAATACCTTACTGTCGAGAGATTTTACAAGGTAGAAGGTGATTACCAGTTGATTACTATACAGATCACTATAATCTTTTTTACTGCAATCACTCCGTCTCATCTTTTTTGCTAATTCATTTACTGTTTACCAAGTTATAATTAAGTTCCGTCGGCTTCCAGCTTTCCCCGATGTTTACATAGTGAATTGCATTTCCTTCGACGATCCTCCTTTCTGCTAATATAATATCGTCATGTAATTCACAGTGTCAATACTTGTTTCTATCATACCTAAGTGAAAGACGTTGTGTGCCAAGTCTCGTTAGATTTTGACGGACTTGCTAATTAGAACTGTCAGTTTGAACGGGATAATTCAACAAGACCCGCTTCCCTCTGATGTTTTCTCGTTATGATTTGCTTTCCCTTTCTCTCTCTTAGTGTTACACTTGCATCGAGGTTCTTTTCATAATGTATTCGACCGTACTATAGCGGTGGTTTTATATGAATAAAACTGGCCTTACAATAATTGCGTGTCGGCGAGATTTCTGGTGACAATGACGTTAATTTACGCAACACGGTTCATCTGATAGGACACACGAGAGGGAATACTCGATGTGACAAGAGTATGGTGTACATTTGGACGTTTGAATGAAAATATAGCGGACTTCATTTTGTTAGCGTTTTGTGTCGATTCTGTGATATAAACTAACCCACGAGGTACATACTTGTTAATTGACGAATCAAACCAAGTCATCTTTTATTTAGGTCTATGTTTTCGATGTGATACATTGAATAATTTAGAAATACTTTGTTCGCAATGAATCACACAGAGGGTTGTCAAATATGAGCCTGGGTGTATGCCGGTTTAATCCACAGCGGTGTTTAGTTCTGTCCTCTGTAAGGCGGCATATCCACTTTCGCCCAATTTTGTCTTTATAATTGAGTATTGGTGCATGTGTAATTTCATGCCTCAATGTGGAGTATGTGACATTTCCTTCTCGATCCAATTTCACTATTACACAGTTTCGCTTCTTCAATTATTAAGGATGTACGTATATAGAGTTATTTCATGCACCTTAATTAAAAATAATAATTCGTACACTTATGTAAAACCATGGTATACAGGCGCATTATAAATGTTACATTTCGGTTTGTACAGAAATACCAAGGTATACCACATACTGCAATTATATAAATTCTTAATTTAACTATTGACTATACGATAAAATGGCAATACTATGTTGATTATGTTGAAGTTTGGAAGGGCTGCGTATACAATATTACTACGAAGTAAATGTATATGCTTGGTATAAATGATTACAAGTTTGGAAGGGCTGCGTATACAATATTACTACGAAGTAAATTTATATGCTTGGTATAAATGATACAACTAAATATGCAGCATACTGCACGGACGTTGGTACAACTAACTAAACTTAACTAATGCGTGCATAATATAATTACTAAATAAGTAAAAGGATGGATAGATAATGGTATAACCGAATAAGTACAAAACTGCCTTTACAATATAACTGCTAAAGAAATAAAATGCTATGTAGATAATGGTTAAACGAAATAGGTAAGATACTGCATAGACAATGATAAAACTGAATAAATTCAATACTGTGTATATAATATATATTCTAAATAAGTTATAGGCAGAGTTGAAAGTGGAATTACAAAATGGAAGATACTACATTTATTTGCATTGGATGAAGTTACAAAAATGTAATTCAAGTTTTTAACTTTAGTGAGAAATACAAGCCTTATTATTCCATAAATTATTTTACTTATTGGAAATATAAGTCATAAACCATGTACAGTACAACCTCAATAGTAAGACCTCCCTTGGGACCCTTGCAAAATGGTCTATATATCGAGGTGGTCTTGAGCAAATCAGTTAAAATGGACTTGAAAATTAGGTTCTTAATTTTGACGTTGTTATACTGTCGAGGGGGTCGTTAAGTGAGGTTTTATTGTACTCGTATATGTTCTTTCAAATTTACACAATTTGTTCTCAGAAGATGTGTTAAATAATACGAATTGTATTATTCATTTCGTTAGTTTAGACATTTTGAAATGACAAACGTATAATTCAAAAGGACGTGCATAGTAATCGGCATTGCAGGTATGTATTAATAGGCTATTGTTTCCCTAGGGTTTGTGTGGGGAGGGTATTGCGTTCCCTGTAACAAATTAATCTCTCTCTATACCCTGCAATATTATTCTCAAACTGTCTCTTAAGTAATCCATGCTATTAATTTGTGTAGAATTTGAATTAAATTATAATTTAGAACAATAAATGCGGGCAGTCGGCCGCCGAAGTTCGGCCACTTTCCCCGCAATATTTTCTTATTTTATTTCAGATATATTTTTATTGAATAAATCTATTTGACATAGAATATTGCAACGTTGGTCATGCCATAAGCATGTGATTCATTGACTGCTCCACAAAATGCAGGAAATGCCATATACAAAGTGTACTGCAACCCCGAAAACACAAGGAAGAAATCAGTTGATACAGGGAGTGCCACATTCACTAGACAGTTCCTCCCCACACATATTCCAGGGAATTATCAGCACACAAATCGCTTAGGAGTTGAGGAGGTGTTAGGTCAATATAATATATTCACCCATATTATCATTGATTTAATCAAGTGCATTCACATAATGGATACAATACCAAAACATGAATCATGAATGAAAAAATGAGCACTGCCGTGGAACGGCCAGTGACAAAAAGCATCTGGCTTAAAGATGCCTTACTCATTAATGTGTAGCAAATTAACCCATGTTGAGCAAATAATTGTGCTTTATTCATGTCACATTTCTCTATGTAATCGTCAATGACGTTCGATCTATTTGAGACCATTCCCATTTCCAATGCGTCACAAGATTATTAATTTTGGTCTGGTGGACATAATTTACGCGATGTTGTGTAAACTTAGTTTGACATGTTTACGACAAAAGCAATGTAACTGTTTGACACATTGTTATTTGAAGAAGACAGACGACGTGTATTGGCAACCCGCTCTGCTTTATGATAGATTTGTGCAAATTTGTGTCTTGTAGGTATGTATATTATAGGATGTTTAGAGATGGAAGGTAAACACGTGATTTAAGTTATCCGGGTTGCATATCCGTGTTATGGTCGAGACGTACCATTTAATAGCGAAACAAATGTCTGATTGAATGATACTTGGTTTGGAATCTCCTAGTCGAACGTTTTGATCTCTTGAAACAAAGTGCTGATAATTACGTTACCGTTTGCAATGTTTTGGATCTACAGTCGTTGTTCTTGTCATTTCTATCATAATTACTAACAGCATCATCAACAACAATAGACCGGCATCTGCAAAGCAGAAATAACAATAAAAACAACCCAGACGCATTGATCAGTTATTATATCTTACTCCTGATGCAGTTTTACAAGGTTTCGTTATTAAATTTGTGTTGTATCGGTTCTAATTAATATGTCGTTATTCGCATTTTACGGTGTATCGGGTATGGGACGTCATCAGCGTGGAATATGCGAACTAGACAAAAACAAGATACTAAAGCCTTTGACAGATTAACGAGATATTACAAGGTGACTCACCGAGAGTATTACAAAATAATTAATGATGAATTACCCCTTATTAAGTTAATAATGTATTGGATGTCTAATACAAACAGTGATTATATTATTTGTAGCACAACTCTACGTAATGTGGTCAATGTTCTCGGCGCATTTCCTCTTAAGCGAACAGACATTAATATTATCATACGAGTTCATCCTCGGCGCCATAATAAACTATCAAACGGTCATTTGAAATTTCGGCAATCTTGTAACTAGTAATCAATGGTCATTGGTCACTTTTACAGCATGTTGTTATAGATACTCTATTGTGTCTTAAATACCATGTATGTATGTGGTTCTTACAAAATCCTGATGGGAAACGGGCGATTTGTTAGCGTTATTGTCTGTTACGTCGACTAATGATTATATATACGGCGTAATCTTGCGTCCAGCAAAAGTATAATGTATGTGTCTACGGTATACAGAAGCACATTTATATCATCAATAATCGGATCCTATGCTATCAAAGCTTTAGAAGAAACCTTCAAAAGAGTGAATGATCAGTTGATAGGTAGACAAGCCGGAAGAGTATTACATTCGCATTTATCAATAACAACTACGACAGCGGTAACAAGCACAATAATACGGGAACAAGGAACTGCCAAGAATGTTTTGTAGCTTATGATGTTCATATATAAATATATGCGATGTTATGTGTAGTATTGGACATATCTCAAATTTAGAATCCCATGGTGGTTTAAAAACGATTTCCAAGATGGCTTGCCTAGTTTTGAATCATCCAGCAAATGGTAAAGACATAATACGTGAGTCATCCAAAGAGAGAACAAGTTGCTACATGGAATGCCACTGACATACGACAATGCCTTTCCACACAGACTTCCGTGAAAACAGCAGGCCTAGTCATTTCGTAGATTTCCTGGTACCTATTTGTCCATCGTACTTGAAATGTCTGATGAAAATCATTCAAGAACGCCACCCGCAGTTGGTTCTGTGGCGTCGAGTATCAAGTGTCACATTTTGCAACTTAAACAATCAATACAATGTGAAACACTGACAAGCGAAACGAATTAATGATGATTCATAAGCTATATTACAAGTAGATCTAAGTGTTAATGCAATGGATATTCACACGTTTGATGGATTTAAGACGAGTTAAACTTACAATAACCCTAATGCATTTCCTGATTTGCAATTGATTTAACATTCAAGTCAAATTTAATTTGCATACTAATACGTCATGAATAGATAATATATACATATTCATGAAATATAATATTTAACACGTGAATAAAATGAACATACGCTGGAACTTCATTGGTATCGCTAAATAAATCGATGAAATTCGATTCAAAGATTGACATCATGACGTTGATGACGATATATAGAAACTGTATAATGTGGTCATTGATTGCACCGAAAGAAAAAACAATACAATGCCAAGTTACAACTTTTCTTTTCGTAGTTATATCATTCCAAAATGAGTCGTCAGTGTTTGAAATGTCCAGTAAGAAAATAATTCAGGAGAGTAGAAAGATCATTGTGAATTTAGTTAATAAATCATATTCGTTGTTTGATGGTTTTTTACGCCCTTTAATCACTTGTATTTCAGCTACCCGCGATATCCAAACAATATTTGACCGTTTGTTTTGATTAACTAATTACTTTAAACTGAATATATAGGGAACGACCGCAAAGTAACTAGTTTGAGGCTAAAAAAGGAGATAACACAGCAAATGATACCAAATTTCAAACCGAAAAAGACATTAAACACGGATTAATATGTTAAAGGAATTGACATTAGTAAACGGATTTCGATTCGATAATACAATCATGGTCTCATTTTCTATTAAGTTTCGTTAGCAATTTGATTATAAGTACGGGCTTAGCGGTCACCTCAGTCTGTTTTATGGTATCTGCATTTAAATATAATACAAATTGTTGTATATTTTCATTGTTCTCCATACGTTATCCTATGTTCGCATTCTATTATGTTGGGAAGATATCATGCTGGGATTACTTTTATATATTTAGATGCTAGTGGGATACGCGGGATGTTATTGCATCGTTACTCCAGGTTTAAATTGTTAAAGGTGTTTTACCACTGACCTATCCAAAGCGGTTGTCATTTCCCACATCATATATGTTTGTGTTTACGTCCATTTTGCATTCGTACTTGATTCCACGTATGACTGCATTTTCTCGCATCCGCGTGATGTTGGTGTAACTGAGTTATTTGGTTTTTGGCTTTTCGTGCTGGACTTAAATATTCATTTTAGCAGAAATGCTTGTATCATTGGGTAATATTTTGACACTTTTTCTGACTTATTTACAGGCCTTTATATCTCGTGTTATGATAATGTATTCTCACCTATATCTTCCGTTCATATCCGAAATGAACATAACATTTCAGGAGCAACATGTAATGTACACGATGTGATTAAGCGTTTGATCATAGTATGATACTAATTTTATTAAAACCTTAAACTGTGATATCAGCAAGATATTCTAAGCAGTAATATAAAGAGTTGTTACAAAACATGAGCAGTCACCGCGTGCATATCTTCTCGAAATGATGATGAATCGTTATAGATATCTGATGTCTGTGTTACTAAGTTCATGATAAATGGAAGTTAAATTCCTTCTGAAATGTCTTGTCTTGTTATGGCTACATGCGACACACGGAGAAGAAAGTCACACCAAACGCACAAAGAGACATGAATGATATAATTACATAATATTTATATTCACACACATTTTCTTGTTCGTCCTCTATAATTCGCCGCTGTTGTCCTTTATGGTCGGCGAGGCCATTCCTTGCGCCCCTGTTCTTTTGCATATTTTACCCTTGCACCTCCTCAATGCCTGGTGCTTTTTGTATTGTTTTCCCGGAGGTCTGTCTTGTGTATGTGGTATTCCCTGAAGCACTTTATTCTCTCTTGGAACTAATCAGTCCTCCTACACATTCAAATCTAATTGAGTATTGAAAAAATATCAACTTATAAAATCCACATTGGTATAACCGTGTCTGAATGTTCCGTAGTCTTCCGTCCCCATGGGGAAGCTTAAAGTAATATTACTGTCATAGTGCATCATTTGAATGATATGACATACCAGTTTCTTAACATCGATTTAAATTTTGTCAATGACGAATGTTTCTGAAAAAAAGAATTTTAGTACGCCTCATGTTGCTTAGCTTGAAACTGCAGAGCGAGTGGTTTTGGTAAATCTCTAGATAATCAAAATACCTTTGGGACTCGTACAAGACTGATTAAACCCGCAGATACACATGTCATTGCGCTTGATTTAATTTGTGGTATCAGTTTACAAATGTTTTAAGTCTGTAATGTTAAGAACTAAGAGTACAAAATGTGATAAGGTTTAACGTCGGGTAATGACCGAAACCATGACTTTTGGAAAGACGTGAGAAAGAGAGGCACGAATATCGCATTAACAAAACAGGGCATCAAACTAAACATGTACATGGTATAGCGTAAAAATGAAAATGACAGATATACAGATGATAAGCTTTGCAGGTAGCAGAGGATCTCTATTGATTTTGGGCTAACGGGGTCAACGGTTAATGCCACATGGGGGCATAATGTTTTACAAACATCTTGTGTTTATTGTGGTCAATGTTAGAATTAAACAATTGTCGACTCGATCTCGATATAGATCCATTTGCCACTATACTATCGATCGGGCGTACATGGACAACGGCATATTTACATATTTCCATAGATGCCTAAAACAAAAAAAACACATATCCGCTTTACTATTTGAAAGCATTTCAAAACAAGGCTTCATTTCGACAAGTTAAGACTGCCTTTCAATTATAGACATTCCTCATCAGGCTAGACTGCCAGTTTCTCCAAAATATGCCGAAAGATGCGGTAAAGCATCGTATGTAGTGGAAGAATTGAGGCGATATAGGCAGAAGAAAATAACCAAATAATAAAAATGTTTTATCGTTAAACAGTCCTTCAAGTAATACTGCTATAATTTTGTAAAACTATTGAAAAATAATGAAATTTTGCTACTATTAAATTGTACATGATGTCCGGTAAATCAGGCTAATTGCACAAGCGTTAATTTTTCAAAAGAGTCACATGTATACAAAGACAATAAACAAATATACATGATGCTATCGAGATTTTTCGAAAAAAGATAAAATTATGTTTTAATTCCAAAATAGCAATAACAGAAACAAGGGGTGAGTTCAAAAAATCTTGTTTTTTATATTTTTATTAATATAAGTTTTAAAAAAACTTAATAGCATAAGCTAGTATACTTTCTCTACTTTTCAAAAATACTTTTGATATTAAAAATGCTTTACCTAATTTTGTGTGCATTTACCGGAATATAAAAATCATCAAAAATCGTTCTACATGTACAAATTTGCTATACAATATATAGAGTTAATCCATAAATGTGTATATTGATAAACTTGTCAAAACATATGACAATGCTATCGCCTTTAGTCGGTCCGGGGAACGCAACATTAACAAGGTATTGCCTCCCCACAAAAGTCTCAAGGAAACATAAGTAGAAACATTCTAGGAGTTGAAAGGGTGAAAGACCAAGCGTGTATGGGATGGGACAAGGGGGACTTGTCGGGCTACACACCAAACTGAAAATTAAAAAAAAAAGTGTGAATAAAAATGTCTGTATTCAAAATGTCTTAATAGTACATACTAAAACTGAAACTATAACAAATTGCTGATTTTATTGTTTTTGTCTTGTGTTTCTACTCAAAATGCGGGCTGTCGCTGCATGTAATACACAATACGAGTGACTAACGCATGTTGGGCAGATTTATGGTGGTAATTAGAACATATATAACTCGCTGGTTTGTCTTTCACTCAGTTATATTATCTTGAACTAGTTATGATGAGTGTTAAATTCATTCGAATCCACGATGAATGCGGTATAATTGGAAACTTCAGTGACTTAAAAGTAAAGGAAATGGGATTGCAGAATGACATAGAATTCTGAAGAAATCATTCAAAACCAATTAAGACGGTACAAAACCATATGTGACACAGTAAGATGTCACAGGCTTTTTTCAATTTAGTTGACTCTAGGGATTGTTTATGAAAACATTCTCCATTTGTCTGCCTAGATGTTTGATCGTGTTTATTTAAATTGTCAATTATCAAACAGCTAGGACCGAAACGCACGCAAACCTGGCTATCTTAATATCTGATGTGTTTAATCAGGAGTATCATTGGAATGCTTTAAATTCAAATTATGTCCTTTAACCAAGCTATGATATAACATGGGAGTGCTTCTTTTGTTTTGAAGTTTTTCATTAACTTTCTACGATATTTGTTAATAGCATACGTCATTGGTGAAATTCGATTTATTCTCTGGTAATACTAGTAGTTTTACTCCAGTGTTATCGATATATAATGACCCATGACTAACACCTGGTGGGCGTTTTATGATATTAATATAAAATTTCTACTTGGGTACATTTAGCAGGATGAGGAATTGTTTTTTTTTATGCTAAGCATACTTAATTAATCAGAGGTGCAAATGTCTCTGTAAAACCCTAAGTACATTAATACATTTTTTTATCATTTTAATTGTATTAGTCTTGCGTCCTTTGGGACGTTTTGCACATCTTTAGAATGCTCCGCTCCTTTAGTGATATGTGTATTTTTATGGATGTTATTTCAAATATCAAAAATGAATGTTAATGAAATGTTGGAACGCAGCAGACACAATGTTCTTATACATAGTTTCTAGATATCTCATTAGACATTCATAACGTTAGGTTAAACAAGGGTCTTTACGGCTATATCTCGTATTAAAAATGCACCATAATTTCTTTGTTTAGTATTTTGACTTTTAGTCACACATCCAATGTCATGTTATGACTATGCCAGCTTTAGGGGTGGAGAAGACCACGTGTGAGCACCATGTCTGGTTTGCCTTCTGACAATGTCAACATTCCGAATGGAATTCGAAACCGCAGCGAAGAGGAGCAAGCGATTTGAACAAATTCATTTTAATGTATTTTGATGGCATATTTACTGTTGCAGTAAACAAAGTGGTCACATATTTATGGTTCTGTGTTTGTTGTAGCTAGTATGTAATAAAATTGATTTATCTTGCCATATACATAGTTTATGGAAAATTAGATACAACATAGAAAGCGAGTTAGGACCCCATTTAAAACATTAGTTTAACTATTCTCATGTCAGCATATCTTAACCAAGCAATAAAGTTAACATAAAGTGTAACTTTACATCAGGAAATTACTGTCTTGTCCCAGGATAAGGATGTAGTCTAGACTGTATTTAGAGCCTGGAAATGGGTTTTACCGTCAACGATACCTACCTGACGTCGACTATTAATCGTTCCAGATTCTCGTCTCCGCGAATACACATCTGCAGATAATATATTTTACCCTGATTCTACTTAACATATCGATGTTACGATATTTTGAAATTGAACTAGTTTACTTTAGATCTGTATTTGAATCGGTTATTGTCATCTCACAATATCATATAAGTATGGCATGTATCACATTGTATGCCAATATGTTTGGGATTGGTTCTCCTTGCAAGACGAGGATGCGAAACGCAATAGTGTATAAGTTGTAAAGTTTGCGAGGTGGAACAATTTGAGAATTTCACGAATGCTCAAAATTCGCAAACAATTTCCACAGCGAAAGTTCTCTTCCACCGAAGCTTATTTTTCCTACTAACCGTGTAGCCATGCTTGGAGTCCGGCACTCAATAAGGTCACCTCTAATACACTGCATGGCCGATAATGCTTGGAGAACTACCTTAACTTTTGAAGAATTAAATAAGATTAACAAACTGATTTCGGCAATTCGCAAACTTTTCGACACGAGGTAGTTTCCACTTATACAGTAATTCCACGAACACTTTCAATGTTAGGGTCAACATTTCAATTTGAGCGCTGCTATGGGATTTACAACCTCTTCTGTAAGTGATGTCATTACAAGAAAACGCAACATGTGATATCACTATTTGCAAGCAGGAAACAATATTTACTACATATGGTAACTTCGTTTTCATATTGCCATATGTGTGCTTACTGTCAGTGCATGGTGACGTCACATATGATGTTTTCTGGAAATGACGTCACTTATAGAGAGGTTGAAAAACGTACATCTTCGCTCATGTGTAACACGAAACACGTCTTGAAGGTTGACTAACAAATCCTTTCCACAGTTTGCCAATACGATTCAGAGCATAAACCACGTGTTAACCTGGGTTCACAGTTGTATGTGTTCAATGTTCTTCCGTTAGCAACATTATTATATCTGTTCAATATAAATCAGATCAAGTGGTGCTATGTCGTTAGATATATAACTTTCAATCATATCGTTATTGTTGTATGTTATTTAGGGAAGCATTTACCACTTAGTAAAGTATAACCAATTGAATATATTATATCAGATGCACCTGCTTGTTAAACTAAACTATTTTATTTCTATTTTCAGGTAAGTCGAATTCATGAAGTTTATCCTGCTGATTGGTATGTACATTTATGTATATCCATTTCGAATTTAGTCCATTTCCAAAATGCTTGCAAAGGTTCAATTTCAGCATGCCAGGATAACTGTCCTGAAAGACTGTAGTCGCGTCAGAACGAACACCAATATATCAAACAATTGATGGATATACGATTTGAGAGTTCGTATTATCCAGCTTATTATGTCATAGATTTTGTCGAACGACGATAGTAGGGTTTCGTTTCGTCTATGATATACTGGGACGTAGAGGTCACTTATGATACAACCTCTGACCATACTCATTTTGCCATATCGATATGTATGTCTAACCACAGGCGATATAACTAGCAAGTGTTATTATGTATTATATTATGAGTAGTTAACCACAAACTCGTAGTTATTTCGTTTAATGTGATTGGCATGGACTTTACGATCTTTTACAACCTGAATGTCGCGATATATATATCCTTCATATTTCCATGTTATATAATAATTAAATTTCATTATTATCTTTAACTTATATGGTTTAATATGTGCATTAACATTGGATCAAGCCATAGGAAAATGTAATTAAGCATATTGATAAGAATCACTGAGGCGCTCTGTCGACTATTTAATCAGGATTATAGCATTAAAGATAGCAAGAGCAAGTGTTTTCGTTTCGTAGCGTAGCGTAGTGGATACTGACATGATATTTACACGGACAATATAGGTGTGTATCCTGAACTCGAAAACGTTTTAATGACCTATGTTTGCGGACACAAATCATATCATCCATGATTAATGTATGGGTGTGACATGGGTGGAAATGCATTACAATTTAGACAGAACATGATTATGGACAAGTTTGTTCTTACATTATTTAGGTTACATACATGTATTTGTATAGACACCATAAGTACAATAGAGAGATAATAACTATTAACAGATAACAAAATGAGTGTACATTCGCTGAAAACTAACAAAACGAAAGACTACACTCACCCAAAGTTCTAACGCATTATGTTTAAATTTGATATAATTTTCTTAATTCTGTACTACATATTATGAAAATTCAGATTTTTGATCATTTTGCATCTTTTTATTAAAAACCTTTCGCAAATTTTGTATTCGATGCTAAATGCAGCCATGCGGAACAAATGGTCATATTTCGGTCTTTTTTTTGACATGCTGCTTTTACTTGGCTGTTTTTCACATAATTTATTTTTCTAATTGTGTTGTTGGGTATTACAGTCGTAAACAAACATTATGTTTTGAGTGAAAATAGTCCAAAAGGAATATGGGAGGGCTATTTGTCTACTAAAATTATGAAAAATAGTATGCCCTTTCACAAATGTGGCTAAAAGTGCATTTCCTGTAGGACTAGAAGTAAAATATTTTGTATTCCTTAAGATAATTAAATGATTCTAACAACGGCAGATTTTGGTGCTATTACAAAATGTATGTTACGTGAGTTTGATATTAATTCAATGTATGGTATAAACGGTATTATTTACCTTCAGTTGTCTCCAATTAATTACTCTGTGACAGAATCATTGATAACGCAATAAAACATTTCCTTCTTATAGATTTTTTTTATGATTTCGTCTTAATGTTTTTAAAGCGTTTAGAATGAGGCATATTTCATTTAGTTACAATGATTGCTAATATTCCAGAATTCACTTGAATGAATTGTAAGTGCTCAATGATTCCGTCTAAACAAACTGCGTCATGAGCGCCTTTGAACATTCGCTTGGGTGTTTAAAATGAGTGTGTACTAACAACGATAAATTCATCATATGATTTATAGCAAGCAATGAAGATGTCAACAGTGTTTTCATTAATATCTGCAATTATGTAGTATTTCTTAGAAATGATCCGCATCTTTTAACCTCTGTAGCTTTGGATGCACTTCGTTTGCAATTTGTAGATAAATATGTCTGTAGTACAAGGGAGACTGTTGAGGCGTTTCGTGTGTGTAAATTGACATTGACATTTGTATATATATAACTTACAGCAATGGTGTCCCTGCAATATATAAATTATATATCTATAGACAAGTACATTATTCTGTGAATTGTCTGAACGGAATTATCCATTCTTCATCACTACTAAATTGCAGGGTAATACATTGAATATTGTTTTGACTAGACTTGTATGATATTTATGTAAACATAAAGTACCTTGACAATTTGTTATTTTACTTAATTTACTTAATGTTTCGCGAAAGACGTATATCAGTTGTAATGTTTAAATGAGACGGACGATAATATCAATTTTACATTACTCAAAATATGCTAGCGATATTGTTAGGTAAACGTAGACACCGCGCGTATATTCAAAGGGCTAACAAGAGCAATCCAAATGCTCCTATTGCAGCCTAGCACGGATCAAACTGACGTGCTTGACTGACAGGAAACACTCGCTATTGGAACAGATATTGTATGGAAACTTAAGTATCTGTTGGATTGCAATTCCACTTAAAAAACATGCTCACATTCCATCAAACATACGTGTGCAAAACATGTGGTTAAACCATCTGTTGCTTATGTATGTTACATTAGACGCCTGATGACAGAGACCATGTCTAGTTACTGCTTAAATATTCTCTCAGATGTGTTGAAAGCATCGTACGGGTAGTTAAACAAATTAAAACTCGACACCTTGTTTTGACGAACATCTTTTGTAATATATGGCTTACCGGCAAGAAAAACCAGCGATTGCTGCAGATGAAATATTGCAGGAACGCGGTGTAAAGCTTAATGCACTGCAAAGTAATCGCATTAAATGAATGCGGATAGTATCTGTGTTTATCCATGTTAACGTAACATACGGGTGCATTTGTCTTTCAGCCATACCACACGAACCCTACGGCACCGGTTTTTTTTAAATACTAGTGTTTAAATGAATGAGTAGACAATGCTTAACTTAATAATGTAAACTAATGATTGCTTTGAGCTCACTATAGTCATGTTATATGTTGAGGGAATTCAGTACTGACCCTCGTATCCAAATTTCAAATTGGTATCGCTCGTTGTAGCGTGTGATTGTTTTATATGTTTGAACCTTTCGACCTACAGGATGATATATATCTTCCATTTTATCCTCTTGTGAAAAGACTTGTGAAATCTCATTTGTGCAATAAATTTTATATCAATATTCAAATTTAACTTACAATTCATAATATAATCTCTATGGTCATGGGGTTGACACATTCATACTTGCTTTGCATTGCAATAAGTTCCCATGGACACCTCAATGTTTTACTAAATCACAAACATTAGGTGATTCTCACGCGACACCGATCAACATGCTAACAGTTCTCACGACACGGCAAGTATGGTTGGAATTGGGTTCTGTTTATTTAAAGCGTCTCGGTGTTTCCGTGCGTAACATCAATTTGTTAGAATCGTAATCCTCATTCCCAAACGACTTGGGACAAATAGTGCGATTTATGAACTTTAATGTGCAATATCTTGAAAAATAATATTTGTTTGTAATGATTTCAACGATCGTTTTGATTGCTGATATTTTATCACGTACGTTCCTCATTTGGTGATATATACTCGTACTGGCGACGTTTTAATTGGAAATAGTTTCGTTTCAGCTGTTGAAGTGATTTGTTGGTATACATACGAATAATATACAATTCGTATATGTTGAACAGTTCCAAATACTCTATGCCGTTCCAATATGATTTCCTAAGAATATTGCGCAATATTTAATTCGCCATTACCAAATGAATCATAAAATATAAAACCATAAAATTGAGTCATATTTGCTAATATATTGGTAAAAAGCTTACAATAAATTTTAAACAATTATAAATATGAAAATGGATATGGCTTATATGACACACTTTAAAAAAATGGACGTGAGACCGGCACCTGTCTTGAACAGATTAGCGGAAGCCTCAGTGGACACAGACTATTTGAACATTTAAAGCATTTTATTCTTTTGTAAGTTTCTACAAGAATTCGCTACAACTTAACTGTAAAAATTGACGTGTTTGAAATACTAAAAAGCAGGATTTGGCACTAATCTTGATAATATCTTGGTGTTTACGTATATTTTCGACATGTTTAAATACAGCTTTGTCACCACCAAGAAGTAGAAGATTTGAAAATACTACCAAAATGACATATTACGTCGAAAATCTTTAAAAAAACATGCCCTTACTTTCATAATTTGCATGCGCTATGTGTTTTTATAATTTTAATTGCAACGAAGCAATAAACATATTATATATTGTTTTGCTAATTTGTATTACTCAAATTAATGAACTTGTTTTATACCCTCAAGAAGTTGCAACCGTTGTCACAGTTATATTAAACAATATGAATGTCAATCGCATGTATACGGGAACCAACGCCATTTTACAAATATTCAAAGTTTTAAAAACCAATATCTTCGACAAAATATGTATTTGCCCTGAATTTACTCATTACTGTTTTCTTACACTATAACCAATATAAACTATTAGGTAAATAAGAGTACTAAAGGTAAATAAGAGTACTAACAGTGAAAAGAGTACTAACACTGAATAAGAGTACATACAGGGAATACGAGTACTAACAATGAATAAGAGTACTAACAATGAATAAGAGTACTAACAATGAATAAGAGTACAAACGGTGAATAAGAGTACCAACGGTGAATACGAGTACTAACAGTGAATAAGAACTTTAAACACTGCATTTTGATAATTAATAAAAAATATAAATAGTTGCCTAAATCATTTATCGTCTCATTAGTTCATATACAATGCGCCCTTGTGTCATTCTTTATTTTTTCCAACCCAAGCAAACGGTTTTATTTGCTTTGTTAAACGCTGATAATGTAAGGAAACATTTTAAAATTCTGTGCTGAAATCTCGTGTCATAAGCAGTTATTTTAAAATTGATGCTTTTTGTTAGAGGAGTCCAAAACAGAAAATCGTTTAAACCAAGTTCCGTTGCGGTATTTTTTTCTTCTATTCTGTTTAAATTTCGAGACAAAATTTAATGGTCTTTGTCTAACAGTTGCTTGACGAAATAGGTTTCTGTCGTTTGTAAACATGTCATTTATACAAACACTGTAAGTTCGGGGGGGGGGGGGGGTACAAGCAGAGATACGCCATTTATTTATATCATTCATACTCATTATCTCTTCACCATACTGAAAATAAGAGTCAACTCAATTAGATGTACCCCGTATTAAAAAGGCAAAAGTACAAACCATGTTCTGTCCTTGACTACCATACCCAAAGGAGCAGATTGGTACAGACAAAGCCATATTCACAAGACAATGCCTCCGCTCCCTTATCCCAGGGAAACATTTGCGCATCAAACAACATGAGTAGATGAGGTGTTAGGTTAAATGTGTAACTATGTGGATTGGGCAAAAAAGACAAGTCAGGCCAATTATAAAAAGTAGAATGGAAGGAGTGAACGCAATGGAGGAAGAAGGAAGGAATCAAATACAGGATAAACTAAGAATACGAGTTGGCCATGTACATAAGGGGGTATATAACGCGAATATTATATCCGGCTGAAAATACTTCTATAAAAACATAAAGGGAAATAATAACCACATATCAATTTACAGACTTTGACCTGTCAGCAAAATGGCTATCATATCATTTAACAACTGAATGGTAATAGAATTTCAAAACTACACATTTATTGGACTACGTTGGCGGTGACAAATCCTTAAAAGTTATCAGTCATTACCATAACGCACAATGCTTAAACCATAGATATAGCAGAGACCAAGAAAGCAAGCAGCCTTATACTGACCTTGCTCTCAGTAACTTAAATGTTTATATCAGAATGCACGAAACTAAGTACAACCAGCCCGCATGAGGAATTTCCCATCACCAATAGCATGTTTAATCAATTCGCACGAAAGTTGAAAAAGAAACAATCTATTTTGCAACATTTTCTATTTTAAAATCAAGTTGATTAGACAATTTGCGTATGTGAAAGGACGAAAGTGACCGGAAAGAACAGTACATGGATATTGCATTCTGGACTGCATGACACAACAGGAGACTTAATAAAAACAAGTTTACCCATTTGCTGTGCTATAACATTCCGAAATTAGTAGCCTTCTGTTGAAACAGCATGGAACCATCCTCTTGCGACTTAAAACGATGTGCTCCGTTCTTTACAAATCTTCTAAAGACATTTAATCATTGTTGCAATATATAATTGATACGGTTCTGGAACATGTCATTAGTAATTATGTAGTCTTGATTAGTTGATATATTATCAGGTAATTAATTGGAAGTCGTATTTGTAAGTGCATGCATTCGACATTAATGCCATCGCGAATTTGTAAGCATATCTATTGATAATCAGCCGAGCAGACTCCCAAGAAGATACTAGGCATTATGTACAGTTTGATGATTGCGAAACAGACAAAACGTAGCGGAAGAAAAGTGAAACATGTGCAAGAGAGGAAAGCATAAAAGCACAGCTGCGGCAATAGAAGTGTGAAAGGCATTTTCGATTAGTTGTCCATTTCATGATCGACGCATACAAAGTAGTCCTAAACGACGACATTGGAATCCACTCGATCCTTTCAAGACAAAAATGTCCCTAAAATATTGCTTTCAGGAAACACATGCATGTAAAAAATATATAACTAAAATGCTCGAGGCTGTATTAATGTTTTGTTTGTGAGACGGAATATTGCTTTTGCCTCGGTCTATGAAAGATGCATTGAAACTGTTTTGTAATATATGAGATAGCGAGATGTAAATCTACAGTTGATACATCTATATAGAATACAGGATATAAATTATGTTTTGAATATTACCCATACAATGTTCATTTACATTTTACAATTATTATATTTTGCCGACAGTACGAAAACAAAAAATCTGCCTTTGGTTTGCAAATTAAATATCAGTGGTTGAAAAGATCAAGATCTTGTCATTGTCTAATTCTACAGTATTAATGGTGTCTCTTAAATCTGCTACAGTCTCAAATAATATTAATGCACTGTAACTTTGGCAATTTAGTAATTATGGTATTTGAACAATTCTAAACATGATTTTTATAACTATGGCAGGCGCGTATCCAGGAATACGCACGTACGCCAATGCGTACACTTCATCAGAAAAAGAGAAAAAATAGAAGTTAAAAAAATGCAATAAAACTGAAGGCTGAGGTGGGATGGGGTTATGGGCAAAATCGCCCGAATATATCAGTTGTTTGACACTGTAATTGAAGTAGTATGCTAATGACAAAGATAATGCCATATTAACACTGAAATATGGCATGATAACGCACCATTTGCCTCCTAAATTTCAAAATGTTATTGGGAGACCCCCAAACTCCCACCCGCGTGAGGGGGCCTCCTCCAACATCTACTCCCCATTCGCGGCCTTGCTGCTCGTTTCGCACAAACGATGCTTACACTTGGCGTACACTTCAAACCCGTCAAGGTTCCCCCTGTATGTTCTAGTGTACGTGTTTCTTGACATCCTTTTTGTTGAAACTGAGTTCTAAATTTGTTGAACGTAATTGTTTTTTTATCTTCACATAAAGATGTATGCGGGTTAAATTGATTTTCTTCGTTACTGCTGTATTGGACTAAAATACATGTATGTATCTTCCTTTTGTCAAGGGACTAAACGAAGACAAAATCTCAGCATTTAAGCTCAAATCTTTGAACTTAACTTCCTGGCATTTAAGAGTTTAATGTTTTATTAGAACTGTCGAGAGATGGTTTTTTTTAAACATTCAGTACAGAAAGCTGACATATTACAATTTTGCATGTTCTGATTTGTACTTGCAGGCAGTTTGGTTGCAACAAAAACGACCAATTCACAACAAGTTTCTCGCAGTTGAATCATTTGTTTTTAAATTACATTCCAAACACATCTAAATAGCCAGTTTGGAAAAGGAAATAGGCTCGTTTTGGCTCTCTTCAGTTTTTGTGAGATTAAAAAGTATGCATCGGTGATTGAATTTTCTGAGCATTTCTTTAAGATGAATTTTATTTAAGTTGATACTGCTCCTCTTTTCTGAGTTCATAAGGGAATTTTTCTTGTTCTATCATACAATGTGACATCTTCAACCGGCGATGCAGGAATTGTTACACATTGCACATACTAAGTGACTGTTTAAATCATGCGTATTCAAAATATTATTTTATGTTTCACTAAATCAGAGAATCATAGCTTACATTTTGATAACAAAATGTTTTATAGACCAGCGTCTCCTAAGATTATTAATAAAATGTTTTGTAACTTCACATGTTACTACACCCAGACGTTTAATCTTGCTGTTATAATTGTACATATTTTGGTCTGATATTGTATGTCACAGTGTTCGTAAACAATAATTCTGAAATATTAAACTTACATACATCACGCTATCGCCTGTGCATCAACCGTCTTGTGGAAAGATAATACAATTTGTAGTTGGTTAACAAGTATTAGCCCGGAGAACCTTTCTGTGAATTCATGATATCTCTCTTGTGACACCGCATACATTAAGTCTGCCGTTGATTAATTGGCAAATAATTATTCAATCAATTAACCATCTCCGGAGGTGGACATACGCCATAGATTTTGTCATATCATCTTGTTTGTACCAACATAGTTTGATTTCCCTTGAATATACAGTTTCCAGCAGAATCAAGACCTCAAATATCATATTTGGAAAGAGTAAATTGTTACAGGGAAAGCTGCATACACAAGACAATGCCACCCCACACTGATCCCAGGGAAACGTCAGCCAAGCGTTACTCCAACCGGCTGGGTAATAACTGTTTTTTTCATTGGTCATTTCATATAATATAACATCATATACTGCATATTCATTGAAGTACTTTGATAAGATGTATCAGCACGAAAGTCGAAAAGAACGTTGAACGTACGATTTAGTTACATTTTCCTTTCGTTTTGCACACCCATGGAATCTACGTATTACATAAGGCCACTTAGGAAAGGCAATTAACATCTTATTAATTTCACTAAAATGCCAACAAATAATAAACTAATCACTGAGATATATGCAGTGCTTTGCAGACGCCGATAAATATTGATTGTTTCCTATTATTTATCACGTTTTTCCGGAGCGTAAGACGAAGCATTGATTCGCAGTCTTGAGGCAGAGCGCTGAGAGATTCGATCATAAACAAGTTTATGTAATTACATTACTGTTTCATTAATTGTAACTGCGAAATGCCATCGTCTAATTAAGTTCAAATGCAAATCATTTACGATTATTGTGTTTTATAATTATTTATCATCGAACTGCTTATGCGTTACAAAGAGACCTTTCTATATGATTGGAATAAATGTTCATATTCAGGATTAATAATATGTTGCTTTGGAAGTTTAACGCTGTTTTTTGAGAACTTCAGTACGGCGATCGACCTACATAGTCTATATAGTTCAACATTTAATGTCCGTCTAGCTTACAGAAACTGAACTAGTCGGCGAAATATTTTAATAATATGTTCATTTAAAAAAAGACATCAAGATCAGGTTGATTTGTTCGACTGTTCGAAAGTGTGATCACCATTCCCACCTCCAAATCCTTATGTTTAAAAATGTCCGTCATTGTACATACATTTATCAATATCATCTGTTCACATGCTATTGCAGAATACCTTTTGAAAAAAAGATATGTTCTGTTCTGTACTATAAATTTAACATATTTTTTCTACAAGCAATGGCAGCTTTGTCACAAGCAAGTGGAAGAAACACACAAGTTACCCGGTGTTCGAACCTTGTCAGTCTTACTGTCATGATAATGTTGAGCATAGATGCACTAAATGCTGGGACTAATTAATCACGTATAGCACTGTGAACCACCACTTCCTCGACATAAGGAAACTCTTCATGTTTTGTTGCTCTGCGTCACTTTTGTACCAAACACTGGCTAATGGATATTTACAATAAAACCTCAATACTACGACCACCATTGGGACCCTTGAAAACTTGTCTATTTATTGATGTGATCCTAATATTAAGGTTGAATAATAAGCAGAAATGTGAAAATGGACTTGAACATTGTGTTCTTGAGGTGTTTTTGTTTCTTTAGGTGAGGTTTTATTGTAGTTTCTTCTAGCTTCATATATATATTGCGTTTGCTAATACTGAGAGAATTTTACGAGTTTGTACTGTCTGTGATACGAATTCTTACGGTGTAGTTAATATAATTTTGGAGGATTATTATCAGAAATTATTTAAGGAGACACGTTTTAAAACCATATCATGCAATCGACGTCGTTGTAAAGTGCATGAAAATACAATGGAACGGGCTTATAACGTTCTCGGTTATAACGAAAAATCGGATAGTACGTAGTAATTGTAATTCCCCGGCCAAGTTCTATTATATTTCACAGTATAACTACATGGTTATAATGAATGTGGAGATAGCGTAACTTTGGATATAACGTATTAATATGTGGACCCCAAACGGCATAGTCAAGGCAAACGTGCTCGGTTATAACGTTATTCAATAATTTCGATTGGAATGTGTGTGAAAAGGTGATGTTATAACGAAATCTGTTATATCCATATAATTATAACGAAATTGCATTGTATGGATATAGCAAAGTTTGAATATAACGAAGTAAATCTCCAGGTCCCCAGAAATTCATAATAAGCGTATGCCATTGTCTCAGTTTAGGGTCGAGCATTGTTCGTTGTGTACATTGTTTGCTATAAGTGTTCAAGACATTGCTTTTTCTTCACAGCTTTTTTTCGACAACACAAGCATAATTATCATGTTCTTGCTTAAATTGATTTGTCGACAAAGGTCTAACTTTCATCACAATCAAATATGTAAAATAATGCTAAGATGCATACCATAATGATAATTACGAAATTATTTACATTACAAAGGTATACGAGAATGTAAGTTTTCCGGTGTTATAATTGTTGTAATAACTTACAAATCAGTAGAAAATTATTCACTAATGTTGCGCTGTTAGCGATGCATTTAGGATATATGTGCACTAGTATTAGTAGAGAGAGAGAGAGAGCAATTTGGATCGAGATAATTGTTTCAGTATTGAATTAGTGACATTGTTTTATGTCGCGGTGACTACTAACATTCATGGTGGTAATATGTGTACCGTTTCATGGTGACTTCATAGCTGTCTTAACTTGTCCTGTGATCTTTTTCATCCATTAATCCCCCCCCCCCCCCTCCTTCACTGTCCACATTGATTCTCCTAGTTATTCCTTATGGTCTGCCAGGCCATTCCTTGTGCCTCTGTTCCTTAACGTATGTACCCTTTAGCCTCCTCAATTACCTTATGTTTTATAGACGGTTGATTTTCCGGAGGTCTGTATGGGGAGGCACTGTTTTATGTATGTGGCGTTCCCTGTAGCAAGTTATGATATATATTTTCAAACACTCGGGCCAGTAATATATAGTCGATTAAGACGATTTCAACCTCACGAATTCACGATGTTAACCATTGATACCGTTTGTTCCTTCACATTGGCAATATTGTGCAATTCTGAAACATTTACGAACCGAGAATCAAAGTGTCCTAAGCATTTATAACTCAAACTGGCTCAGACTACGTATTCGAATAAGGAGACATGCTGTGGTTTTAAACTGGGTTACTTTATATTTTGACAGGTAGTAAATTGGCTACATGATTTTTCCTAGTCAGTTGTTGTCAGTCTTGTTACTTCCCCAAAAAAGTCCAGACGCAATTTTAATGGCTTATTCCAAAAGCGGAATACTTCTTGTTACGTCGTGTTTGTTTAATTGACAAACCATATTTTACATTGTGTATACAATATACTGAATATAATCTTATCAAAATGTCTGGGATACTATGAGTATATAGGTTTTGCCACGATCACGGTTAAACAGTAGCTAAAAAGCACGGCGATCAGTCTGCGGTCGTTTGACCACGAATCAGGCAGACGTATGCTCTCCTCCGTGAATATAATTGACTTATATTGGCGTATAGTAATACATATATAATGAACGCCTCATTACTTCGCTGTAAATTCGTACCTACTATAATTATTCCAAACGCAAGTAACATCGAAGTTAGGCTATTTTGACCGCGTATTATGGTGTTCTCGTCCAGTGTATGCGGTCCCATGATCGCAAGAAATGTTATATCTACTATACTATGTGAAGCGTACTTATTGTGACAAGCATTATTACAATGATGAACCAGGCAAATCGTGAACTATCAGATTTCAAGAGCACACTTCTAGTACGACTCAGGTACAGTAGTATTGTAAAACCTCAATAATAAGACCACCTTTGGAACCCTTGACAACTGGTCTTATTATTGAAGTAGTCTAAATATTGAGGTTGAATAAAGAGCAAAACAGTGAAAATGGTATTGAAATGTGTTTTCTTAATTTCGATGTGGTCTTCTTATTGAGGTGTTCTTTAAGTGAGGTTTTACTGTATATGTACATTGCTTTAACAAGTACCGCTGAGTGCCATCCAATTCAGAGTGTTCATATGTTCACGTCATCTTAAATATGGTCAATGAAATCATTCAGATCAAACCTAACAACGCCGCTCATCACCGATACTGACGTTGCACGTGACGGACGTCTAAAAAACTACGATGCTGTCCTAAATACTACGTCACGTGACCTTAAGCACAAAGAAAAGTCAGCAGCTAAATACCAAGGCATGGTCCGAATACTGTTAACATGATAATTGAGCGCTGCTATGGGATTTACAACCTCTTCTGTAAGTGACGTCAGTTCAAGAAAACGCAACATGTGATGTCACTTTTTGCAAGAAGAAAACAATATTTAGTCCATACTGTAACTTCGTTTTCATATTGCCATATGGGGCAAATGTTGCTTACTGTCAATACACGGTGATGTCACATGTGACGCTTTCTGAAAATGACGTCACAAAAAGAAGACGTTGTAAATCGTACAGCGGCGCTCACTTATAGTTTGCTTTGAGTTTGGAATCATTCATCTATAATACCTAAACTGCGGTTCATCCGCTACGCATGCAGCTTATGGAGAAATTTGCAATATTTTCTTCCATTTTCTGTCTTTTGGCGTACATCACTGAGGAAGTGATAACATATATAATTGGATAAAGCTGGATTCAAAGACTTGCGTGTTTTATAGCCACATATTTCACCGAACATGTTATTTCCATGTACTTTGCGCTTGAACAAAGAGTATATAGACATTTAATTGTGACGAAAACGTTTTATGTCTGAGACAAACTGCTGATATTATCATTTTCCTAAATGCAATACTGTGTTTGTTCACACATATACAAGCAAGACACCATTAGAACGGGGGAAACACAATTAATGACGGAGTGAAAATTGTGACGTTGACTTTCGTCTCAGACAAAACCAACACTTTTTACGAGGTGACATATTGATTTTTATTAATTACGAGATAACAGGCTAATCATTAAAGGCAATTTTGTCTGTCTCCAATGTGTAGCAAATTATTACATTTTCGTAAATTACCCGTTTTTGCTCGCACTATGACATACAAAAAGGAGTGCCTATCGTAACATATCAAAACTCTCTTAGATAGATTTTCCGTAGCACTTTCGATTCGAAAACACTAGTTAGTAATACAGATACAGTAATGTTGCTGTGACTATATCTCTTATATATTTTCAAATATGATACAATATCTAAGGTACAAACTTCATATAAAGTTAGTATAAGTAACAGGAAAAACGCCATACAGTGAAGTTTTCAGTATCCATGGTTCGAATATATATTACCACAGCAATCATTAAGTAACATCAAGGCTGACAAATAAAAAAGCTTTCGCTGTTAGGCATGTTTGTAAATTGAGAAATACACGGACATGGACCACAAACATGAGAAATACATTGATACTGAACATATAAAATTTCAGCGATACAGGTAGAGGGACTACCAAAAGAATTGAAATGTCGCCAATAAAATGAACAACCAATATATACTCAGTACATTTAAACACTTAAAAGTTTTAGACCAGAGAAATGTTTATAAAGCGTCGTTTTATTGCATTTTGAAACTTATTTCTTATGATGATACCCAATATTTGCAATAAGATATATCGTATATGTTGCAAATAAACATGAAATAATACAATATAACGTACTTTTCTACTATCCTTATGTAAATCAAAACTTGAGAAAATCTGTGTTGAGCGTTTGTTAATGCACTGAATATATAAAGATCTATAACCAACGGTAAACGAGAACTCTAGTACTTATATCTGAGATAACAAAGCGAACGTCCATATGCATGAAATGCGTGCGCAAAAGATACGAACAATCACCACAGCTGTGCAAACTGGTTTATTTTAAAGAAATATTAAATGTGCAGATACAAACATCATACATATGCAACTATAGATAATTACAAACTAAGTTGACTTGGATATATGCATACTGAGGTATCAAAGAAAGGCGAAGAAGATCTCAGTAACTGGAATACCTTCCCTGTATATATATAAATCACAATCAAGTTATGATTGTACAGCTATTTTGATGTTCATTACATATACTATTATACATATATTGGATTGCAAAAAGTACAATTTTGTGTCCAATTAAACAGCAATTGGAATATATTTTATGATTGGCTTAGTAGATAAACCAGTGGATGTTTTATGTTCGAAACCGCGGGAAAGACTATGTGTTCTAGGCAGAATTGTCTGTATTTCAGTATCCACCGATGAATTAAGCAGTAGAGTTGCATTTGCTACCGGAGGAACAGCAATGTTTCACTGTGAAAGCGTTAAAGATGTATCTGGCTCATCTGAAACTATTGTTTTTAGTGGGCATCATCCAGTATTGTTGTTACATAGTCATTAATTAGAACCATTGTCATGTATAACCGTTTAAAACAGTATTGTTTAATCATATTACTAACAGACAGAACTACCACAAAAGACACCCGCTTGTTAAAGACTTGTTTTTTTAATTTATGATAATACAAACGTATTTTTCGACAAATACAGAGAAATATATTATAAATGTTTTCTGTGATAATGCATATTTATTGAAGTTTTAACTAGATAAAGTATATTTTTCATGTTTGTTTAGGTAACCAAATGAACCAAAATGAGCATAATAATAATATATCTTTAACACTTTATCAGCTGATGACCATATAAAAGTGAACAATTGCTCACATCCGAATCAGCTATTAACTAAACGGTACGATAATTGAAAATTACAGAGTACACTCATTGGATGATGGTTATGTAATGCAGATGTGAAACTTATTTGAAATTCATATAATGACACGGTCCGTGACGTTCAGAATGTGTTAAGCAGACACGAGACAGATGGTATTGAACAACATTGTGTCTGTGTTTTGTCTCTGTAGAATTATCAAAAAACAATCCACGTGTATGTAAAATAGTACCATGGTGCATTAATACAGATATAATGTCTAGCATTGGTAACAAAGGAGTTGCTCACCTTACACGGGATTGAGAACCCGGCGTAATTTACATTGCAAATTTACTGGGGAGTTTAACACTCCAGGGGCAAAACACAATAGGTCGAGACGTTTTGAGACGTAGAGAGAATTGCTAACATTAACATGTAGCAGTTTTGACGGCGCTACAGACTATTATACACAACAGACATGAAGTGGGTTCATCAAAGAGAAATAAAAAAATTGTTAAATAGACAAAATTATGCAGCAAATGAGATACTTATGACATCATATTGCCAAACATATCTGAACTTTCCGTCTTTTATATTATTTCTAGTTGTGTATGTTAAATTCCCCTTTCCTATTTGCAATTCTCTCAATTGATATAGATAGTGCTCACGACATGTTATTTTCTCCCCCCCCCCCCCCCTCCCCCTTGGGCCTAATGTTGGTTTGTCCTCATTAATTCTCCTTAGTTGTCTTTTATGGTCGACCAAGCCATTCGTTGCGCCCCTGTTCCCTTGCTTATTTGCCCTTGCACCTCCCTCAAATGCCTGATGCTTTATGGACTATTGTTTTCCCTGAGGTCTGTGTGGAGAGGCATTGTTTATGTATGTGGCGTTTCCTGTAGCAACTTATTTTCTCTTTTGATGAAAGATGAAATATTTCAGTGCCATTTGAACGGGATCCATGTAAAATACGTAAGCTAAACATGATTTTTACACAAACAATGACCTAACAGCAATGACAAAATAGCATCTTAATTAGCGTTTTGATTATTAATTATATATTGTCAGCATGAAACGATTTATTCACGTGTGATGAGCGACATGCCTTCAAAGTCCCGCATTCTCTGTTTTGTCTTTTGACTGAACGGCATACATACTACAGCGCCAAAAACAATGTTTGTTGTTTCGATATTTCGCAAACATGCGTGACAACTGCAAAAATTATTCAATCCCTTATTGAAACAAAACTGTATAAAACCGCAGATTGCCTTAGAAAGAACGTATGCAAGATAATGTTCAATGGTAGTCTGTCTGATCCGTCATTTGACGGCAAGTATCGTGAAGGTATTATGTTATCTAATTAGATACGTTATGTCTGTGAACTAAGATGAGATGACGGCTTTTATGATGGCAATGAATCACCAGAGTTCTGCATGAAATATTATCATGTAATTGGTATAAAGTATCAAGGCCGTTCTTGTACCAGACGCAGGGTGAATGTGGTATGTTGTCGGGGCAATTCCGAGAAGCTTTTTTGTACTTTAACAGAGTACTGAAAAAATGGACCACTAGAACATACCGTCGTATTTAATGAAACGCCTGTACCTTATATTCTAATAAATAACTTTAAGGAATATTAAATACGTCTTTTTGATTAGGTTGCTAGGCAATGTAAGTGTGCTCAAATGTTGTGGCTACGTCTTTTTACGTTTTCACTCTTCAGATTTAATCAAAATTGACAGCGATATGAGACGTGTTTGATATGTTTATTGTGGTTTTCCTTTATTGCACTTTTGAGTTTAAATATATATAGCATAATATAACAAATTGATCGCTTTCTAAAGATGGTTTAATTTCTACACTCAACTTTAACATTTCTAAGTACTGTAACTCTCTCCGGAGCATGAAACATTTGGAAATGCAAAGTTTGCCTCCCCTTGAGAAACTGTTGTCCATATTGCTCTCTTGCTGAGAAAGCCGGTTAAGAGAGAGGTTGACCTTTACACTGTTCTGTATTGAAAGCACTGTATGGCAACTGTTCACCTCCGAACCGCGGTGTTTTCAAGATGGCGGACGTGAATTGTTGAAAAGGTAAGTGTCATTTGTTGCTTTTCAGATCTTTTTAAATCTGACGTTCCTTACTATAAATGCTATATGTTATGAAAGAGGTTAATGTTTAATTTCAAACAAAATTTATAGTCAGGGACGTCATATTTAAAAGAATCTGGACAGAAACAAACACTTACATTTTCACGTCAGCCATATTGAAACCACCGCGGTTTGGAGGCGTGCGGAGTTTCCATATAGATGAAATGTCATTGAATATATACTTAATATACATATTGAGAAAAAAAATGCTTGTAGTATTTTTCTGATACTAATACACATTATCATTATCCTCCCGATACTCATCAAAATATGCGTAAATGACACAAATTCGCAAATTCGAAGATTAGCTTGCCAATCAGTCTGAACATATTACGAAACTTGATGTCGATCAGGCAGAAATTTCGTATTTCGTTGTAACGTCTGATGGGCGCCGACTATTAGTTACATACTTGAAGATAATATCAATGAGCACATAATTAAGGCTGGTACAAAACTATTCTTAAATAATTACATACTTACACTGTGATCTCTAATAATGAGAGGCATGTTGTAATTACTTCTAATCGATCATTTAGCTGCGTGAATTCTAAGAACAGGTAAATCCAATATAATTCAAATTATTTTATGTGCAAAATATGTTACCCAGTTGAAGGGAAATGTATCGGCTTTTGTCATAACTGAGCACTTCAGTAATTGATGTACAGTGGTGCACGCTAATAACGTACTTGGTTATAACGAAATATCGGATAGGACGTAAAACAACTAGTATGTTTTATACCCCGACCGAGCTCTTCTATGTTGCATGGTATAACTGCACGGTTATAGTGAATTGGGATATAGCGTAATTTTAGATATAACGTAGTAATTTCGGGATCCCAAAAGGCATATTTTAACTCAAACTTGCTCGGTTATAATGTAATAAACAATTTAAATTGATTTAGGTGTGAACACAGGTGTGAACGAATGCGATAATTTATCGCGGCAGAAACAACAAATGTTAACTGATAATGTTTGAATTGGACAAGTGAATATGAACTGTTTTGTCTGTTTAGTCTCATCGATTCAATATGTTTCGGCGCAGCCGTACTAACATGGCTTTGCTATTTGCATATCAGTGTTCTGTAAACGAATCAAATCTTACGTTAACCACCAAGACAATTTCTCTTGAACTGAGCAAGGTTTGTAACCTTGATGCGGGTTGGTTAGCCTTTCGATAAGGGGCAGGTTTAAAATTACCGAAATCCATTTTGGATCTGGAGTGAATACCAATCGTAACATCTCGGCATTTTTTTATATTGCACAGCAAATCTAAACCTTCCAATTGCGCCGATCATCTTTTTTCAAGATAGTTCTTGTTTATATATAACATGTTATTGCAACAACAACATTTGTATTATTTATTTCATCCATTAATAATCTAAACACAAGGCATGTTCTGTGTTACCACACTCACACATAAACAAGCAACAAGTCTACAGTAATGAATGATATAACGAAATTTGTTATATCAATACATTTATAACGGAAGTAAATATCTAGGTCCCCAGACATTCGTTATAAGCGGACACCACTGTATTGTGGTTTTGTTACTGCTAGAGTGTAATTACTGATTGAAGGAGGTTGCGACTCTCCAAAATATTATTGATGTAAGAGGCTTTCCTGCTGAGTTTACATGTATTTATTTTGTGTTTCCATTTCCCCTGTGCAATTGTGTCACTTTATATAGTGTTCAGGTTATTTCCTACCCATTTTCGGCCTATTGTTGCCAGCTGTCTTGACTTGTTCTGTGGTCTTGTTCATCCATTAATCCCCTCCCCCTCCTTCACTGTCCACTTTGATTCTCATAGTTATTCCCTATGGTATGCCAGGCCATTCCTTGTGCCTCTGTTCCTTAACGTATGTACCCTTTAACCTCCACAAGTGCCTTATGTATTATGGATTAATGTTTTCCCGGATGTCTGCGTGGGGAGTCACTGGCTTATGTATGTGGCGTTCCCTGTAGCTACTTATTCTCTCTCTTGAATTAAAATACAAAAATGTACATGGAAAGCCCATTCACACGTTATTTCAATAATGACTTATTATAGTAGTCACTCTCGTCTGATCACGGACCCGCCCGGCTAGCTCTGTCAGTAGAGCACTCGATTGTCACTCTAGATGTCGTGGGTTGGAAACCTAGGCGCGGCGTATGTTTGTCCGTGACAATTTGACTGCGGACAATGCATCCAAATCATTTCAGAGCTCTAGAATTTATTTCAAAAACAGTTGTCCCGAATTATTGTACATGTTAAATTTGATTTTTCCGACTTGGGAGGTTAGTTTTCCGAGAATAGAATTTGGTATGGTATAACAGTTACTTTGGTGTGCATGAACTACTCTTATTTAGTTGTCACATGTCTTAAATTAATAAGTTATATTAATTAGGGTTATATCTTAGCACTGGACCTTAATTTGCACCATTGGGGTCAATCAACATCGCAGTATGGACCCAATAAATAGGGCCATTTGTAGAAAATTGGCCAGGTTCAATACTACATATATGTCACCATGATATCACTGGATAAATACCCTCTTGTGTTAAATATATTGAACAATCAGTGATAAAATAAGATTTGTTAATTCCATTTTGCGTGGGGTCATTTATTTAAAATGGAGTACTGTTGTTTTTTTTAAAACAGACTTGTCCTGGACTAACTTCAACTGAACTGTTGGTATCCCGAATTAGATTGAAGAATACATGATTTATTCTTCACCACTGTACGCTGCTTTATGAGGAGACGTGGTCAGTTTCTAACCGAGGAGCATGTAAGTACTGGTTGGTAACCCAGGAGCCCGTGTTATGTCAACTGACTGTCGTATAAGACGGAACAACTATTAGGAAACTGAGTAAAAAACCAAATACCAACGACGAAACGAACTCGTCTGATCTCGAGTAGGTTTTATATGCAATTCACGGGATCCTTCATTAATTGGATGGAAATGTTTTTTCTTCTGGAATTTATTCACGACAACTTCGAGAGCTTGCAATTAGGGTCAACATTTTTTTTCTTTCAAAATGTCCATTTATTCTCAGCCTTACTAAGTTCATCCCGGTATTACAAAAATCTAATCTTAGTGTTTGCGTCTCAAATCGTAATTACCATAGAAAGGTTGTTAGTACGAGAATTAAAATTTGATTCTTCCAAGAAAATATTGACATTTAGAACAAAGTTGGCCATAATACGCTCTCGTGTCAAGGGTGTTTATTCGGATTAATTCACAATACAATACATGGCATATTGGCTATGTTTTCTAACGAATAATGTATTATTTTTGTGTGATAAAAGCCGAACATTTTCACCGACATATAATTATTATCATTAAGTGAGATCACGTGACTATGATATATACTGTCTGGTCGAAGTTCAGTGTTATTTCCTTGTGTGATCGATGTATTCACTTCGATGGTTATGGTACGTTAGCGCCAGTCTCATGCCACACAGAACATTAGGCGCGAACACAGATGTCTTTCTATTGTTTCAACATTCGTGATGAGAGAAAATCTACCATTCAATCAATGTATGACATAACACAATTTAATACAGAGAAAGTAATCCCAATTTGAACACCATACAATACTGTTATTCATACTAATTATCGAATTATTAAGGATATCGGTATCAATCATCAGCTGATCAAATGTATTCATAAATAGAAAGTTGCATATCACAGACGTGACTTGGAGAGTGACTTTGGTATAATTATGTTGAAGTATAGTTATGCTCATTTGTGTTCATTTGTTTACCTAAATGAAAAATATATTTCCTATAGTTAAAACATCAATAAACATGCATTAACAAAGAAGGAACTCGTAATGAGTTGATCCGTATGTTGAAGAAAGATGTTTGTACATCATACAATTTCAAAAAAATCTTCCAGTTTTTAACAATCAGGCTAATTTACAAAATTGTCTGTTAGTAAAATGGTAAAAATATATTTTTTCAATCGGTTATGCATTGCACTGGTTCTTATTTGAGATATTTAGCCAATGTAACAACAATACTGGATGAAACCAAGTCAAGCATTTTATATTCAGATGAGCCAGATACAACTTTAAGTGCATGATAAATCTACCATTGTTTTCTGTACAATTATGTTCATCATTATAATCGAGCAAGACAATTATATTTACATCTCTTGATACGAAATATACTTAACGCAATTAAAAAGGCAATTATTTAACATAGCCTTCATTTTGTGTCCAGTATTAAACGCGTTATATTGTTACAAATGTGTAAATCATTCATCAAAACAAAATCAAACTATGGCCCTAGTATTCATATTTCATAATTAATTAAGTTTAAGAAATTTTGTTTGAGAATTAAAATATAATTATATCTTTGTAATAGACGCGGACAATTTTTAGTTGCGTTTTAAATGACGTGAATTATAGTATGAGCGCTGCTATGGATGTGATGTCACTATTTGCAATATTTACTCCATATGGTCACTTCGTTTTCATTTTGCCATATGGGGCAACTATTGCTAACTGTACTGGCAGTACATGGTGACGTCACATACATGTGACAATGTCTGGAAATGACGTAACTTAAAGAAGAGGTTATAAATCATCGTTCAGCGGCGTTCATATAAATATGCTTGTGGCAACTGATTAGGAATGAAAAGCTTCATTTATAAGATTAGTCGATATACAATGGTTTTGAAATCATGTGCCACAGTGTCCCGATTGCAGGATTAACAGTCTGTTATACAGTGCAACCCATCAAGTGTAGGCCTATTTGTCTTAAACAATAACTTCTCTTCAACAATAGAATCTAGTATGACTTTTCTCGTATATGATAGTTTAGAAGGAAACTTTATATACACTCGTAAACTAATATCATGATCCCGATTGCAGGATTAACAGTCTGGTATACAGTGCAACCCATCAAGTGTATCTGTCTTAAGAAATAGCCGCTCTTGAACAATAGTTTGCCTTTTACCGTATATAATATTTTAGAAAGAACATTTTATATCCACTCGTAAATTAGCATCATAAGCAATGTGTTAAGCCTATTCTGTCTGCTTATCAGTAATGTTTACAACTGACCCAGCTCAGCTTCGTTCTGGGAATATCACTCAGTAATCATAAGATAATATTAAAGGTAGATTATCTATCAAAATATGAAAGTAATACTTTTGAGAAAATGACAGGTTAATGTTGCATACAGACGTAATCTAAACATTGTATAGTAAATTCTCTTAAAGGTTTCCTGGGAGTGCAAATCATAAGTCCAATTCAAGTGTTTTCTATGCTAGCGCTAACTCGGCGTGTAGGTCAAGATAGAAAATAACGGTATCAAACACTTGTATTTGTGGTTTTGCGAAACTTGTAAGAGAAGAGACAATGCAGTGTTGTAGAGAACATCTGTATGAAGGCAATTACCACCGTTTTTCTCATATTTATAACTAAGGATATTGTATCAAATAAATAAGACAATGCACCTTTAAGAAGGGTCTATTCAGAAAACGTTACAATACCACGTTCTTTGTCAGACAGTCTAGTATTGACATACAAATCTATGTACGTTTGTATTATATGCATCTACTGAATGATTAATAGTTGCTCAGTGTTGCACGCTAAATTCAGACGCATCCGTCGTTCTGGTTGTCAGATCAATACAGTTAAAGTGTTCTATACATATCTAAACATGTTGGTGTGTTAAAAAACATGGTGATTTTTATTACAGATCCCATTAGCAAGAATTTGGATGTTACAAGCCATTTTATCACAGGAATTAAGGTTTATCATTGAAAATCTAGACATTTCTGGTATGAACTGCGTTTCCTACTCTTACCGCACGTGCGCGGATTCCAAGCAAAATATATCTTAGTTTATCTTTGAGGGGCTATCTTACATCTAAGGGTTTTGATTTACATCTACATAAATAATCGTTTTTTATGTATATAAACCGTTATTTATGTATGAATGATTCACACAATCGGGTGTATGTGTTATTTATTCTTCAGCGTGTGAAATTATTGTTTTAACTGACAACCTCTTCGATTGTCGAGGTAATCCAATTTTACCAAAATCCTCGACACATTTACATGTACAGTCGGACCTCGTTCATTCGAATTCATCGGATCCGAAATTTTATTTCGAATAAAATACCACGTTCTTTGTCAGACAGCCTAGTATTGTCATACACAATACATTTACGTTAAATGTATGTACGTCGAGTTGCTAATTTCAATTCGACGAGTCTAAGAAAATATATCAGGAATTGAAATTTATTTCGGATTATATCAAATATACGGATTGACGCTTGTCGAATAAACTAGGTCCGATCGTATTTTAATCCTTGCTGACTTCGACGAGTTTTATTATAGAAACTTTGACCAACATTTCAATAGCTTTCATCACATGTCTATTTGTTAAATATTGTATACATGTAATTCAATACCTGGAAATAATCATAAACATATCGATAGTTCTGCTGAACACGTCTTGTATTCGAGATAACATATATAAGTATTAATATGCATATTATTATGTATGTTTTATGTATATTAGTATGCATATTATTATTCGTGTTATTCCCAATTGTAAATATACGTTTGTAAGTGTGTACAATCGACATACAATCTTAAGCTTCGGTGAAGCATGTAGAATGTACTGTTAATTATTTTTTCTTCTTGAAAAAAAGTTTTTTTCCATCAAAATAGGGACTGAACGTTTTTTTATCGAAATGTTATACTTACAATTTCAGGTAAAACAATCACAAATCTAGTGTATCTAAGGAAAATTAATCAACTTAGTGACTCAATTTTGTTCATATACAGTAAAACCACAATAATAAGACCACCCTTGGGACCCTTGAAAAATGGTCTTAATATTGAGGTGGTCTTAATATCGAGGTTGAATAAAGAGCGGAATAGTAAAAATGGACTTTAAACGGGTGGTCTTAATTTTGAATTGGTCTAATTATTGAGGCGGACTTTAAGTGATGTTTGTAGTATGTTTGTGTATGTTTTGCAAGCGGCAGTAAAATATCACCTCAAAATATGAATTTAGAATGCCATTATGTTCGTTCAATCCGTTTGCATCTGTACAGAACTATTCCACTTCCATAGGTTACTGCATACTAATTCTATCAAATAGTGTATTGGATAGAAATAAGTTTTTATAAGGAGTCTTATCTGACATTATTAAGACATCAGTGTTAACTGTATCGAACACAATGCCACAAAGAAGATCACAACGACATAAGATTAATTTAAGTCGTAAAAAGTAACACATATCCCATCTGATGACTCTAAATCGACCTATTTATTTGATGGATGCTAAATGTATTAATTATCTGATTAACGCACTTTTTTCCGACTGCAGATTTATCAATGTTCGCATCTTGCTGTCTGATGAAATTCGCACGCATTGCCAAGCATATAGAGTCTGTATTAAGTCCCCCCTTTATTTTGTATTACTGATGTCTGGCATGGTAGAAAAAGTTTTATCGCTGCATAAATAGTTTATTGCCAATACAAATAGCAATACACATGCATTAATGTGTAATTTTAGATATCCGAATCGCCATACACACTCTTATCTTTTAATTGTGTTTACAATTGTTTAATGAATTATCTGCAGCTATGTTAAGAATGTTTGATATTTCATATATTTCATCTGTAACATAAATTTATATACAGTTTATTTAATTTACGTAGCTGATAAGCCTCGCAATAAATTCAACGAATGCAAGCGGGTGTCAAATACATATCAATAATGTACGATTATAAAGTAATATTCTTCTTATTATTCCTTTGTTTACCTAAACAAACATAAACACGATTTCCTATAGTTGAAACCTCAATAAACATACATTAACAAAGAATAAACTCATAATGTATTGATCCGTATTTGTTGAGGACAGATATTTGTACATCATAAAATAAAATAAAAAAACGGGCTATTTTACATGTTTTGTCTGGTAGTTTTATGGTAAAACATTATATTTTCAATCGGCTATAGATTGCAATGGTTCTTATAAGATATGTTTTAGCCAATGTAACAACACAAGCGGATGAAGCCGATTCAATCATTCATGTTTAGACTTTGCGTCCTTAAACAATATCTGGACTGGTCACTAAATACACTGCACATATCTTAACTGGTCACTAAATACACCGCACATATCTGGACTGGTCACTAAATACACCGCACATATCTGGACTGGTCATTAAATACACTGGACATATCTGGACTGGTCACTAAATACACTGGACATATTTGGACTGGTCACTAAATACACTGGACATATCTGGACTGGTCACTAAATACACTGGACATATCTGGACTGGTCACTAAATACACTGCATATATTTGGACTGGTCACTAAATACACTGGACATATTTGGACTGGTCACTAAATACACTGCACATATCTGGACTGGTCACTAAATACACTGCACATATCTGGACTGGTCACTAAATTCACTGCACATATCTGGATTGGTCACTAAATACATTCACATATCTGGACTGGTCCCTAAAATACACTGCACATATCTGGACTGGTCCCTTAATACACTGCACATATCTTGACTGGTCACTAAATACACTGCACATATCTGGACTGGTCACTAAATACACTGCACATATCTGGACTGGTCACAAATACACTGCACATATCTGGACTGGTCACTAAATACACTGGACATATCTGGACTGGTCACTAAATACACTGCACATATCTGGACTGGTCACAAATACACTGGACATATCTGGACTGGTCACTAAATACACTTGACATATCTGGACTGGTCACTAAATACACTGCACATATCTGGACTGGTCACTAAATACACGGCACACATCTGGACTGGTCACTAAATACACTGCACATATCTGGACTGGTCACTAAATACACTGCACACAATTTATATTTGCCCTCATCGGTTTAATTGATATTTCAAACAGGATTCGAAAATTCAACATTTCAAATGTCATTATATAAATAAATAATTACATTGTAATAACTTTCCTGCAAATATTAACCCGCTTTGACACTCAGTTGCAATGTATGACAGATACAAAGCATCAACTCCAACTTGGAATTCGTAACATATTGAAGTCGGGTAAGGTATCTTCAACAACATCAAAGTGACCGATTAGAAAATGTGCCGAATACACAACATTTCTATTTCCTTACACATTAATATTACATTGGACTCGGTTAGTGTCTTGCAATGGATTGATAATGAAATTTATATTAAGTATTCAATCACCACTAGGATAAGGCCCCGATGTCCCGAAGCTTCCTAATTTGAGCAAAAATCTCAGCTCAAATATTGTCTCAAATCAGTGAGAGTTTCTCATCTGAGATTGGACTCAAAATCAGTGTTACAAAACGAGAATAATAAGATTCTCTTTTTTCTCTCAAAAGATGCAAATTGAGATTTGTCTCAAATTCTTACTTAGATTTGAGCAAAATCTCAATATTGAGCTGAGATTTTGATTTGAGATGCTTCGCGAGAACGGGGCCTGGTATTAACAATTTCAAAAGTGATTTTGTACGCCTATGTTTTTGTCAGATGGTACTATTTGTCGCGCACTTGTAAGCAACTTGAAGGATGCTGAATGCTTTTAGTTTCGACTGTTTTATTCGAAAAAACAGATCAGTCATGGATACATGTTTATGCTGGTACGGGAAAATGGAGTCACTTTTAGATACTATTCAGTCTGCTAAACTATATATAGCAAAATATTTTTATTATGTCTGCTATGCAGCTATTTCGATACATGTTGTGAAAGTTAAAGGGAAATTTATTTCACCCATATAACCCACATACATATTGCATTAGTCGGAAATAAAACTCTTTATTACCAGCACTTTTCATTAAATTTGTTGATATTTCAACATTTATATCAATTAAAGAATTGTCTCCGTACAAAGTCGTAAAGTGCTGTAGACGACAAAAATAAATTCAATTAGTCGTATTTATATAAACCAGTTTTTTCAATACTCTATTGCAAGGTAGGTAACTCGTATAAAACTGATGCATGTTATCTGGAAGAGTTAACTCCCTTCCTTCCGCGTAGTGCTTTTCGATCTTGGTTAACTATCGCTTAGGCTTACGACCGGGAAATACAGACTTATACTCTTTAAAATTATTCGGGTATTGCACTCACTTGGCCTTTACGTTGCACACTTTGAAGCTAATAGGTTATGTTTTAAAATAGTTGCTGCTTGAAGCATAAACTATTGTATATTGTTTCCCTGACAGGATCAGGAGTCTTGAATGTTGTACACTCGACCATAGACACTTAGCCTTATTTAAAAGCTTTTAAATACAACATGCTGTGAATTTCTACTCTTAAGCTAAAATATATACACGTACAGTTTTGTACCTTCTTTTAACGGAACGGAAATGTAATCTAGAAACAAGACAGGAAATATATTGCATCTTGGTTTATGTACAGACAGAGAAATAAAACTAAAAAAACATGAAGTTGAAACAACTATAAAGTAAAACATGGAAAGGGATTATGTAGTCTAGGACTGCTACATAAATGGACATTGCGGGTCCCGTACTTGCAACTGTTACTTTGCTCGACTAAGTTTAAGTGTGGATATTTGAGACAGTGTTGTACGTGTCCTAATAATGTTTAAATGGTGTATCATGTAAGACTGTCGACCGGTTCGATTTTAAATCGAGGTTATTGTTGTTGTTCAACCATTTGTCGGTTGTATACGACCGACTTGCCCTTCCACAAGCAACTGACATCTTCCCCATATGAATCAAAGGTGGGCAACAATTAAACGTAGCCTAGCGCTGAAACCATTGCACGAACCCAGTCGGCCAACATGCTAGACCATGCTTCGACGAAATCCTCCATTCAACGATCCAGTTTAAAGTTTAAATAAAACGCCGCATCTGAAATTAGTGTTACGTTTATATATAGTTTATAGTTTAGTTTATTAACGGAAGTAAGGCAATCTGCCTATCACACCACATATTTACAAATAAACATGAAACATATATATTTATATATACACTTAACAAAACTTATAAGTGTGCAGGTATACATATGGCCGTATCTTGGTCAATATTAGTCTGATCTTGCTGAAATTTTCAACAAATATAGCGTGGATTACGGGTATAATATTTTGTTTATTTCATATCATAAACCTACACACTGACCTAGTAAAATCAATAAATGTAATGATGCGAAAAAAATAAGAACTGCAGCTCCCACTTAAAAATGATCTGGTTGATTGGAAAGTCTAATACCGTGTGTGCCCACCCGGACTCGACCCGAGAATCATGATCTATACGTAGACATTAGATAGTGCACACTTACAAGTTTTGTTAATTGTATACAGGCAGACATCTATTGAAGGAACTGGCCTATCAGTATTGTGATTGGTTTTGTCTATAGATCGTTCATTCAAAGCAAGACACCACTGAAATAGAACGATCAACTGTGTTGAATGTCTTCGGATATTTTTTATCGGTAAACAAACTTCGTCTCCGTTCTCGGACTCATGTTAATTTGTAGATATTATCTGGAAGCATGGTAAAAATGTAATAAAACAAGTTGATATCCAAGACAAATAGACAATACCATGTGCTGAGAACATAAAGTAGAAAACACACTTGCCAAACTATTGTCAAAAAAATACATAAATTTTACATAAACCGCGCAATTAGTCTGTTTTATTGTACGATTCCGTTGACTTTATTTGAATTCCGCTCTAACGAGTTTGTCTAAAACGTAATGTTGTTTGACCCTATCGACATTATGCAATGAGTCCGCGCTGTTTAACCATTCCTTAGGGTAAACTAAATATTTTTGTTGACATTTTTACCCAAGTAGGCCACGCAATTCCGATGAAATTTGGTGATGTTTTAGTAGGGCACTACTTACGATGCACTCTTAAATAGTCGTTTAATTCCGTAACTTTAAGTCGGCGAAGAATGTAGAGTGACTTTCTGTATGTAACTACCACGTGACAATTCCAGGAGGACAGCGGCTGTGCCCGAACAGAACAGTGAAGATAAATGCGTGCCTGAGTTAACTGTTTTCTTGTTATTGTGGTTTACAACACATACAGTACAAATACATTGTCAAGAACCATTTTTTCCTTTATTGCACATGTTTTAATCTAGTATTGTTAATGTTTGGGCGCCTACCAGATGCATGGGGTATAGGGTAGATAGACTAACACGTGGTCCGATTTCTTTACAATCCACGGATAAGTCTCAAGTACTGATGAGTAATACTAGTATAAAATATTTTTTTATAAACTACAGTAAAACCTTACCTATATACCACCTCAATAATAAAACCACCTTAATAATAAGACCACCTCAATAATAATACCACCTCAAAAAATAAGACCACCTCAAAAATAAGAACACAATGTTCAAAGTCCATTTTCACCGTTTTGCTCTTTATTCAGCCTTAATATTAAATCCGTCCCAAAGATGGTCTTATTATTGAGGTTTTACTGTATTTATTCACGGTACTACTTATGGTAAAATTATTCTTACCTCTTCCGGTTGTTCGTTCATCATGTATCCTGCAGCTTCATGCCGACGGTAAAATCGTCGAATATTCGATAAGTTCGCTACAACATAAGCAACCGCAGCCATTGGGTATAATTTAAATAATTTGTAATATTTTTTCACGTATTCCATGTGAAATAGAAAAGTCTAAATCCAGCAATTTATAGTTAGAATATATTTTAAGGTAAGTTTGTCCAAGTAATTGACGAATAAGATAATGTGGACTTTTTACTGTTTTTATTTTTTTTAAATCATGTTAATTTAAGTGCTGACGTGTCGCATTGCCAATCTTCTTTATAAGGGAGTTGAGTATATACTAATGATCTATTGACGGAGCGTTCGTGCATAAATTAAACCGAATTATGTATGAGCACGGCCATGACAAAACCTTGGCCCGTATTCACAAAGTTTTAAGACTGAATCTCAGACTTAGACTTAAACATTGCAAAAGTTAAATTTACAAGCATTTCGTTTTTCATTATATTTAAACGGATACATTTTTGCCTGACTATTTCTTGTTACTCACTCTACACTCATGCCATGTTAATAACATAGGAACAAAATGAACATTTACCATTTTAAAGTCTAAGTCTGAGATTCAGTTTTAAAACGTTTGTGAATACGGACCCTGTATTAGTGACGTTGGTTTAAAGCGTCGAGTATTTCCCAATCACAGTTAATAAGCGCTTTGTCCGAAGATGAGTTGGGGGCTTAATTATGATGTATAGAAATGAACCAAAGAAGGAGTATTTATAAGTATTGCATAATTCTTTTTTTTTTCGTTTGAAGAACAACAGATGTTTTAAAAAGTAATATGTACATTCTGACGCGACGTCGTCATTTCATAGCTTACTTTTGCATCGTGTTGTTAACATTGGAATTGCTGTACTCCACTGTATATAACTCTTACACTGTTAATTAAATTTCTACAACTAAATCGTTTGTCTGAAGCATCTGGGATTCATCCAATTATTTCAGTCAATTAATTTACAACACATCATCGTAATATATATGCTGCTTAGTAATTCCTATGGATAAACATTATGTTTTTTGGTTACATCTTTATACCAACATGACATGCAAGACGTTGTAACACGAGCGCTGTGAATGTTGTTGTACGTGTCTTATATTCATGTGAAGAAATCTAATTCCAACACTAACCCGTTTGCTCAGTTGGTGTAGCGCTTGTCGGTCACCCAGGGGTCCAGGTTCTATTTCCTCGTTCGTCTATTAACTGTGATACAAAATTGACAGCACCAAAATATCATTCGTCGGTTAATAAACATCGGAATAAAATCTTCAAATAATAACAATAAATGGAATAATGTGTGTGATTGGCGTTTTTGCTGCACACACATTTTATGACATTGTTTGCGTTCAAACAATTTCATTAAAGTTGTATAACAGTTTTTTCTCTTTTTTCGTGCGGTTATATGATAAACCCTTACTAATCTTAGATTGCATTTCATTTTACCAAAAATCATTCTCTTAGATTTGATATTGATGTGCCTCAAAAAAAGAATGTAGTCGACTTAGAGGGTGAACACGGAAGTAGAGATTTTGACAAATTGTAGAGGATGTTCTAGTGTTTCGATATGATAACGAACACAGCATACCAATATATTTCATTACATCTGAATGTTTGTCATATAATGTTTCATGATATAAATCGTTTACAAGTTAAATGTGCTGAGAGTTATTCAGTGCGAGCGATGTATCTTCAAAGAATGTAAAGCCGCGGCCGTGGTCCAGTGGTTAGTCCGCTGGACTTGAAATCCGGCGATCCGGGTTCGATTCCCGGTAGCGGCAGGTCATACCCTTCCATGAAAATTTGACAAAAAATGTCGATTTTCCTCCAAATGTGGAGAAGTTGCCGGCTCTTTGTGGAAGGGTAAGTTAGTACTGGTTAGATTTCAGTCCAGGAAAAACTGGTTAGGTGAACCGGCCGCCGTATATAACTGAAAAATTGTTGAGAAACGGCGTTAAAACCCGATGAAACAAACATCAAAGAATGTAAGGAGTTGCGTGTGTGATTTATTGCAATCTATGTCAGATTCAGTGAAATGAAATATTTAGGTCGCCAAAAATGTCATTCCTTAGCAAATGGGTAAAACGATTTTTACGCGAAATATACTCCACGCCATTAATAAATCAACTAAAAATTGTCCGAGTCAGCACGGTGACAGTATAAAGAAATAATATATTTGAATGCTCGAACAAAATTTCCTAAACTTAATTAATTATTCAATATATATACTAGGGTCACAGTTTGATATCTATTTGAAAAATGATTTACATTTGTTACAATACAACTCTTTTTTACGCTTAGAACAAATCAAGGCTAAAGGGATATAGTTGCGTTTTTAATGGCGTTAAGTATATGTTAAGCCGTATTTCATCGAATGTAAGGTGTGAGTTCGAACTCGTACTATTCACGTAAAGCATTCGTTTATTCTGAGTGCACTATGACTATTTTGGTTGCCTATAGCACAAATGATTACAATACAATTGACACATCTATTGAGAACAGTTAAAATTGGAGATTAAAGGATTAAGGATGGGAACAACAAGTTTTGTTTGTTTGTTAACATTATATTTCAGTAACTCACTCAAAATGCACGACAAATTCGAGTTGTTTGGACAATTAAGTTGTCATTTAATACGCGAAATGACCCTTTTAACGGTATCCTTGTAATAATGTCAAACACAGAACAATGTTCCCGCACCAACTGACCAATTAATCAGGTGTTTAGTTCATTGATACAATCTACACGTAGATATTATGGGATTTATCTACAATGCGCAGTTTTCTTTCAAAAAAATGTTGAAATAATAATGTTTTGTGGATTCGCTTAAAATGCACACACAATCGGAGATGCGTGCGTAAGCCATGTTTGTTATATAATTAACCATACGCCTTTTTATAATATTCATTGTGTTATTCAAAATGGAACAATCCGAGTAGGAGCTGTCTGAAGCGAATTCTGGCCTTTACACGGAAGGCGGGGAAATATGTTAATAAAACAGAAAATAGCAGAAGATATTTGCAGGAATTATGATGTGCATACGATTACAAACAGAGAGTGTGAATATTCTACGGTACTTAATTGATTTTAATATTGCAGAATAATGTTAACATGTTTCTTTAAATTCTCAACTAAACGAAAGAAAACGGATGCGTTCCATGATACTAAAACTTACCCTAACTGAAATGCATTAAATTATTCCGAGCAATTAATTTTTAACAAATTGCCATATTACATATCTGATACTAAGGCTTAGTAATTCCTGAGGGCATTCTCTAATGTTTTGTTAACGTCTTTATACAAGTAAGTCATGCGATTCGTTGTTATACTAGAACGTTCTGTTTTATTATACGTATCTTATATGTATGATACTTTATTTAGAAATTAAGGCACTATGTCCATCATTCTCAATCACAAGTTATATAAATACATACTGAAGTAAAGTAATGGGAAAAGTGCGCCCGATGTTGGGCTCGAACCCACTACCCTCTAAACACTAGTACTGTACTCTACCGACTGAGCTACCCGGGCGGCCGTCTTACCCAACACATCTACACTACACTTAGTGAAATCATGAAATACGATGTACTAGATATATATACAATATGTCGTTAAACAAATCATGAATACAATTGTAATCATTGTTATAAATGCATCTTTAGTTTTTTATCTACCATTTTTGAAGTTAAACTTTACAATGCATTACCAAAGAAGGGAAAACACATATGAACATATGCAACACACTGTATCAAGTATATGAAGTACGCATGTTAACATTTGTATACGTGTTTTAAGTCTTACGTGGAACAATAGGGGCCGAATTCACAAACATTTTAAGACTGAATCTCAGACTAAGACTTTAAATTGCAAATATTAAATTTACCAGCATTTCGTTTTCATTATATTTAAACAGATACATTTTTGTCTGAATATTTCTTGTTACTCACTCTACACTTTGCCATGTTTTATCAAAATATATTGTGTAATAATAACGTAGGAACAAAATGAAAATATACCATTTTAAAGTCTACGTCTGAGATTCAGTCTTAATACGTTTGTGAATACGGGCCTAGGTCATTATACAATTTCTAAATTAATTAATTACACGGTTCCATTCAGTGTAGTTAATATTTGTACGAGTAACATTCTTTAATTTGACGAAATGATTTAATTAATTCGCTCATATCATTAACCAAGTTCATTTCTTGTTGTTTTATTACTACTAGGTTAAATGAATTCGTTTATGTTTCTATCTACGTTTGTCTTAATTCTCTAAAACGACTGCATTGTGTCGTATCTTTTGAATAATACAATCACTTATTGTTTCCAGTGATAGTATTAGTTATTTATGTTATATTTGGAAGCACGTTATACCTTCATTGGTAGTTATGCGTTTGCGCAGAGATATTTAATTAAATACCATTTACGATAATAAACATCAATTTGTACCAATTTCTAAACTTCAGTTTACGAGTTGTGCTGATAACGAACGTTTTTATTGAACACGTGACGTAATTAAAAACTCATGATAATATTCTGAAGAATTCAGTAACAAATTGGTCATAAATAATTCCAATAACTGAGGTATGATTTAAAACATGTCAACCAGATTTGTCTCCCTTTAATTTAAATTTTGTTGAAATTATCAGGCATAAGTTCTCATCTCTGGAATATTTGTCATACGAAAATATGAGAGAAAAGACTAATCATCGTGACAGTCTTGCTGCAAACTAATGAATTACAATTTTAACTTTAGAGCATGTCATTCACAAATTGAATTTCATATGAATACAAGTGGATGCCGCGTGCGATTACTAGTACTCCACATGTGACATGCATTACTCTCAAGCAATTACTTTAATACATTTAGATATATTTTTTGTTCAATTGTTTTCCCGAACCAAACATGAAAACTATATTTCCTATAGTTCAAACATCAATAAACATGCATTTACAAAGATTGAACTCATAATGAATTGATCCGTATTTGGCGAAAAAAAATTCAGTTTTTTTTTAAATCAGGCTATTTGTACAAGTTTTGTCTGTTACTGATATGGTAAAAAAAGAATATAGCAATCGGTTATACATTGCAATGGTTCTTATAGGAGATGTTTTAGCCAATGCAACAACAATACTGGATGAAGTCAATTCAAACAGTTTATGTTCAGATGAGCCAGATACATCTTTAAGTTTTCTATAGCATTGCCATTTGAACAGAAACTTTGTCTCGACATCTGTTCAAATCATGTTGATTAATTGACCAATTCATGAGATGAGATTGGTATAAAGTAGGATCTAAATAATGTTATTATTGTGATATCAAATACATTGCCTATTGCTGAGTGGTTAAAGCAAACGCATGTGGACCGGAAGGTCGAAGGTTCGAATCCCGGTAGGGGTCCGTTCTGATATGGCCGGTTGGTGAGCCGCCAGCTAGTTAAATAATGGTTACCGTGCGCCTACCTGCCTGGTGCCTGGCATTAAAGGATAGGAATCGGGAAGTAAATGTGCTCATAAAGTAGGTATCTCATAAGTCAGAAATGACTGGCCCTTTATATAGGAGTGACACTATATACGTTAACGCTTTACTTTACATTTGTTCCATGTAATCATTTCACATTTGAAATCATTATTCTGGATAGATTCATATAAAATGTTCGCAAAATTCGAGATTACCCGGCTTTGGTATAATATTTTTTTACTTTCTACAATGTATCTTATTATATTATTGTGTGAAAGGGAACACGGTCTGAATAATGGGGGTCAATGCCACAATCCTTTATAACATAGACTCCTGGCATTTCCGTTCCATTTCCTTATGATTGTAAAATTATGCATGGACCAGTCTACTATTCTAACATAGGGGACCGAATATATTCAAATAATGAAGCATGCCCAATCGAAATATTCATGTTAACCATAAAAGGCAATGGTGTGCGACTGTTTTCTTGTTGCTTTGTAATGTTAACACTAAAACCGCGATTTATTCAATATGTCAAATCTCGATAGAAGCTCTATATAATATATGTACTATTGCTCAAACAAGCGCCTGGCATCCTTGCTTCATCCGCTTATAACGGCACTGGCACCATTCCCCGAACTTTCTATATAAATATGAGTTCCATATTATTCAAAGTAATTAATTATATTTGCCATCCTGTTTTATTCGATTGGATGTTTTCTGAGAAACATATTCTAAGCCTGATATATATTGCGTATCTAAGACGTTCCAACGTTCTGCTTTTGTTAAATGTACACATCTATTTATATACTCATTGATATATTTATTGTCCATAAAATCATGACAGATATTCTCCATTCTGAGGAAAATAAATTACTGGGACCTTCGAATCGGAACTTTATTCTAATACATAAAACGACAATGCATACAGTATCATTTATCTTGTGTCAACTGTCATTTATTTGATTCTTTGTGGTGTGTGTATAATCTGCTGAATTAATCTTCTTACTCTATGTATATTAACAGAAATGATGTATTGTGTATACAATTCGGTATCAACTCGCAAGAGCGACACTCTCTTGTGCAAAAACCACTCTTCAAATAGAAATGATAAACGTACTGTTTAATCTCTCGAGAACAGTAACTTCTCAGAAACAGCAATTTGCATTTCTAAAAGCGTACAGACAAAGCCAAACATGGCATCTCCCGAAGGGTACATACACAGCAACAATAACCATATCCCAAATGGTACAGACACAGCAACAATAACCATCTCCTAAATGGTACAGACACATCATTAATAACAATCTCCCAAAGGGTACAGACACAGCAACAATAGCCATCTCCCAAAGGTACAGACACAGCAACAATACCCATCTCCCAAAGGGTACAGACACAGCAACGATAACAATCTCCCAAAGGGTACAGACACAGCAACAATAGCCATCTCACAAAGGCCACAGACACAGCAACAATAGCCATCCCCCAAAGGGTACAGACACAGCAACAATAACAATCCCCAAAGGGTACAGACACAGCAACAATAGCCATCTCCCAAAGGGTACAGACACAGCAACAATAACAATCCACCAAAGGGTACAGACACAGCAAAAATAACCATCTCCCAAAGGGTACAGACACAGTAAAAATTGTCATATCCCAAAGGGTACAGACACAGCAACAATAGCCATATCCCAAAGGGTACAGACACAGCAAACATTGCCATATCCCAAAGGGTACAGACACAGCAACAATAGCCATATCCCGAAGGGTAAAGACACAGCAAAAAAAACAATCTCCAAAAGGGTACAGACACAGCAAAAATAACCATCTCCCAAAGGGTACAGACACAGCAAAAATAACCATCTCCCAAAGGGTACAGACACAGCAAACATTGCCATATCCCGAAGGGTACAGACACAGCAAAAATAACCATCTCCAAAAGGGTACAGACACAGTCAAAATTGTGATTAGCCAGGGGCACAGGCACAGCCAAAATTGTCGTCAGCCAAAGGGTACATACACAGCCAAAAGTGCCATATCCCAAAGGGTACAGACACCGCAAAAATAACCATCTCCCAGAGGGTACAGACACAGTCAAAATTGTCATTAGCCAGGGGCACAGGCACAGCCAAAATTGTCGTCAGCCAAAGAGTCCATACATAGCCAAAAGTGTCATCTCCCAAAGGGTACAGACCCAGCAAAAATTGCCATATCCCAACGGGTACAGACACAGCAACAATATCCATATCCCAAAGGGTACAGACACAGCAAAAAGAACCATCTCCCAAAGGGTACAGACACAGCAACAATAACAATCCACCAAAGGGTACAGACACAGCAACAATAGCCATCTCCCAAAGGGTACAGACACAGCAACAATAGCCATCTCCCAAAAGCGTACAGACACAGCAACAATAACAATCTCCCAAAGGGTACAGACACAGCAACAATAGCCATCTCCCAAAGGGTACAGACACAGCAACAATAGCCATCTCCAAAAGCGTACAGACACAGCAACAATAACAATCCACCAAAGGGTACAGACACAGCAACAATAGCCATCTCCCAAAGGGTACAGACACAGCAACAATAACAATCCACCAAAGGGTACAGACACAGCAACAATAGCCATCTCCCAAAGGGTACAGACACAGCAACAATAACAATCCACCAAAGGGTACAGACACAGCAACAATAACAATCCACCAAAGGGTACAGACACAGCAACAATAGCCATCTCCCAAAGCGTACAGACACAGCAACAATAACAATCCACCAAAGGGTACAGACACAGCAACAATAGCCATCTCCCAAAGGGTACAGACACAGCAACAATAACAATCCACCAAAGGGTACAGACACAGCAAACATAACCATCTCCCAGAGGGTACAGACACAGCAACAATAGCCATCTCCCAACGCGTACAGACACAGCAACAATAACAATCTCCCAAAGAGTACAGACACAGCAACAATAACAATCTCCCAAAGAGTACAGACACAACAAAAATAACCATCTCCCAAAGGGTACAGACACAGCAAACATAACTATCTCCCAGAGGGTACAGACACAGCAAACATAACCATCTCCCAGAGGGTACAGACACAGTCAAAATTGTCATTAGCCAAGGGCACAGACACAGGCAGAATTGTCGTCAGCCAAAGGGTACATACACAGCCAAAAGTGTCATCTCCCAAAGGGTACACACACAGCCAAAATTGCCATCAGCCAAAGGGTACATACACAGCCAAAATTGCCATTTCCCAAATGGTTCAGAAACAGCCAAATTTGCCATCTCCCAAGGGGTACTGACGCAGTCAAAATTGCCATCTCCCAAAGGGTACAGAAACAGCCAAAATTGCCATTTCCCAAATGGTTCAGAAACAGCCAAATTTGCCATCTCCCAAGGGGTACTGACGCAGTCAAAATTGCCATCTCCCAAAGGGTACAGAAACAGCCAAAATTGCCATTTCCCAAAGGTTTTTTTAGGGGTTGCCCTGCTTACGTGTTATAACGTTTTGTTGAGATCATGTACTTCGATTATTCGACAAATTCTGAATACTCGGTATCATCTGAAATAAATATCAGACCCGATGTATCTTATTATGTACGTCGATTTGAAATGTTATTCGGTCGGACCCGATGAATTCGAATGAACAAAGTCTGACTGTATTTTGTTCGTCAGCGCAACAATGAAACAGGATGTAATATGTATGATCACAAAATGCATGTGATATGAGTGACAGGAGAAGTGGTGAATTGATTCAAATTATCATGTTTCATGTATTGCTGTTTATTGATCTGTTTCCATATTTAACAACATTGTGTGGAATGGAAACGATTTGCGTTGATTTAAGAGATTGGCAAATAAATTAAATGCTCTGAAAAAACATGAACTATATATGTTTATCGTAAGTGGTTGTAAATTTAGATCTATGATGATCATTGAAAAATTGTAGCTAGAAGTAGATATATTGTTACAGTTCCGCTTCATGATAGGAAATTTGTAATGATTATAAAACACACAGAACAAAATGCTTAAGCAATGGGCATATTTGTTTTGTAGTCATAGTAATGTCTAGATATATATTTTACATTCACAACTCCAATTAGTGTGACCTGTACTAAAGTGGGTTGAATCCGTTTGCAGTAAAACCTCAATTATACGACCACCCTTGGGACCCTTGACAACTGGTCGCCTCAGTTCCTTAATATGTGTACCGTTTGACCTCCTTCAGTGCCTTATGTTTTGTGGATTGTTGTTTTTCCGGAGATCTGCGTGGGGAGGCATTGTCTTGTGTATGTGGCTTTCCCTGTAGTTACGTATTCTCTCTCTTTCAATATTGAGGTGGTCGTAATATTGAGGTTGAATAAAGAGCGGAACAGTCAAAATGAACAAGGAAAGTGTGATCTTAATTTTGAGATGGTCTTATTATTGAGGTGGTCTTTAAGTGAGAGTTTACTGTATTTTTAATTTTAGCCTTAACAAAATCTGGGTCGTTTCCATGAAAAACTCGCAAAATCTAGAAATCGTTAAATGAGTTCATACAATTCATTTATAGTAAAATTGCCTTTTTTGTGAACAAATTGTATCGTCTCATGGTAGGTGCAATTACCATTTGTGAGACTAAACAGGTCGTATTTTTACCAACAGGGGATTAAGATTGGGCAAACGATACCGATATTACAACCTAATTTGATTTGAATTTTCGTGAACTTCGAAACAATCTCGTATAAGAGTCGGAAAACGAATTAGCACTGTTATATAACGACATGATAAAGTACTTCTATGTCACTTGATAGTGCATTCAGCCAATTTACCCCAGTTATAAGGTCACTTTATGGCTATAAACATGTAGGTTTGAAATTACTACCGTTTTACCATTTTCGTAAAAAAAGACAACATCACAAAAAAAACGGAAGACTTGTTTCAGGAACAGAACCGCACACATTGTTGGAACATTTTGTTTAAAACACGCCACATCAAATGTCTGGGAGGATAAATGACAAACAGAGACGCGAATGGTGACATTCACGATTTATCTTCTTGCGGGGAAAAAATAGGTGCTCACTATCTCTCCACAGTCTACGCTTGTAGTATTAGTTGTTGTATAAAATATTCATAGAAACTTCGCATCAAAACATAGGCAAACCGATTCATCATGTAACGGTTTTAGAAAGACAATACGTTGCTGTACAAAGGTGAAATGAAGCACGCTGCCAGATGAGACGACAGTTTGCTACGCGCGCTAATTACCCTACAGAGCTACACCTTCCATTAGGTAAGGTTGTGGTTAACAATCCAACCCGCCCACTTAAACACAGAACTACACCATACACCATGAATGACTTGTCCTCGTGCGGAATAACATGTTCAGATGTTCTTCTCGTGTTTGGTTACCATGTTTAATATTTTGCAAGTACTATATATTGCGTGTACTATGATATTTTGTATATAAGTCATACTCTCCGTATACGTGGAGGAAATAGAGTAATACATGGATCCCTGGGGCTCGAATCTCGATCATGGTGAGAGACTTTCCCCGTGAGTTCGGAGCATGTGCTGTTAAGTAGGCCATGCCGTTTAATATTTTTGTTTAGCGTCCGAATGCGCCTAGGTTTTGATTTCTTTGAGAGGGGGGGGACATTTCGTAAGTTTCAAAAAGTGCCAAGGGAAGTAGCCGCTGTGTCATGTTTACGTACTCTTTGTAAATATTTTGTAAAATTGCATGTTTGAAAATAGTAAATGATAACTGATCAGTTTGTGTGTTATTCATCAAATATTTTTTTATTTATAAATAAACAAGCATGTTTACCTCATTAAAACATGTGGAATGATACATCGTCTGTTATCTGGTTTTGCAGTTTTCTTCGAAACAACAGTGTGTGTTTTTTCGAATAGGTAGCTAGGTATCGTGAACCAGGGTTGGCGCTTAACAATAATAAAAGACAGCATAGCCTAACCAAGGAAGGCAGGCATTGGGAGTGATATAATATAATTTGTCATAACTTATTTTAATTTCAAATGCCTGCACTAAACAGTGCAACCTGTCCTGGGCAACACGTATCTTTAAACAAGAAATATCTTTAAATGGATGGGCGGCGCAATTTGAATGTTAAGATTTGTTGTGCAACATAAAACTTGCCGAGATTTTACGATTGCTGGTCACTCCAGATCCAAAACGGATTTCGGTAAATTCATCAAAATTCAGTGCATTTCGGTAAGATAACTTACCCTATTTCGAAAGGTTAACCAATCGGTGTCAAGGTTACAAACGTTATTCGGCTGAAGAGAAATTGCCTTAGAGGTTAACGTAAGATTTAATTGGTTTACACAACACTGATACGCTAATAGCAAACCCATGTTAGTACGGCTTCGTCCAAAAAGATAAACGGTGTTGATGGAATGATGCCTTGCAAGTATGTTAAATAGAACTTTACTAAAACAAAACAGTAGAAATTATCCATTGAAAACGATGAATAAATAATTACGCTATACAAATAGTTCTCATGTAGTTTGTTCATTTTTCTTTAACATGGTCTGTTTTCAGAAATTTGACGAAATAAATGTTATTTATTGCTGTATGTTGTTGTAATATAAAGTCAGAAGACACATAGTTAGCTATAAGTCGAAACATAATATTTTGCGCAATATTCTATTAATAAAGATTAGTTGAAATATTCGTAATAAGAATTGCCCTATTTCGGAAACCTTATTTTCCCAGTGGGGTACGTTACGGGAAAATAAGTATCTTTACACCATAAAATTAAAAAAAACGTGTAAATTTGTGTTTGAAAATCTAACTCATATATTCTACTTAATACGTTTCTTCTTGCATTACGTTTTAAAAAAGACTTGTGTCTTAAGTGAATTATCTTTTCGACACACCCCGTTTGGTGCCTCTCCACTTAAAACATGAACCTATCAAATTGTCCAATGTGTTGCATATTTTAACATCGCGCTTCATATACGGCAACATTTGATTGGTCTAAAATGTAGGTCAACATCAGTATTACACTATGGAAGCCCTGGATGGACATTTAAAATTAATATGTAAAATTTAAAACTTATTATTCAAAATTAATTATTAATATTTAAAATTTAATTCTCTTCATCGATTTTTTTCTACAAAAGTCAATTAGTAACGGGATTGTATATACATCTACGCCGAAAAGACCTACAATACTTTTTGTATGCGAATTTTATTTTTAACTTACTGATACATAAGCAGATATCAGTGCGATGTATAAGTATGTCTCCTGGGTCTTATAGGCTTTTTACATTGATCTGGATTACGTTTTTTCTATTCCCACAATCTCAAATCAACATTTGTAATTTTATCTCAAACAGATAAAAATAACATATTTACCATTAAGGTTTCCTTAGTCAGAACTTAATTCCATTCTCACGCAGGACGGGACCGCCTATGGGTATTTGATTCCATTATGTTGATTAACTTGTCTATATATACGACATACATTGCGCTTAGACAGGATAGGCAGCAAACGCTCAACTACTTGAATTCAATTTCCAGTAAATAAATGTGTAATTACTATCAATTACCCTTTATATCTGCGGTTCAGAATTAAATTTAATGCGCATTGGGATTAATGCCATAAGACTTATTAAGTGTCGATACTGGGGTAAATGCAATTTATATTAGATTATCCAAACTATTTTCGATAGCATTTTGAAGAAACAAATTTAAGAGCATGCTGAAATTGATTAATTGTCCTTAATTGCATATGTGTATTGTCTTACAGTTTTAAGTAGCTCCTTAAGTGATCATTAAAGACAGGAATTGAGCTATCTGAATGAAAATAATAGTTTTATTGAGAGTTCTCCAGTAACAAAACGGTACTAGTTGAGTCAGAATAAAACTGCAATTACGCACATATCTCCTTGATTATTCACATAATCACATCAACTGGTTAAGAATGTTCAGTCAGTTCAGACAAAATAACGTTAATTTTAAATTTATTCATAAGCACCAAAAATCCAACTATTTTAATACGAACGCTACAGAGTCATTATTAACACATGTATTGAGTTTTTTAGTTTTAAAATACGATTCGAATGTACACGCGTAATTATTTCCCTCACGTTGATCCAATGTAGTGGATATATTGTGCGTGTCCTTATAATCTGTTATTGTTATATTATCATCGTGTTCAAATTACTGTATAATTTCCTTGCATGGCTTTGCTCGATATGCGTGCCATTGTGACATTATAAGTATTACATTTTATAATTTAAATTGCTAGAACACTCCAAGTGTGTTTACAGACGCGCAGTTGATTATATTGATATACTGACTATACATAGCCGGAAGTACGTCAACTTATCCACGCGCATGCGTTTGGCGTCCTAACATACGTTTTCAAATCAAAATCACATTTTTCAATCATTGTATTAGCGTTTTTAAACCTGGTAATAAATCAAGGGTCTTATAGCACGTTTGATTCATATTTGAAACCTAACTGCCTCTTACATTCCATAAAATGTCGTATATGTCACATTTATGACGTCATTCAGTATCAAAAATGTAATTTTAAAACAACAAATAACATCTTGTATACCAATAAACAACAAATTTATCCAAATTTATATTTTCCTTCTTTTTGCCTGCCTATTATACTTCAAACTGCTTAGCATGTAAATTGTAGCAAAAATTGAATTGCGTTCCCTAGCTGTGGAAATACTTATTTAACGCAATTATTTTGGAATTTCTATTTGAATCTTTCTCGTTCTTTGCATGCATGATAACATGTTGTTGACAAATATAGCACGTATATGAATGATTAAATACAGTCTTCGAAAATTTATAGTTTGAATTATGAAACATTTTGTATAGGTTCAAATGTGATATTTCTGCGAAATGAATCAATATAGTTTCCTTCTGAAAATATTCTTCTCATATAGAGGCCTATTTCATTAGAATATATGTCATTGGCTTTTTTGAATGTTTATTTTTGAAGACAGGGCATTGACACATTATTATCTAAACATTTAATGGAATCGCCCAAATTCTCAAAATTAAAAAAATATTGAGAGTTGGGCTAAGATTGAGCAACGGATAAAACTACTTATGTTGCTTGTTTGCGTCATTGTAACTGAACTGTGGTTAGTTTTAATGTACAGTATACCATCACTCAATACCACCTCAATAATAAGACCATCTCAATAATAAGACCACCTCAATAATAAGACCACCTCAATAATAAGACCACCTCAATAATCAGACCACCTCAATAATAAGACCTCCTCAATAATAAGACCACCTCAATAATCAGACCATCTCAAAATTAAGACCACACTTTTCAAGTCTATTGTCACTGTTTTGCTCTTGATTCAACATCAATATAAAGGCAACATCAATAAAAAATACCAGTTTTCAAGGGTCCCAGGAGGTCTCAGTATTGAGGTTTTACTGTATGCCAATGGTGTAATGCTTACTGGTCTTGCACATAATATTGCCATAGTTTCAGTACTCTGATGCGTTCGTCCATTTTGGTCCTCTTGAAACAATGTAAAAATGTATGTTTTTAAATCAAATGCATTCATCTATTTTCAGGTAAGTCAAAACTTGAAGACATTCATGCCGGGTGGTATGTACATTTTTGATCTTTCAAATAGATTACTGAACATATTACATTTTCGATGGAAAAGAATGTGTGTCTCACTCGAACATTAATTTAACTTTTTTATATTGACACTATGGTGTTTACTTTTCCAACCGAATTGCAAATTATGAAATATTGATGATAGCACTTGGAAGGTTTTGCCGGAAAACGTAATTAGTTACGGATTAGATACTATTTACAGTTCCAAACCGCAATCATACTAAATCTAATTAAATACCTTGATTAAAATAAAGTGGTTATGTTTTATATGAATCAAATGAAACATGTGTTTACTATGAACTAATTGTGCCTATAAACGAATGATGTGGCCAGCTACACTTTTGTGTTATGCTGGACGCATTCAGACGATAGTTCTGAAATTTAAAAAAACATGTCCATGCGTTGATATCGGCGGCCATTTTCATGCCATACGACTGCAGTGTACGACGACATTATACTGCACTGTATCGCTTACGTTTTGAATCGTACTTTGTTGGTAGTCGGTGTTGACGGCCGTTTTTTCAAGCAAGGTATGTGGGAGTATTATTGAATATTTCGCCTTTCATGTCTTTCAGAATCTGAGATTTTTTATAAAGATAAGGAATTTCCTTTCTTAAAATCGTGCGAGCTTTATGAATACGGCTCCTGGTATTTATTTTAGATCACACTAAGTATCCGGATGGAAAGTTGTCAAATAAGCGAGGTCCGCCTGTAGTTGGATTTATCAGTTCAAGTAATACGTACACCTCTCATTCGATAAACCTGTGTTACACTAGAAATATTCCAAAAAACAAACGCTTAACACACAACAACACTTACCAACACTTGTGTTGTTTATAATGTCATCTGTTCTTACTTTGAGTTCTTTTGTCGAAGTTTTATGTATCACTTCATTTCTGCAAAGAACAAAAAAAGCGTAGGACTATTACTTGCAACATTGTCTGTGTAAAATAGTTAACTGCATGCTATTAATCAAAAGCACTAATATCCTAGTATAAATTTAGTGACAATATCGTCAATGATCGCTTCAGCTGCTGGCTGTACTGCAGACAATAATCTTTTCTATTCAAGTACTGGCTGATGTTGGATGAGTTTGATAATGTAAAGGTAGTTTGGGCGTCAAGCCATGGCTGTGCTTAGCATTGAAGGAACTCGCCAAGAATTTGGTAATGTTGGAAGACACTTTACCGAAGATTCCTTAAGAGACCGTATATTAATGGTGTGTGTTAATTAAAGTTGGACCGAACAACACGAGGCATTACATATTATTGTCATTAATGCAGGTAGAGCTAAAAACGATATTGCATATTTAGTAAGGAATGATGGTCTTACGGATGAAAATATTAATTATTTCGCTAAATTTGTAAAAACTAGCAATACATAATACAATGATTTCTAACTTGATCGAATAACCTTCACCCTTTCTGAAAAACTCCAGGCGTCAACTACTTAGTGTGGGGATTTCTGATATTTTTGATGTTATGAAGCCTAATGTTACTCTTTATTCGTAATCAAACAATTACAGTACAACCTCAGTTAAATACCACCTCAATAAAAAGACCACCTCAATGAAAAAATACCTCAATAAAAAAACACCTCAATGAAAAGACCACCTCAATGAAAAAATACCTCAATAAAAAAACACCTCAATAAAAAGACCACCTCAATGAAAAAATACCTCAATAAAAAAACACCTCAATAAAAAGACCACCTCAATGAAAAAATACCTCAATAAAAAAACACCTCAATGAAAAGACCACCTCAATGTAAAGACCACCTCAATGTAAAGACCACCTCAATGAAAATACCACCTCAATGTAAAGACCACCTCAATGTAAAGACCACATCAATGTAAAGACCACCTCAATGAAAAGACCACCTCAATGAAAATACCACCTCAATAAAAAGACCACCTCAATGAAAGACCACCTCAATAAAAAAGACCACATCAATGTAAAGACCACCTCAATAAAAAAGACCACATCAATGTAAAGACCACCTCAATGAAAATACCACCTCAATAAAAAAGACCACCTCAATGTAAAGACCACCTCAATGAAAATACCACCTCAATAAAAAAGACCACCTCAATGTAAAGACCACCTCAATGAAAATACCACCTCAATAAAAAAGACCACATCAATGTAAAGACCACCTCAATAAAAAAGACCACATCAATGAAAAAGACCACATCAATGAAATGCTCACCTCAATAAAAATCGGTGTCATGTTTAATCTTAACATTTATTTCTACTAACATTTATACTTGTTTTCAAAATAAACCGTAACTCCACAAGCCAAATGGGTGAACGGCATTGAGCATCATTAGCGAAATAAGGATAAATTAAATGCAATATTAAAGACATGCGCACCGGTAATACATTGTAACGTAATCCATTGAGTTTAATACTCGTAAATCTGCTTTGTAATTACACTGTCACAAATGCATCGCACGCATCTCGTTATAGATAATGCGAACAGCAAATAGTGGTTAATTATTTACTCCTTACTTTCTACTTTCGTTTAATCAACATCCATCAAAGGCAGAGACTCCGATTTCCTATCAAAATATGCTACGCAATAATTTTGAGAAAATGGCATTTTAATGCTTTCACACAGACGTACTCTAAAACACTGCATCGTAACTTTTGTTTACATTTTCCTGGAACTGTAAAACATGAGTTCGATACAGGTATTACCTATGCTGGCGCTAACTCGGCACGTAGGTCAGGATAGAAAATACCAGTATCGGACGCTTGCATTTGTGGTTTTGGTAAACATGAAAGAAAAGTGACAATGCAGTGTTGTTGAGTACATTTGTATGAAGTAAATTACCACCATTTTTTCTCATATTTATCACTTAGGATATTTTACAAAAAATAAGACTATATACCTTTATGACTCGTTAAAAGAATTATCATGAAAGCTTAAGATATGCTCTGCATTTTGTGTCCTACTAACACATATCTATGTTTTGATGCTGTAAGCAGTGAACGACGCCCATATGTTAGGTCTAGCCCGTAAGCGTTGAAACGCTTTTTTTCATTTTCAATAAACACTGTCGGTTTAGTTTAGTACACCATATTGGATTTGGGATTCCATCAGATAAAAGAACTATCCTGATTGTTTTTATAGAAGCTTTATCTTACGACAGTTTCAATATTTGGACCGTTTGAAGAGGAAGTACATGAAAGTTTTAGCCAAATGCATTTATTATTATAAGTATAAATATTATAATATTTCATGTCTCTGTATCATAATTACATCAAAGAAAGGGTAAACATTAATGAACACACTGTGTAATTATTTGTCTGGGTTTAATTTTATTTACATTTGTATTTAAAACAAGAAATATCATTTAAAAAAGATAAACGGCGTAGATAGAAAGATGTCTTCCAGTATGTTAAATGAAATAATGTTTTTGCAACATGTTGAAAAATAAATTCTGACAAAAAATTAACTCGGATCTATATATACTATAATCATGGACCTGTCTTATCAGGGTCATTTTATATATGCTGTTTTCTCGTAAAAGTCATTGCAAGTTCCTTCAGTACACAGTTTACTTACATATTTTTAATTTTTAACTAAAAAAAAACATTAATGCAAACCATTACAAAGTCTGAAGCAACATTGTTTATGTTTTGCAATGAAACATGTGCTTAAAACAGAAGGTCAGAGGTCTGGATCATCTGGAAGCTTTCTCAATAGATTAGTGCCCATCTGCCTCGTTCTGTTTTGTACACAATTTGAGGACGTAAAAAGATTATGCAATATTCAACTGATAATGTTCGCACATCTTACGAAAACCCCGTTTGGTGCCTCTTGGGAAAACGAAACTCTCTTGGTGACTCTTGCCGGAAAATGTGATTGGTCAGATTTTAAAAAAGCCCGCTTCGATGACAACATTTGGTTGGTCAAAAATGTAGGTCACAATCAATGTCATACAGCTACGCAGAAACATCAAAAAGTGCAAGTATTGTATCATAGTTAACTTGGTCACGTGCGAATAGGAATTTGGGTTATTTTACCTAAATGGCAGAATATGCATGACTGGGACACAAATGTTTGTAGTTTCCATGTTAAAACATTTTGCAGTACTCACATACTGTGATTCCATACCATACGTACTTAGTAATCAGCCACAATTGTCTCCCGGTGCTTCGTGAAGATTCTGTCAAATGGTAAAGGACAACGTAAACTACTAATGACAGACCCAGAGTTGACGTAAATGACGATACCATTTGTTTTAAACAGTATGGGTTCGTAAATTGAGGTCAACACTAACAAGCCTACAGTCTAGACGCTCATATAATGGTACCATTGTTAAGGCCCGCATCTCTAGAGGAAAGTGAAACTGATTGTGTCAAGAGAGACACTTTTGCTGGTTCTATACACGAAGACTCTCCAAATATAGCGTATAATTTGTTTATAATATATATGAAACTTCATTTAAAATCCAATAAGCCTAGCGGCCCTTGAGAACAATCTGTATACAAATATTTACAGTAAAATACAAGTAATATACAGTAGCGCAGAAGAAGTAAATGTATAAAATGAAGCATGACCATAACAGGAAGTGTCCAATGAAACGGAGTGGAATAATAAGGTAGATTATATTATTATCGTTTATGGAATTTCACAAGAAATGCTCATATGCTTTATATTTAACACATTTTCTCTTTGAATTAGTCGCAAACAAGAAATATCTTGAAAAAGATGGTCGGCATAATTTGAAGGTTAAGATGTGTTGTGCAACATAAAAAAAGCCAAGATGTTACAATTGCTGGTCATTCCAGATCCAAAATGGATTTCGATAAATTCACCGAAATTCAGTGGATTTCGGTACGGTAACGTACCCTTTATCGAAAGGTTAACCAATCAGCGCCAATGTTACAAGCGTTGTTCGGTTGAAGAGAAATTGCCTAGGTGGTTAACTTAAGATTTGATCGGTTTACACGACACTGATATGCAAATAGCAAAACCATGTTAATACGGCTGCGTCGAAAAAAGATTAATATGTTGCTAATAATTGTTTTGACGTAATTGCATTTAACGAAATGCTAATCAAATCGTATTACCTAAAGCTATAGAATTTCGTACCGTATAATTATGTAGTTTTGTAAACCATCCACTGTAAGAAAAAATATGTTTCATTAGCACTATAACATTGTGTTCATAAAAATATACTCAAACGCAAAAGTGAGCACTTTTGATTTTTGATTTTTTTAATTCCAAAAGGTATTTATAAAGTTGTCAAATTCGAAACATAAGAATATTGGTCGTTACAGTGTATAGCAACAACGATATATCAGTCAAATTATGGCTAGTTATTACACAATATCCCGAATGCGATTTTGCAGGATTTTGACATGGAACATGTTTACACAAGTACAAGTGGCCAAACTTGTTTTCTCTACATTCTTTCACACATGTATAGTGCGAATATCACTGTAGATTTAGAAAAAATATAACAGAGAATATGCCACGACTATTGGAACGTCAGCGTGTTGACGCCTAAATGGTGCTGGTCGTAGGTGACTCAGTCGCTTCAGTTTCACGGGCACTAACTGCCATAGTAACACTATAATTAAGTTAAGTGATAGGTGTATGCTAACGGGTACTTTTGCCGACCGTCCCGATCAGGCAGACCACCCTTGACTGGCGTCAGACAGGACCGTTACATTGAATTGACGCACACGAGATGTCAATACCAAACCGCCTCTGCTACAGAGTGATTAGACGGAATGGCGGTCATACCATATATTAATGCAACATTAACATCTTTTTGCAGCAAATAACAGTTAATCTATGCAAGAAAACATCCCTTTGGCTATTTGTGTATTTTTTATTTTGACCCCTACTGCATGTAGACGCGTCGTACGTTTTAACGCCATTCAAAACAATAAAATAAACACATTGGTCAGAAGGGTAATTGAATAAGCTTAAACACTGATACCACACATGGTGATATTCTATCATTGGAGTATCAGAAAATAAAACAATAAGAAATGCACACTTTCATTTGCGTTTGAGTATATAATTAAATCGATATATTGCGATGTTTCTAGTTCCAAGTTTATCAGAATATCTACACAGTCTGAACACGTCTTGATTTTAAACATTTATAGAACATGCGAGGAGAAAGAAAAGGAAAAACGTTTCCCAAGGGTCAACAAGTAATATATAGAACACAAAAATCTATATGACAAGACAATTAGACTTATCTGTCTTCTGGAAATATTTACGTGTAACCTAGGTTATACTGTCTTATACTCTACAAGTCTTCCTCTGGGAGAGTGTGTAATATGGTTTTATTAAAATTCACCATGAAACAAATGTCAGTTGTTCTTATAAGACAATAAACGACATTATTTTGGTGTGTATAATGTAGAAAATAATGCGTTCTTGCAACCAAACGAGAAATGTAAGCACATGTACGCATATGGACTATTTTTATAAATATAATTAGACTTTGGGGAGTAATGAGTTAACAATGGAAGCTGTTCAGACTGCTATCCAGTCTTAAATATTGAATTTGGAAAACATGTTTCATATTTTTATTATGCCCATGAAATACTTGGACATAAAACAGACCTGGTACTACCAAGAATGCTTTAGTGATGACTAAGCAACTGTACCAGTCGTTAAGCGCTTTCAACAGTTTTTGATATCACCACACTTATACATGTATGAGAGTCGATATGATCAAAAACAATCGAAGTACTGCCACATTAATCAGGGCTCCGGAATAACTGAAATGTAAAATTTGACTTGTCCGTCATAGGAAGCCAGTTGTCCGAGAATATCGGTCAATTTAGTAATAAATAAATATACACAATGATATCTCCACAATCTAAAAATAATAATCACATGTATGTATGAGTAGCATTCTAAGGTTTGACTTACAACTGAACATTTGCTGATGTTAGTGAGCTGTAGAAAACAGTCTTGTCTGGGACTAACATCAACTCAACTGTTTGTAGCCCGATTCAGCATTAGGCTAGTCCGGGTCGTCGAGCTAGTGGACTTATAGAGCCTTGATCATAATCACGACTATGACTTTGTGTAGATTACAGTGTTCTGTTACACACAGTGAGATATTATAACGTCAATATAATAATATCGCATTCAGCATACCTGGCCTCTGTAACCAATCAGTGACAAGTGCTCAATTCATCTGATTGTTAACTTCACCAGTTTTACTGAAGTCTTTTGAAATATACCTTGTCGATTCAGTAATTAGAAACCATAACTTATATTTGAATGATTACTGAACACGTTCCCCAATTGTTTTGCATCGTATTTGCCTTACACGTATTAAAGAAATAAATTACAGCATTTTATTCCAAAAAGTGTTATCTCCCAGAGAAAATGCAATAGCCATTGGCATTTGCTGACACGAAATAGTGCTGCACGAAGCCATTTATAAGATATATGAGCTTCATAATTTTCGCCCAGACAAAGATCATCGCAACTGTATTCCAAAATTGCATAATAAATGTGCAAGACACGATTTCTTCGACACCGAACGCGACTGTATTTATATCGGTTATCATTTTAAGATTTTATTGCGTTTGATATTTCTGAAGTTGATTAAAAGCAATTGGTATGTTTGTTTAACAATGACTAGTATTTCTGACAATCAAAATCAACCACAGTCGTGCACAATTTTTAACTAAATTTATGTCGAGCCCAGAGCGTAGTTTAGTGTGTAGCTATATATTATATATATATTAAAGTCGTTCTATAACTAATTAAGTTATTATTCATTTGGTCAAGCCAACAACGTCTTGTAACACAGCAGGAAGGCATTTTCGTTGACGCAGTCGCAAAGTGGCGACATGACTTTGTAATACGAGAAAACCTTTGATTGATGTAGGGTAACGGTCTCCTTGTTAGAATATAATGAGATGTTGATAAGTCGGCCGTAGTGAAATTAAACTTGTTTAACTTTGAAACAATGTAACACGAACATTTATAATCCAATAGCTCAAATGAACAAAAACAACAAGGTGATTTATTTCCATTATCTTCTTCCAGCATTTTAAGACTTAAGCACGTTTTTATATCTGCTAAAAATAATTGTCTGAAAAAGAGAAATGTTTAATTCACATTGCTTGATAAACTTGAGCATTGCCATATCGCTTTTGATTGAGCCGCCGTATCGAAATGTAAGTTAAACGGCTTGGCCTTCGATGATTTTGCAACAAACACATAATCGGGCATGCATTATTTTGATTACCATAATTCAGTTTTAAACCAATACCATTTACACGGTGCATCTGATGCTTCGAGCTTAAATCACGGCAATTAAAGGAGACTGGAATTGTAAAACAAAGAGTTATAACTTGCCCAGGCTCCTTGTGGAAGGGTAAGTTAGTACTGGTTAAAATTCAGTCCAGGAAAAACTGGTTAGGTGAACAGGCCGCCGTATATAACTGAAATATCGTTGAAAAACGGCGTTAAACCCGATGAAACAAACAATATAACTTGCCCTGTTTGTTTTCGGCATCTCATATAATGCTGCACATACACAGTATGCATTCAGACGTCGAGCAGGATATGCCACATGCCACATTGCAAATGCACAGCAACTCCAAAAGCAAAAAGAGTTCCGAAAATGAATGTACTTTTTACTAAAATAAGAATATAATGCATAGGACTATTGCACTACAAGTGACTTCGTGTGGCTCTGCGGGCTGCTAAAAGTGTAATTGTTGACACTTTCTCCTGTCGTATGTTGTCACTGAGAGACGCTGGATGAACGTCTCCAAATCATTCTCGTCCTGGTTTATTCGATTTTTTTAGATCATAGTGACATGCTTACAAATGAGAGATGCCTTTACCCTTCTGAATCAAAGTAAACATTTGATTTTGTTATGGTGATTGCAAAATCTTCGAAACTTTTCTTTCCTTGGACAATCATCAATCAATTGCGTTTCCCTTATGCAATCCTCCTGAATCGATCATTTGATTTATTATATAGTTGATTTGTGAAAATGAATGAAGTGGTAAACGGTGTTTATCGCGGTACAATGTCATGCATTTTGGATGTATGACATTGTAAATCACTTAGGTTACTGTGATAAGACGTATGAAGCTAGATTGTATCAATGTTTGCTTTGAAAGGGGTAATAACGGGCGATATTTATGGCCTAATAGTGTTAGGAATTGGCTGTGAACGCGCGGAAGCAAGGTTTATATATCTTTCAATAACTGCATGATGAAAGTCGCTGCGGCTTCTGATAATTACAATAAGCATTGTATTTTTTATTTCATTAGAATCGAGTTTAATTACATACTGCATCTGATAAAATGGTATTGATTCTGTCCATATCAAACACTAACTGTCTTTTTTATGACATATTTACAGTCTTTCCTTTTTAACAATAGTGTGCTAACAAGCCAGACATTTGATTTTTATGTCTCCTGTCTATGCTTCTTTGCACACACTGTCACATTTCTGTTTGTTTTATTCAAACATCAAAACAGCTATCTGTTTTAACGTCGGAAAAGCATTAACACAAGAAGATAGTTCAAACTACAAATGTAGTTATGTGTTCAGTTTCCTAATTGAGTAGATGACAGAGTTTAATTGGTTCAGTATTAAGTTCCATGATGATTAAACCAGTATGGTACGGATGTTGCACACTTGAATATACGACGAATGTTCATTATGTGTTAGCAGTTGATGTGTTCCGTGTTTCTCTCTAACCTTTGATTGTTCTGTTGATATTTTCACGCATCCTTTTATTGACGGGTGGCTGTGTACTTTGTTGTGGTAATTTCTGCCCATTGTATATGCAAACAATGCAAGTAGGTATATCATTGGTGAAACTGGGAACGACAGACGCAATGCCAATGTCCGCGTGGAAAATTGAGACTACACTTTCTTTTTGACACTTGTGCCAAATATCGGTTGGTTAATCAGGTGTTGCAATGATACGGCAGGACTAGACTTTCTAGAAATACGTCGGTTGTTTTGTAACACCGTTTTAGACACGTACATGTATTTATACACGCGAGGATTTTAGAAGATGTTCTGGTGCTTTCTCATTTCCTGGCGCGAGTTAATAGTATGTCAAGGAAACCATAGTGTGTTCTATAATTGTAATCGGTCTATTAAATATCCAACAACATATTGCTTGGAAAAGATAATGAGAAATGTCAAAGTTTGTAATGACACTAGTTCGCCATTTGTTTGAGTATTGGAACTGTCACTCTTCAGTTCTGTCTTATCCACAAAGTCTGTCTGATGATTGCCATTGATTTTGGATTACTATATGTATAGACAGTTGTTTACAATGCAAACTTAAGAACCCAGTTTGGAATGTATCAGTTCCGTAGTATATTACAAACCTCACAAGTATTTACCAAAGTATGTTTGTAAACATGTTAATAATTTTGATATAAATAAAGTTATCATCTGAGTTAAGGAATTGCGCTAGGTACAAGTATAAGTGTATATCAAAAAGCTGAATGCAACGTTGAGCAGGAAATGCATCGCAAAAGGGGCGCAACTTTCATCAGATTAGAATTTCCAACATTATATTGAACCATGTTCATATCTAAGACCTCATGACTTGCAATGCGGATACGTTATAGTCGTATAATGAAAGATTAACACCATATACTTGTCTTATGTCTCGGATGTTCTTACCCACAAGTGGCTATACATATTCCATCCGCTGTGTTTAGGCGACGTTTTGGCTGTGGCGCATTTTCATTTAAATCTACGTAATTTATTTCGATGGTACGTTGGGTGATACCATCGAGAAAATGCGCTACCCACCATTATTCATGGAAATGAAGCAAACAATAGGAGGTACACCAAGCCAATCTTGATATTGTTGCAATTAAGCCGTTTTCTTCGAAAAAAAAGACAGATTACTTCTTTCGACGATATGTCCTATGGATATTACACCTCAATATTGATATTATTACCATATTAGTCTGCGAGTAAATATCCGATTCTGTCATATAAACGAAGTAGATAAATAGCAATGATCATTTGTTGGAAGTAGTGAATTGACTAGCAAAAGTGAATAGAGGCATATCTAAGCGTTTTAATACGGGACAATATAAGGCTATGTCTGCAATTTCATTTAACATTCTGCGTCTGTGTTTCCAAGCATAGACACTATACATCAGCTGGCGGGTCCTGGATCTAGGCAGCATTAGGTTTCCCTTTTGCCCTAGGCTATTAAAACACAAATCAAAGCAAAACGGCGTAGTTCGACTTCTGGAAGGTGTATAACGTTCGTATCTTGTCTATCTTCCCCTTTTTTACTTAACGGCTTCTCTTGTTTTATTTGTTCGGAGGTTTGATAACTAATCGAGCTCATGCTAGACTAGCCTCATGGGGCTATTGTTATATACACCTATGTTCTGCATGCACTATAGTTCGCCGTCTATTATGCCAGAGAGTCGTGAAGCGGGTCTTTCAGGTGCATAATTTTCGTTTAAAGTGTTATTAGGAATAAAGAGACGGTACGCAAAGGACATGCAACGAAATCGACAGCAACAATGTGCATACACGCTTATTTAGAATAGTTTGGACAAACTCTTTTAATATTCTTTAATTTCATGTATTTTATGTTCCTACTCAATATCTGTATGCGTTAACTTTAGAATAAATTCGCTCTCACATAGTGAAATAAACTGAAATACCTTGTTTCCTTGTTGCTCAGTATTCCAAAGGCATGTTTTTGTAATATTCCATGCGTTTTTCAATGTATTTGTGATCGGGATTACATATTGTACGTATCGTATGTTTTTAATTATACATTTACATGGGGTTGCACAAGCATCCTAGACCGATACGTGGCCTACACTTTGATTATTGGTATATTTGATTCAGGTTAATAAATTGAGTAGTAAATGGTGTTTATCATTGGTCGATGTCTTCCATTTAGAGACACGAGACATTGTAAATCACTTACAAATCTTTGATTAGGCTGATAAGGTTAGACTGTATTAATGGAAGCATTGAGGAAAAGTGAATATCGTACGATATTTATGACTTAATATTAGAAACTGGCAGCTAACTCGGGAGAGACTATTGTTGACTAGCCGTCACGTCTTTTTATAATTACAAATACCATTTGTATCGTGCTTCTTTTCTTGTGTTTGATACCGCTTACGTGGAAAATCTTTAGGGTGTAGCATTTTCATTTGCCATCGTCACTTTCATTGAGGCCATAATGCTTGTTCTGTCTGTTTGTCCTTGCTATGTTCATACGAATGCCAACGCAAAATTGTTCTTTATGGTCACCCATGTTCCCCTTCTCGACAGCTCTCGGGTATTTCCGTACCACTTCGTTACTCGGATAACACCCTCTAGTGTATATAAGGCGGAGCACTATGTGGCAAAACTCAACATTTTGTACGGTCAAGAAGTAGTTCTCGTAAAACGGATTTATAATTTCAATAACTTCGATAAATTCACGTAAGAGATGGATTATCGTTGTCATTTCTAGTTAAAAACTCACATATTTCAGTCTTCATATAGCTTAACTATTACATTCATCAGCACTCTAGCGTTCATGCCGCCATCTTGTTTTCATGACATTCGAATGGTATTTCCGAAAGTAGTGCCTAACGTACACCTGAGGCACTTGACGTAGTTGGCCGAGGATTTCCGAATGCCATGTTCCCATAAATGTTTAGCTTTTCACTTCCTTAGTGCCTATGTTTTGTAGACGCTTGTTTTTCCGGGGATCTGTATGGGGAGCATTGACATGACATTGTGTATGTGGCGTTCCCTGTAACAACTTAATATCTCTTACATATACCTAATTGTTTAAGAAAGATGCACAAATGTTTTTCTACTTACTGGTACATATCCTATTTTAAGATCAAATATTTAAAACATTGACGTGAGTCACATACTGATTTGTTACTGAAGCACGACTATTATTTGGCTTTGCCACGTTGCAATTTAGAGGCATATGACTGGGCTGAAGAGAGATCGATGCATGCTTGATTGTGACAGAGTACAACCAATGAAATATGTGCTTGCATTTTAACTAGTCTAAATAAAGAGCTGGTTGATTGAACATCCTCCGATTTCTTCTTTGTCTTTTTCAGACATTTTCTCCAAAATGTCGATGTTTGGACGATAAGATTGCCGTTAAATGAGGACACACGAGCCATCGTACAAACAAGGTTGTCAAGTGAAATCGTTTTTGAAATGTTGATTTTTTTTCTATTCATTACATTGTTGGCGTTGAGATGCGTCACAAAAAGATGATACAGATCATGGTTCATCCTGTTCTGATTTTAGTTGCAATATCAACGTTGCACAATTTATGTACAATAGTCCGGCGGTGTTTCACAATTTCGTCATTTCTGAGACGTTTCTGGAATTGCGAACAGTGACTTGACGATTACGATTTTATACTTAACTTATACTCCAGTGAACCTATAAAAGAATGGACTTTGTTGATGGCAATTACATTTCATATTAATGTGTCATTCACTAAGACATTATCAGACTGGTACTCACTAAAGGTCATATCAAGATATTTCAGGTACTTTCTCATTTCGGGCAGTTAATGGGATGTCAATAATCCTGCTGTGTTTTATAATTACAATTGGTGTATAAGATTCAATAAAATATTGCATGAACGAAAATTGGAACTGCCAGTAGAATATGAAGTGTGGCTAGGTTAACGAGTGATGGAACATTAGTGCCATCAACGAAGGGTTTTGTTTTTTCGATCAAATCGGTACGATTGTCTGTTTTGTAGAGTTTGTCATCGATGTTAGACTTATGCTTATACACGTTTTTTTTCGTCTGACAGTGTTTTTCTTTCAAATCAGCTGCGTCTTAAAATCGCTCTAGGCTTCAAGTGACCTCATTTTGGAAACTGTCATTCTATACTGTGTATCCTAACTGCTTATATATTTGATGTATTTCGATTTACTTAGCTTCCATTATAGGTGATATGTTGATAATATTTGAGCCATTTAGTTTTATTATTAAATAACTATTAATTATTAGCCCTTAAACACAGCATTTGCCTCGTCCAATAATACAAAGGCCTCCTCTATAACAGTGCCAATATCAATATCACTTTTCGGCCCGGGGCCGCTAACTGATATTGATATTGGCCCGCATTTTAAAGAATTTGATTGGCTAATTAAACAGGGCCAAAAAATTATATAGATTCGCAGCTGGAAATTCGGAAACGGCAGCCATTTTATTTTAAGAGTTGTTCTTTGTTATATGTTAATAATTTTTTTAATAAATTTAGTGTTTAAACTTTGAATCCTTTATTTATAAGTACATGAAGTTATTTAATAAAATTGTCAATAAATAAGTGATTTGACATTGGCCCTGTTATTTGTCCTCGGGACAGTCGTATTGGCCCTCGGCCTTCGGTCTCGTGCCAATACGACTGCCCTCGGACAAATAACAGGGCCAATATCAAATCACTTATTTATTAACATATATTATTATGCTGATAAATACTTGTCGTCTGTAAATTATTATCATATCGTATCGTTTAAAGATTGCCCCACACCATACTAATTCTTGAATGGGCATAGGGTTTGATATTAAAGCATGCAAATGGTGATTATATGACTGGATGTTATGAACAATGCAAGGGTACTTCTTGGCAAGCGAATACATAATTTCTGATTTTCCCTGCGATCGGGTACTTTATTTATAAACACTGTTATGCATTCATGATGTAAATATTGTTTTCTAAAGACACTGCCTTAATTAAATGACATTTTCTCCCTGATAAAACGTATATATCATTGAATCTGTTAATGAAACCCAGATATTCGTTAGGTCAATAATTCAGAGATTATTTCAAATGTTCGCATCACGTTAGTTGACTCGAGTGCGGAACATGCGATACGATAATAAATCGTGAAATTTAGATTTATCCAAAAGGAACCCCATCTCGCTACACTAATTCTATTACATTGATGTAATAAGCATGGGGAACATTCACGCCATCATCTTCACATCACCGTGGAGATTACTCTATTCGTATTAAGTAAAATTTTGCCCGCGGTATTATTATTGTATTAAGGCAGCCTTTTGTCGTGATGTTGCCACAAGTCGAGGGAAATATTGTTTCACCTCATGGACTGGAGTCATATGGATACCAACAGTATTTGTTGCTATTGACTTTTATTGCTCTCTGTTCAAACTCCAGACGTTTTATGTTTTAGAACTCGATGTTTGTATTTAAGTCAAAACCTTTCGAGAGAATTCTGGAAAATATAATCTAATGTTTCTAATTATAATACTGATCGTTTTAGAGTTGTTCCTGCTTCTCTAAATATGTGTATTCATTCCTTTGATCTTACGCTATAATGTCTTCAAGTGATTTATCATTGATATATAGGTAATCAGGGTCTAATACTTCATGAACTTTAGTTTATGGGTGTCAGATTCACAAACCATGTTTTGCATTTTGTATAAATATCGCACTAAAATGACGTAATATATATCATTTTATTTATAATTGCATAAAAAGGGATTAAGTATGAATTTGAAAGATCGAGTTGTAAACTAAGGATTGACCGTAACGAACATAAATGTATACGTTTTTTACAAACTACTATAATAGTTACAACCAAAAAAATAAATGAAAACCGGACATCTAAGTCCGTCCGAGAATTGTTCAGTTTAAAACATCGGATTGAACTATGTCTGGTTTTTATAAGTAGGTTTGAACAATGTCTGGTTTCGATAAGTCGGGCTGAAAAATGTCCTGTTTCTATTAGTCGGTCTGAAAAATTCCGTTTTTTATAGATTTTATTGTAATACCAATAGTTGCGTAGGTTTATCAAAACGCTCTAAATGTAATACATTAACGAACAAAGCTAGGGGCAACGATTGATCATTTACTGGTAATGCAATAAGCTGGTGTAATTTTTCTGTGACTTCAATTAAAACCGAGTCGATAATCGCGATATTTTGAAACAGCGTAAAATCGGTCGTGAGTTTAATCAAAACAATGTTTTGTTTCCAATACATCAAATACACATGCCGGTGAAAACTAACTGTCAAAACAAATTTGACATAACCAATTTTGTACAACAAAACTATGAAAGACGTAGACTAGAAAATAATAATGAAACGTCATGCAATATGATGTATCGATTTTATTCCCAACAATATATTGACAACACATATACACACTGATCTAGCAACAACATTCTTTGTTTTTCCTGCTCTCCACCAATTTCACGAAATTAAGAATTTCGGAAGCTTCAAGAAATAGAACAAATCGACAATATGTCAAAATTGTGTGTGCGTGTTTTCTTTCCTTCTTATAAATTGCTTGAATCTACGGTTTGGAAATGAGTTGTTTTTTCAACCAAACTGTCTGTACGGCAATATGAATGTATTGCTCTGGACACTTTTGTTATTCATTTAGATTTCGTAAATAGATGATGTGCATGTCTAAAATGAGGGTACGAATATGCATGCTAGTAAAATGCATCTGGATATCAATATAATTCACAGAAAGAATGTTCAATTAAATAAATGTGCGACCATATAAGTTAATTTCGCACGTTCTGTACTATTCCAAGTGTTGTCTTAACAAGACAAAATTGGAAATACGGATATTAGACGATATTAGACAATTATATGGTACCGTTATGTGTCACATTAGTGTGTTATTGTCTACAACGTAAATGAACTTTTTTGCCTAAAGATAATTTTCTTTGAACAAAGCCACAGATGTTTATCTGAAAATTAGTAGAAATAGCGACAAATGTTTTTTTTTGGATTCCTGTATTTCTCGAGAGTAAGCGAGCCGTAAATAATTAGTTTCAGCTCTGAAACTCTGCACTGTATTCTGGGGTTAAATTTGCAATCTCGTTTTAGGGATATTGCTTTCAGGGGCATCCGTCGATTTATTAATTAAAATTTACAACAACTCGCTGCACTCGCTTTTAAGTGTAATTACTTTTCTAAACTGCAAAAAGTTGAACAGTCTACAATTTGGAAGTCAGATATGGAGCAAGTACATGAAGACACGCAAACGATGCATAAACCAGACTGTCTTCACTACTACACGATTGTTCCATCGGGTTTAACCCCGTTTCTCAACGATATTTCAGTTATGTACGGCGGCCGGTTCACCTAACCAGTTTTTCCTGGACTGAATTCTAACCAGTACTAACTTACCCTTCCACAAGGAGCCGGCAACTTCTCCACATGTGGAGGAAAATCGACATTTTGTCAAATTGTCATGGAAGGGTATGACCTGCCGCGACCGGGAATCGCCGGGTTACAAGTCCAGCGCACTAACCACTGGACCACGGCCACGGCTTGTCACTACTACAAGAGTCAAAGAAAATACGTAAACACCCATTCTAACTTTAAATCATCCTTCGAGAAACACTACAAGAATACAATAGTATCAGATAATATCTCAACAGTTCAACACACACTCATATATCTTCTCCAAAACACGTAAACAATGATTAAGTAAAGTTTGCAAGGGTCTTCTGTGTTCTCCTTAGTTTAGAAATGAACCCCGCTGTTAGATTTCCAACCTCTTCTATAATTGACGTCATTTCAAGAAAACGCAACATGTGATGTCACTATTTGCAAGCAGGAAACATTATTTACTCCATATTGTCACTTCGTTTTCATAGTGCAATATGTGACAAATATTGCTTAGTGTCAGTACATGGTGACGTCAACCTTTCAGAGGAGGTTGGAAATCGTACAGCGGCGCTCAAATATTGAAGATTCTAAGTATTTCCAACCTCTTCTATAATTGACGTCATTTCAAGAAAACGCAACATGTGATGTCACTATTTGCAAGCAGGAAACATTATTAACTTCACATTGTCACTTCGTTTGCATAGTGCAATATGGGGCAAATATTGCTTACTGTCAGTACATGGTGACGTCAACCTTTCAGAGGAGGTTGGAAATCGTACAGCGCCGCTCAAATATTGAAGATTCTATGTAATGTTTTGACTCATCCAAATCTATTTACAAGACTAATTTTGATGCAAAGCATCAAAACGGCGGCACAAGTTTTAGGAAGCATGATATTGAAGATTTATTATTTTGTTTATCAATAAATAAGAAAGTATGATCATCACCAAGCCATAATTCTGGTAAGAATCATCCATACACGAAACGTAGATAGAACGAAACGGATCTAAAAATATACATGATTATAACTTCTAGTTTTACAGATCTAAAAGAACTATTGGGATATCAAAAGGGAAAAATATCCACTAAAAATGTCAAAACAACGTAATTAAAAGTTCAGTTCAACCATCAGCATTTGATCTCGAATGTACTGAATCCGTTTTACTGCCAATGCGTTATTTGAACAACAAATGCTATGACGTTTTCAACGACAATTTTCATTGGCTGAATTTTGTTTACATATTACCATCAGTACATAACTTATATGGGTCAAGTTAAGGCAATGTATATTGCATAGTTTGGTCACTGTATTTATATTTGTACATTATAAACTGCATTCATGAACTTATTAATATGGATTAACATTTTTTGTTTAACAATTTGCTTTTTTATAAGTACAATTTCAATTTGCGTGCACAGCATTAGGAACCATTTCCTGAACTTTGATGATGAATTGAGCGTAGTTGTGAAACGAAGCTATGTAATACACGATGCCTAACCGTTTTCGTGACTAGCTGTTGTAAATTCTTATAAGCATACGTAAAACATTTTTTAAAGCTTTTTATTAACGGTAAAAATACATTTTAAATATTTTGACATTTTTTTATTATCAATTAGTACACTTTTTTTATCTGTATAATTAGAATCACGTTTTGTAAGAACAATTTAAAAAAGCATAATACCAATGGCTTCTCCCATTTCGATTATGCAACTCCATGTACCTAGATTAAAAATTATTCAAATAGACGACGGCCTGAAGGCCGCCGTCAATAATCATGTTTGTACAAAACGATTTGCCCTTGAGCCACAAGAGATTCTGTATTATATCACCCTTGTGAATACATTCTAGACTCGACTAGTTGTACACATATCGCAGAGAAAAGTTTGATTTATGTTTCAATTTTCATATGTATCTAAATTTAATACACGTATATTTTGTTGTTGTTGTATGGTAACGTGTTTCATGAGAAATATATTAAGAATAGAGTTATATGACAGACATGTTATGTTGATATAATTAATTTCTGATATACGTTTGAATGATACTGCCACTGGCACCACAAATTGTAGACAGGTGTCCTTATGCGTCGTATGTAGTACTGTACAAACCGTTCTTATGCTTCTAGGTCGGATGATACATTTCACCCTTTGTATAGTGCTGTTAGATTGACCGCGAACAGGTGTATGAACTTTCAGGACCGATCCATATTAATTTAGGTATGGAAATGCACTCGTGCGTAAAGCTATAACTGCTGTTTGGTTTACTTTTCTATCAAAACAGAACCGCGGCCGTTTCTCCGTCAAGCTTACTGACACGATATTTCAATACCCCTATTTTGTAATGTATTTGTCCAGGCAATATATCCATGCGTTCGCGGTTAATATAACTGCACTTTATACATTTATATACACAACTGTACACAGTGCGATCCTGTCATATCTATCAAATGATTTGTTTTGTGCTTATTTGGTGGAAGGCCATTCCCAACAGTTTTTAATCGACGTGGTGGTCAATTGATCTGACGGAAGAACTTGATCTGGGAATCGTACCCGAACTTTCAAGAGCTCTTCGAACTGGTCTAAACGGACAGCTCCATGAAAGAGAGGGAATAAGTTGCTTCAGGGTAACGCTACATACAAAATACAGTGCCTCCCCACACAGACCTCCGAGAAAACAACAATCCATAAAACATAAGGCACTTGAGGAGGCTCAAGGGTACATACAATAGGAAACAGAGGCGCAAGGAATGGCCTGGTAGACCATAAGGAAAAACTAGGAGAATCAAAGAGGACAAACAGTGAAGGGGGGAATTAATGGATGGAAACGATCACAGGACAAGTCAAGACAGCTGGCATCAATAGGCTTAAAGACTTGTTTACACATGCTTCCGCAACATTACCAGTAATAATTGTCAACTATCATCGCCGATCGATTATAATTTATACATTACCGAGTTAACCAGGAAGTATTATAGGCAGTAACGACTAGCAAGATTTCAATGAATGCCAGATAATGTTTTATCTTACATTTATTCACATTTGCACGAGATGAAAGCCAGACGTCGACCACAACATGTATCGATGTTCGACCAGTTTGACGTTTAGTGTGCCCTGTGGGGCCGTGATTGTATCTTTAATATCGTACATTTATTGCAAAGATCAGAATTAACCATGATAGAAAATCAAATCACGCACATATCAGATATTTGCTGTATAAGGAATGTATAGCTTTATGTGGAAATAATACCACCGTCGAAGGCAACTTGAACGCCGTGACGACTTAGTCATTCGGAAAATTATAACTATGAATGCCAGCTACTCGGTTTCATTTGAGACACAGTCCATAATTGAGCGTTGCTGTGGGATTTCCAACCACTTCTGTAAGTGACGTCATTTCAAGAAAAAACGACACATGCGATGTCACTATGTGCAAACAGGAAACAATACTTACTACATGTGATCACTTCATTTTTATAATGCAGTATGGGGCAAATATTGATTACTGTCAGTAAATGGTGATGTCACATGTGACGTTGTCTGGAAATGAAGTCACTTAAAGTAGAGGTTGGATATCGTACAGTGGCGCTAATTTGTAGTCTTTGAAATTTTAGGTATCCAACTCTCGTATTTGCTGTCTACTGTGAATGAGATGCAGATATAAATCCCCGTTTGTATTGTCACTGTGGTTAATTATCCAAGAATTGCGAAATAATATCGCCGTATCTCCATCGTATAATTTGTGTTTGCATATTCGTTTGAATAAAGAGACAAAAACACAAAACAGAATAATATTCTTGGCAATATCATCGTCGTACCACCGATACAGGACATCGTTTAGAAATCCACTGTCGTTCAACATACAATAAAACCGCCCATAAAGAACACCTTAGTAATTAGACCAACTCAAAATTAAAAACAAAATTGTCAAATCCATTTTCACAGTTTTGCTCTTTACTTAACCTCCTCAATATTAAGACCACCTCAATAAGAAGACCAGTTGTTAATAGTCACAAGTGTAGTATTATTATTGATGTTTTACTGTAGTAACCCTTCCGTTTTTTGGTCTGAATTAATTCAGCCAAACACTAATACTGCATTGGCATTAATATATCTAATTATTGAATAACAACTGAATATATACTAATACCATATTCGATAAGTGTATAATAAGTTCCCTGTTATTCGATAAGCTGTTATATAATATAATAAAAGGCTATATAGGTCATATAAATGTTAATATAGATGATCACGTATATGTAATGTTTTGATCAATTAATGTAATTCAGTGATTATTTATCATAAAACTGTTATACTGTTTTAATGTCAAACTTATTACCCTGAGATAATGGACAATTCGTAGTAATAAGTCTAAAAATGTACCCGGTAAATAAGCAGTTTCCAAACAAAGTCGACGTTTATATATCATATCGCTACAATATATCACACGAAATCAATTATATACTCTTAAATTTACTTAGATCGCAGTAAAAAAATCGTATATGAATGCTTGACACGAAAGTTTGCCTTGATTTATGAGTTGTCCAGAAATGTATATAATCGTAACTCAGTCAAATCAATCATACATATTCTATCAAATGGAACATATATGGTTTATGTATGTACAAGTCATAATACAAGAAATGTGTTAGCTATTGATATAGGATACACGTTGATGAAAATGTCCGTCAGCTATGTGAAGAAAAGGTTGCATTAATTATTCCATTCTATAGAACTAGATGAAAGCGAGGGATCAGTTGTTGCTGTTGAAGCTTCTGAAAGATCTGAATGCCGCAAATAATGTCATATTATTTTGAGCTCATCATAAATAATCATTCCGAGGAAACCAGTACAATGCATTTCTTTCTTGTACATCGTATATATATTTAGGTGGTCTTAATATTGAGGAGGTTAAGTAAAGAGCAAAACAGTGAAAATAGATAATAGACGATGTGTCATTTCACATGTTTTAATGAGATAAACATGATAACAATATAGCTAAATAACTTGTTTCTTTATAAAACATGAGAAGACTAACAGAAGATCTGACTAGTTTTCACTCACTATTTTCAAACTTGCATGTTAACAAAATATTTACAAAAACATACGTCAATACGACGCAGCGGTGACTTCCATTGCCGATACTTTAAACTTACGAAACTGTTGAGTTTTGTTTTCTCAAAGAGATGAAAACCTAGTTGCACACGGACGCTTAAAAAATAAAACGCCTTAGTATACGGTCATTGCCTAGTGCCCGGATGTAAGAAACCTCACGTAGGTTTTCAACTTGTACAGTTATCGAAGCACCAACGACATTCTTAAGTAAGAATGATAGCGCCACTTCTGTTGCTGAGCTAACGCTAATGGCGCATCGTATCAGTGATTTAATTATAACTTATATGCTCATGGTAATTGACTGAATATGAAGAAATGTTGATAGTGTTACTTTATCACTGTGCTTTAAGACACTGTATATTACATTATAGCACACAACTTATGTTAATGTATGTATCAGTCAATTTCATAATATCTTATGCTGTGATAAGGCATACAGTTGTACATATTCGGTCACGTGACTTGCAGACACTCGTGTTAGAACGTCCGACATCAATAAAATCTCTGCAATCAATTGGCTTCTACTTCATCATTTTGACAGCCATGTTACGCACATTAAACGCATTCCAATCTTATCAACACGTTTTGCTTTCCCTAGACATATTTTTTGTCGACTCATGCTTTGTTTGAACTAAATATGTTTAAATTGTTCCGCGTTATATTGGAAATTAATAACGTTTCTATTGAGATTATTTTGTACACATTCGAATACCACACATTGAATCCAGACAATATTAGCAGAGCTTAATTTAGCATGTCATTTCTGTCAAGGTATGCGTCTCTCTTGAACGTGTGTCAATACGTTTACCATCCGACTGTGTACGTTCTTTGACCTTAACACATAAGATGTTGAGTATATGATCAATCAAGAAACAAATTGCCACCAATCAAAATGGATTACAACAGCGTTATTAATTATCAAGCGAATCTCAGAAACAGGTGAATTAATCAAAGTTTTCATTAGAAGTAAGAATTGGTAAAATGAGTGATAAAATGAATCATTAATGTTAGTGATGGATAATCGGACAAATTTCATAATCGATTATCGGATCGGTTTGAAAACCCCTAATCGATAATCGAATCGGAAATAATCGAAATATTTATTATTTTAGTGTAAATATAATGCTGACAGTTAATTTCATTTATACAACTTTATTTATCTATTTTTACTACATTTCACATCAATGGGGTTTTACATTAGTCTTATATCATGAGATCATTTTATCATCCAATAAATATTGTTTTTGTATTTTTACTTTGTATATTTGTATTTTACTGAATACATCGAAAACAGTTTTATATAACTGTAATTGGAATGTATATACAGAATCATCTTATTAAAATAACACTTCAGTCAAAACCTATCGAATTCGTTAAATTGAATTTGTGAAATTGAAATTGTGAATTCACGAAGATGAAATAGTAAATTCATGAAGATGAATTGGAGAGTTCTTGAAGCCGAAGTGTCACCACTAGGCTTCCGTATGTATTTCTCGTTCACGTGTATGTTTCATTATACACCAGATGTCCACGTCTTAATTTAACAATTATTTTGTTCCTCATTGTAATGCTGCCAAATTGGATCACTTGCAATTCGTGTAGAATGTTCACAACATGGTGCACTGAGTTCAGTGAACAGAACGAGTCTTGCTTCAGCTCTATCCAATTCCTGCTTCCCACATGCATCACATCTTGAATGCAAAACATCTGCTTGGATCTGTTGTAAATTTATATAATGTCGTTGTTAACGCCGTTTTCCTTCTAACATACCTCAAGGCTAGATGCAAATTGTCGTTTATTATTTCGTCATAATACGGCGGAACGATCTGGATATATTTTAACACTTTGCGATGCCAGGAAGCAGCTAGTATGGTAGAACGCTTTTTTTGTTTTTTCACTTTTTTTGGTTAAAAGCTAGGCAAGTTTCTTGTATGTATCCATTAGCAACCGTCAGCTGTTGTCTTCATTAAGTTTTTATTCACAATTCGACTACAGGATAATTTCTCAATCTAAAACTGGAGCAAAATATGCGAATATTATTGAGAAAATACTAAAATTTATACGTCCGAGTATCTTACATTTGATTATAATGCAAATACATTCATGCAACAACTAAATTTTATACTGTTTGATATAACACAAACATTTGGGTTCATTAATTATCACTTTGACGACCGAGCTTTAATTAAATAGTCTACTTTGTATAATTACCAGCAAAACATTTTAAGTAGGCCTGATTTATAATGGATCTAATTTTCTATCCCCGCTAACAATGCTATAAAAGTTGTTGTTTCCACAAAACACAGGGAATAAACAAAGAGTAACTCTTTTAAGTTATACTATGCTCATTTTTTGTTCATTTGTTTAATTAACCAAACATGAAAAATATATTTCCTATGGTTAAAACATCACTAAACATGCATTTATATAGAATGAACTCATAATGTATTAATCCATATTTGTTGAAGAAAGATGTTTGTACATCATAAAATTAAAAAAAACTTCCATTTTTTTTAACAATCAGGCTATTTTACCGGTTTTGACTGTAAGTAATATGATAAAAAAAGATTTATTCAATCGGTTTTACATTGCAATGGCTCTTATTAGAGATGTTTTAGCCAATGCAACAACAATACTGGAAAAAGCCAATTCAAACATTTTATGTTCAGATGAGCCAGATACATCTTTAATGTTATTTAAATGTACAAAACGTATGCAAAGACTCTTGCATCACATACAAAGGTATATATTCCAAAATGTAGAAAACGATAAACACGCTCTTAAGTCTACTATTTTAGCAAGATGTTTAAACCGTATGTCAAACTTAATTTCAAAGTTCATTTGTAAAAGCTGAAATATTCAAACGGAATAAGGAACGCTTAAGGTATGACGTCAAAGCGTCTGTCTGACTTTGACTAAAACTTGACATTAAAGCGTCTGCCTGGTTTTGACAAAAAACCTGAACATTTGATAGCAAATTTTCCTGCTATTGCCTTTGAATAATTCCACAAGTACTTGACTTTCAGAAGAGGAATTACTTTTATCTCAGACATATTGAGTTCATACACTTGTGCTCCCCGGACTTAAATTCAGTTTTAATGATCTGTGACACGCATCAGCTTTCTGTTTCCGCTCGAAAAAAAAACTAATAACGGATGGCACACGTACGGTTGGGCTTTAAGAGGAATGATCTTGAAGCCTTCATTATGTCAGCCACACAGCAGTATGCTTAGTAGTATGCAAAGACGCTGAAATGCATCATACTGTGCAATTCATTACTCAGATCCGTATTCGTTAAGAATCCAAAGAAATTTCATTTTCGTTATATGCTATACAGTTAACCTCAATAATAAGACCACCATTGGGACCCTTGCAAACCGGTCTTCCTATGAGGTGGTCTAAATATTGAGGTTGAATAAAGAGCAAAACAGTGAAAATGGACTTTAAAGTTTTGATGTGGTCACATTATTGAGGTGGTCTATGAGTGAGGTTTTTCTGTACTTAGAAGCGTGTCTTACACCATTAGATATGTATTATCGTTTAACATTTTAGAAAATAAATCAGAAAGAACATAATGATAATATATAGATTGCTTCGTCTACAAATCAAATTGCTTTAAGGTATCATTCATATGAAAATACGATCCTTTATCAATTGATGAATAGTATATCTCTATTTGCGGGCTTGATGTCTCGAGAAATATTGACCTACTCTCCTAGCACCTTATTTCCCAGTTAACAAACTGTCTTTTGTCGGAGAACTGTAACATTATTTATATGATTCCTAAAAAGTCAAATTAGACTAATGTTACAGACGCGTCTTAAATCTAAAAAGTGGCTTACACGACACGTTTAATACTCGTGTCTAACTTGAGAGTATGTTAAATATACGGAATACCCCCGGCATTTATACATGCGCCGACGGTCTTTTCACATTGATAACATTTCCTTTGAATTACTAGTAATATAAATTCGTAGAATTCATGCGCGACCATTCCATTGGAAGGGAAGAACGGCCAATGCGCTAAAGGTTATCATACATTAGTGTCAGATTACATATATCAGCATGTATACTTTAGATAAGGTTGTCATGCATGTTGCTGTATCTTAAAAGAAATGCTAACAATGCATGACAATACCAATATAAAGAGACAATTTAAGCACGAATACTGAATTCACATGTTTTCATTTACGTTGATTCTGTCTCAATGCCAGCCAACGTTTTATTTCAAAGTCAAATCTTTACATATCACATATGTACATTTTACGGTCATAACATATTGATATTATACTTGTAACAAAAGACATTGCGTTGTGAACTCTATTCCGTCGTAAAGGGACTTAGGTGGTGAAATGCGGATCGTATTCTAATTACATCAAATGGAGCACAAGTGGAAATGTATGTGCCGTTGTCCAGCTGATAATTAAATTCTCCACCATAATGTTGTCTGCTACTAGTATATATAAAACGCGTATTAGGAAACAAGGAAACAGGAAATGTCAAATGGTCCTGATCGAAATAATACAAGTGAGGTATAGAGATACCGTTTGCCAAAGAGCGAGTAATGTCGCACTGACCGAGTCCGTGTTTAAAATAACCGCGTGTATTGCGAACGCATGACAGCGGAGTACATATATGTGAACTGCGCACGCATCAACAACCCAGAATACTTTTCTATTCAGTTACACTCGCATTATAATACCAGACTGCAATTTTGTGTACATCATCACATTAAAAACACAGTTTTGCGTACATGCACTCTGTCGTCATAAAACCCGGAATGCAGTTATGTGAATTTCGCACGCATAAAAACCCTAGAATGCAATTCTGTGAACCTGTACTGTGCCCACACCAAAACCCAGAATGCCATGATATGTACTGCAGACAAATCGAACATACTGAATTTAGTTGTGTGTACCACGCGCACGCATAAAAAACTCAGAATGCAGTTCACTGTACCACGCACACATCACAAACACTGGATGCTGTTGTGTGTACCACGCGCACGCAAAAAAAACCAGAATGCAGTTCATTGTACCACGCATACATCACAAACCCAGGATGCAGTTGTGTGTACCTCGCACACGCATAAAAAAAACAGAATGCAGTTCACTGTACCACGCATACATCACAATCCCAGGATGCTCTTGTATGTACCACTGTACCATGCATACATCACAAACCCAGGATGCTGTAGCGTGTACCACGCGCACGCATAAAACCCCCAGAATGTAGTTCACTGTACCACGCTCACATCACAAACCAAGGATGCTGTAGTGTGTACCACGCGCACGCATAAAACCCCCAGAATGTAGTTCACTGTACCACGCTCACATCACAAACCAAGGATGCTGTAGTGTGTACCACGCGCACGCATAAAACCCCCAGAATGTAGTTCAATGTACCACGCTCACATCACAAACCCAGGATGCTGTTGTGTGTACCACGCGCACGCATAAAACCACCAGAATGTAGTTCAATGTACCACGCTCACATCACAAACCCAGGATGCTATTCTGTGTACCACGCGCACGCATCAAAAATCCAAAACGCAGTTGTGTGTACCATGAACACATCACAAACACAGAACGCAGTTCTATGTACCACGTACGCATCTAAAACCCATAGTGCAGTTATGTGTACTGCAGTCACATCGAAGGTACAAAAAGTAGATCGGTGAATTGCGCACTGATCACAAACCAAACTTGCAAGTCTGGAGAAATACTAAGATACAAAGGAAATAGCATCATTGTTAGCATAAGCTGCAGTTATTGCAATGTAACAACATGATTTCGTCAATAAAATGCGGTATTATAGGGAATTGGGGGCGTTTTAAAGGTCATTTATCATAGAAGATGAAAGTAAATGCGCTAAATGACTTGCCGCAGTTTTGGCCATGTTTCAATATCAGTTCAAAGCAATACCATAATGTACCAACTAGAAGTTCATTTGTTGTATAGTTCTGTATCGAATTAATTCATCTACATAGCTGTTCGTGGAAAAGCATATTAAAAATACGAATGAATGAAATGAGTCGTGTTTAATGTACAAAACATGTTTTGTTGCAGTAATAATAGAACACAATCATAGATAACAACATTTCAGTTACAGATGTACTTAATAACAGCTAATTAAACAGACAGTTTACATTTCATTGTTTGAGGTTCCTTCTGCCATGCAGTACACACTTTAATTACGGGTTTCCAACCATTTTATGTAAAAGTTAGAGATGTATAGGATTTGTACTTGCTGCGTTCCGTGTTAACCTAATGATTTTCTGCAGTTAAGATATGACAAAAAAGGAATTCAGGTGATACAAATTTATTTAAGCGGATTTTTACACTTTTGAATACAAGTACACGTTATAATATGTTGTGAAAATCAACTTGTTTAATTTGGTTTATATAAACCGCCCAACACTTGTTCGGGCAACTAACTGTTGTACATAACTGCAATACATTAAAATACTATTGAAGAAACAACAAGAAATTCCAACTCAACATAGTGTCTATAAGTATGCTTTTGAATAATGCCAATTCGGTAAATGGCAATTGTCTAGACCTATTATGTCAAACATCCAAGGGGAAATCGCCATAAACACAAACGTTAAGGACACTGGTCACTACATTTTTACGACTTCATACCAATTTATTTCAGCTAGCTTGTCGTGAAAACAATATGTTGATTTGATTATTGAGTCCCCTTCCTATAAACTGTAGTACCGGTGTCTAAGTATTGGCGTCTTTTTTGTGCAGATACATTGGAACCTCTCCGGGTATCTAACACACAACTCAATGTAGAGTGGTCGATACATGATCGAATACACAAACGTTCCCTAACAAATCGCGTACGTGTTTCAGAGTATCCCTGTCATGGTTTTCATTCTTTCACTTTATATTAGTGTTCAGGTTATTTTCTGCCCAGGTTCGGCCTATTGTTGCCAGCTGTTTTGACTTGTCCTGTGATATTTTCGATCTGTTAATCCCCCTTCACTGTTCGTCCTCTTTGATTCTCCTAAGTATTCCTTATGGTTTGCTAGGCCATTCCCTGCCCCGATGTGTTCCCTCTAACCTCCTCAAGTACCTTATGTTATATGTATTGTTGTTTTCCCCTTGGTCTGTGTGGGGAGGCACTGTCTTATGTACTTGTTCCCCTGTAGCAACTTATTCTCTCTCTTCCGCAGGTGACACAACAAGGACTATCATTGTTGTACATCCGAGTTCTTCCATATTAAATAATATATAATATAACAACGTATAATTGCTTAAACGTGGATATTAATGACGCTGCAAAATTCAATGATAATCCATCTTCTGGTTTTATGATCTTGAAAGCGTTACGCCCGTTATAATATTTAATGTTTTAGACAATTATTTCGCTAGTAATATCTTCAGCATATAATGCGAGTAATTGGAAGAGCTATTAATCATTGTTAAAACTTAAAATGATGTATTACAGAAGCATCGTGCAAGACTGCTAGACTTGTAGACTTTTGAAAGACGTCTTGTTGATAGTTTTGCCATTTTCCAGGTTAATAATTATGATAAAGTTTACTTCAAAGCTGTGCAGTTTTTGCTTCTACTCCCTTCTGAGCTGCTGTATAAATTTACCTCAAGTGATACGTTTTCAAGTTTAATCAATTTAACCGATAAGATTCTATTCATCACTGTCTTATAATGTATCCAATACATCAGTGTTGCATTCACGTTCACTCTACCTTTTGGTTAGGTGCGCGTGTATATTTTGCTAGTATCCATAACTTCATGACGTCTCTGTTTCTAGAAAATGTTAATCGGCTTTCAAATAGTTTCGTACTGGAATATATTCAATGGATTTCAATGTCACAGGAATTCGTCATTATATCTTAATTAAAACTTGTTGAAATAGAAGCAATCTATAACTCAAGCATTCAAATACATATTGGTAACATGTTGGCTCCTTATTCAAGAAATATACTTCTTAATCGTTCGCTGCTATACAAGTTGCGGACGCTAAGATCTTGAGGGAGAAAGCTTAACTGTTCTTTAACGATTGTGTAAATATGAAAAATGAATACATATAAGACATAAAGTAAACATCAAGTCGTCTGGAATTATCCACAAGTTGTTTACATTGAAACAAATAAAGTATATTGACCTTAAGGGACTTCTCTCGTGTCTGTTTAACCAGAGTTTCTTCCGTATGTAAACATTTCTTGCACGTTGTTTACTCAAGTTGAGAAAAGACACATTATTACAATTCCATATTCCATAAGCGTAAGACAGCTTCATACAAAATGTATCGACAGTGTCATAACTGATTGTCAATTCCCGACTTAACATTTCAAAATCGGCATTTCAAATAAATGTGTTCTCGGGTGCATAGTGTCAATATTGCGACTGTCTGCATTGTGCTTGTTTCTTTTGTCACGGCAAACGCCCTGTAACAGATGCTTTTATTTTGATGCTACAGCAATGCCTGTTTGTTACCCTATACTCGCAAATGTCCTCAAATTGGTAGTTTTCTCAAATGGATTTTGCTTTTTTTATAATGAATTTCACGCAACAAATACACTAGCCGTGGTTAGTGGGTGTCAGTATGTATAAACCGAGATTAATATCAGCTTCTTATAGCCGAGCCAACTTATAAATCTAATTAAAAGTCCATAAATATATCTTGATGAATATCACATATTACATGTAATTGGGTCGTGATAAGATCTCGAACTAGTTCAAGCAGTCGTTATAAAATGTATTTCTGAGCCTTAATATGAATGTATCATTGTAAAAAAACTATGTATGTTACACTAAAATCTCTATTTATTTAGTCCTTTTTCAGATCAAATATTTTCCAGTTTCATCTAGCAATATTACAAATGAGAGCCGCTGAACGATTACCATTCTTTCTCTTTCAGTGAAGTCATTTCCAGACAACGTCACATGTGACGTCACATTGTACTGGCAGTAAGCAATATTTGCTTCATATGGCAATATGAAAACGAAGTGACCATATGGAGTAAATATTGTTTCCTGCTTGCAAATAGTGACATCACATGTTGTGTTTTCTTGAAATGACCTTACTTACAGAAGATGTTGTGAATCCCATAGCAGCGCTCAAATACAAGTGTTTTCGCATTGCTACATATAAAAAAAATGGTAACAACATACAGTTTGCATATGATTTATGGTGACGATAAATTCAGTTATTTCTTTATTCATATAACATCTATTAAGTTCACTATTTGGAAACGACATTATCTATAATTACAGTAGTCTGTCGATTGAAATGATCAAACAGGTTTGCTTGGGAAATTCGGTTTGGTTCTGTATATAAAACGATGATGATGAAGTTATAATGCTCGCGATCTCATTTATGTTTACTCAAAGCCTACAAGTATTAATACCGATTAAATTTGAGAGTGGGAACACTCGAGGGGTATTTAAGACCCAGTTATCTTATGTGCAGAATTAGACAAAACGGCATACCTGCATTTCGACATACAGTCAGTTAATAATACATACTTAAAGTGCCTATATATCAGAATAGCGATCGCTTATTACGCTAGATCCTTATAATAAAACCCCCGCTGCTGTGTCTAAGTCTTTATGTTTATGCGAATTTAAATACATGGGATATATGGAACTTCTATTTGTTTATTGCTTCCTCAACGGTGCTAAAGGGTGTTTGTTTTCTTTAGAAATTTTATTTCATACTTAGAATGAATTTAAATGCGCGTATTGTTTCTATCATCAAATCACACACTTATATTATTATATTTTCATGATGTATATGGGAGCCCCAGTCGCTGTAAAGTGTTTATCTGATATTGTTAATTTTCAACAACAAATTAGATTTATCTATCATGTGTTGACGTCCAATTTAATTCAGTTAACTTGAAGCAAACAAAGAATGAATCATTTCATTGACAACTATAGACGTCTCAAAATTGTATTGCTCACGAACGTGTGTCATTTGAATCACGAAATAATACTTCCTTTAGAAGCTAGCACACGCAAGTTGATACGTGTTTTGAAAGTTTTTGCTTAGTACTTCATGATAAATGTTGTCTGCACATTAACATACCATACACACTATTCGATGTGAACGTATTTGTCATTCGACAAATTCAGAAAAGTTCTACAACATAGTATTCTAATACCGTTTCAAACACCGCTATATTCAAACCAGATCGCTCTATATTCAAATCAATATCATAGTTTGAACAAATATGTCGGCACCATATGACGTATTTGTATTTTACATACATGAAGCATCTACGTATGTTAAAGATATATTATGCTGTTTTTTCGGTTCATTTGTTTACCCAAATAAACATGACAAATATACTTTATATAGTTAAAACGTCAATAAATATGCATTATCAAGGAATACATTTAAAATGTACTTCTCGGTATTTGTCGAAAAAAGACGTTTGTATTATCATAAAATAAAAAAAGTATCCAGTTTTTTTAACAAGATTGTGTTCTTTTACTAGATTAAACAAGATTGTTTTAAACGGTTATACATGGCAATGTTTCTTATGAGTGATGTCTTAGACAATGTAACAACACTACTGGATGAAGCCCATTAAAACAATCTAGGTTCAGATGAGCAAGATGCATCTAAAAGTGTTGCCATAAATAAACAAATCTAACTACGCGATGTTATAACAATGACGAATACATTGTTTGAGACAATCAGAACAATTGAACTTATTGGTTTTATGGAACATACGTTTGTTTTCTAAAACACCTTTTCTTGCATATTTTTGAAATCCAGCGTATCTAGTTTGAAGGAAAAGTACAAAAAAGCTTAATGCAAATCCATTAAGTCTACAGAATGTTTGTTTAGAATCGTTCAAACACTACTTCGGTGTTTAATCCTAGATGTATATCATCTATTTAAATCACTGATGAAACACTCACACCTACCGATTTAGACTTAGTGATGTAAGACTGAGACTTTGATAGATCACGAAGCGTTAGCACATTGTCGATTACTTTAAAATAGCTAAGATACGAAGCCTTGGTACAAACCATTTGGGTTAACTATACAGTATTCGAGAGTCGCAGCTGTTTGAGGCAGACCATATGTTGCTCGTTTATTGCCGTATCTTCTTTTCCCTTGTCCTTTACCACTTTCTATAGACTATGCAAACAATTAGCCGCTTTGTTTAACGTTTAACTGAGCATTTATTGATTCGAACCTTTTTGCAGTAATTATACGTCTTGTCTCTGTCAGTGCAAAGGTTCGAAACACCGACAACGTTATTCTCTTAAATAATGTTTTGACGGGAATCAAGGTTTCGTGTCTGAAATATCAATCTTTAGTTCGCGTTCGTGGAAAATCGTGCTTAAAATTACCGCTCTCTAAAAGGTCATTCAACAGATGTCCTGATGAGAAAATGAATTACTGGTATTAAGATATCCTAATGATTACAGGAACACAGTCCTAATGAGACACGATACATTACTTTGATACAAGACAACAACTATTGCTGCAACAAACGTCTGTGTTTCACTGTGATTCCCTTGTAATTAACGTTCTGGACTAGACACATCTTGTTGCGTATGTGTATGCTTAACATTTGATGCATACGCCAATGAGATTTGACAAATGATCTGCATTGCGTCTTTTAGCCTCATAGAATGAAGGAACGGTTTTATCCAATGCAAAGCCATTATTTCTAATAATGTATGCTTCTGTTAGACAACGGTTTATTCATTGTGTGTAAATTAATGTTCAATGAATACGAGACTTTATCTATCGTTTACAGACAAATCCATGCTGGTAATGGGCTCATACATTGCAATATATTATGGGCGTGTTTGATTCCATTCAGTTTCGTATTTACATTTATTCCTTGATTCTCTAATTTGAAATGAATTTGTGTGTTTCGAGTTTAGGACATCAGAGTAATTGACATGTCATTCTTCACAGTTTTAGATGTCCTTTTGTGTGGGTCATACTATATACCCGTGCCTTCAAACCAACACAACGTTGTTCATAGCGAATACTTTTAAACCTTATGATAAAATCATAAAATGATACCTTCGTAAAATAAAGAGTATCCATTGTAGGCTACGTGTGGCAATGCTAAAACTGTCTGTAACGTGCGTTAAACACATTTGTATTGCTTGTAAAATATCTAAGACTTAGGACGATGGATTAGCCAAGTAGACTTGGTTACAAATACATTATATCAAGCTGCTTATCAATTGGAGCTGTCCATGTAGATGATTTTTCAGGAATAAGTATAAAACAATCATACTGCAAAACCTCAGTAATGTACATTATTTATATTTAAGTAACTTTGTGACTATACTCGGCGTTAGTCTATGCTTTGGTGATCATTGCTCTGTCTAGCATATATTTACTGTCGTTTGTATATAACACACCATACCATTCGTCTCAATTCCGCCATTTTCTGATATTATTTAACTGGTTATTGATATTCAAGGGAAAATTTCCATCGCGTCACAAAACAGCGGGTTATAATACCGCATATAACCTATGACTTAAGGTTCAATATTTCTTGTATTACTTTTTTCTATTGCAATACTAATGTCGATTACTCTTTATCTAATAAAACGGCCTGTCAAGTAGAGACTTTAGAAATACAAATAAATTCTTCAAAATCTCCCACGTCAATAAACACAGCGCTCGGTGTATCCAGAAGAAGTCATTTCTAAGAGCGAAACATATATATTGCTTCTTGTTTTCAATATCTTAGATTTGCTTGCCTAGCCGTCTTCTAAGTGCGGGAGTTAATCACGTGAAATGATTCGAATAGAATGTATCAGCTGAACCATATTCACTTGCCTGACTTTGGATTCATGATATAATACACAAATAATTATAAACTGTTGTGAGTTTGGATAATTGCTTAGTGATTGGTTATTCGATTAATGCCAATCGATCATGCATTTCTAAGACAGCGAGTATCGTGTACGGATACAGTTGTACATGTGTAACGTTATGTAGTTGATATTAGCTACAAATCGTTTATTTGAATATAAATATTTACATTTCGAATTCGTATTTATCTGATATAATCTTATGAAGATAGATGCATTTTTCGTGTAATATTTTGCATTAAGTGTATGCACTTAAGGACTTCAAAAAACGTATCTGTGCCATACACGTAAAATGAAGGATTAATACATTAATATTGGATAATTATTATATTTTGATTATATTGTGAGTGGTGCTTAAATAAGACCGAGATAACATCACATGTGTTAACACTTAGGAAACACAATTGTTACCAACGATCAAACGAGTATTAGCAGAATCAACTCAACTGTCGGTATAAAACGACCGTACATATTATTCTAGTAGTTGTGTTTACGTCTAGATATGCAAGCGAAAGCAGGGATTAATTCATTTTTTCGGAATATAAGTGACATTTTATGGAAAAAGAAAACTTTGAAATAACCGTTTCTTAGAGTTAATGTTTGTTGGCAAATGCGAATTCTTAGTAGTGAATATATACACGATACAGATTTTATTGTATACCGACTGGATTCCCATTTGTTAGGCAATATGCATTTTGCATTACTTACTTCGATCTGACATACTTCCAAGAAATGAAACCGTTTTGAACGCTTAATGCTTCAGAATAAGTCTGGGAAACATATTTAGCACATTTAATTTTTCATCACTTATGTTGATGTACTGTTATCCCTAAAAGCAATAAAGTACTATTTTCCCCTTCATTGCTTGCGTGGTTCTGAGATCACGTGATACAAATATACACAGTACTAGTAAAATATTCGAAGCAAAATATACTGAACAGTACTGTCTTCAAATCTAGTTGCTATATCATTCCGATACTTAATGTTGGTATTTGAACCTTTGTGGGAATACTGTTTCGCTTTTACTCACACTGTGCTAAATGTTATCGCGATTACGCAAGTTTGCACGAGTCATTTCGTAGCTGGTATGAATACTGCAAACAGCGAGTATAAAAAACAACAAATTTCGGTTACTGTTAAGCTAATTAACTCGTTATATACACCCGCGATTGACCATAGAAATCTCTATCGTTTTCATCTCTCAGACTTGTATCGTAGCGCTTGTATTGAGAGAGAACTCGAGTGTGATAGTGGAAAGGATTAAACAGGCTATGACTTGGAAAATAGCAGCAATAATGTGTAATTTGTATTGAAGCGAGAACCTAATGAACTATAATAGACTGACATCTCATGGCGGTCTGTTGTATTTTGGTATCATTTCGAAAGTGAATTTCAAATGGATATATGGTTTGGTTTTTGACGGCGCTTGTTTATACAGGAAATCAATCGTGATTTAGTTTCGTTTGTGAATTGGAAATTTTTGCTTTGTTTTTCATTTATGTTGCAACCACTCAGAATTCTGGATATCCGAATAATGTGATAGTGAATACGTTGGATAATCAACACAGTGCATTTCATATGTTGGTATAAACTATCATAAAGGTGCTGGATTATACGTGGTTAGGAAATACTAGATGTATTCAAATTGAGCATATTGTTGTTTCCTAACAAGAAATAACAAGATGGAATATTGAAGTGGAATGAATATTTGACACCCAGACAAATACGACGCCTTTAAGTTATTTTGGAAATCAATAATTATACGTAACACAGTTTGTAGTAAATATTATCCATTTATATGAAAATGGACGTCATAGATAAAGGCCCATAACTCGCTGTGAACAATATCATCAGAATGGTCGGTGGTATAAAATAACGCTATAATGTCTGAGTTCTTTCGACATACTTCGTCAGTCAGGAATTTTAACTCTGTGTTGTCCTAATAAGACCATGTGAGCGCCATATTTGGAGAGACTTTATGTTCTGAGCCAGTTTAGATTTGTCTATTGATGTACTTAATGCAATAATAACGGTCAATGTTGATTTTATCTATTGGTAACTAGTGGTATATATTGTCTGAAGGTTGCTTACAATAGTTATTGTGTGGCTAATAAAATTCACTGATCTTAGTTGAAAAGGAACGACCCAATCTGACAATTCCGTCATATTTAATTGCATATATCAATTAAGATACTTAGTGTCCCTGTCTTTGTGAACGCTTTTTTTTAAATATCGAGATCACAAAATGGAGCTTAGATTTGTGTGCGTAGTGGTTGCATTATTGATGGTCATTGGAACGCAGTGTCAGTATTACAAGACCGGACCAAACACGGGCACGTGTAGGCTAGAGAAAAACCAAATCGGAAGAGAAATCATTGAGATGAATGACCGTTCTAAAGTCCAAGGAACAAGGGTAGATTTTTCGTCATTCTGTAACCTACGAGAAGTGTATGAATTTCGAGGTCTTAAATACGGGGAACTTATGTCTGGTACTCGATTCCTGAGATTTTTTCAAAGCCGGACTCCAGGCAGAGCCTTGGAGTCAAAATATTTCGCTACAAACTTCCGACCGGTGTGTCCCCAAAGGAGAATGGTTGACGCAGCGTACGGGTTGCCCCGTTCCGTTTGGAACAGATGGGTAAACCAAACCGGTATATTGACAGAAAACCAGTCCGAGGAATGTCTATGGATCAACCTATACTTGCCAATCAAACGTAAGTCATCTTATAACTGAGTATGTAACCTTCTTAGAATATGTCTAACTCAACCGAGTAATGTACACATTGCTTAGCGTTCCAACTGCTGCTACAAATGCTACACAATACACCGTATACATGTTTGATTTTGTTGTTCCTTTGCAATATTGGCACGGCTCTATGTATCTGCAAAACATTTCAAATAGTTGAACATTACACTGTTGTAACACAGATAGAATCTGATGCCAAATGATCAGTTTATCCGCTTACGTGATCGTTAATGTGTCGTTCGTTGGATGTAAAATGTTTTAGACAAAATATATGTCAACGGCAGGATCGTAATGGCAATGGCATATGTCCATATTAATCGAGGTTTGAAATGTTCTGCTTTACTTGCGGCCTATTGTTTCCAGCTGTCTTCACTTGTCCTGTGATGTATTCCATCCATGAAATCCCCCATGGTTGTTCTCTTTGATTATTCTTAGTTATCCCTTACGGTCGGCTAGGACATTCTTTGCGCCCCTGTTCCCTTACGTATTTTCCCTTGCGCCTCCTCAAATGCCTTATGTTTTATGGACTGTTGTTTTCCCGGAGGTCTGTATGAGGAGAGGCTGTCGTCTGTATGAGCCGTTCACTGTAGCAACTTATTCTCTGCCATACATTATGCCATCTTACCTTGGAATTTCGTGTTATGTCCTGTTTTCTGACAGTAGTATTAGCTTATCAGGGTCTGCTAGTTAATGATTTTCAACCTAATTTCATAACCTACTATGCTTGTCAAATATTAGTTAGAGTCTATATCTTGACCCCTTAGCATGTCTCTTTTTCAAGGTTGTTTGAATACGTTCTTTTTCGTTGATGTAATGTCAGTTTGCAGTAATATTTGCACTCTACAATCTGACCACAAGTCAATAGGCGTATTATGTTGATTTTAGTGATGTAATATACACATGTTACAAAATGTTCCCTCGCATTGACATTGAAACATAGTTGCTGTACCCTAATTTGGAACGATCGTGGTCTATTGTTTTATAATCTTATGGTGATTATATAAGTTAATTGTTTTGTGAATTTTTAATGAAAAATAACTCTGATTAGTATCGTTACCAAGTAACACAACTTAGTAAAGGCAATCTGAGTATGCATAAAATCAAGGTATATAACTCATATGCTGAACATTGCATAATTAAACCAAAATGTGAAGAAACGGATTTTTTCTATCTATAACTTTACTTCGTTTGATAAGTGAGTACAATTAATTTTATCAACCAGTGTACAGAAACAATAGTTACCATGGAAACATTACTTGATCAAAAGATTACGTCACAATTGTATATTTTTGATTTCTTCTAAATCAACGTCGCATTTGTCTTTTAATCCGTGTTCATTTAGAGGCATTCTGTTATACAGTTAATGTCTTTCCGTTTGTAATAAACCCTTTTCTGCTGCCGGATATCTTCAGTATGTACTTGACAATGCATTTAGTTAGGATCGTCCCAGCGTACGGGTTTTATGTTTTCTATCTCCAGCCCACTTACATTAACAAACACATTATGTGAAATAACAATCAAACCTGGGGAATATTATGATATTTGTTTGGGTAGAAAATAATCAAGACTACAGTTTTTATAACAATCTAGCGAAAATAGTCCATTACTTTTGTATTATGAAATGTGTTCGCGATGTTTTGGCATTTTTGAATACGGTAACACACGAAGAAGCGAAATCAATTAGGTATGTAATTACAAACAGGTTAAATTGGTTCCTTGTGAAGATTGCCAAATGAACTTTCATTGTGTAACTGTACTCGTACATAACTCAATTAATCTCCGATTCTGCATGTTTGCCTAATTATGTTATAAAACGCCCTAGCTTGATACAGTAACATTCACAACGTGTTCAGCTGTTATGGTATGCTTACAGTACACATTGATTGCTGTAAACCACATCTAGACTGCGTTTATTTCCTACAATAGTACATCTTGTTCAAACCTATGAAATTCTATAAAGTCTAATACGCATAATAATCAAATTAAACGTACGAATGAAACATAATACATTATCTTAACTATTACCATTGAGTTGATTGGCATTAAACGTGCTGTTTCTGATTTAAATCCACTAAAAGTTGTAGCAATGTAGTAGATAATAAGAACTGCGCTAGAAGACAGCACTGTCAGGGTCCGTTAGATTTACGGATATATGTGATGAAATAAACATTACTATACACTTGGAAGTACACAGGACTGAATCTGCAGATGCAATTACTAATATATACTGGTTGATACGTTATTCTTTATCATCTGTTACATGAGGGCGACTCTCATTTATTCATTTGGACTTGGTCTAGACGAAATCACTTCCTGAGTAAAATATACGGACATTTATTTTCTTCCTCAGTAAATTCATTCATTGAATGATGCTACGAAACGTTTTAAAGTAATGAATAAACATACCGCGGTATGATTTAAGATGCGACTTAGATGTTTATGATTTTTCTCAGTGGATTTAGAGCTACGCAAACTAATGAAACGCCTTCAATTATTGATTGATAAAGTGATGCACACATTTACACGTACTGCTAGAACAGAATAGCTGATAGCTGTTGTGAATATTACAATAGCATTACATGTACAAAGTAACGCATACGATGGAGTTACTAAACCATGGAATGTACAACAATAGTACAAAGCTTTTACTAGAACATTAAGTTGAAATGTGTTCTTTTTCTTTAGATCTATGTCTTGTAACGAAACGTTATTACGAATACATGGCACATGTATGTGTTTGGAAAGGAACTTGCATATATGTAGCATGTTGTCTTCTGTCATCAACCTTTATTTGTTTTAAACATTTTATTTACATACTTTGAACAACATAATAATACACTACAATATACAACACTTTGCAGAAAACGAGTTTGTTTAATAGAGTGAATGTAAAATGGATGAGACCGAAAGCCAATGACTTATATAAGTCTTCTACTTAACATTATACATTTCCAACAGGTACGTGATTGATTTAAGTGATTATAATGTTAACAGATGAATACGAGCTCCAAACTGTTTAAACTCTGTGGTACGTATTGAAAAAGTAAACGTTTTCCAAAAAAATAAGAGAAAAGAAAATATATGAGGGGAGTGAGATTATTTGGGATTTTGTCTTTCGTCCCATGTTAAACATATGTGCACCTTTGTCATGGCTCTTTGCCCTTTTGGGATGGCTATGTCCATTGTATGTGGTATTTCTTGCTTGACTTTTTCATACAGTTTAGGCTGACACTGATTTAAACATAACATGCAATGAATTGTATTTATCTTTATATGGACTTCCAAATGTCAGGGATGTATCTAATCGAAGGAAAGTGCTTGGTGTGTTGTTCCTTTTTGGGCAACGCAATTTGTTTAATTGAAATGTTGGAGAATACAATATTTCTAAATATTAACACAGACGCGGTTATCCAACTTTTGCTTGAAAGCTGTTTGTCAAACTTAATCTGCAAAAAATCAGCAAAATAGTTTAACTCAATGATTGAAGATTGTGAAAATTAATTTGGAGAAACTTCGTTAAGGGAGGATCATGTTTTATCCCCAACCCAATTTAGATTACGGCTATCTTGCATTTAATCAAACAAGGAATGCTGGTACCGAGCTTTGTTTTTATACCTAAATGGAATTAGGAGCGGAAGAATACACAAATACCGCTTGCGAATGAATGACAGATGATCTCCCTGTAGTATGTACCAAACATGAGAAATTCTTCATAGAATCTTGTTGTCTTAATGAGTTTTGCCACAATTGCACGACGCCATTAAAGTTTGCTATGCTTTTCGACAGTCGATATTTGGTTGTTAATGATAATAGTTCCAGATAATTTATAGCTGTTTCACGGAACTGTGATGCAAATCTGAAAAGCTTGTGTATTATTTAACCCATTTGGGAATATATTAAGCTCAAGCAATTTTGCATGAACATTAGAAAGTCTGATTGAAACCGAGTTATACCGTAACCGTCCCGTTGTTGATCTACCATGCATTAGACGTCTGCCCGACAAGCAATACGTACATGGCTACATGAATCCAGCAATGCTAGCGATATATATCAAGATTCTGGTGGCAGACATTAGGAGTCGTTCAACAAATAACATGTCTCGGATAAAAACACACAATGAATAGACATTACCCAGTCTGATTTGATTTGGGGAGATTCTTGCCAAGTCGTTTTATCATATCAGCGTTTGATAAACAAACTAAAAAATGTTACCATCTTTATAGATAATTAGATAATGCATTGTGTCGCACTGGGTTTTACTTCGCTCAATCAGTGCTTGACAAGGTTGGGCAAGTTTTAATGCTTGGGCGGAAGCCTTTCTTCGCATTGTAAAATATCCATATTAGTCTTAATACAGATTCCTATTTTGGGGATAATTTTACGGCTTTATTCGAACCATAATGACAAACGATAATCTCTTTTGAAATAATATCCAACCGGTTTTTCAAGGAATCGTTCAATCATAGCACGATGGTTTCAGCTAAAAATGAAAACACATTTATCCTTCAAGATGTTTGAAGAACACAAACAGCTTAATATGTTTAACATCATCGGAATGAAATTAGCTGAGAAATATTACTGTTCCCCTTTCTCAAGGAGTGCGAGGTTCGGTGCATCCTTGATTATTCTGTCACTGAAGTTCCCAGAGGGGTGGTCTTGAACTTTCAACAATCATTAATTGTGTTAGTCTATTTGTCCCTTTGGCTTTTGAAATTGTTTACACGTATCTTGATATTTCCCCTCGTCTGTTGTTGTGTCTGTACGCTGTGATTTTGTTTTTCTTCATTCATTTGTGCCTATTCGATGATTAACTGTCCTTGTAACTGGTGCTCCAATCGCAACCATATCAAATTCTGCCAGTATATATTTCCCACACGGATACGCATTTTGTACATCCACCATAAGTACGCCACACACGAAACAAGCAACATTTACTCGTTCTTACATGACCAGCGTGTGTGAACGTAAGCATATTACTATCCACATCAATACATGTCCTATTGTTTTATATGTGTCAAAGGAAAACATCTGTTTCTTATCTTGACTAGTAGGAGACAGAATCGTTGCTGCAATCTTGTTGATTGTTGATTATGACAACAGAACTATGTTAATCACGAAAGTTATGTACAGTATTAAGGCACAGAGCTACATACATATCAATTCTTGTTTTTATTAGGAGCCGCATGAGGTATAGTATTTCCGCAATATTTTTTTCTTCGGAATATAACATCGTATATTTATTAGTTGGTAAGCTTGCATAAAACCTTTGTATACTTTGATGTGTGTAGTTTGAATTTCATTATCCAACATCGAGTGAGAAAGAAGTGATAATAACTTAAACTACGCGAATTTTAAAACAAAACTAAAAAAATTCCGCTTCAGCTCGGTGGCATTATAAAGGAATGATTATATTTTAATATTCAAGCATAATTTCCTAAACTTTATCAATTATTAAATATAAATATTAGGGCCAGAGTTAAAAAAGATTTTCGAAGAATGGTTTACTCATTAGTCACAATAAAACGCATTTAATACTTGGAAAAAATGAAGGCTGAGTGAAGCAGTTGCATTTTTAATGGCGTTAAGTATATATTAATGTGTATGTATGCTTTCTGGATTACTAATCAGTACTCGCACCTAATACAAGAACTATGAAGTAATCAGTTTAACCACGCCCTAGACGGTATTCGTACTCATAACTTTCGTAACCAGACCGAAGCGCTCTCTCCCTCGATTTCAATGCATATCCTTGTTTCATATGGTTAGTTATAAATGCGCCAAGTCAAGTCAAGATCCCGTTTAAAGTAAGATAACATATTTGCATACTTCACCAACGATTCGACTAATTGGATTTTGATAGTTTCACGTGATTGAAGATCTGTATCCGTGAAGAATTGCCAGCGCTGCGTTTTTTGTTCGTATGCACCACACAATGACAAAACTGCTTCAACGTATTCATACGAAGCTAACTAACCAATTCTTAAACGTATATATTGTCGTGGGACAGTCTCATTTTATTTACATAGACATACCGTGACATGACATCACGCGTCATTGGTCCAATTAAACTAGTTTATAGTTTGCTTCAGAAGCCGAAAACAGACACGCTGGAATGAACATACCTTGTGTGCGCGTCTGACAGTTTTACGACATTCATTGAATTAGCTGCACGTGATAAATTGAAGTAATTTTGTTAGAACTTATCTTTACTTATTCTTGAGAACCTATAAGTATTATTGAAATTAAGTATGATGTTAGAATTAATGTAGCATAAACCGACTGTTTATTATATGAGATCATAAATCGGGATTTTTGACTGGACAAAAACAATGTATTGTATACAATTGTAGGTGTATAATTATGTCTTTAGTATTATCCTTGATAAGAACGATAGTAATTTCAACTGTACGTAAACACACACACAAATGTACGTGCACTGATTCAAAGCATGATTAAACAATGCAACGGGTGATATTCGTATTTATTCATCGTATGCATTGAGTATAAGACGATGACGTCATAAGTCAATATGAATTTATTTTATTAGCAATTACTAACGTATAAGGTTCTAGACAAATTTAGTACAGCTGTAAAAATTAACACATGTATGAACTGCCTAATTCCTATCTGCTCTATCCAGACTTACACAAGTAGGAATTTAGTCCCAAAAGGTGCATTGATTGATAACCTGTCGCATTTAGGAAGCTAAAATTGTTTCGGCATCATGTGTTCAATCAATATAATTGGCGCCCGTCAGGACTTTTCACTTCTTTTAAGCAGATTGATGTATTAGCCTACAAAAAAAACCTTATTCCTGTTCTTCGTAATTGTGTGGTTTGCTGTTTTAAGACGATCTGACCAATTGCAGTTTTGTTTTCAGTGTTCAATCCAAAAGGGAAAAAAACGATATCGGATAGTTGTATATGAGTAATTGTTGAGCCGTATAATGATACAAATTAATTAATTGAAATAAATTAAGTAGAATATCAATGACATTTTGGACATATTTCCATAATTATAGATTGCCTTCGTTTGAAAGGTTTTATATGATTCACTTACGGACAATTTCTTGTTTTACTTTAATACTGAATTTGTACTGTACATTTTATGTATAACAAGACATGTTGTTACAAAGAACCATTTAACATTTACAATCGGATTGGTCACGACTCGTTTAAACATAAATAAACGACACGCTCAACAATGTTATTTGGCGTAGCTTATCCAATCCGAAAGTTGAAAACTGGGTTATTTTAAATTAATGGAACAAGTACACCACAATAGTGCAGAGTTACTTTTCCGGAGCAACATTCTTTGGTCGGTGTTGGAAGGTTGTTGCTCTAGAGAGGTTAAATTGAAAGTAGATTCTAAGCACATGTAAATCTACATTGTTGAAGAGAGGCTGTTGCTCTACAGAGGTTAAATTGAAAGTAGATTCTAAGCACAGGTAAATCTACATTGTTGAAGAGAGGTTGTTGCTCTACAGAGGTTAAATTGAAAGTATATTCTAAGCACAGGTAAATCAACATTGTTGAAGAGAGGCTGTTGCTCTAGAGAGGTTAAAAATGAAAGTAGATTCTAAGCACAGGAAAATCTACATTGTTGAAGAGAGGCTGTTGCTCTACAGAGGTTAAATTGAAAGTAGATTCTAAACACAGGTAAATCTACATTGTTGAAGAGAGACTGTTGCTCTACAGAGGTTAAATTGAAAGTAGATTCTAAGCACAGGTAAATCTACATTGTTGAAGAGAGGTTGTTGCTCTACAGAGGTTAAATTGAAACTAGATTCTAAACACAGGTAAATCTACATTGTTGAAGAGAGAATGTAGCTCAAGAGACAACCGCTTAATAGAGGTTGCATTTCATGTTTTCCCCATAGTTTTTGATTTAGCTATTATACGAATTATTTTCGTGTTACTGACGTGAAAACTGTCATCACTTCTCATCGTCTTCAGTAATGCTAATAGCTGTATTGTCCGTGTTCTCTTTATAATGATAAAGTACTCATTCAACAGAATATTACCAGTCGATTGTGAAATGAATTGCTTGTATAATGAGATAATTAAGATGAATTCTCCGTGGACTAATAGTTTAGCTTCCGATGAGTTTGTCCTAAATATGATTAGCTCTCTGGCTAAATCAAACTTATCTCTCTAACGTCAACAGATAACAATTATTATAATAAAAAGTAAATAAATATTTCGGAAACTTTGCATTTTCACAACATGAGTTTATATAGTTGTCATGTTTCCTTTCGCTTGTGTGTGGCTCGACCCTTTTTCGTCGACTGCATCAATTTGAAACATCTTTTTAATCAAGCTCTTACGATTTATATCAGACATACATGTATTAACATGAATATTTAGTATTCTTAGTCAGATGAAAATAATTTATTATATAGTAAATTACTGGCAATCTCTTCTTTAAGTAGTATACTAGCAATTGCAATTCAAGCCCACAGTTTCTATAAACTCCCAATTACTTTACTGATGCCGTGTGCATATACTCAGTATATTTAATAGCGCACAATTCTGCACTGACCTTTCTAATTGAATATGTGCGAAGTATTTTCTTAAAATTTAAAGTATTTTACGACTATCATATTTTTCTGGCATTTTTATAGACGTTAAGATTTATTATATTGAATGTGTCAGAAACAGTCCGCTGAGATAATATTTTGCGATAGCCATATTATTAATCATGAGTATCATATACACTCAATAATTTTCATTTTATATCTTTTGAAACTCATTTTTTATGAAAATACTTGTCGATTGTCATGAAATTTAGCATACACGTTGCGTACACATCAACTAATGTTGTGTCAGGTTCTTTTCTTGAATCCTAAAAGTCAGTCATTGAAAATTTAGAAATCCCAAACTGTGCGTTATTAAATGTACTGAGCATATTTATTTTAATTGCATTCTCAGCAGCGCGTTTTCATATTCTGATTAACATAACACTTTGCATCTGATCAATAAAGATATGAAATATTAAAGTGATATACGCATGCGTGCTTTATAATATCTAAGTGAATAACACTATGTTGAGAAATTACTTAAAATACTATTAATTGTCACGGCAACATTTTATTAGAATGCAAATTAAATAATGGCTTTGTTGAATATTGATGTATGCTGAACAAAATGCCGTCGGCTAATTTCAATTCGCCGCTTAAGTTACTACCATTTTCCTCCAATTGTATGATTACGTGTGTACAATCTAAAATCGGAAAGTAAAAGCTATTTCCCTGAACCATTACGATATCTAATCGTCCAAATAGTTTTCATGGGAAATCACAAATTTCCAGTCACTGCTCAGGGCAACACCTGTATCTTCTTTACGACAATATAACATGCTTCCTGGAATGGATTCAAAATTTGATATCTGATATTATTTCGAGTGAATGGTTTCCCTAGAGACGGGTTGCTTTAAGACTTCTATCAAAGTCAGTCATTTCTGTATTTGTAACCGTTTCTATTACGTTAGTAGTCACTTTAAGCCCATCTTGATTTTCTCGGCACAACTCCATTTTCAAGTTCTTATTGATTTTCATGCACGTTGAAATAATACCTATACATCGAGGGTTGGGCGCAAGACTATACTAACTCATTTCTATTTGTATAGGAGTTAGGATAGTCTTGCACTGAACCCTCGATATGGCCTTAAAGAAATAAACAGTTTTGTGTGACGTACAATTACGTAATATTTATGACGTCACCATGTTGTACACGTGGTGGTGTTTTATTATCGGATACATATAATAGTCAATGGTCAATGATGCGTATGGCATTGTCGGTTAATTTCACCAACACATTTTAGTAATATTCAAGCAAAGCTAATTACTCCATTTGAAGATAAATTGAGGCATGTCCAAATTCTCATCATTATTGTATCGTAAATCATTAATACTTGCATCCTCTTGTTGAACGATTTCCCAGGATAACTCGACTGATGTTGTTTATGGTGGTGCAGTTAGTGTTGCATTTTTTATTGACGTCACTTGCTTAATTTTGCATCCGCTCTGCTTTGAAACATGATTAAATTAAAACAGTCGATCGCAATTAAGACTCCAATATTCATTGAACAGAAAATGTTCTAATCTAGCCTTCGAGAGTTGGACACTATCGCTTGCATTATCAATAAGCACACTTAAATCCCTTTTTTTGCTAGACAGCAACTCGTACAACTGTGATTACTCGACTGCGGTGAAAACAAAAATATTTAAACATAAAGCAATAGGTGAAAATGTTTTCAAATTTGTATTAATACTCAACTGTAAAAAATGAATTTTATATAAACAAGAAATAGCTTGAGAGTTTGAAGGTTAAGATTTGTTGTGCATCATAAAAAAATGCCGAGATTCTACGATTTCTGATTAATCCAGATCCAAAACGGATTTCAATAAATGCACCGAAATTCAGTGGATTTCGGTAGGGTAACGTACCCTTAATCGAAAGGTTAACCAATCCGCGTCAAGGTTACAAATGGTTGAAGAGAAATTGCCTTGGTGGTTAACGTTATATTTGATTGGTTTACACAACACTGATATGGAAACAGCAAAATCATGTTAGTACGGCTGCGCCGAAAAAAACACGTTGTATAATTATAATCCTCGAAAATCAACAATTATACAAAGCCAGCATGTTACCGCGGTTTCAACATCGTGATGATTAAATTAAGACCCTACTCGACTATTATTAATAACGTGAAATTCGATCGAGCAATAAATTAATTCTGCGGCAAATTTAATTGTTAATAAAGCGATGTTTAGAGATCACATAAATGGTATAGAGAATGATTATTGTTCGGAATTTTTAATAAAGAGATGAGATAAAGGTGCAGTATAGGGGAACAGATGTTTAGTTGTTATCATGATGTAGTTATCGTTAAATTGAGGTTTAAGTGCTGTACATATGTTTCTTGATTGATAATGAACTTCGAAAAATATGATTAAGTCAACAAATGACTTTACTAATGAGCTACCAATTATGACGAACAATAAGCTGTCTGCGTCTATCCAGTGAACTAAAACACGGTATTGATAATATACCGAAGCAACCACTGAACTAGTAAATTGCTATAATTACACTTAGCGCTGATGACTATTTCTCTCTCACCGACTATATATGTGGCAAAAAACTTTGTAAATTGTTTAAATGCCGAAATAAAATGTATTGTATTGTATTGTATATCTCTTGTTTAACATATATTTATATAGATTGTTTGAACATCTTTCTTGTACTAAGGATGTGTCGGCCGCTACAGAAGCCAGTTGTATTGGCACTGTTGTAGATATACTTTAAAACGGTTCACATCAATCTTTGTAGATATATACCATATTCTATTTCCCCAACGATGACATGGGATAATAAACATAATGACCGACTGAGCTTACTCGTCACCTGTTAAACATTAGTATTATACGAGGGTTAGCATTGTTTTTTCTGGTCAAACAAAACATGTTGTGCATGTTTTCATAATACTAACGCTTCCGGCCATTTGCAAGACTGTTCTTGTATGATTAAAAACACGAATGAAACAAAGCTGTTGGAAACGCAAAAGTCCAAAGTACGTAACCACCCAAAAAGCACGAAAAATGATAAAAATATACGGTTCATGACTCATACGGAAAGACTTGTTCATTTTCTTCCATTTTGCAACGATGAAGTTGACTTTAATATACTGATGTGTTCTTAACATTTTATAAATAACAGACATAACTTCATCGTAATGAATATGAGTGTTTCCCATACGTCCACCACTTGTTGTTATTAATATGCACGAATACTTCAAACTGAAACTACGTTCGGTTTGAGTCTAGGATAGAAATGGGTAATAATCATTAAAAGATATATTAAGCTCATTTTTTTATCAATTTTCTACCGAAATAAACATGAAACATATATTTCCTATAGTTAAAACGTCAATTAACATTCATTAACAAAGAATAAACTCATAATGTATTGATCTGTATTTGGTGAAAAAAGATGTTTGTACATAATAAATTAAAAAAAAAAAGATTCCATTTTTTTACAATCAGGATATTTTGCAAGTTTTGTCTGGTTAGTGATATGGTAAGTCATTTTCAATCGGTTATACATTGCAATGGTTCTTATTAGAGATGTTTAGCCAATGTAACAACAATACTGGATGAAGCCAATTCATACATTTTATGTTGAGATGAGCCAGATACATCTTTACCACTAAGCATAAACGACGATGAGTCGATGTGCCTCTTGTACGTCTGTAATAGTTCGGCGTTTACTCCCCAAGTGAACGTACGTTAATTGATTAATTAGAACACTTATTGTTTTCTAGCATGTGAAATGCGGTAGCTAATGAGAAGAAATCATCAATAACTAGTAGATAATTGGTCTTGGTCACGTACAACAGGCTACAGATTGGCTGGATATTACAGACATGTGATTAAAGGGTGGAGGCAATAACTTACGGCAATTTATATGTACACAAATAAATCTGTTTTATTGTACGACGTAATGCAATCGGTGCATAAATTCGCGCGGTTGATATCTTTTCCATTACACCCTCGAGAAATGAAACCAAGTTTTACATTTTATCAATAAATATTGAAAGGGTCTGGTTCACGTTCGTCTGTCTTAAGTTTTAACTTAGATGTTAATATGTTAATAAATACACAAGTCTGCGTCAGTTAAGTCTGGGACGAAATTGTTGTTTTCTCAAGAGAAACATACACGCTCTTCTTCGTCGAGGTCTTATCATCAAATGTGTGGCAGACCAATTTTGCTCTGCTTGTCTTTAGATTCATATCGCTACACTTCGATTGGTGAAGTTCTCTTGAAGATATATAAGAGTCCACGGCCCGAGGTTATAGAATCGCAGTGTGATCAATGTTCCACAAAATCTCATTTCATGTCCGTGTTTGTCTGTCAAACCTTAAATCAAAATAGAAGATACGTTCTGTTAAAAGCCAATCTTATCTGACTAAATACTGCTTATATAATAACCTGCGTGTGTCTAATGTATATATCAAATGGTTTTAATACTTTCATATAGACACGATGATTTGCAGTAGACATGAAATATCTTGAAAAGATAAACAAACGCAGAGTTGTTACGATTGCTGGTCACTCCAGATCCAATATGGATTTCGGAAAAATCACCGGAATTTAGTAGATTTCGTTAAGGTTACGTACACGAGGTTACAAACGTTGTTCGATTGAAGAGAAACTGCCTTGGTGGTTAACGTAAGATTGGAATGGTTTACACAACACTGATATCCAAATAGCAAAACCATGTTAGTACGGCTGGGCCAAACAACAACAGCAGACACTGTACTGTAATTGCTAGCCATAACCATGCCGATAGTACATTGTATTGCTTTAGATATTTTATGCCCCTGATTAATTATTCAAATGTGTCTTATATCGTGTCGACTGTGCCTAGGATCTATAAACCATGAATAGTGCCTAGTTCACCAAAAGTGTTCAGTTATTGTTTTGTAGGCAAGCTGTTCTGGTTTATTATTAAATTGGTGTAATGTATAATTAGGAAATATGTAAGCACAGTTGCCATGGTTATTGGTATACGTTAGTCACTAAATTGTCTCGTTGTCACGAATTGTGTTCTCAATAAAACTAATTCTAATAATTCTAATAATCAAATTTGAAATGCGGTTTTAAACGCAGTCTGGGGCGCAGGTATTATTCAATGCGAGTAATACGGATTTCGCAATGTCCTTCATTCCCACAATCACTGGTTACTTCCACTCGGCCAATGTCCAAAACTGACACTATTCATGTATGAAGACACACTATTTAAATCATGTTAAAACGAAGACACGACATTAGGTCGTTAGATAATTGCATTGTTTTAATCAAATAATGGCACTAATATGGCAAATATTTACGCAACAAATGTATGCTTGTATAGAATTGTAGGTTCGCATTATTCTGTGGAAGCAACTGCCTGGTTTCTTTATTTCAGACTCATCCATGTTCAGTGTTACATTATATAAAGCATAGGAACATATGATTTAATAAACAAAAGTACATAGCCATTCTGAATATAATTATAAGAGAATAGTATTACAGTAAAATAAATATCAAATTCGATTCAGCAATATACACTTAACAAAACTTATAAGTGTTCTGGTATAAATATGACCGTATCTTGGTCAATATTAGTGTTATCTTGCTGAAGTTTTCAACAAATATAGCGCAGATTCATTGCATGATATTTTATTTATTTCATATCATCAATCCACAAATTGAACAAATAAAATCAATAAATGTGATGATGCGGGAAAACACAGTACTGCAGCTTCCACTTCAAGATGATATGGTTGATTTCAAAGATTCTAATAGCGTGTATTCCTATCCGGACTCGACGCATCGTGTTATTTAACCCGATATATTCGACCCGAGCATCAAGATATACACGTAGCCAATAAATACAAAATTGCGTGTAGAAATGTTAATAAATAAAAAAGTTATTCGACAGTACAAAAGTGCACACTTATAAGTTTTGTTAAGTGTATACAAGGTAAAACTGGGGAACAGTCGCTAATTGTATATTAACAAAAAAAAACATAACGAGATACCGTTACGCAAAGTTGCCGCTAATCCGCATCTAAAAAGATTATTAGAGAAACAATTATCAACCTTTATCAGTACGAGAGCAATCTAATTAGGACTTGATTATCAGAAATATGTAACATTTGCACTAATAGCAATAAGAAAGGTTAGGCGTTATTAACACATATAAAAGCTACGTCTTTGTGAAATGTTAAAGCATATTTTGGAACCAACTATATATCGTAAACAACATTATGAAAACAGAGAGAATACATAACCACAGGGAACGCCATATACACAAGACAATACCTCCCCACGCAGATCTCCGGAAAAACAACAATCCACAAAACATAAGGCGCTTAAGGAGGCCAAACGGTACACATATTAAGGAACAGAGGCACAAGGAATGGCCCGACAGACCATAAGGAATAACTAGGAGAATCAAAGTGGACAGTAAAGGGAGGGGGAGGAGGGAATTAATGGATGGAAAAGATCACAGGACAAGTCAAGACAACTGGCCGCAATAGGCCAAAAATGGGCAGGAAACAATCTGAACACTGTATAAAGTGACAGAATTGCACAGGGGAAAGGAAAATATAAAACACATTCATAACACAAACAGAAACAACAATAATATAGCGAATTACAGCCTTGGAACTGTCAGCAAAAAATACTGGGTGTTTATGAGTTTGTCTACATTATACTCGTAATTATTCTTTACATTATTATTAAAATCAACACAATTATCAAACGTTAAACATGTCGTCATGTCGATTATACTCGTAAATAATAATTATCTATAGCTAAGTGTGATGTTTTATTTTATTTTATTTAAAAATGTTCAATTTATTCTGTCACTCTCTCACACAAATTATTGTGAAACATTATCATGTTTTCATTTTTTTCCCATTACTTTACTTTACTAATTTGCTATTATGTTTGTACTCCGACAATATGTTGTACATATGTTGTAGGGATGAGGAGCTAAGCTCAAATCTAAAATAAAATTTCTGTTCTGTGTGTCACTTAGTGGTATGTTCGTAGAGAGTCATCAAAACGCTCACTTAATTAAAAGTTCAATTACCTTTGTTAAAAAATATGCTATGCACCATATTTGATCAGGCCATGCAACAATTGCCTTTCTCACGATTACGTTGAGGTACTTTCCAGTGATTAAAACTTTTAAGTATAATGAATATAGATTTTTAATGCCAATAAATTGTATTGATTTCTGTCAACTTACAGTGAAGATCCGAACATTTAACTTCATTTCAATGAGATTTTCTAATCTTATGGCGCCAGCATGTCAAGTTCTCAATTGAATTGAGTTGTGCTAGACTAGGTATGTAATTCTCTAGCAGATTAAGTACACCAAAGCCGGTCAGACAAATGGAGATGTCAACTGATTAAAATAGAAAAAAAATAATATTCCATTCCAATTTTATGTTTTATTTACAAAGCCGCGGTTACGGTAATATAATCGCGCGGTTCTCATCAAATGTTCTCGAATGTGTTTACAATTAGTTCTTTGTAAATTTACAACCTCAGCAAATAATTCTATAAATACCATTACAGTTAACTCTATTTTAAACTTATTTATTTTACATCGATTGTGAGACAAGTTCTTACAACTTATACTAATCACTCTCGATGGCTGCTTCCTGGCTACCAACCAGTACTCGCACCAAATTTAAGGATTGTGAAGTCGTGATCAAACCTCGCTCATCAGGGGACTCGAACTCACGACCTTCGGATCCGGAGTCAGACGCTCTACCCCTCAACCACTGTGCCTCCCTAACAGTTTTCTCTCGCAACACCTTTGGTTATGTGTATATCACATGGCGTAAGATCTCTGATATTCAATTTGATGGCGTGTGACATTTAAATGTGTAATGTACTGACTTAATAACGTAATTTAAACCAGACAAAAAACAGACACGTGGTGATATCGAAAACTCATTTACTTTTAAAGGTCACGTCTGCGTATTGTGTGACATGTTGTGTTTATTTAATGTATCATGGAACTTAAATGAAAACTGATGGGGTTCCATGGTGTCATGGGTACATACACATATCAGAATAGACCATTGATCTATCCATGTGCTGTATCTTATTTCACTGTCAATTGTGTTTATATAACGTACGTTTTAAATTCTCATTCTATGATTTTGAGAGTTTCGGAATAACCCGAAATCACAACTGCATACAGTAAAACCTCACATAAAGACCACCTCAAAATTAAGAACACAATTTTCAAGTCCATTTTCTCTGTTTTGCTCTTTATTCAATCTCAATATTAAGACCACCTCAATCAGAAGACCAGTTTTGAAGGGTCTAAGAGATGGTCTTATTATTGAGGTTTTACTGTATCTGTTGACAAGTGTAAACAGGTATACATGTATCACAAGCATGTTTAAATTATTATACTAAAACACCAAGAACCACCTCCAACAGTAGAATATGATCGCATTTTTGCTATATATGATCATTGTTTGGTTTTAGTCTTTGTAGCTAACGGAATTGTGCGCCATTTTGTAAGTTTATAAGAAATAATATGAACACAAATTCACCGAGGAAAATCTTGTTCGAGAAGCTCATAGTCTCGCATGCTAAACACAAATCTAAGTATACATAGAGCAGCAGTGCATCCACTATCCCATTAATCATGTTTTCAGTTCAATGATGAAATTAATGTCGAATTATCAAAGGATGGAATTGTTCGTCTACTGCGAATGAAATTGAAATTCCATTTTCACGTTCTCACACAAGACTTGGCGTTTGTCCCTGCCAGGGAAGGTAATCGATCAAATATGAAATAATATGTTTGTAAAATAGGATCAAATGAAGACCTAATATTTATTGTGGTTAGTCTGAGAGCTGTACTATATACCGTCGCCCTTGGCCGAGCGGTTATGGCAACCGCATTGGAAGCGGGAGGTTCGAATCCTGCTAGGGGTCCGTTCTGATATGGCCGGGTGGTGTGCCGCCAGGTAGTTAAATTATTGTAACCGTGTTCCTTCCCGCTTGGTGCCTGGTATTAAAGGATAGGAATCGGGAAGTAAATGGGCTCAATAAGTAGGTGTCTCATTAGTCAGAAATGACTGGCCCTCTCAGTAGGGGTGCCACTATAGTAAATAAACACGTTTTACTATCGGCACACAAAGATGTGCTTGAATTCCTGTTGGTCGTATTTGTAAAAACTCTATGAAGCTATTTTTTGCCTAGACACATGAACATGTTATAACTTCTTCTCTCCAGCAATGTATAACAAATTAGATCAGATTTTTGGATCCTTGTTGCAATAATTACTGTCTATATTTACATACACTAGAACTAGTTAGTACATGTGTATTTAATATGCAATACTGGTATTGTAATTAATTAAGATCATGAATTTAATCATTAATTAGGTATGTAATAACCAAAACATGCTTGATTAGTGCTTGAATATCTTACTACTTTATTATTTGGACGGCGTTGGTTAATGTCATTCAAAGTCATCGATTAATTCATAAACATAATATTATAGTGTATACAGTCTATATATCGAGGGCTCAACGCAACACTGTCGTAACTCCTATATAAATACATTGGAGTTACGACATTGTTGCGTTGAGCCCTCGATATATTTTTGTTTTTGTTGGATCTGATGGGAAAACATTTTGATTTTTTTAATTCCGGTGATTATAATATAGATTGCCTTTAGATTTCATATTGCAAACATGCTTACCTAACTTATCATACGTTTTAAGAAAACAAGATAACTTGTACCTGGCCAAGACATGTAAACATTATTTCAATATTATCTAAAACGGTTGAACTGATAAAACAATGTCGAGTATCATTCCATTATGTTATAAAGTAAAACATCAATAATAAGACCACCTTTGGAACCCTTGAAGTTCTTATGGAGGTGGTCTTAATCTTGAGGTTGAATAGAGAGCAAACAGACACAATTGAGGAGGTCTTAATATTGAGGTTGTCTTATAACTGAGGTTGTCTTTAAGTGAGGTTTTAGTGTACTGCTATTTAAGTTGTTGTTGATCATACAAAAATGTATCTGCGCATCAACATTTCAGTGACAAACCTTACAGAAATCGCTGTTTTTTCAGCATTATGACTTGTCACAACAAATATTTAATATATATATATATATATGTATATACTCGTCTGCGACTGCCCTTTGTAGAGCACTGCTCGATTTTGTTTTTAATGTCATATATCCGTACAATTTTATTGCAAATTATACCAGCTACGACCTATATTGGAATGTTTATGTGTGCAGTATCCACGCATATTGACCATAAAACGTCAATATAAGTAATATTCCAACAGATAATGCCGCAAACAATGACGCTGGATTCGACTCATTACGTCTAGATATGTATTTTTATGGCAGATTTCCTGTCTATGTTGCTGTTGGAACAACACAGATTCGTGGTACGGTTCCTTCACGCTATGTGTTCACACGTATCTAACCTTCCGGCGACAGGATGGTCATATCGCATAGAGACTTGATATTGCGACGTGTGATGTAATAGATAATTCCGAAATCCTACTTTGACAAAGCATGACTGTATGTTTCCACAGAGACATTTTGTCTACTGGTTACAGTCTTGAATATAAATCATATACGTAACGCACCCCTAAAGGAGTTTTACACAATCCGACATGACTTTAGGATATTGAACAGAAATGATATTTCATCAATTTGGCCTAAAACACAGATTTACCATTCTCTCGAAGCGCGATGATGAATGACAAATTCATAAATCAAATTGGTCTAATCATTCCGTACATGCTGTGAAAGTAAATATTTGATTTTCAATAACACATGTTTTATTGATTTAGACAAAATGCAACAGCAAAACAACAAAGTTGCTACTTTTATTGCAGTGTTTAGAATCAAATGGGTTACGTGTTCACAACAGGGCACCACATTTCGGGATCTCTATAGATACTAAACAGGAAAAACCCTGTCAGTAAAATTAGTTTATATCATTTCAACCGTCGGTTTTTCCCCATACCATGGGAACAGAAACAGACCGACTGAAATGTGACGTAAAGTTAGATGATAGATTGTCTATTGTGGATTACGGCATTGGGGATTCAGTGTCCAATTATGTTGGACAAAATACAACACATTTCTTACCAATTATATAAGTTAAGTAGTATCGACACGCATGCCTTCTATGATCGTAAAGTAGTATATCTAACCCAAGAAAACTGCAGCGGTCGTTGACTTTGGGATTGTTTAAAATCCATTTAAAATTTCCTTGTGTATTTAGTTCTTTAGTGAATAAAAATTATATAGAAATATATTTAGATATTTATTCAAACATGGCCTCCCATCTTACATTTTTTACACATTTTCCATAAAATAAACAACCATAGTTGCGGATACACGGCATTGTGAGTAACACATAAAATATACAGTCTCGCCAGTATTTTTCCTGACAGTTCCAAGGCTGTAATTCGATGTATGGTTATTATTTCTTTTTGTGTTTTAGATGTATATATGTTATATTTCCCTTTCCTCTGTGCAAGTCTTTCACTGTATATAGTGTTCATGTTATTTCTGCCCAGTTTCGGCCTATTGTTGCCAGCTGTCTTGACTTGTCCTGTGATCTTTTCCATCCATAAATTCCCCGCCAGACAATTTATTTTAAAACAAAAGGAACTAAATCAAACTAAAACAATGACTAGTAATGTGTACTTTTGGTAGCATAGGACATAAAGTTGGACTACTTTTACCTCATCAACATTATGTTTTATGGATTGTTGTTTTCCCGGAGGTCTGTGTAAGGAACCACTGTCCTATGTATGTGGCGTTCCCTGTAGCAAGGTATTCCTTCTCTTTTCGTATTTAAGAATTATAAATCCTGATACAGTGATCTGGAATATTGGGAATATTTTCACGTATGAGTTGTCCAACTATCTTTGCAATATGTTTCTTTTACAGAAATATGTATTGATATATTGTTCGTAGATTATAACGTAGAAGACAATAATTTAAGAAATGGAACTCGTCTTCATGTGCATTACAGCATTTACATGTTTCTATATACATATAACTAATTGATAAACATTACAGATTCGCGTTCGCTGCTCAGTACATTATGTACTGAAACTTTAATGAGTTCAATATTACGTACGGTGCCAATTTGTTTGAATTTATACTGGCATTTTAAAAGGTTGCTTTGTTTGATATTGACGTTGATGCTTACACTACAAAATGCCCACAATTACACTAATGGTATTCTGACAGGAATATGTGTTATATATACTATTATGTTCGTGCTTTATAGTAAACTATAAACACATATTTGATGCAATGATTAAGCTATGCTTGCACTTAAGATATAGAACATAGAACTTTGTCATTGTTTATAATCATGAACATAGGGGAGGCGCAGTGGTTTGAGCGTCTGACTCCTGATCCGAAGGTCATGAGTTCGATCCCTGTAATGAGCGGGGTTCGATCACGAAATTCAAAATTCCTGAGGTTAGTACTGATAGGTCATCGAAAGTGACCAGTAGAAGTTGTAAGAACTTGTTTCACAATCGATGTAAAATAACAAAGTTTAAACTTAACCCGAACATAGATCCTTGATTCAATCACAACGTCTTTCCCGTATGTTCATACTTCGGTTTAGGCATAAAATATTTGAAATTTATTTCATTTTGTTTGTAGATGTGTTATAAATCAATCATCCCCGAGCAAAATGGCTGCTTCTGCACACATTTACTTCCCTTAATTGTCTGAAATATTACCATACATATGAATAAATATTTGTCCCACATTATTTTGGAAAAATATTTTTTCGTTCGTACAACAATTTTACGATTAAAATCACAATGTTGGCAAAATAAGATTATATGAAGAAAGCGTGTGGAATTTCCGTCTGTTATGCCTTAATATCGAGTACAAAACATTGTACTAGTCATACACAATTCAATATAGACAATCATGCTGGTAGAAATAACAACATTACAGCAAAGAATATTTTTGTTTTCTATGATATTTTGTTATGGAAATTTATGTATAAACGCAAATTCAATCAAGGCAATTATAAGATCCCATAATAAATTATAATAATAATTATCTTATCCCGCGTAATTATGCGCAATTATGTTACAAACTGAAACTCTAGTACTCGAGAGTACAGTAACATCTCACCTTAAGACCACCTCAATGATAATGTTTGTTTGTTTCATCGGGTTTAACGCCGTTTCTCAACGATATTTCAGTTACATACGGCGGCCGGTTCACCTAACCAGTTTTTCCTGGACTGAATTCTAACCAGTACTAACTTACCCTTCCACAAGGAGATGGCAACTTCTCCACATGTGGGGGAAAATCGACATTTTGTCAAATTTTCATGGAAGGGTATGACCTGCCGCGACCAGCGCACTAACCACTGGACCACGGCCGCGGCTACCTCAATAATAAGACAACCTCATTATTAAGAACACACATTTAAAGTATATTTTAGTATGTTGTCCTCTCTATTTAACCTCGGTTTAAGACCACCTCAATAAGTATACCAGGTTGCAAGTAAACCTCAATAATAAGACCACATTTTGGAATTAAACCTGTTGAGAAGTAATTGAAAATTAGACTCGACTAGAACAATAAAACAGAATATTTCAGATGTATATATCTGTATTAGATTTAATGCATGTAAAGCAACTGTTTGAAATTTGAAAATAGGTTAAACAACTTTGTTGCGTTTTATGTCATCATGATTTTCGCATGTTTATCATTGGCCCAGGGTAAAATACACGTTTCATCTTAATTGTTTCATTAGCTGCTTTTGTAGAGTTATAATTCAGTTTCCGTGTCTCTGCTATTATACGATTACATACTTGTATTTGCGTTTATTGCTCGTCGCCACCGGTTTCCCACATGGGCGACGCCTCCGGAAGAATGATGGTAATTTTAGATTGTTGGAGGATAGTGCATGAAACAGGAGATGTCTCTGAGTTCTAGAAGCACCCCTGGTTCTTTTACGTGCTCGATGTAAGTCATCATACACGGGACCTCGGTTTTAAAAGTCTCGTCCGAAAGACTGTTAGTCCTGTCAGTGATGGAGCGGCAAAATCGAACCTGCGATCCCTGGATTACTAGTCCAGCGTGTTACCACATACTTGTGTACTGGCTGTTTGTACCTATAGCTTTCATGCTTCGTGTCTTTATTTCCCTTATGACTTAACCTCCGCTATGATATATTTGACAACAAACAAACATATTTTTTTAATAAGCTATAGGAACCGCTGACTGACTGTATATATATTATAACAATACAAATGTACATTCATTTATTCCAAACAACATAATGAATCACAACATTATAGAGATAATACAAAAATCATCTAGTACAAGCTTATACAATAATCAAATCGTGATACGCGGTTGATACCTGCATACATTTACAAATTAAATATACATGAAAATAATACATATCAGTATTATAGTACACATTATTTCCCAATTACAACTGTGTAGTATTCTAAAAATGACAAGACGTACAACTGTTGGTCCTTCCCAGAGCTGAATGGACATTTAGCGCCAAAACTTACGTATACTTAACGCCATCAAAAACGCTACTTTTTCACTTAACCTTCTTTTTATTCCAAGTTTTGAACGCGTTTTATTGGTACGAATGTGTGAATCATTCATAAAAAAAACAGTTTTCATATATATCCATATAGTTTAGGAAATTATGTTTGATAAGTTAAATGTAATTATTTCTTTACAGTGTCACTGTGTTGACGCGGACAATATTTAGTTGCTTTTTTAATGGTTTGGATTATATGTATACATGTATATAATATCTAATTACTGTTGGACTGAACTATATTTTTAACCCAGTTGATTTATGGGGGAGGGGGGTGTTCGGTTTACAATTGATGTTACAAATCCCTTTCGTTGGAAAGTGGAGCATGAGTCACTAATGTTACACACACAGTGTACTAGTCATCTTACAAAAACTGCCGTTCAAATCGACGAAGCAAATCATTTTATATTTCAGAGCGTTCTTTAATTAGCGTCAAATATCAATTTCAAGTTGAGAAATATTGACCATCATTTGTTTTTATTAGCTGTTTGACATTGGCAGTTTTCCGTCTGCATGATATAATCGAATTTAGTACTGAACGAAACTCAAATATGGTCTGTCATAACTACATTCAGCTATCTTTTCTAAAATGTTGATTTTGTTGTGGTAGCGTCTTAACGTCTGCTCGTTCTTTCCGAACCAGTAATTTGATAAAACGCATCCCTAGTATAATACTTTATTAACGTAAGTATATAGCCGGAACTAGACACTAGTATGGGCGTACTGAAAGCTTCGAAGTCCGTAAATTTAATTAAACGATACAAGTTTAAAGATTAATATGCGAACGTTCGCTTTTGAACAGTTTATATACGTATCATGCGAAGAGTACTTAGTTTTAATAGTAGTTGCTGAACCTACTTAGCTTTTTGGAAATATAATATATGTTCTTTCTCATTTCTGTAGCTCTTGTACTGTTACGAGTATGTAAAACTTCGACTACAGTCAAACCTGTCTGTAAAGACCACCCATGGGAACAGAAAAATGTGGTCTTTGTTTACAGGTGGTCTCTATTAACAGATTAAATATCTATCTATCTATATATATTTGAAAATGGTCTGATGGGAGATAAAATTGGTGGTCTTTGCAGACAGGTTTTCCAATAGTGGTCTTTGTTCGCAGGTGGTCTTTGTTTACAGGTGGTCTCTATTAACAGATTAAATATCTATCTATCTATATATATTTGAAAATGGTCTGATGGGAGATAAAATTGGTGGTATTTGCAGACTAGTTTTCCAATAGTGGTCTTTGTTCGCAGGTGGTCTTTAACACAGGTTTGACTGTATACGTTAATGTGTACAGTCTTGCTGGTGTTCTGCACCCAACACCTTACATTTGCTAATTATTGTGAGGATACATATACATGTACATGTTTTGTAGCATGTTCGTTGTAAGTTTACCCCTAATTACGCTGAGCGTTCCATAAACAAATCGCCAAAAAGTTTATTCCTGATAATTATTATTATGGTTCCGGAATAGGAACTGAATTATTTCATCAGACGTACTAAGTAATTTATATTACATACGTAATGATATTTACTCTTTACTGGCTTCATTAGAATCAATTTGATCGTCATTATTGCGTCTAAATATCATTTGATCAGATAGACTCTATCAAAACACGTATATAATAATTAGTAAAAGATGAGCTATGTATTTGCGGTAAATGTCGGATAACGAATGTAATAATGGATGTTATGAATAACAACTAATAAGGAACATAATATTATACTCTCAAATGTTTTTCATTCTAATCGGTGATTTCTTATATTGTCATAATAAAAATCGTAGCATGCAAATAAACAAATGTGTTTCATACGAAAGCCTGGTGGTTACATTTCAGCTTCACGAATTCACGAGAATTCTCAAATTCGCAAATTCAACTTCATGAATTCAACATTTCAACTTCGTGAATTTATTATTTCAACTTGAAACTATGAAATTCACGAGGTTGAAATGTTGAATTCATGAAGTTGAATTCGAGAATTCTTTAAGCCGAAATGTCACCACAAGCTTTCTTAGTTTTAATTCATTTCCCTCTTACCTCATTTTAAAGCAAAATGCACAAATGTTTGTACAAATAAATCTGCTTAGAAATAATTTATCAACAATAACAAACAGACAAACACAGGTTGACCAATTATCAAGACTATTTAAGTGGATACTGTTGCACATTCTAAGGGTTAAAAGGACCGGTGCGATCCTAAAAATTGCTTTCGATTATGCAGTAAAACCTTAATATCATGACCGCCCTTAAAAAATGGTCTTCTTATTAAGGTGATCTTAATATTGAGGTTAAACAGCGAACATGGATTTGCAAAGTTTGTTCTTAATTTTGAGATGGTCTTATTATTGAGTAATTGTTTACATGTATTTATTTAAGCGAAGTTTGACTGCATGATGATATAAAATTGTACAGTGAGCTGTTATTCGTTGTTCGGTTGAATAACTAGTTTTATGGCACTTTTCGCCAGTCGCATTGCCTTAATACGAAAACTACTTTTTTTCCGGAAGCGGCGCAAGAATAACAGGTATAAGTGAACCGGTTAAAAATAGTTCAACATCTGAGCATAACCTGCTTGACATATACTCAATACTGGTAGTTATCTTTACTGTGCAATTGAATTTAATGGTTTAACAATGATGATTCGTACTTTCTGTGAATCTGGAAGTGTTAAATACAAAACCAGTGTTCAATACCGAACAACTTCAGTGTTTTCTTCGCTTTGATTTCCTAACTGATACCGTCTTTCATCCACACATGTATATATACTGCTAATTTGTTTCTTTGCTTCATAATCTTGAAATCCAATCAAGTATATTTTGCCTCATTTCGTCCCTGGTAGATATCTCTTGAGATGACAATGATTACTTTCGATCCGTAAGTTTACACATATACGCGATTGTTACGTTCGCATAATTGTTTAATCACGTGTTTACGTAGATTAGTCTAATGACCTACGTGATAACGTGATTATCGTCGGGCACGAGATTTAATATAAACCATACACGGCGTATTTTTTTGTGGAAAAAAAAGAGTCATAGTAAAAGCATAGCCACTGTAATTAAGTGTAATTCTATTTAGCACGAAATGCAGGTAATATAATATGCATTATTAGGATTTTTGGATAATGTAAATAAAAAAGTTAAAGTTTCTTATACTAATTTACGTCCCGAAGACGCAATGAAAATGGTTACGGTTGTAGTCCGGCTGTTCTAAAATTAACCATTTTTAGCAAAATGTATGTAAACTGCCGTATCGGTAGAATGAAGAAATTAAAAGAATTAAAACTTGCAGTATGTCAATGCTTCTTTTCCTTTGCTTAATGTAGCGTTAATTATTTTCACGAAAATATGACTCATATTTTCGTGAAAATAATGATGTATTTTGTGTCATTTTCAGTCAGTTAATATTATCAGGAATCTAATTACGTTGTTGTTTCTGATACCTTGATTAAGGAGCTCGCACCACAGTTTCCATGACCTTAGTTCAATGTTGTCACTGGATACAGGCAAAATCTACCGATATTCTGACATAATTTATGGACATTTTGTGCAAAACGTGTGCTCTCACAAATTGCTTGGTGCAGATCAAAATCATAATTTGCAATAACACATTTTAGTAAATTAATTCATTTGATAAGCCCCGCCTTCCTAAATATGCATTGTGCGATATACCCCTATCTGACAACACATTAAATCGTCCAAGATAGTTATCTTTATGATGACTCGTAAAATGATTTATATATCTGCAAAGAAGATCTTGGAATAATTCCATGCCTGGATCATATTGTAATTAACACGGATGAGAGTGACGGGCATCACGATTAGCTCTAAAACTTCTATTTTCTGCTTTTTACATCGTCAGTCTTGGCTTCTTAATCTCTACTGATCGCAAACGATTGTTTTGTCTCCCACTGAAATATGTGTTCGTTTTGTCGTGATTTTGTCTGCCTTAATCTGGCCAGAGAATTATCTTAGCATTAAGATACCGCAGTAAATATATTGATTTGTCCATTAAGAGCAGAACTCTGGGCATTTTTACTCTCACGAAATGGTAAAATAAATGCATCGCTGTTGAATTACTTCTTTGTATAGCATGACGGTTTTTACGACGAATAAATTTAGTCTGATTCGACCTGAGATTAGTTTTTGATCCAATATATGTGATTAACGATTGGACTTTCAGGACTATGGTCCGCCGTATTTGTCTTATTGTACAATAAGCTTCGTAGTTTATGTTGTAGTCGTGTTTGCGGTGACTGCATATTGCTATTAGGTACTTACTGTTATTGTATGTTACGTCAGTCTGACTCGACTGAGACGTAAATGGATAGGCAATGCTCATTCGCAATCATCCGTGAACTTCCTGTACTGAATGTTTCTGGACCAAATATACGATGTTAAAGACTAGGACTAAAACGCATAAGCGTATATCATCATGCTGAGTATAACATATCGAATTAATTTATGTTTTCCGAAAAGTCTCTTGATACAACTTCTAGGATTGCGTCGTATATTTATGAATAAATATTCTATATTGTATGATTTACATATGAATCCTAAACGCTATACGATTTCAGTGGCAACTTGAATGTCATTGCGTATAACCATTATTCAGTTTTTATTAGTTCGTATTTGAGAGATGCAATTTACACAGGTGTCTGTTGTATTCCATCAACGGGATATGGCTTGTTTATTGTTTGCATATTGCATTCGCGAATGTTGTTTTTGTTGTTGATTTTGACATCTTTATGCTGCCGTCTCGAAATATATTCTGGAATTTCAAGCCATACCAACTGGTTAATTGTTGTAACCACGAGGTATACGTTATAATTTTTGTTGGAACATCGTGTGCCAAGTACTGAGCTTGGTAAATATAGTAATTCCAAAGTTAGGACATACAAGTTTAAACTTAGTTATGGTACGTCCACTGTGAAACAAGCTATTACATCTTATATTTAACGCTTTCGATTACTAGGTTTCTAAACTATATTCGCGTGGTTTGAGATCCACGGATAAATCTAGCCCGCGGCGGTGCTCTTACCCACAGTCTTCGGATCAGGAGTTTTGCACTTTACCCCTAGACAAACTTGACTCCCTTGAAGCCATGCCTAAGATAAGGAAATACGGTATTATATCATTTTGTATAACATTGAAGAGGTTTACTACTTAAGATGAGCAATATTGCATCGAAACGGGGATGATACCACGTAATGCATGTGTTCTTGTGCGGTCGATTCAATCTATACCCCGCATTGATTTTCATGAATTTAGCGAGTACATCCTCTCTGAAATACCGTTGCATTTTTGTGTCTAGAGAAGGTATAAGAAAGCCTTAAAGCAATTGAACAAACTGAAAACGAGATTACAAATCACAATCATGGCAACGCATTCCTTTAATAAAAACAATGGAGTTTACCTCTGGTTTTCGGTATGCATTTCGTCGCATTATTTCCAGAACCCCGTAATTCAATTGTTGGCCGTTTTGATTATATTGGTATCGTTGAAACCGTCTTTCCAAGCTCTTTCTATATTTACTACCTATATTGTTCTGGAATGCACATTACTTAAATAAAATACGATTCCATAACCCCGTATGTAACAAAACTACAGGAGGGTATGACTTTGTTTTCTCAATAAGACGAAAAACAAGTTACAAGTATGGGTTTCTGGAACTAATGCGACGATTTGTCCGATCCAATGAAGTGGGGCAGTTTTCGACAAGCTGTCACAATCCGCATTACCTTGAATTTTCTGAACGCCTTGCATCGGAGTATCATAAATATCAAGGAACGTAGGTGTAATTTTGTATTATTTCAAGTACGTGAATCATTTCTTCAAGTAACTTCTAAAGACATTCCTGCTGGTAGCGAGAATGTAATGCATTTTACAAGTAGATTTTTGTGCCTGATTACTTTTCCTTTTTTTCTGAACAATGTAATTAAACCAGTTTGCAAGTCATATATTTTTTTCTAGAGAGAACTGTTCACTTATACATTATGCTAGGTGGAGAAAAGTGTAAAATACAGAATATCCGTTATCGCCATTATCCGCACGTCTCAGCAAGAAAACGAGGTAGCTTTTCATTAAATTGTTTTTGCCAAACAATAGGCGACGACAACAATTTGAATTACGTCCAGTTCTTGAGTAATAAATCATGTAGATGGAAGTATTTAGTATCAATTAATAGGCAAATACCGCGTTCTACTGTCGGTAGAAACCTACACAAAACGTTTACATTGTCGGGCTAAATGTTGGAGAAAATATATCAATATTTATCATACACTTGTAGCTAAATCTCATTTGTCAAACAGTCAAGTTGAGAATGTAAGGAATCCAACAAAAACGTTTTTATCGTCCTGTCGTAGTTATATTGAACAGACGATTAGGAAATAAGGCAACACATAAAACATGTAACTGCATATTTTGTTTCCCGGCGGTAAAGTTAGTCCCTAGGTAATGCCTGTCATCTTACCGAATCTGCATTTGTTGTATCAACATTTTCTAAATACGTGAGCTTTGAATATATGAGCGCTGCTGTGGGATTTACAACTTCGTCTGTAAGTGACGTCATTTTAAGAAAACACAACATGTGATGCCACTATTTGTAAGCAGGAAACAATATTTACTCCATGTGGTCACTTCGTTTTCATATTGCCATATGGGGCAAATATTGCTTACTGTCAGTACATGGTAATGGCACATATGACCTTTTCTGGAAATGACGTCACTTAAAGAAGAGGTTGGAAATCGTACAACGGCGCTCATATATACTTTTATAAAAACAAATGGTTGTTTAAACGTTGAATAACATTAATATATAAAAAACAGTTTACGTTTTGATGAGTGTTTCTTTATGACCTCAGTTGCAACAGCCTGAATTCTAAGACATATTGTAAGACTCTTAAATTTAAACGGTTGTTACGCTTCGAAAGAGTGCTTAAAAATGCAACGTATACATGTACGATGTTTGCCATAAACATTAATTATACATACCAATGATGAACCAGGTGTTCAGGGATACTCATATTGCATTAATGACTTAATTGTTTATTAGTTTATTAGATTACTTTATAGTTGATATAAATTTTAAGAGTATCTGCGTATTTTAAGTATTATTTTGAAGGATTTTATCGCGCAAAAACAGCCTTATTTCATTACCAACAACAAAATCTAAAATGATGAATGATTTCTGATAGCATCTGTCTTTAAAATATTCTAATTGGATTTTGACTGATCCTATCATATCTACATTTCCTTGAGGTTAAACGTCGGTCGGAAAATGAAAGCAGACATAATACATAATGGACGAGCATGTTAGTGGCACCAGTGTGTTCGATGCTCTTGTTGATAGGCATCAACGTTCTCTTGAAGAGTTTAAAATTAATGATAACATTTTTTTTTAAATGATCAAAGTGCGTTATCGGTATTGACGGAAGTCAATTCCGGTTGGAGATAACCCGTTGTTAGAATAACATCTAATCAAAATAAGATCCTTATCATATTTATTTTAATCAAAGTTTAATTTGAGTGATACCGTAAATAATTGGTATAATCTCGATGCTAAACACCCCCCAATGACTGGAAATCTGATGCATTCAACAGAGACATGTTAGCACCCCGCTATGTATCAGATATTATTGTTAATACCTTTGATTCATTATTTTTATTGCCATCATATCAGAAAAAGTTAAATACATGTTATTGGTAGACGTAGATTAATTCCACATACGTTACCAAGGGTAGTAAAGTACGCCATGCGTCCCTATGCATAATTTACGACCTCGATTCGTTGAGTAGTTTTTGCACTTTTTTCGGCGCAGCCGTACTAACATGGCTTTGCTATTATGCATATCAGTGTTGTCTTAACCAATGAAATGTTATGTTAACAACTAAACCAACTTGACTTCAACCGAACAACGTTTGTAACCTTGACGCAGATTGGTTAACCTTTCGTTATATTACCGAAATCCACTGAATTTCGGCAAATTTACCAGCAATCATAACATCTCGGCAATTTTTTGATATTGCACAACAAATCTTAACCTTCAGGTTGCAACTAATTTGCCTGTTAAGATTGCACCGACCATCTTTTTTAAAGATATTCCTTGTTTATTGTTAACGGATCGATGTTGCTTGGGTGCGCTTCTACAACGTGGATTGTAAGCGAATGTTCTAGAAAACGAGAAGATGCTTTGAGAATAATAACCCACGTTTATGATAAACTATTGAGACATTGGGGTACGATGGACAACATATCATTTCCAATTCGATCCATTAGCTATACAAAAGTTACAACACTATACTCGAACCAAGGTGTTGTTCGTCCTATATAACACATCGGGACTCTTTGCACACAATTAATGATGCCATACACTACCACCGGTGTCTTCTAGGGGTTTCGATGCTTGTTTTGAAGAAAGATAAATTCTTATTTAAAGACCACCTCAATGATAAGACCATCTCAACATTAAGAACACAATTGTCAAGTCCATTTTCAATGTTTTGCTATTTATATAACAACAATATTAAGGCCGCCTCAATATTAAGACCTGTTTACAAAAGTCCCAATGGTGGTATTATTATTGAGGTTTAACGGTACTGAGGTTTACAGCTAATCGCCCACACTGTTTCAGATTTCGTGTGTATTGACACGACAGAAATGAAACCAATGTAGCATAACACTAAAAATGATCGCACGTATATAAGTATCTCGGCTGAATGTCAAATACATCGTGCTGAATTCAATTGTGTTATATCTTGGCAAATATAGGTGCAGTGTGGATGCTGGGTTGTTTTTCATAAACTCTGCAGAAATTGTCATTTCACCGAGGGCATGTCTGGTGCGAATTAGACATTACCCAGTCTGGCTTAGTTACACCCGCCAAATGGTCATAAATTTATCTTATCAATACAAGGAAGTAGGCTTTTATATTACTTTCTGTTATACTGGTGTGTCGTTTATGATATTAGATGTGTATCGTATTCCTCCCAATTTCCGTAAAAGGCAATATTTCTCAAAATTTCAATTTGGCAATATAAAGAGATTAGTATTTTCCGTAAAATATAATTCAAGAACGCTTATCAAAATATGATACGTTTTTTATCACTATACTTTCAAATATGAGACACTGATAGTTATAGCAAGTAATCTGAGAATATTCTAAAATGTTATAGCGAGCGCTTCTGAAGGTTTTAAAATCTATTGATTTCTACTAGGAACGGGTCGCCTAAAATTACAAAGGTTTAATGTTTCAGACTACTTCAGGTACCGCCTGCATATATATGGTGGTCCATAAGCGACTAATGGTTCATTGAATGAGTACTGGACTATGGTCATAAGCACAGGCTTAATGGTAACGATGTCGCCTTCGATATCTAAGCAAATTGCTTTTAAATATGATTTTGCTTCAAATTGAACTTCTCATGCTTATAGGTGCACCAACAGAAGACAACCCCAAAAGAACTTGAAATATGGAAATGTGTTGCAATCGGTATAATAACTCTATACTACATAAACTCCGATACCTGTAAGGGGAGATCACTGCGTAGGAGACTGGAAAGAAATAACTCAGTAGTGTGATTAGTCATAGACACAGTATAGTCTGTTTCAATATAGTGCATCATTACTTATTGTATAAGTCGCGAACTCACACATTCATGTAAATAAACTTGTTATATAGCGATTTATCTGATTAAAACAATATAAATATTCATAACTGGTACATAAAACCAAGAAAGTCTTCGTAATTCCAACACCAAACAATTCCCCGAGGGGATGACTAACAACACTACTTACTGGATAAATCTCGAAATACACTATACGATCCAATTTTATACGCAGTTTTTAAGGCAAACAATATTACGTTCATCTGGTTTTCATACAACAAGGTCATGTTTACAAAAATAAGAATAACGCTCCTATCGTGATCAAGATTTCTTTGGCAAACATAACACCATTTACGCAATAGTTGTGTTCATTACTTTGCTTCGGAAGAATTAATATATAAAAATAAACAAGTTAATATTTTTAGGTTTGGTAAACAAATATATTGGCCTTAACACAATGTTAACCAATCTGCGTCAAGGTTACAAACATTGTTCGGTTAAAGAGAAATATCCTTGGTGGTTAATGTAAGATTTGATTGGTTTACAAACACTGATATATGTTCCTCCTAACATGCAACATATCGTACATACATAACACTACAGAATATAGCTTCCTGTTGAGTTGCGATATGTTTTGGAATGCTTATTCGCCAAGACATTAGTAAATCACGCACTTTTGGTTTTGTATGACATATTCTACCTAATGACGAACTGTATTGATAACTCAACGGCTTCCACTTTGGATATAATGAATGTGTCTGGCTGCCTTTTTGTGATTCTACGCTAGAATGTGTTGATTTTTTCATGATGATGTATTGGACCTGGCTATATGGTCGGCAGCATCTAGTATCTTATGTGTTATGAACAGTAATATGATATCGATTAATCAACATATTTTCAACTCATACTAATGACATAGACGAAAAATGAATAGCATTGTTGCCGTTCGTCTGAGATGCAGTCACACATCAAACAGTATGAATCGCTTTATCACAGAGGGAAATAATGAACGTTTTACATGTGATATAAAAGAATATTCCAATTTTGGATATGGCAGTGTAGCGTAAGATTTTGTAGGGCAAATACTGCATTAATAACCTGCGGTTGTGAGAACAAAATCAAACATCTGACACAACAACTACGTTACACTGTTGAGTGATACATTTTGGCTTTTGCTTTGGAGTTGCTATGAACGTTATTGAACCATTTCCTAGTCGATTCACTTTTGGTGTTTCGTTCTGAAAACCATAAATACGTATGCAAATTATTATCATTACAGTTCCTCAGTTGACATTTATATGGTAATGTTTGTTAAGCATAATGAGTATGTGCTATAATTAGACTGTACCAAACATGAGTACGATGCCATGCCATTTGGTGTGATAGAATTATTCTATGTGTCTAATTTTGTAAATAAAAGCGATTGAAACCTAAGCAGTTCTTATCTTAGCAGAATATTTTATCGTTCTCTCTCATGGTAAGTGTATGCCCATTGATTTACAATGATGTATTTACAATATTCCGTCTGGTTAGAATTCACGGTTCAAACATCAATCTTAACAGCGATTTTGCGTTTATATTGCAAACGTGTGTCTGTATATTAGAATCAAATTCCCAACGCTCTGCTATGTTTTAATTACAAATATGCATACTGCAATAATGGCTTCCCTTACTGCTGGTGCCCTTGGGTCATATAGTATGTGTGTTGGGTAATTTGCATGTGTACATACAATTGTTTGTCTCAAAATATAAATCTGAATTTTACAAATATAGATTTTTTATTTCATTTCGTATCATAGTGAAACAAGACATATCTTGAAAAATGTTGGTGGGCGCAAGTTGAAGGTTAGGATTTGTTGTGCAACATAAAACAATGCCGAGATGTTACGATTGCTGGTCACTCCAGATCCAAAATGGATGTCGGTAATTTCACCGAAATTCAGTGGATTTCGGTAAAGTAATGTACCCTTTATCGAACGGTTAACCAATCCACGTCGAGGTTACAAACGTTGTTCGGTTGAAGAGAAATTGTCTCGATGGTTAACGTAAGATTTTGATTGGTTTACACAACACTGACATGCAAATAGCAAAACCGTATTAGTACGGCGGCGCCGATAAAGGCCCGATATTGTGAACGTTGCATTGTCTGTGATATTATCTCCCCCTATCAATGTTCCTCATAATACTTCGAATAACACAATGCGGCATTTGGCATTGGAGAACAACCTATTTCGTTGGACACATCGTCGATATATGAACATACAGTCGATTGTATGGCAATATGCACATAAGAATTTCATTGAATCCGTTATGTGTAGTACTGTTTTCTACAACTGCTGTTTATTTTCTTGAATATGTCGTGTTTGCCAGGAAAAACATTGCGCCTGTCATAACATATTATGCTCACATTGCATTATACCAACCATGCCAAGTGAGACTTATGTCATGCAGTTCATTTCTGCTTGCTCGTAGTAATGGAACTTTCTCAAGATTGTGTGTATATAATTATATTACTCTCCCTTGACTCTTGTATGTACTTTCAAGATGTTTTCGTACTACCGCTAGTTACATTGAAATAGATGTTGATGAGGGTTGGCAGTTCATCACGTACGAATCGAACTGTACGGGCAATCCTAATGATATAGCTTAACGACTTAGTCTAGATAGATAGATATATTTGTTTCAACATAAAATGTACAATCTATTCGCATGTATGTATTACAACAATGTGTATGAATTAAAACAACCAAATCAATCAACATTATAATTATGTTAAGGATCAGGGCCGTAAATTGCCTCCCCTGGAAAAAAAAAATTTGGACCCTTTTTAGACAAAAAATGATATTTTTTTTCGAGGTCAGCCCGCAATAGGAGGCAACTGCCTACATGCCTCAGTGTAATTTACGGCCCTGAGGATAACACAAAAAAGGTGTTTAAGTAAAATGTATGATATTGTGTGACACAGGAAGAATTTTAAGCTATATGTTACACAATACTATATATCAAGGATACATTTAGTCGATGAATATTCGGCTTCAGTCAAATAGGTTAAACCGTCTCCCTTGGACGAGTGGTTGAGGCTACTGCTTTGGGAGCGGGAGGTAGAAGGTTCGAATCCCGACAGGGGTCCGTTCTGATATGGCCGGGTGGTGATCCGAGCTAGTTAAATAATGGTTACCGTGCGCTTACCTGCCTGGTGCCTGGCATTAAACGACTAGGAATCGGGAAGTAAAAGTGTTCAGAAAGTAGATATCTCATAAGTCATAATTGGCTTGCCCAATAAATAGGGGTGATACTTTAATTAATAAACACTTTACTTTACTTTTTAGTTTAAACATACAGTGGCATTTCCAGGGTAGGAAATCATTTCAGATGGAACATTAGGCGTTTCTAGTGCATTGTGCTTTACTATTGAACTTCAATTTCAACGTCAGGAAGGTGTCAGTTAGCATCTGGTTAGGATAGAGATGCCAAGCCATTCGGTGATGGTGACACGCTTGCGATTTACACTTTTTTTAGCAACACGATAATAGAGTAACTAAACTATTAGACAGGACAGGCAATTACATGTTCTATCGCCTTGAAAGGAATTTTACGAGATGTAAATAAATTATACGCCTTCTTCGTGCGTTTAATTATTTGAGAGAAATTGTTCTACCCATAGCAAAGCGTATATCGTCTACGTATGTGTTGAATAAAATATGCCGCGTTTTTGTCAACGAGTTAATTTCGCAGTTCATTATTTTAAAATTGGTTAAGCTAACTAAATACAATACAATTTATCGTAGATAATGTATTTAACAAAGCAAAACGTAAAAATTGGAGAATAATTGAAACATTTTGTGTCTTTTCATACATTCACCCTGGGGTAAATAAGTGTGTAATTAAGTATGTGCCTTCTTGCTAATCATCAGGCCCCATGTTCACAAATAATTAGTTTTCTGGATGGGAATCAAGTTGAAGTATAGTTTCTATTAAACTTCATAAAATTTGTTATGCAAATCTCCATCTTTTACATAACGTGAGATATGAACATTTTCTAGACACTAAATTCGGAATTCATGTGTATTAAGCAAAAGAAGGAAATTAATAAGTTAAGACCGAATCAGGAACATTGATTCTGAGTTCATCTAGATCACTTTCAGTCATAAGTATTAGAAATTAATTTCTCAATAAAACAGTAAAGTTTTTTAAGTTTTACAATGTTAATTAGTACGTGTTTTAGGTATTGTCGTGTAAAAATGTGAGAAATACTGTATAAAGTTTTCCTTTGCTTCAAGAAAATGGCAAATCTATTTCTATTTTGTAAACATAGGGCCAATATAAGTTCAACTTAGTTTATTGTCGTAAACAGTACAGTTTCTTGACATACACACTTACATTACAATATACTTTTAAACAAAGTAATACATTACATGGCTAAGAACTAGTGTTGTTTTGAAATAATGAAGAAAATACTAAACATAAATCTGGTGTATAAAATTTACTTAAATCTACAGTATGCTCATTTTTTGTTTACCTAAACAAACATGAACAATATAGTTCATGTAGTTAAAACATCAATAAACATGCATTAGCAAAGATTGTACTCATAATGTATTGATCCCTATTTGTTGAAGAAAGATGTTTGTACATCATAAAACGTCCAGTTTTTTAACAATCCGGCTATTTTTCAAGTTTTTGAAAAAAAGATATTTTCAATCGGTTATACATTACAATGGTTCTTATTATATATGTTTTAACCAATGTAACAACAATACTGGATAAAGCCAATCCATACATTCTATGTTCATATGTCTGATACATCCTTAAAACTATGTTATTATAAGTATTTATGTACAAACTATAAATCACCATCACAGAAACTATGTTTTGAACATATATGAAATACAAATTGTTCGATTTGGGAACGCATCTGCAAAAACGACTCAAGTTCCATATGAATAACTTGTTTGGTGTATTTTTGTGACATATGATGCATGCATACGCTCCCATGCATTCAGTTGATATAAGGAATCACACGAAACCGCATACTATGTGTTTCCGTGCTATTGACGTGCAGGGTAGGAGACGAGAATTAAGATCTTGGTTGATAAGAATCTACCCAGTTTGGCTCACTCTAATGTGCAGTTGTTTTCAATGTAACAGTGAATAGGGTTAAGCTGATAATTACCTAATTACATTAACACATTGTTGATGATTGCCATGGTATCGAAGCGTATTAAATAGCTGGTCTTAATTAGTCGGTGGTGGGAAATCGCAATAACCATCATAACTAATAATTTAATTTATTTGTTTAGCGTAATTAATAATTGTTGCAGTTAATGAAAAATTAAGTTTGAATAATTAATTTATCTCGGATGCCAGACTGACTTCTAATATTGCGAGAACATAGTGGCGCCCCGACATTCATTTGTTATCGCAAAGTTCAACAACACTTTAGAGACGTAACCATTGAAATTGCTTTGTAGTTCTTGTGGATAAAACCGGGGGTTTTAGTGAGTACAGTAAAACCTCAGTAATACGGCCACCTTTGGGACCCTTGAACATTGGTCTTATTATTGAGGTGGTCTTATCATTGAGGTTGAATAAAGAGAAAAACATTGTAAATTGACTTGAAAATTGTGGTATTAATTTTGAGGTGGTCTTATTATTGAGGCGGTCTTAATGTGAGGTTTTGCTGTATTGTTCAAAACATGGGACAGCCATCGGTCAGGTCATAAGAAATAAAAATAAGTACAGTACAACCTCAATAATAAGACCACGCTTTGGACCCTTGAAAACTGGTCTTAATATTAAAGTGGTCTTAATATAGAGAAAGAATAAAGAGCAAAACAGTGAAAATGGACTTGAAAGTTGTGTTCTTAATTTTGAGGTGGTCTTATTATTGAGGTGGTCTTATTATTAATGTGGTCTTAGAATGTTGTGTTACTGTATGTAGGGCTACATGTCGAGAAGGAGGGAAGGAGAAACCAAATAAGTGTATCTATTTCACTACTTTTATGTAGAAAAAACAACCTGTTTAGTTTCTTATACTCATTTTTTTTACAATCCATCTGCCTGCGTGTTTTATACCAATAATCATGCGTAACTGTGTTTTGTCTTCCTTTTATCTTATATACGGATACAAACTATTCTGCCTTCGTTATCGTTAATGGCTGCTCCCCGAGTTTAATGACATGCTGTGATAGAACAATATTGTTACTTGACTACGTAGCCATGTCTGTGTCTTACGAAACTAGAAAATAAAATCACTCAGACAGCCATTTTAATAGTTGCAGTTGACATTAATCAGAAGATTAAACATTAGACGTTTCTTACGTAATCACTATATGCTATGAGATAGATGTGGCTGATTCTCGTGGTGTACTTAATAATCAGACGAATTTGACTTTTTGACATTTTAACTTCTACAGTAAAACCTCAATGTTAAGACCACCTCAATGTTAAGACCATCTCAATGTTAAGACCATCTCAATGTTAAGACCATCTCAATGTTAAGACCACCTCAATGTTAAGACCATCTCAATGTTAAGACCTCCTCAATGTTAAGACCATCTCAATGTTAAGACCTCCTCAATGTAAAGACCACTTCAATGTTAAGACCATCTCAATGTTAAGACCACCTCAATGTTAAGACCACCTCAATGTTAAGACCATCTCAATGTTAAGACCATCTCAATGTTAAGACCTCCTCAATGTAAAGACCACTTCAATGTTAAGACCATCTCAATGTTAAGACCACCTCAATGTTAAGACCACCTCAATGTTAAGACCACCTCAATGTTAAGACCACCTCAATGTTAAGACCATCTCAATGTTAAGACCACCTCAATGTTAAGACCATCTCAATGTTAAGAACACCATTTTTAAGTCCCATTTTTTGTCTGTTTTGCTCTCTATTCAACTTCGATATTAAGAACACCTCAAAAAGAATACCAAGTTTCAAGGGTTTCAAAGGTGGTCTTATTATTGAGGTTTTACTGTATTTATTGGTGTCTTATGTCGTTCGTATAATATGGTAATACACACTGCTATCTGAAGTGTAGATACAGTATTTCTTGCTTATTCAAAGCGTACTCTTTATTCAAATATTCCATATTTTGTGAGTGTTAGTGTTACGAATACATTTATATGGCAATTTTATGTAAATATTGGAAGATATATGTTACATTGGGTGGTATGGTGAATTAATAAAACATCGTATTGATGAAGTATTAACATTATAGCGAATGATACAACGATACAGTGACAAAAGTTGAATACATTCTCGTTGAATTTCAAATGAAAAGTGTTAACAACACCATGTGTATGCAGAAAGAGGGGGATTGATTATATATACCATTGGAGGGGACCCTAATAAAAAGTCCAAGAAAATAACCTGCATTCAAAAGAAAATTAATTTCTGCTGTCTAAGAGGAAACTGTAGTTTGTATTCAAATTCTAATGAGTTTTAGATTATGATCCTTTCCAAACACTGCATGTATAGTGTCCGCTGATTGTAACGATTTTATATTGCGTGCGTGTAATGCCTGTGTATGATTTTATATGAGATACACTGCGTACAGTGATTAAAGTTCTAATTATTATAGATACCAAATCTGCACGTCATCTTGACTCCAAATTTCCTCAATACAATTGTAGATTCAAGATAAGAGCTACAATTTAACTCAATTATATGTTCTCCAAGGTATGCTTACATGCGTATAAAATGATGGGTCTAAGAGTGAAGGATGGCTCTTGTCTGATTAGAGGCACAAATGATTGTATCATTCATCGCTGCTTTTTCTTGCTACTCATTTTATTAATATGCTGTTCAAGAGCATTTGGAAGAATGAATGTTGTACTTTCAGTCTCAAGCATGTCCACTGATCAATTAAATTTATTCCTTACAAAAAACGAACGTCTACTTTGTGGGGGGAGTTATCAGGCGCGAAATTTCCTATCTAGAATGTGCGTTTAATTTCGACGATAGTAGTATAAGTATAATAATAATAACAATAATAATAACATTTCTTTCGGTGATGGAGTATATAAAACATGGATAATTAAGACATGCGATTACATTTTATTAATAATTATGACATGTGCATAATACCCAGGCCATACACACCAACACCTAGGATAGCACAAACAATAGTAGACTCTTATTTCCATTATGGTCCTACGTGTTGGTGACGTGACATTGAGAAGTATAATAACCATTATCACAGAATATAGCATTATAACAAGATAACAATACTATGAAAGACATTTCATTATCGTTTATTATATATTTCCTCCAAGTTGGAGAGCAGTTATTTACAAATATATACGGAACAAATATGAATGTATATATGATGAATGAACACGTAGTATATTCATGAGACTAATGATTAATTATTTCAAACATAAATACGTGCATCGATTATAAAAAAGAATGGTTTAATAGGCAAATATTGTCCAAGTACTAAATAATGAAAAGGCTAGACATATTTCGAATTAAAAATAACCAATTGACTTGAATAAACAAAATGACTGTGAACACACTTATGTCTTACCGAAAACGAAGCAAAGACAGTAGTATGACGTACAACGTGATTAAATTCAAGCTTAAATCAATTAGAGCCTGACTGAAATGGAAAGAAGGGCAGCAGGGGAGCTCCCTCAAACAAGGTTTATAACGTTAGTAACTTTCGCTAAGACACACAGTATGTATACATATGAGCAGTTGTATAAGTTAAGAAAAAACAAGAATTGCAAATGTAGATAATCTTTTTAGTGCTAAAACATGTCACCTGTTCAAGTCTATGTTTTATTAACATTCACGAATTTCAAAATGGTGTGTGAACGAAATCGTTTTCCAGGATCCAGATTGCTGATTTTGTATTTGCGTTTATTTATCGTCGCCACCGAATGTTAGTCATTTGAGATTTTTGGAGGATAGTGCATGATACAGAAGATGCCCCAGTACCAGAAGCACCCCTGGTTCGTTTACGTGCTCGATGTAAAGCTTTATACACGGGACCTCGGTTTTTAAAGTCTCGCCCGAAAGACTGTTAGTACTGTCAATGATGGAGCGGGGAATTGAACCTGCGATCCCTGGATTACTAGTCGAGCGCGTAACCACTGGACTGCTGATCCTCTACTAGATTGCTGAGGACATTGGACGGTGACATATAACTTCTGTGTCATTCACACCTTCACATAGTTAATATTGAAAAGAAAAGCAGACACCTAAGTCCAAAACTCTACTGTATTGTCATCACTGACGCACATAGTTTACGGTGTAACATATGCCTGAATACAAAGGCATGTACAAAGTATCAACATCCGGTAATTGTGTGAAATGAACAATTTCGAAAGATTTAGAAATTGATTGGTTTACGTTTCTTTCAAGGCTGTGGTTAACGAATATAGATACATTATTTTGAACAGAAATGGGCTTCAATATGGTATAACCTATTATTCGTACGTGTGGTTTTCTATAGGCGACGGAGTAAATGTATTGCAACAGCGAAGTAACATCTACTGTCTACTGACCTAATTTATTCTGGACGTTTGTTTTTATTTAGCTCGTAGGCGTTCTTATTGCGTAATGTTTCTAATTACACAGTCCCCATATGGTAAGTAATTACAAGCCTATCGTACGACATAATATAAAGCTAAGACACGGATAAAAAGTAAGATAATTAAGAACATTGTACTGTCAGTGACTTTCTGTGAATTGTTTTTGCGTGATGGTATTTAGGCTGAGTGTACCCTTAAACCGGAGTTGTAGCGGATCAGTGGTCCAGTGGTAAAACGCTGGACTTGAAATCCAGGGATCGCTGGTTCGATTCCCCGCTCCATCACTGACCGTACTAACAGTCGTTCGGACGAGACTTTAAAAACCGAGGACCCGTGTATGATGCTTTACATCGAGCACGTAAAAGAACCAGGGGTGCTTCTGGAACTGGGGCATCTTCTGTATCATGCACTATCCTCCAAATCTAATATGACTAACATTCTTCCGGAGGCGTCGCCCATGTGGGAAACCGGTGGCGACGATAAATAAAAGCATATACAACAAAACCGGAGTTAAACCCTTATTGCAGTGGACACTGACCAACCCGTATATACAATGATTTCAAATAAAATCGAAAGCAGAAGCAAGTATATCAAATTTGAGTAAATATGTTTGCAACTTTATGTTTGTTTTGACTCGGATCAGATGACTTCTTGTAAAACCATTCAATTTCCATTTTCTCACTCACTGTTTCAGCCTTAACTAACATCCAAATGGTGGAAAGTAGAAACGTCTAAGCGTACAGGTAGCTATTCACACTCCTGCAAGTTAATACTTTTGTACAGTTCTTATACTGAGGAAATTACATTGTCTTAAGAATTTGCCGAGCACACCAATCATAGATGCTAGAAAATTATAGACGCACTGTGAATGTTCAAGTAAATTACAGGATGATACAGCCGAGTGTGGACGTTCCGGGTTTGTAATAGTTGAACGAGATGTCAATATTAAAGGTCAAATTATAAAATGGCTTGGGTCCAGCAGACCTAGGTACCCATCTGGGTATCAACAGAAGTTGTTACAGGAAAAGTCACATACACAAGACGATGCCTCCCCACACTTACAACAAAGAAACAATAGCCCATACAACATAAGAGAATGTGGTAGTGCAATGGTAAGCATGTATTGGAACAGGAGAGCAAGGAATGGACTGGCCGACAGTCAAATACACAAGACGATGCTTCCCCACACTTACAACAAAGAAACAATAGCCCATACAACATAAGAGAATGTGGTAGTGCAATGGTAAGCATGTATTGGAACAGGAGAGCAAGGAATGGACTGGCCGACAGTCAAATACACAAGACGATGCCTCCCCACACTTACAACAAAGAAACAATAGCCCATACAACATAAGAGAATGTGGTAGTGCAATGGTAAGCATGTATTGGAACAGGAGAGCAAGGAATGGACTGGCCGACAGTCAAATACACAAGACGATGCCTCCCCACACTGACAACAAAGAAACAATAGCCCATAAAACATAAGAGACTGTTGGAGTATGGGAACAGGAGAGCAAGGAATGGAATGGCCGACAGTCCAAACAATCATGGACAATTTAGGAGAAATTGAGAAAAAAGTCATGCGCCAGTATTCTGTATATGTATCGAATTGTGTAATATGCTAACTGTGTCTCGTGCTATATATTGCGAGTGTGTTCTAAAATAAATATAGACGCCGAGCTGGAAATGCCACTAAGTAGTTTCTCCCAAACAGGACGAAAGACACAGTCAATCCTACATAGATTATAAAACCATCACAATGACATGATTGCCACAAGGCACAGACATAGATGATTGATGAAAACAATGTCATATATGTTACCATTGGTAATGAGAATAGTTCGTTAAAACTTATCTAGTTGCAATGCGGTAATAATGCCACGCTAGATAAGAAAAAATAACGACGTTCCTACGCACATGACTCTAATTAATGAAACAAAAGCTTGTTTAGCAGTGGAACGGAAACTTGGATGGAGGATTGATTCATTCCGCAGTCCTAATTAAACATATACAGCAGGTGTTAGTCCTCTTAAAGTCCTCATTTGCACGAAATACGTCAATGATCAAACACGAAAGAAAATCACCCACCAGACAATTTGGTATAGCTGGCAGCGTTTGTCTCTGAGTATAAGTATTCTGTATTGTCTATAAGATCTAATTTTCGTACGTTCGCAATTATGTTCTTCACGTTTTGCCATCTCTAGTGCTTTGTTTTCTCTTTGTATTAGAATTACAATGGCTTTAATTGGATCAGAAATTTTATTACTTTCCTTCCATACTTAAAAACAACGCGTTACTGCCTTTTATCCAGTTTTATAAGTATTGGCAAACGTTATATGCATATTTTGCTAATGACTTCTAAGGGGCTCATAGCTTTCTAAGTTTCAGGTGGTTTGGTGTTCATTTGATTAACTGTGTAGTCAAGTATGTTTACAGTTTCGAAAACATATCATAAGACCTTGTTTTACATTCTAACTACATGTAGTTTGTATTTAGACGTATTTAGACAGCCGTCGACCGTGCGTAAAAAAACTCAACAAAGTTACCACTTTATCAATCTTGTAGAAGCTCGGATGTTATGTTATTTATTTAAAGATTGTTGTTATATCTAGCATATCTGTGAATGTATCTACAACCGAACTGGCTGAGTATGTTATATAGACGTTGTTATAGTACGTGAAAAAAATGCTTGTCTAAATTGATACTGATATATGTTGTTGTAACGTTCTTATTTACCGAGATCATGTTCATGCTTGACGTCGGGCTGATCGTTAACAACAAAGAAAATAAATGTTACACTATATCTATTGTCAAAATCTGTTCTACACCATGTAAACCATATATTTTGTTGAGTACACGGTTATATGCGATGAATGTGTTTGTAAATATCTAGTGCGTATTAAAAATGCTTTACTGTAAATACATATTTAGGGTGATGTTTTTTTCCAAATTACTTTACCGTTAGCTTAAGAGAGTATATTTTGTTTTGCATAACTTTATCTACTTAGGAACTAAATAATTTCATTTGACATTGTACAATGCTGTGCTGTTTTCCGAACATAGTTATTTTTTGTCATACACAGAGACGCTTTCGCTTTGCAAATATTTTAGATTTCTTTAATACCAGTTAATGTATTTATATACTTTGGATTTCTTTCATTGTCGAATATTAGTCATTCATTGTAACCTTACGCGATCTGTTTTGCTTCAAAGTCCGTATTTTCAATCTTTTAAAGTACTCAATTGTTATGTAACCCGGCGATCCGGGTTCGATTCCCTGTCGCGGCAGGTCATACCCTTCCATGAAAATTTGACAAAAATGTCGATTTTCCTCCACATGTGGAGAAGTTGCCGGCTCCTTGTGGAAGGGTAAGTTAGTACTGTTAAGAATTCAGTCCAGGAAAAACTGGTTAGGTGAACCGGCCGGCGTATATAACTGAAATATCGTTGAGAAACGGCGTTAAACCCGATGAAACAAACAAACTCAATTGTTAATTGTACAATTTGATACTTGAGCATTTTCACTTAGATTTCCCTCGGTAGTTCCGCTAAATAATGATCTAAGAAAATTTATGTTTATGATCTCTATTTAATTTCGCCATATGTCTTAGAAATCCACTCTAAGTGCTATGTAATAGTTCCATTCATAACGTATTTGTTTTTATTGCGGACGTTAGCCTTATGTTTGAAGCATCTGAGATTCTCTAGCGGTTTAATGGAGGTATTCTGAGAGAGTATACTGCATACTAAAGCATTTAGGAGAAATGAGACGTTAAGCTTCCTGTTCAAGTTTAATGGTTCTTAATTGTTGATTTTGCATTATTTATATTCAGCACAAAGCCATCGTAATATTGTAAATGTCTACGCAATGCGTGTGTTATAATTCGGCTTTGTTCCGCTGTAATAGATTTTGTTTCTGGGGAGGGGGGGGGGGGGCTCTGTGTTTAGTTTTCTGCTTTCCTGAACGATCTTCGTCTTCACTTTATTTATAGTGATGCTTTCTTTTTCCGACTCCTTTTTCCCTTGCATATTTGCCCGTGCACTTTATCAAATGCCTTATGTTTTGTGGACTGTCGTTTTCCCGGAGGTCTGTGTTGGGGGCATGTCATTGTCTTGTGTATGTGGCATTCCCTGTATCAACTTATTCCTTCTCTTTGACCATTTGTAGTGTGTTTTTGTCTGGGTTGTTCTCACCGAGATTTGGTGTACAACTTATTTTAGAAATGAATGTTAAGCATACATTGCCTGGATAATAATATTGCTTTCTGTCACGCAATCTGTTTGTCTATGCAAAACGTTTCCCTCCATTTATATTCAAATATCAGAGAATCAACACATAGTTTCGATTTTATTTTGTACAATGTTATATTGTTGTATGGCTTGATTAAATGAGGACCAACATTTCGAGACGGTCTAGTAGAAAGTTCATGTGTGCTTTTGTATGTTGCCCTCAACTCCATTGTCAGTGACTAGTGTAGACCTTGACACTACACAAGTCATAACTCCCGAACGAGACACAGACATTATGGCGATTTAAGTGTATTAAGATATATTAAATAATCCTGTATGTTCATTGTAATGATACTAACAATCACTCGGCAGTGATAAACGACGTTCTTATATGTTTATAAAAAGGCTTTATCGTGATCTAAACCAATACATGCAACGGTGGATAGACGGTTTATTGTTTCACAAGGCACATCTATGTTTTAAGTACTGTCTGGTCATTCAGATTTCTCGGATTTCTTTTGATATACGATGCTGTCTTAAATAGTAATTTCGCTTTGTATTGCACGCTAAGTTAGCTGTCTAGATGCTGTTGGCCGAACATGTATCAATTATTGAATGGACACTCCTTGTTGTTATCTATACAAAGCTAGCGTGTAACTAACTAGTGCTTGAATAGCCACAATTGTATGTATACAGAACTAGGCACTTTCTCCTGAATCATCAAACTTATCGCATACGCATCAAGATGAAAGCAATTAAATCGAAATTATCATTTACATAGGAATTGTAGCTTGCTTCGACTGAATTATTCAAAGGAAACAGATACATCGACCTCGTCTAGAATTGCTCTCTACTGTAACGTTTTTGTAATAAAACCATGTTTTGAGTAACACGAAACATCGGTCAATGGCGCTACCGGGATTCGAACCCGGGTTTCCAGATTGCCGGTCTTTTATGCTAACCCACTACACCACAGCGACCTTACATAATCTTCGTGTTTATTGAACTTATAAAAGTTCATTAAGGTTAACTACACTTTGAACTCATTCCTGATGAACTAGTCATTGAAGAAGGTTTAATGATACAGGGTTAATGGTCGTAAATGGTCTGCATAGGTTAGTCAAAACCTTAGTGGTTTACTGCTAACGAAAGGAACTATCAAAAATAATGATGAGATTGATGCCACGGAGTCCTGATCAAACAGTATAATAATTATATCAGTAGTGTAACTTGTATATGCCTATATGTTGTTTAATCTGTAATTTATCAGCGTACTGTTATTGCATTACATGTAAAATTACGTTTTTGCAAATATTTCATCTGGAATTTTTGAAACATGAACCCGCTGTATTTTCCCCGGTTGGTCTAAGTTACTGATAACACACTCTGTTTATTTCATTAAATACTAATCTGTCAACACGAAGGGTGTAATTAACACAAACGTTTAGTTCAGTCGGTCGGGGTAATTTCTCTTCTAACTCTAACTCACTTAATTGCAAAGACCAATTAACCTTTAAAATGCGCATCCCGTGTTTCAAGTGTTCTTTTATGCAAGTGTACACATTCTTAGATAACCCTGAAGGGTTCTTGCATTTGTTTTATCCTGGTAGTTGTATTGTTTTTACTTGAACAGTATCTAGCGTAATATGTCGAGATTTGACGAATTCCAACAAAAGTTGTTTCTATCTATCTGGCATGATTAGGACAGTTTGCGCATACTGAATGTGGTGCTTTATCTCCCTGACTTCTGTGACCGAATCTTCATTTATCAATGTTTGATAACAGGTGTACGATTTGTATACCAGCGATAAAAACAGATTAATTTTATTGTGCCTCTTCATTAACGGTATGTTTTGCTTTGTACAAAGTCTAAAAATAGATACACATCGGTAGTGGAAGAATAATGGTACGAGTTATTTAAGACGAAACTCTGACTTTCTCTCCTTCATCATTACACTATGATTATAATGACTTCATCCTTAATGTTTGTCCTAATGAGGCACATAAGCAGGGAAACGTAATGCATAATTCCTGATGTATGTGTTGTTTACTTTATGGTGTGTTGGCGAAAATTTAATCATAGTCCTAAGACAATAACTTAAAACATTGTTCGTAATTAAGCATTCAAAAGACTCCGAGATAGCTGTGCATTTTGTACTAAGGTCCGCTCCCCTTTGTTATCCATTCCTTATTTTACTCAAGAAGTGTTTTGAAAATCAGTCCGGCATTGCCTTTTTGTCATATCCCCATCGTTGTTTGCCCTTACACATTCTGAAAGAGATAATAAGTTGCTACTGGGAACGCCACGTACATAAGACAGTGCCTCCCCGCACAGACCTCCGGGAAAACAACAATCCATAAAATATAAGGCATTTGAGGAGGATCAAGGGTACACACGTAAGGGAACAGGGGCGCAATGAATGATCGTGGACGACCATCAAGGATAACTATGAAAATCAAAGAGGACAAACAGGCGGGGGTCAATGGATGGAAGAGATCATACGACAAGTCAAAACAGCTGGCAACAATAGGCCGAAACTTTGGAGAAAATAACTCGAAGACTACATAAGGTGCAAAAGTGCTGATAAACTCCTAGTGTGTTGGAAGCTGTTGTTTGTATGGGATCTGAGTGGGTATGCACTTTCTTTTGACTATCGTATTCCCTGTTTCAACTTGATTCTCTTCTATACAACGTGTACTATGTTCATAGAACTAGTTCCAGTAATTATGAACTTAGTCATACATTGTGCATTATCATTTCAAAGGTTTATCTGCATTAACACCTTTACATTTCAATGCGGCTAAGTATCACAGAATATCTACATATGTACTTTTGCATTATTTACAAATACTGGGATGGAATTGGTGTTTAACAAATTATCCTGACGGTTGTAATAAAATTGACGGAGGCATGTTTTCGTTTTTTGTCTATTTAGAACTAAAAGTGTGTACGCCGTTTACAACAATTAATGCTATTTTATTTGCACGAGTCTAAACATTTATTGCGTCTGTGCTTCTTTGATTGCATCGCCCTGTGGAAAGGTACCAGTATGTTTTTCGATATCGCATTTGAAAAGCGTTCTTCGACGCGTGCCGTGTTAGACTTTTTATAATGTTTTGTTTAATAGCCAAGGAAATAGCTTTGCGATAACTGCGTCGGTTTTGACTTGAAGCCTTGTTAACAACCGAATTGTAAATGCGTTCACTGAAATAAATGGGTCCATTAACAAATACTTCTACCGCTTAAAGTGTTGCAAAAGAGCCGCTATTGTCTGCTGGGGAAATACTGAGTGATCTTGTAAAAGAGATTCGTTTGCATGTTTGTATAAATGCGACGTTTAAGTCAATGAGATGGCACTTTTTTGATGGTTTTGTAATGCAGACGAGAGAAAAAAAGTCGTTACAATTTTGTTATGGAATGGAATCATTTTTATACAAAATAGAAACCAAAAGTCAAGTTATGAAATAGACACGGCTTTAATGTTCTTATCGAATCTAGCATTATATTTTTACACTTTAACACAACATGATCAATCGCCCTTGGACAATTTCAGTCACATTGGGGATTAAATTAAACTTTTACTTACCTGTATTCATATGCTTTAAGCTCAACTTAATGACGTTAGTATGATCCCCGAAGAAAACGGCAGACAGTATTTTAACGACTTTGTCTGGTACGGGATGAAGACGAAAATATGATGTATCGGCAAATGAAGAAATGTATTCGTTTCAAACTGCGCTAATCACGTTATTCGACGTCTCCGTCAAATTTGTCGTAGATATTTGCCCCTGTAAACACATGGGCACACGTAACTGATGAGGTAATACCAGTAGCTTAGTAGGAATTAAAACAAGACATTGAGAAGAAAAGGTCATATACAAAGCGCACAGCCACACCAAAAGCGCAGTGAAACATGAAACAATATATATACATGTAAACAATAACAAATGCAAGAGGTACGCAATATAAACATAAATGTTCGATGTAAATATGAAAAGAGAGAGACTAAGTTGCTACAAGGACCGCCACGTACATAAGACAGTGCCCCCACACAGTCCTCCGGGAAAACAACAATCCATAAAAGTAAGGCGCTTGAGGAGGTTAAAGGGTACTTACGTTAGGGAACAGAGGCGCAATGAATGGCATGGCAGAACATAAGGAATAACTAGGAGAATCAAAGAGGACAAACAGTGAAGGGGGGATTAATGAGAACAACGATAGTTCGATTATAAATTGAATTTATGTGTGAACAAACAGTCGTGTTGGCATGTTAACCACCAAACATTTGTCTTCAATACTTATTATTTGAGTAAGTCAATGACATGTCCGATGTTTTAAGCTTAGTGTTACTGATCAGTTCGGCAGGATTAAGTCAACAGTCATCAAAGCATTCTATACTATCGAATTTCGTTTGAATTTACTGTTTCCTACGTCCATCACAGCCCAAGTGGAATCTGGTGATAATTCTCTATAATTCTTAAACATACATCGCGCGTACTTCAATGAACATTATGCCTGGCGTTTGTTTGTTGTGTTTTTGGATTTGTTATGATTATGTTTGAGTGCAGGCGCGTTTAGCAACCACCTACTGAGTAATATGTGTACCATAACATGTGTTTTACGTTCAATTGACTTGAAATGAATCTTAATTTGATACGTAGATTTCAGGTTTATTCGAGGGCGGTAAGATTATCTGTGGATGTTTTCTTAACTTAGAATGTTAACACAATAGTATATCTTGTGTTATGTGTGATATTTACACAATTAGTTCAACTGTGGTAGGTTATACTGAATTATTTGATTCATGTACATTATGAACACAGAGGTCGCAATATATTCTACGGTTTTATGGAATAATCATTAATGTAACTTGACTCCACAAAAAGAAGGGAATGTTATCGAACGGAAAGGTAGCCTTTTCTTCTAATAAAAGCTAGCCAAATCCATTGCGCACCGAATGACAATATAAGCACACCGGGAGACATTCGTCGAACGACTAACCATTCATACAACTCAGTCACGCAATCTAAAAGCATCAGACGCGTAAGTCATAAAATTGCACATCTCAATAAAAGTCATCATATTTTCTCTGTGTGCAGTCTGCTTACATTAGTTCATAACCTCCCACGGGATCGGGTTAAATGTCTTCGCAATTTTGAAAGGTTGTGGAAAACATATTTCAGCCAGCCTTCGGTTTCATCTTTTGAACTGAGACAATTTCCTAATGCATCAATTACATTTTCTACCGGAACGAATTGTAGAGGATGTATTGAATCCTACATTTTCCTTTGTACGTATAGTTTCAACAGTACAGTTTTGTAACAATCTAATTTGCCTGCTTTCATCACAGTCTTGAAGTTAACATTGGACTCTTGACAAACCAAGTCGAACAAGAAAGTGACATTTATATGTTTGGAAATGGTATTTTTGTCCGTCTCCCAGCGAATAATATAATATAGTTGTTACAACAAATTTAACCTCTATATAGTTCGCAAACAGTGCCACAAATGTGTCATGTGTCATGTGTTGTCATTTACAAGAACAACAATTAGGTTACTTAACCAATTGGTAACTGAACGTGTTTTATTACGTTATTTGGGTGGCTTATGTTTTCGAACTTGACTTGTTTTATAATTAATTTTGAGTAGCACATCTTTCCGACTAGTAACATCAATACATTCCGAAATGTCTTTATACATCGTTTAGAACGTACTGGGAAAGTTGTGTTTTTTGCCTGTCTTTATCTTACTTTAAAATAATAATTGAGTTATCGTTGAATTTCAACATATTAAAGACGCATACAGTCAAACCTGTCTGTAAAGACCACCCATGGGAACAGCAAAATGTGGTCTTTGTTTACAGGTGGTCTCTATTAACAGATTATATATCATTGAAAATGGTCTGATGTAAGATAAAATTGGTGGTCTTTGCAGACAGGTTTTGCAATAGTGGTCTTTGTTCGCAGGTGGTCTTTGTTCGCAGGTGGTCTTTAACACAGGTTTGATTGTATAGACAAATTTATAAAGCATCTAACATGGGATGGTTCTAATACCACACATATAAGTAATATTGGACGCTTCCCTACTGGAAATATTATGTTTACTACCTATGTGTATAAAATAGACCTCATAATTACTGTCCAATCAGGAGATACTTTGCTTTGTATCCCATTGCCTCAGATCCCAAACCTGTTCCTGACTTTAAAAATATTATCACATCTTCATTCTTAAACACAGGAAATAATGTACTTTGCATTTAATTGATAAACATGATTTATTTTTTGCATATAATTAGCTACTAATATGCGTTCTTTAATTGAATTATTGCTGTCATTAATGTTCATTAACTGTGGAATTAGCCTATTATGACACACACTGCATATTATTTGCAGCTGTCTCTAAGTATTCAACGATCTTGTCCTCGTTCAACTCTCCTATAACATTGTTGTCGTCAGTCGTGCTTAATTACTCGTAATTAAGCGTTCTATCGCTTCTCTGCATGTGTACATCGGCGTCGGAAGCCATACATAGCGGAAGCTAATTATTATTGAGTTTCTTTTTCTAATCTTCTCTACGGAATGCTCCGTGTTCCTATCTGCTGTTCATTGTTCTGGCACTGCGTCTCGAACTAAACTAGAAAAAAATGAAAATGATAACGTTTATTCTGCATTACATGATGTCTTTCGTTAAACATGTATTACGACAACATTTATTCTATTAACAAACCGGATGTAGAGTAAGCCAAACGGCTTATTTAGGTCGGCGCTTGAACATCGATCTAAGGTTTAATCACGAAGTATTATACCCGATTATTGTTTAAACTCATCTAAAAATGAAATAGTTGCGAGTATTAGTATATTGAAGTCAACTTTTCAACTTTACAACTTATAATTGTGACATATCACCATATATGGCATCTTATAATTTGTATAATAGTTTGTTTGCATGACAAACAACAAAACGTTGTTCACTATAATATAATATGACACAAGTACGTATAATATAACATGTGAATATAATATATGTATGTATATGCATATGTATGTGGAAGTTTGTATATAGTATATATGTGTGTATAACTGTATTCGCTGTTTTATAAATTATGTTTTTGCAATAAATCATTTGGTAGATATATTTCGCATATGTACCACGTGGGTCTATGACCTTCTGTTTGTTTGAAATCAAAACGTGTTATACATGTAAACTGGTATAATATTTGTGATACGCATAGACTTTATCGTTCCCACAAACACGTTGCTACACTACCATTTACTTCCGTTGTAAATTGAGATCACTGACCTGCGTACTGAAGTCTGTGAGAAATCTTGTCTCCGATTCTCCGCTTAAGTTATTGGTTTCGTATACAAATTTGAATTGACTGGCATTCTAGTTTACGCTTACAACATAAATTCATGATTCGGTTTGTATACAAATTATACAATATATCATTATCCAGGAAATACTCCTAAAGTTGCTAATGCCATACTGCCTAGTATAGCATTTAATGGAAGCGTATGGGTCGTTCGGGAAGCGCCTGACTCATGGTCCGGAAATTGTGAGTTTGAGCCCCGGGTTGAATGGAGTGTAATAGTATAGTTAATAATCTCAGTATTTGGAGCGATAATAGTTTGTGTAATTAAAAGAACGTGTTTCACAATCGATGTAAAATAAATTATATTTTTTGTATTATCTATACACAAGAGAAATGTGTGGAGGGGCCCTGGTTATTTCTGAATGTTAACTTGACTGTGTTACTCATCTCTCGTTTTAAAACCAGTCTTAACATTGCAGAATCTGGAGCAATCCAGTCAAATGACTGATGATAAAAAGGCGTATAGTTTTGTACAATTTCACAGACATGATATTGTAACACAATAAAATGAATTGAATCATCAAAGCCTCTACCAAAACTTCAATGCATTGTCCACCGTGCGTGGCGTCCTCTTCACAGTTATACATTCGTTTCAATTACAGTAATGTGTGATTCTAGTCTATGTCTTACTTGTTACAATGGTAAGACATTGGAACCTATTGTCTGCGATGTTGGTGTAGTTTGTGAAAGGTCCTTTCTGATGTCAATTGCGTCTGGACACCTCACGAGTCATATTGCAGCATAATATACGTCTCTGAGATAAATCCATACAATGTTTTGAGGGCTGAAGTGGATACCGCATACTTCAGTTCTTCGTCTGTCAATGTTTAGATTGTTTTTGTTTCAAAATTAATTGCATTGTGCTATGTTCCGACCCTTTGGCTTTCCTGTTAATGACTATAGGGAATAATAATTGTAAATCAGAGTCACACACGTCAGTCACATAACACCAGTTATGATATGAAAGTATCTCTTCCAAAATACTATATAATTACCGACTTAATTAAACAATGGACGTGTGAAGTTTTTCTGCGATTCCTTGGAATCTTGAATAGAGACAGGGAACTATCAGTAAGTTATTTGTTAAGGCTTTCAATTTAAATAAGCGTGTAAGAAGGTCTTTCGAAACTGATAAACAAATTTTAATGTACATTAGTTGGTGATTGCACTTGAAATAAGCGGCATAACTTTCTGAAAACTTATTATTGTTTACTTTATTGCAAAATAGTTTCCGCTTTTCATTGTTATTAATCATAGCTGAAATTTAACACGAACATTTAGTATTATATATTATAGATGCCAGAAACGTGCAGATGTTAAAGTTTGTGTTATGTTTTTCAAGTCTTTTTGACGTTGATGTGCACTTCGTATAAGGCGTTTCACGATCCCATTTCTTAATTTTATTTTAACATTTAGTACGTCATAAAGTTTAGTGAGACAAAGATACATGATTTACGAACTAGGATAATTGTAATAATGTTTCGACATAATGATAATATTACATTTATGTTGGTTCTTTTTACGCGCAAAATACAGATGACGAGTTTCCTGAATAAACGTTTCGTGGGAAAGCATTATCATAGTAAAATACATGGTATCTTACTAATTAATTTGTACAAGCCATCGCTAGATGTCGTGTCAAGGTTCAATATTTTCTAAAAAAGTCAAACCCAGTAGTTGTCTGGACGTTGCAGTGTCTGTTCTGTCGTTATTGCTGCGATCTTAATGCGTTTTTTCCAATTTTCCAACCATGTATTGTATTTAATCAGCACCCTTTTTATTGCCAACGTTATTTGTACTTTTTGAGTTGCTAACAAATGGGTTAAGACCAGGGAACATTCGATTATAAACCCCAAGAGGTTAGGTTAATTTGTAGCTTCAATCTTCGCCAATGTTATTCTCGTATATGCCTAAAGCAAAACACTGATTATTCCCTGCAATTTAATTTATCACTAGTTCTTTTAGTAGTTATCAAATCATTGCATCGTAAATTAAGTAGTTTATTAACGCTAAAATTCACCAAATCAGACATTTTTGAAGCTCTATTGCACACAAAATGTGTTTGCTATCGTTCTGTAAAAATGTTCGAATAGAACTGGGTTTATTTGTTTTCTCAGATTAAACACGCTTTCAGACAATTTCCCTGTCTGAGGAGTAAAGGTCCTTGGGGAATTCATTTCGCGCCCTGGTGAGAGAAGTTTGCTAAACAAAATGTAGTGAATTAAGTCCATACTTCTGAGGGCAATTTTTGATTTTCTGCATCCATAGATCGTTCTTTATTGATTACTTTAGATTATTTCTTTATTCCATATTTGGAAATACAGTTTAATATTTAATAATCTTCTTTTATATCTTACGCAATGACAGGTTTATGCCAGACGTAGGTTGTCCCAAACCTTAGGCAGACATATACAAGTCAAATATTGAGATCTGTATCTATAAATAATTGATCTTCTCATACAAAACTTATATTTATCTTCGAAGTAAGACGTTATTAATTGAGTGTATGTGTATTGTTTGCATTATTAAAACCATAAAGAACTGCGGAAACACTTGACTTCAGTTGAAGAAACGAAATCTTCAAATATCAAATCAATAAGGCAGTTTGACACGTCTACTGATATCGTAACGGAAAGTTCGGTTCTATTAGGAATGTAGCCCTCTCCATCTGGCAACGGTATTAAGTGCTAAACTTTAATTGAACATGGGACTACTTGGGACTGTTTCTTGCAAAGTTTTACATAAACACCACTCCTTAAACCTCAGTTGACCTTTTCCCGTATGTCCAATTGTCATAAAATGTGGACAATGTGTTTGTTGTGATTCATTAGTCTATAACAAGATCAGGTTGGGTTTAACTTTGCCTTAGTACATCATTTGTTATTGTATTTTCATTAAAAAAATGTAACGTTAGGGCGGGAAGGCAAAGGGCTATAATAATACGGCATTCTTAGCTTTGTTGTCCCATACATGAAATTGTTTCAATTATCACACAGACAAGAAAAATAATAAACACGCTTTTATACTATCGTAAATAGAATTTCTCTTAAAAACAGCTGTTTTATCATTTTATGCCTAAAACCTTCAATGGAATAGCGTTCAAGCAAGAATTTGTACGATTGCCAAGAATTATTAGAAAAATAACGGTGTCGACAGATTTCCTGCTTTCTGGTTGGATAAATTGTGCCTGTTATCTGTGGGTATAAGAACAATGATTGAAATAAACAGGTTTGTCTTCAATATTAAATGGATATATATGCAACACAAAACAGTAAATGCCAAGCCTTAGACGCGCCTTACGTTAATGCGGGTTCAAGCCATTACGTTAAAGGTACAGAGTCTTACTGTCTCGACAAAATATCCTGCTTGATAAAAATGAGAAAATTGGTTGTAAATTTTACTTCATACTGATGAACCCTAAAGCAATGCATTGACACTTTTCTTACAAATCTACCAAAACCATAAAGACAAGAGTCCGATATTGATATTTTCTATCCTGACCTATGTGCCGAGTTAGCGCTAGCATATAGGAAATACCTGTATTGGATTCGCGCTTTGCAGTTCCAATTTTTTTTTAAATTTAAGTTACAGTATATCTAAGTGAAGGCTTTAACATTTCATTTATTTCAAAATTATTACGCATCATATTTTGTTATTGAAAATCAGACTACCTACCTTTAAAGTGCGTATGTATAATTCTTAAAACTTAGAAATCGTTGCACAATTAAGTGTGATACATGTATTATCCTTGACAATCTGTAAAGTGGGTTCTGATGTTGTTCGCCATCTTTGATTCATAGTGATTTAAATCCAGCGGGCTTTAAAATTAAGTTACCGCTAATAGCTTTTAATGCATTTAGTTTGAACTAATTTATTTTTACATCGATTGAGAATGATTTTTTGTCTTACAACTTTTTAATCACTCTAAATAAGTGTTTGTGTGTTTGTAAACTTTACCAGTCCCGCGATTAGGGATGAGGAACACGTGGGACAATCTCCACAACCCCCTGGATCCCGTGTCCTTCTCTACACCACTTATTATACTTTACTTGGAGTACATTAAGGCGTGCTTTAATACTAATGATAACAAGAGAGGTGTTGCTGAGTGCTACTAACTGAAGAGACTTACTGTGTTTATCCTGTTTTTATCGTTTATTTCTTTACCACACATGTGTACGCCGCACAACACCTTTAGAAATACACCTTGTACGACGATGCCCTAGAGTGGGATATGTACACTATGTTAAGAAGAAGAAGAAGAAGAAGAAGAAGATAACATCTTTATTCTGAGAAGGTGGTTACACATTATGACATAATTATAAAACTATAAAAAATATCATTTTTACAATGTGGACTAATCTGTTAATCAAAACACACATTTCAATGATAATTAAAAACATTTGCACAGTATAATCACATGTTTATAAATAAGATGTACACACTGTATTAATTATTATTTCATTCTCCCTGGTTTTCACTGTTAGCGTAATTTAAATTATTTAGAAGATGAGTTTCACGTTACGTGCATATGTCCTAGTTTCGAACTTTTACGTAGGAAATATTTTAAGCAAATTATTTCAAAAGATGTTTAAAATTTGAGAATTACTTCAATCTAATGAGAAAAAAAATAACATGGCCTTATTCACTAAATCTGCACTTAACAAGAGGTATATCATACCTAATGTTAAAATGAATTGAGATTATACCCGTTTTCGTTTTGTTGTTATCTGTTTATACAATCACTTGTACTATTCATCTTTACGTATGTAAGTGTACGTTGCAATACAAGAAAAACAATATTACTATGTAATTGATGCTATGCATTAATATATATTCATCTTTCCTTACAACATGATGATGTATTTGTGTACATACGTGTTAATTACGTTGACTGTAACTGCTCAAGTCAATAATAAACGTTAGATTCTGTTCTGTTCTGTTACGGAAATTCATTTAGTTATTATATAGCTGTCGACTTGTTCAGGGGAGGTAACCGATGTAGCATATCTACCAGTGTGTTATTTGAGTTAAATACTGAACTGATACGGATTTTATTGCTCTTACAGTGCGCTATGTGATTTATTCCATGATTAATCGACATTGTCCATTGCTTTAATAAAAAGACGCAATAATACTTAACAGAACTAAAGAAAAAAATCACTTATCTGGGTCTTGGAAGGCAAATGTAATTGAAAATATTCTTGAGAAGGAAATAATCGATGAATTCCATCAGGACATCTCGTTTTCATTTCTATTTGATAACAGCCACGATGTACATGTTTGTTGTTCATTGAATACAATGTTGTGTAATATAGATAATTAATCGCCTACATTGTATATTTAATCTGATCCTGGAGCTTTTTGCTCCTACGTTGTAGATTTTAATACAAATTGTTAAAAAAGTAGAATCAGCAATTTATGCAGACACAATTTCATTTTTTTACATTTAATGAAAACCGCAAGCCTGGTAAACATAGCACTTGCTTACTTAGAGTCTTAGTCCGAGTGTCAGTTTTAAAACGTTTGTGAATACGGCCACAGGGCTCCAATGACCTCTAGTTGTATATGTTTATGTAGGTTATACAGTTTAGACTGTTGTCGAGTAAAACGAAGAAGGTGGCGGGGGTGATAATGTCCGCCGCATTGTTTACAGACAATGACGTAGTTGGCCAAAACTTATAGGTTCAGTTTAAAGGTCAGGATCAGGTTGGTTTGTTCGACTGACTATCATAATGTGTGATCACAATCCCCACACCCAAATCCTGTTTTACAGATGTCTGTCATTGTATATACATTTATCACTGTAAGTATAATTTCATTAAAAACAAACATGTATTCTAAACACACTCTATTGTTTGTTTTGCACTAAATGCCGTATATTCCGTACTTTACCACGGTGTATTCGATAACATGGGAAACGTTTTTTACTACTTAAGTACATTAGGTATGCACTTCACCTTGATACCGCTTTTTTGTTATACATATTTGCAGTGAAATATTTGTTTATGCTCGGACTATAAATCATCATATACACTGGAACCTTGATTACGCTTTTTGTTATATATGTACAGTAAGATATATCTGTGTATGCTCTCAGCCATATCATAACTTATATTGTTATTATCAACAAACATAATATCCATATGCACTCGACCTTGACACCGCTTTTTTGTTATACCTTTGCAGTGAACTATTTGTTGATGCTCTGAGCCATACTATAACTTATGGTGTTATTATCACCATCATACATTTACTCAGTTGTATAATATTCTTGTGTAACCTTTCAATGATACACTGTACAATTATAACAAAATCATTTCCTTGAACATTGTATCTTGAAATTCATATTTGCGCCTATTCCGCGGCCGTGGTGCAGTGGTTACTGCGCTGGACTTGTAACCCGGCGATCCGGGTTCGATTCCCGGTCGCGGCAGGTCATACCCTTCCATGAAAATTTGATAAAAATGTCGATTTTCCTCCTCATGTGGAGAAGTTGCCGGCTCCTTGTGGAAGGGTAAGTTAGTACTGGTTAGATTTCAGTCCAGGAAAAACTGGTTAGGTGAACCGGCCACCGTATATAACTGAAATATCGTTGAGAAACGGCGTTAAACCCGATGAAACAAACATCAGCAAAATAAAGATATTGTCAGGTAGACCGCTGTTTGGCCCATTTTACTTCCTGGTACAACACCGAAGCGATTCATTCAAAACATCAATTAACGAAGAGTCTGTTTTACTGTTTTGTCTTTGGCTGCCCAATATAAAATATAATTACTGCAAAAATGGCGACGTCGTATTTCCTCTTGATGAGCGTAGGTGTTATTTCGTGCAGATTTTCCGATGTGATGAATGTTTGATTTTGTCGATACTCTCATATTCGGGAGACCTGAAATTCATTAATATGCTCGATTCTTAGCCATATTCCAATGATGATATTATATTTGTAGCTAGGATTACAGTTTCTCTGATTAATCATGAACTTGAACGATATTTTCTGAAATAACTGTGTATTACTATGTACAAAAAAAATGTTCACAAAATGGTAACTTGCGACAAAATTAAGAATTCTTATAAGTGTAATGAACTGAAACCTTTTAACATTTTGCGGTGTTTTCCTGTATTAGTATCGGAATGATTTAAGAGTCACATGAGTCATATTATCAATTTTGTCACAAACTTAGTTAAAAACGCAGTTTAGACTTTCATTATTGGCGTGCGGGCGCGTCGAGAACAGCCCGGATGTAATAGGTTATAAATAAAATTACACATTTCTAGTCCGTATAGATGTCTGTCGTGCTGTTTAATTTGATTATTGTCGAAAAGTAATGTGGTTTAGTAACTAAACTGATGCTTTTCAGACATTTAATATAATACACATAGATATAAGATTACATTAAAGAACAAATATTTCAAAATTAAAGTACAAAATGCTGTTCATATGAATCTAACTTGGAAAGGGATTTTGACCTTGAACCCTTTTAAAAATATTGGAGAAAACCGGCATTATTTTTGGACACTTTTATGGTATTATTGAAACTGTTTAATCCCCTGATTAGGTTGCACACACTACTGAAAATGTAAATTTCTCAAAGGGACTAATCTGTACCGATAATCAAATTAAAACCACTAAATTGAGGCTCATGAATTTATTAATAATTGATTAGATAATGCGTATAGAATAAAAATTAGGTCAATGACTATTCATAAGAAATAACATTTTTTGAGTTAAAACGCATATTTCTGCATATCTAATTATTGCAACTCAATCCAAATACAACATTTACGTATATACTAATAAATCATTAATTATACTTAAAATGCCCTAGGTGTTTGAATTATTAAAAATATTTCCATAGTTCAAAGAAAAATTTGTCAAATATTATAAACAAAGGGTACTAAATAATGTCACCAGAACCGACAAGTATTATTCTGCTTACTAGTATTTTCCAAATATTGTAAGGTTTATTGACCATAAACGCATGTACTACATTTCAAAATCAAAGCGCTGAAAGCATTGGAGATGTTTGGTATTGAACATCGGTTTTGTATTCAACACTTCCAGATTCACAGAAAGTACGAATCATCATTTATAAACCATTAAATTAATTTCGCAGTTAAGATTACTACCAGTACTGAGTATGTTAAGCAGTTTAGGCTCAGATGTTGAACTATTTTTTACCTATTCACTTACACCTGTTATTCTTGCGCCGCTTCCGGAAAAAAGTAGTTTTCGTAGTTAAGAATACATTTCTCTACCTAAATTGACATGGATCGGTCCCATTCGGAAATCCTCGGCCAACTACGCCAAGTGTTATCCGAGTAACGAAGTGGTACGGAAATACCCGAGAGCTGTCGAGAATGGGATCGGTCCTAAAAGTCCATGCACCTGTTCGCGGTCAGTCTAACAGCACTGCTTAAATTTAGAGATAATGAATATTGAATACACATATTTTAAAACGCATAATTATTAAAATAAATTATAATTAAAAAACACAAACAAAGGACCATACTCGACAAGAACTTGGTTCTTTGATGTCGCGTTGAGTGTCCCATGATTACAATAGTCCGTGTTGATTTAATTAAGAACGATTGTAAACAAATTGTGGGCAGCTAATGAAAATTTGTTTTGAAAATATTGACCAGTAAACATTGTGTACACAATAAAGGAATTCTCAACTAATGTTGAATAAGCTATAATTATTATCACGCAGATATAATTCTTATATATAAAATTGCGATGATGAAATTGTTTTGATTTTAATGCTTTGCAACAGACAAAGAGGGGCAACTCTTACAATACATTGTATGTTCTGAACGCAGTTGTCTTTCTTTGACAAGAACTACTAGTAAGTCAATTTATCGATACAGCATGCTTCAGTCAATATCCAAATATCCATTAACAATTAAAGTAATTGTGTAGTAATTAAATCAGTTAACTATTCTTTATTTCCCTTTTTTGACTAATTTGGATTTAGCTGAGCGTTGTGTGTGGTGGTTTAATTAATTTCGTTTTGGGGAGATTTGATTTGAATTCGCACACCAAGACATTGCCTTATTTCACATTAAGCTAATAAATAAATGTAATCTAGTCGTGATAGTTCCCATACCCAAGATTTACATCTAATTATTTTCGTTTTATTTGCGAACCAATCAATTCTATAAATTACTTGTTTTAAAATATTTACGATTACCAGTTCTCCTTTATGGCGTGAATTTTTATTCTGCTGTTTTATTGTGAGTAGTTTCAGCAAATTACGTTGCACTATTAAACTTTTTTTGTTCGAGACAAGCGCTTCCGTGACCAAGACTATTATTCTCGTATTGGGGTACACAATCACCAGACGCTTGTCTATGAATATGCCCGTGTTTGGGAGTGTTATTTTGAAATGATTATACAGCTTCATGTTTATTGCTCACACATAATTGAAACACTGGGAGTTTATTGAGTAAACAATCCCCTTCACTGATTTACTTGTTTAGTATAAAACATTTAGTGAGGGTAGTTTTTACTTCTGGAAACATTTGAGCGTTTGAGGACGAGATCGCATAATCCATTTATGAGATTGCGTGAATGGATTTCTAGATCACGTAAACAGTTTGCCATTCAAGACAATATTCTGACGTTTTGATATCAATAATTGCTATTCAGAATCGTCCAAAACCGGATTATTCATTCTTGTAAATATTGCTACATGTTTTATATATTTGTATAAAATACAGCCTTTGTTGTTGCTAATGCTTTCCACGGAAGTGTGAAAGCGGAATAATGAATAATGTTACATTTTGCTATTAGGTAATCAATAAAGTATTGAATTGCAATCCACTTAAAATGAAATAGTTTATTTAAACCGACTCTACAGAAATGAATTACCAATGTTTTTTCGCGTACACTGTATTATCGGTTATTGCGCTCTTATGAAATGATTGAGATGCAATAATGCTTGTCATCGTATTTGAAAATAACTGACAAATGGTGTAATTAGAGAATACCAGTCAGATTGTAAATAAAATGGCTATAATTACACTGCAATAGTCTCTTATAATTCTTATAGAACGGTCTTGCATGTATATTTATGCTTTATATTAATGAAATATTGTGTTATATGCAAGAATGAGACTTTAATAAAGATATAAAATAATATTTCAAATCAGATAAGAACACTTAGAAAACACATTGGAACACGAGCATTGAATACCGGCAACTGGAACCAACAAGTTAAGACACGGCATGATTCCGCATCCTTTAAATTTCAATGTCAAGGACATGTCATTCAAAGTCAGCACGGAACACTATTGGATAGTTGCTGCTAAAAACCTAACTTTCCGGTCTAGAATGTATCTCAGGACATAGACCGTTTTGAGAGTAGACGGTTAACCAGAACCATATGCGGGTGATAACAACTAGTAATGCCCTTCCCTTTGAAAGATTCTTTTAGAGCCGAATTTTCACCAGGATGCGTGCTAATGTCTTCCTTCTCGAGATAACTTGAACTTTTTTGACATTCTAATCTCAATAACTATTTCCTAACACATCAGCGAGGACTGTCTAAAACCTAAGATATTTCCAAGGAGCTTTTAAACCGAACCAATCAGAAAATTGTTCAGCTATGTAGACAGTTCAATTCTTCCTCGTAGCGTCGGTATTAAGTATCCTCGTATGGGCGATATTCTTCTTTAATCTGATAAAGTGAAGCTCTTTGAATATTACATGGACAATATACCCCAGGATTTTATCACCATAGACCGAATATAATTATAAAGATAATACACCTGGGGACCAGTTAGTGTTCAGTGTTTTATTGTGTATATATTCATTTATTACGTAGTGTCTTGTGATATCGAGTTCGATTAGAAATTGCATAGTACGTTTTACCCGAAATTCTTGCAGCCATTTATGTTGTATTGTCGGATGTTTGTATTAATGTTCACTTCACATTATTTTCTCTAACTAGAACAAAATAACAACAGTTTGAGAGTCTCACCAATATCTTGTTCCCCAATCTATTCCAAAAACCGTTGGTGGAATTTACAATTCCAAGAGTTGTGAAATCACTGCCCGAGTTACGTACTTGTTAACCGAAACAAGTCAAAGGTTAAAGTAATTAAACACAGCAAGACTTGATTCCCTAAATACATTTAGCATTTTTGTATCATCATTTTAATATTCATAAATGTCTAGTCCGGTTGCCGATGAGAAGAATAAAAAGCACTAAACTCCATACTTCATACTAAGTGGATTCAGAATAGATAGTACACGACTGTTTTATTACCCGAAACCTGTTGATGTGCCCCTTTAATAATGTCTTTGATCTTTACGTGAAATAATTGTTTCCTATCCTAACTATACTATAGTACAGTCAAACCTGTCCTTCCAACCATCTTTTACGAGCGACCTCCTGACTTTTACGTCTAGCTTTCATCCCGTGAGATTTTAAGCGTTAACTAAGTCTACATTATAAGCGACCACTTGTAAAACGCGTCTATCGACTTTTAGTTTTTACACACAACGTCGTTGCTATGCGACCGTTAAAGGCGAAACCATTTTGTGTGTTTTTTTTATTTCTATTACATATACAGTCAAACCTGTGTTAAAGACCACTTGCGAACAAAGACCACTATTGCAAAACCTGTCCGCAAAGACCACCAATTTTATCTCCCATCAGACCATTTTCAATGATATCTAATCTGTTAATAGAGACCACCTGTAAACAAAGACCACATTTTGCTGTTCCCATGGGTGGTCTTTACAGACAGGTTTGACTGTATGTACATGTGATTAAAATAGTTTAACTGATTTAACTTATTTTATTTTAAACAATTTTAATAAATGTAATAAAGTATTTTATAAATATTAAATAAGTGCATTGTACCTAACGTTTATGTTTTTGTCAACTTTACTGTATCCTCACTTATAACACCACCTGTATTTAGAGACTACTTTTCCTGCTCCCATGAGTGGTCCCTTAAGACAGGTTCGACTGTATTATCAAACTACGCGTATCATTGAGTTTGTATTGTTATCATATTGAGTGAAAATTGAGGGACGAAAACAAAAGTGGTCTATTCGAGTACTGTGTTAACATAGCACAGATTTATCTTGTATAGCCAAGCCTATGTTCGCAATTATCAGCAAAAACGGCGTCTTAGAAACACCCGTGTAATCACCATTACGTAATGTTACGTTTCAATTAACTGTTTTTAGTTATTTGTTTAACAAGTTGTCGTCAATTTAAACTAGAAACTAATGAACGTTAATGGCGACTTTTCATTTACACGTCAGAAAATTGAATCAGTTCTGCTTAAAACTGTTACCATGCGTTGCTTTGGGTGTAATAATGACTTTCTGGATCTGGCCCGATCAGCTTAGTCGATAAAACAATGAAATATCGATCTGAAGTTAATTCGAAGTAGATTCGAACCCAAGGCGAGGCGTACGTTGTCCCTGACTATTTGACTGCCTGATAAATCTGACGGATACTGTCCGTTGCTGGCAGCAGAATTGGCTAGCACCGGTAAGTAGGTCAGGAACCCTGTTTAGGGCAAATAGCCGTTGTAACTGCAAAACTGTTGAAGAACGGCAAAGTCTTCAACGCAAACAATGACACTCGGACAAAATGAAATCCACCCATTTCGATTGCAGACTGAACTATCGTCTACGTATAATATGTTGATTTTTCATGTTTTGATTATTAACATTATGCTGAAATGATTGGACTGCGAAATGGTTCAATATTAACTTACAAATCAAAGCAATGTATTCAACTGTTCAACGTATCAAAATCCACGTTGTGACTTTCTAAATAAAAATGATACCATTTCAGTTCTATATTTTCATTTAGCCTACTTAAATTAGTCATATAGTAAAACCTCACTTAACGATCACCTCAATGATAAGACCACCTCAATATTACGACCACACTTTTCAAGTCCATTTCGACTATTCCACTTGTTTAACCTCAATATTAAGACCACCTCAATATTTAGACAAGGGTCCCAAGGGTGGTCTTATTGTTGAGGTGGTACTGTATATTTATTGAACCGATGGATGATTAGAAAAATAATCTGTTTCATCATATCAGAAATGTCTCGTGTTTTTTAGACATTGAATGATGTATCACTCCGCGTTTGACATTCGTGTAACGTTTCCCCACCTATTAACGCACGTTTTGACAACTTTTGTACATTGATATTGCTAAAAGGGCATTGGTTTTATTAGCGAAAATTGCCTGTCATTATAAGATTAGAGATAAATTTCAGCATTTGAGCTGAAATTAATTATTGGTTGACTGTTCCTCAAAGAAACCCGTAAATCAGACTTTTGCATGTCTCTAGTGTTTTTTTTATTACGTGTCGATTATTATCATTTGTTTCTGGTGGAAAGAGCGATTTTTCTACCTAAAAGAATCGGTGATGTTGTTATATTGTGATAGAGTCGTAATTTGATGTGGAGCTAGCGTATCATTCAATGTATTCGACAGAACCTGTTCAATGTTGGGTTGCTGAGATTTATATGATATGTCTAGAATTTAATCAGAATCGGCAAATACCCAGTAATTGATCGGAATTATTTGCCAATATCGAACTATCATTACGCGACGGACAACACGTTTGGATAATGAGAACTATGTGCCATTACTCCTCGGTATGAAAAATATGGGGTTATCAACTTCTCAGACCGATCTTAAACTGTTGGAATATTGTGTCCATCTATTCATGGATGAATTGCTGGCAGGATTGTATTCACTTCTGTTCATGACGGAAACACATTAATAGACCTGACCTGCCAAGATATTTTTTACGCCAAATATAGGTGCATACCCTAAACGATTTTCAACATCCAACTTAGATATAAATCACATCCTACTATACGTGTTATCTATTTTGGATATTGGGTCAAATAAGAATAATGTATAGCGGAAATGTGTATCCACAATTTGATCATATCTGGAATATTTTGTTTAATAAAATAGAGTAAAACTCGGCGTGATGTTTTTGTTGTGGAGTTATGATAAATATATATGTGAAATAAAGACATAATTTTGATTATTATCGCACACATGGGTGATTTAAAGCTCCCTGTCGTAATTAGGTCGGTAAACCATTAGATATACGATATCGTACGCGTATTTAACGGTATGAGATAATTGCTTGGATTTATAATGCAAGCCTACGGGCGGTATGTTTTGGGTCGAATGCTGATAAAACGCAAATTTTGCGACACGGGCAATTGAAAATCGACATGACAATTTGCACAGATAATGTTTTTGTGCACCGTTCTCGTAAACATATAATTGAATTTTCCAATATTTACGATTGAGGCAATCGGAAACTAATTGTAATGCGGAATCTAATCACTATAATGTTTTATCTGTCGTCATTGGCCGTCACAAAATCTGAGATGGAAATGCGGGTGTTCAAGTTTCTCTACACCAGTAGTTACTGTTTTTGGTAAGAAAACTACACTAATTAAGTTTAATTCGTAGTAAACATAATTATAAACAGCCTCATTAATTTCAGATCAAAAATAGAATGTTATCTCGTTTCAAGGTCTGAACTGTGACTATGGAACGCTGTAATTACCTTGTATTTGAGTTCTCGTGGAGGTTTGCGCTTAGTCTTTTACGGAGATCAGGTGACGCAACCAGTGCTCCTGACGTCTTCCTTCACAAGTAAACCGACCATTTCGGTTCGCGTATCAGAGACGGATGACAAATAACCATCTGGATGTATTATTTTCGGAACAATTGTAACGGAGAACGGACGCCTTTTGGGGTGTGGGGGGGGTTCGAGCGTATGACCTCCATATATTGACAGTCTAGTGCTCTACCCACTGAGCTGACCGAACGGGCGATGTGTTTACAGCTGTGCATGTTATGAAATGAAGTAAATATTATATCCAGACCCACGTCAAGCAAAGCGTTTGCTTACATTCTTCAAAATAGTGTGTCGTCTACGAGTCGCATTATTTTCCGAACCCTATTACTTGTTTTTCGTCTTTTTGAGAAAAACAACCTTAAACTTTTACCCTCCTATAGTTTGTTACATACAGGTTTATGAAATTGCATTTTATTTTAGTAATGTGCATCCCAGAGTAATATAGGTAGTACAGATAGAAAGAGCTTTTAAAGACGGTTTCTACGATTCCAAATACGTTAAACCGCTGACAATTGAGTAACAGGGTTCTGGAAATCAGGCGATGGAGTGTATAGTGGTAAATTTGCTCATGTGCGCGGTTTGCGTCAACATATAATCACAACACAGGACAATATCGGCGTTCCATAGGATGGTAATAATGTAACACTTCGATACTTGCATATGGAAGATGACCTTAGGAATCTGTGAACGCTATAGCAACAACTTTTCCTGCAAAAGCTTATATATATTAATCCACGATCTATTCAATTCAGAATTTAAATATTTATCATTTTCGTCAAAAGTGTATACATATTTGCTTCCGTACTGTGTTGAGATAGAACGGTTAATACAGTGAGAAAATAAACGCCATTTGTATACAATCATTGCCCTGATCGATCGTTATAACATCTGTACCGAATACAGACCACTTCCCTGTGGTGTTCACAATTTGATTTGCGTTGAAAGAGTAATCAAAATATTCAACATTTGAGCGATTCAGGATTTCTGAATTCAGAATTTATTGCAAATTGAATTGAAACATCTCCTGATGATACGGAGAGCGAAATCCGTGAAGGTTAATGTTTTGTATTGCCGAGTCATTCTCTCAATAAGCTACCAACTTAACGTTTAAGCTACAGTATAATTAGTATTAATGAGTTTGTATTACCTATTTTTTGCAATTATACATCGGATCAATCCGAAGACATTATTGTTGCGCACTTGTCGAACGGCATCCGTATAAATGCGTCTTGTATTATGATAAGGATTGCCCTTGTTTCTATATAATGAAGGGAAATAGCGTTAAGCAAAACTCATTGCAGTTTCTGTATCATTTTCTTTGAGAAATAATGTAAAAGAACTACTTTGAACTCAAAATTCTATCAAATAGTTTGACATCAACACAGGGAGATTATATGATATCGTTTATATCAGATTTGGCCATGTAAGACAGTAACCGTTAACAACAATAGTTGCATAGGAACAGAATTTCGTCATTTCGTATGTTTGGAATAATCTCATTGCATGATGATCCGTAGAGATATGTAGCTTAATAATTGTTCAGCATTTGTTTGATAAGTTAATAGAGCTGGTTTCAAGCCTAAATAATAAGCTAATTGTAGTACGCATTTTATACTTGTACACTTTGGTTTAAGTCTAAGAATTAATATTATTGTATTATTTTTACATCTACGAACAGTGCTGGGTTCAAGCCTAAAACAAAGTAGTCGCCTCCCATTTAATTGACTTATAAAGCCGGGTTTAAGCCTTCCAAGTAACGTAATTGTCTGGTATCGGTTTTGTTTGGGAAGCTGGGTTCAATCTTAATGTCCAACCTATGTATAGGTACGCTTGCATATAAACATTGCGAGCAAATGTATTGCAGAACAATTATAAATTTAAAGTTATTGCAACGGACAAACACCGTTTTTTTAGCAAGATAAGCATTAACGAGACCTTTCCTATTGCTAGAATAAACACGTACAGTTTATTTGTTCATACCACTACTGGATAAGCACACTCTTTTTTTCTCATATACATATATTGTATTACGTTTGATTAAATTATTGAATACGCCGCAATAAAATCTCGACACGTCAGGCCGCAATACGGCAACAATATTTTGATCACGTTTGCTATCAAGTTTCTCCAAAAGATTTATACAAAATCGATACTACAATTCTTACTTACTTTCTCTACATCCGTTCTATGACATCTCCAAGTGATTTATTATAACTTAAGGATAACTGTAAGTAGATATGTACTCAAACGGAAGCCAGGGGTATAAATACACAACGTTTTGATATTCAGTGGAACACGCTAAAAATGAAAAGTGGGTTTTTTACCAAAAGCGAGTTTGTTCTGGGTTTTTAATAAAAAGTGAGTTTTTTTCTGGGTTTTTAATAAAAAGTGAGTTTTTTCTGGGTTTTTCGACAACAAAATGGGTTTTAAGCGAGTCTTTTTAGAAATAAGTGAGTTTTAAAACCCACTTAAACCAACTTATCAAGAAGTGGGTTTTAAGCGTTTTTAACTCGCTTCACTGGAAAGCTTTTGCTCACTTTAAGTCCATAAAAAACCAACTTCTGGAGAGGTGTGTTAAAAAACCTACATTAACTCAGAAAAAACCCACTAAGTTGGTTAAAACTTTGTTTTTGTAGGTTTTTTTCTCTAGGAAACCCATATTTTGCCTAGAAAAACCTACTCGGTAAGCTAAAAGACCCACATTTAACCCGGTGCCAAATACCACTGTGTTTAACCTGCATTAAACCCAGTTTAAAACCGGGTTTTGCTCACTTATTTGGAAAGGGTATGCTTACGAATTCCTGGGAACCTGGTGATTTACTTTGTTATATCGAAACTTTGTTATATCCATACAGCGAAATTTTGTTATTATTGTATGGATATAACAAATTTCGTTATAACATCCATTACTGTTGATGTGTTTCTTGTTTACTCCTGAACTAAATGTGTTTGTAATGATACAGAACATGCTTTGTATTTGTAAATTAAGTTATAACCGAGTATGTTTGCGTTAAAATAAGCGATTTGTGACCCACAACTAACTACGTTATATAAAAAATTACGCTTCACCCAAATTCGTTATAACCGTGTAGTAATACAATTAAATATAGAAGAGCTTGGCCGGGGAATAAAAATTACTACGTACCATACGAATATGAGTATGAAGCGACAAGTGACTGTGAAAATAATGGTTGTCATCTTAATTGTTGCTAAATTTGGACCATTCGACTCACTTTCAATAATTAATATGGCTTCCAGCGTACAGGGAATTAGACGTTTTGTGTATTTCAGTTTTAAACTAGATCAATTAACTTTTAATGAATGGTTGCATAAGTACTCGGTGTTTACTTTATAACCGTAACAATACAGACACTCGCTGGAAAACTAATAATATCGACAAATGTCCAATTGTTTATACGAAAAGCAGACTTTTCAGGATTAGTTCAAACATTAACACGAATTTAAGGCGCCTGATTTCACGGGCTCCATTGTTACTTTAATACTGCAAATATTGAAAAATAAATTATAGTCGACTTTAAAAAACAAAAGCATCAATACACGTTTATTTCCGGATCAAAAAATGACACAAATCACCCCCACTATAACTGCGCAGTTTAAAGACAAACATGTGCGTAGTTTTCCGTTTTATTAGTGTTACAACATTTTGAAATGTTGTGCGAACTCTCGAATGTATCCGTCGCTTGAGTGACAAACTCTCTTCAACAGAAGAATCAATGTCTGAAGTAACAATTTAATTTCAATTTCATCGTTCTAGAACAACAACCTCTCGATTATTGAGTATCTTAAAGAGACCTACTGCCGCTTAGCTCAATGTGCCAACTTCCAATACATACGAGTATATAAAGGCAACCCATTGTTAGAAGCAATCACTATCAATAATTAGTAAACAAACGCATATTAGTTAATTGACTATTTTTCGGTAGAGTTTTTCGGCGCAGCCGTACTAACATACCTTTGCTATTTGCATATCAGTGTTGTGTAAACCAATCAAATCTTACGTTAACCACTAAACCAACTTCTCCTCAACAAAACAACGTATGTAACCTTGACGCGGATTGGTTAACCTTTCGAATTTCGGTGAATTTATCGAAATCCATTTTTGATCTGGAGTGACAAGCAATCGTAACATCTCGGCATTTTTTTATGTTGCACAACACAAATTGCGCCGACCATCTTTTTTCAAGATATTTCTCGTTTCAATATCATTAATCATATGTAAGTCCATTAAAGTGTTCTGTTTCTTCATTATATGACATATTATCGTGATAAGATTTTAGTTATCGTAAATGAAACGGACAGAATTTGCACAAACTGCCAGATTTGGTATAGTGAAAAACAACGATGGATCTGTTGGGATAATTTATCTTAGTTACGTCCCCTGAGATATAAAATACACCGAGCGCTGTTTCTAAACATATTATCAAAGGCGACATAAGCTATAGAAAATAGAAATATTTGCTTTTTAGCAATAATTTTGAAACTATATATTATAGCAAGGTGAAATGTACATTGATTCTATCGTTAAACGGTCCTTTATCTATAACTGCAATAATTTTGTGAAATTATTGAAAAATAATTAAGTTATTTGAACTTTTGGTACTGTCAAATTGTACATGTAGTCCGGTACATCAGGCTAATTGCACCATGCCTAATTTTGCAAATGAAACTCATGGAAACAAAGATAATGAAAAAATCTACCTCATGCTATCAACTTTTGATAAAAAAACAAACAAAGTAAAGATTTTATTCCAAAAAAAAACAACAACACCAGAAACAAGTGGCGTGCACGTAAAATCTTATTTTTTATAAGTTTATTGATATCAGTTTGATTAAAAAAACTCGATAGCATAAGCTAGTATACTTTTTTCTGTATTCCGAAAATACTTTTGATTTAAAAAAATCTTTACACAATTTTGTGTGGATTTACAAATTTACTATACAGTGTATACAGTTAATCCATGTCAGTGTGTATTGATAAACTTGTCAAAACATGTATTGTTTATTTTATATTATGTTAACATATGTCAAGGGTATCGCCTTAAGGGAGAGTTTTGAGATTTTGAGATCAGTGAACTTTATTTTAAAACTCATGTGTCTTGTTTAACTTGCAGTCGCTTCCATATCTCCCGTCTCTTAAATGCGCCCAACCTTTGTTCTTGATGAAATAAAACTTCAATCGTTTTATTGTCTTGTTTGCTAGTTATGCAGATTCGTGGATGTAATATGATAATACTACTGAGATATTGCATGATCTGCTTCAATATTCTAAAATGGTTGAAATTATCGCAAAATGCATTTTGGCAATGGTAAGATGTTTCTAAGATTTAGCAGGAATATACCAAAATAATTCATGAGATGTTTGCCACCGCCATTTTCTGTGGCAGCACGATTTTGCATAATATTATTTTATATCGAAAATATCAAGGATTTCGTCCTAGGAGAAACTATAGAACAAATTGCCTTCTTAAGTAAATATGGAAGTCTAGAACATGGACTTATCTTAATTGCATTGAACATAAAGATACTACAATCAATAAAATTTACAATGAATTTTCTTCTTTTGTGAAAGTTAATATAATTATATTTAAATGAAATATTTGTTTCCCCAGAATCATAATAGTTCTTCAGCTATAATTAAAATTGTATATAGATCAATATTTTACCCAAGGGGCTCATGTCACGATCTTTACAGCGAGTCAATATCCGTTTATTTGACAAAACATATCTACTATTATTGAATACAATGATACAAAATAGCACTCACATTCGAATGTTCACAACGTCTTTTTTCATTGTAGTATGAATAGTCTGCGTATACAATTGTATTTTACTATAAATTCGTTTTATATTCGCACGGTGTTTATTCGTTGAGAATTTAAATTTGATTGTCATCCGTTCGTATCTCCTATTTTGAAATATACGGCCTAGATTCAATATTAAATGTGATTGAACACAAACGTAATTGCATTTACAAATAAATATACGAGTTCGTATAGGAATTAACTGATGTTTCCTTTTTCTGTAAAAGTTAGCTATAGAAAAAAATATGGAATTTAGTAAATAAAATCTTAAACTTGGACATTCTTAATCAGTTATGGATTTGAACTGCAAATTTAGATGGGAGTTTAAGAACTAAGTTGTATACATACTATACATATTGAACCACAAAAATACTTCGGAAAAAAAATCACGCATCGAAGAAAATACGGTGTGTTGTTGTCTTGTTGTTACCGTGTATACTCTATACAGTTTCCGAAGTTCTCATCATTGTTTCCAATAGCGTTTCACGACTGCGTAAAGCTGTCATTGCCATAGAGTGTCAGCGAAATACGCCAAGTAGACGCATACTGCCCATGTCTGCTGACTTGGTGCAAGAATAGCGCGATCAAAAGCTTTAAATCGTATTCTCTCTTTGTTTCCAAACTGGAAATCGAGCGTAATTATATTTTGTTGTGATTCCACCACGGTTTAATGTGCTCTAGGATTATGTGGAAGAATTTATTCGAATTCATTTTGTTTGTTGTTGGGATGTAAGCGAGCGGTAGATCATAAGGATCGGATGATTTGGAATATATATATAACTTTATACTTGCTGCAGGTGAACATTTGTATAAAATCAACTGGAGGTTAATTTCTTCACATTGTGTTTAGGTATTTCATGATAGTGTGAGAAACTTGCGTATTTTTTTTTTTGTTTTTTTTTTGTTATCGTTTATGCAATATTCGTTTCATTTCCGGAAATATGTAAATCGTATAAATGCTTGTGGAAGTAAGTTTCTTTCTATCCGAAATCATCAGCGTCAAATGTGTGATACGGTGTCCCGTTGGAATTGCAGTGTCGTGAAATTTGCCAAGGCATATTATAAAGTACTTTATTCATCTGTAAATATGCAAATGTTGTGGGTATATTGTGAGGTTATATTGCTAGTTGTTATAGTTCTTCTCCAAGGATTAATACCATCTGTTATAGTTAAGCAACTTGGACAGACCATTATACATACAAAATATGGACAGTTGCGCGGTGCTCTAGTTGAATTTCCGCAAGATTCGTACCTATATCTTCCGACCGTTGAGGCATATTCGGGGATACAGTATGGTTCCTTGCATGATTACCAATTAAGGTTCATATACCCGAAAGGACCAACGAATACATGGACCGACATAATGTCCGCTTGGGATGATAAGCCTGTTTGTCCCCAGCGGCGGGTACGAGCCAAAGATCTGTTGAAGTATCTCCCAGATGGTACGGTTGAATGGATAACCAGAATGTCGCCATACACGAAAGACCAGGTTGAAGATTGTCTTAGTCTTAACTTGTATGTTCCTTCAAAAGGTTTGTCTTTCCATCACTTTCTTATTAGCATCAGCCATCAACTGAATGATTGTATTATTAAACATTATTGACGTTCATAAAAAAATCAATGCAGATTGTGATGAACAAGCGAGAGAAATAAGTGGGTTCATCCTGACATATTTATTTCAACACATTATGGACAGAATAATTAAAAAAAAAGTTCGATACGTTTTCATTTTGTTATTAATTCAATTTTTTTAACGAATCAATAGCTGGTGGTATTTTAGGGACTTACTGTCAAGAGTAACACATTTTTTTATATTTTTTTTCTTCCGAACACACTTTAAATGATCTAATTATGTGGTTTTTTATTATTTATAACTAAACTTATAATTCTCTTTTTTTTTAGGAAAATAGAGAAACTAAGTAATGTAATTCACTTTTGAGAAACTGTTGTGCGCTATTTTTAAGGAAACAAACATTTAATTACATTTTGTCATGTTTATCTAATTTGAAACGGTGTTAATCAAATAATTCAAATGAGTCGAGTACTGATGAAATATAGGACTTACCAGTATTTCATCTACGATACTAATTATAAGGAAGAAATACGCGTTTTTGTAGTTTCTTAAACCGTACAATATATCGTGGAACTGAAACAGATTATACCGCAAAAGATGAATCTAGGAAACCTTTTCCATTACATTTCTATTACAGGTTATCATTGAATCCATTACTTTCAATGTGCTTTGATTACTTGATTATAGCCATTTCTCAATGTACTTGGGAAAAGTTGGAGATAGCAAACACACAAAAACTTCAAGATTTATCCTCAATATCTACGGCTTCAGTAACTGAACTAGATTAATGCTTGGTCTCACAAGTTTCCTGATTTCGAATTTACTAATTGCGTTTTAAATCTATTGTCTATTGCCTAATATAGAACCGGTCATTTTTCATGTGTTAGGCCGACCGTAATTTTGTTTTGAGGTACGACTTCCAAAAGTTTTTTTGTGAGGATCGGTAAGTATGGTTTTTTTTGTTTAAGGGCGATTGGATTATTTTATGACACAGAAACAATTACTAGATAGATTAGCAAAACAGAATATGTCGTAAGTGATTATGATGATTGGATTAAAGTTAAGCAAACAAACATATGGTTAACGATGATCTGTCTCAAAATGTGTGTGTATTTCAATACAATCTTCTGAAATTAATTAATTAAAAAATCTAAAAATCAAACCCGATAATTTAGAATAATTAAAACTGATCATTTGATAACATTCATGGACATTTTGGAATTTCCCCCGGGTAAAATGCCTGTCTTACTGCAAGATACAGATAAATGTATTGGATATGAGTCATGAATAATCATTCATGAAATTGATGATTTTGAACTGTTAAGAAATCGATTAATTTACTAATATTGTAGATATAAGGGCATAGGAAAACTGGTATAGTTAAATCATGCTCAGTGGGGTAAAGCGACAGTTATGTAGTGAAGTGGTTATGTAGATTATACCATACATGGTGAAGTGGTTATGTAGATTATACCATACGTGGTGAAGTGGTTATGTAGATTATACCATACGTGGTGAAGTGGTTATGTAGATTATACCATACGTGGTGAAGTGGTTATGTAGATTATACCATACATGATAAAGTGGTTATGTAGATTATACCATACATGGTGAAGTGGTTATGTAGATTATACCATACATGATAAAGTGGTTATGTAGATTATACCATACATGGTAAAGTGGTTATGTAGATTATACCAAACATGGTGAAGTGGTTATGTATATTATACCATACGTGGTGAAGTGGTTATGAATATAATAACATACATGGGAAAGCGGTTATGTAGATTATCATTTAATATAATCAATTAAGGTTCATGTCGTACACGTGTATTTTACCAGTGTAAATGTACAATGAGAAAAAATGAAAATTTGTCTTTCCGACTTTAAATGTATAAACCCCCAAAATAATATTGAAGCAAACGTCAATGTACAAAGGTACTGGCCAAAAGGGGTGCACTATCAACATTAAACAGCCATCAGAGACTAGCTGAGAATTGAGTTCGATGCAAACAAGTACATGTAAAACCTCACTCCAAGATCACCTCAATTATAAGACCACCTCAACATTAAGAACATACTTTAAAGTCCTTTTTTCACTGTTTTGCTCTTTATTCAAGCTCAATATTAAGACCAACTCGATACGAAGTCCAGTTTTCAAGGGTCTCAATAGTGGTCTTCTTATTGAGGTTATTCTGTATATTCAATCATAAACTTCACGATAAGGAATACCTGCAATGCACTACAATCGGCGTTCGTTGCCAGTACAGATTTATATGACATGCATTGTTTGGCAATGGATGTTTGAATCAGATGGTCATAGAAGTCTGCTGGGTCATCTTAGTATATATTGGTAATTGCTATAATTACGTAGCATTGTTGTTTGCCCTCTTGTCTGTCGTCGTTTTATTACCGACAGAATAATGAGGAAGGATAATTTGTTAGACACGGCTCCATTCTCCAAAAGACTTAAGTGCGCGACTGTTGTAATATTAGCCCCCAATCTTTGGGATAGAAATATTGACCTGCCACTATTCCATGACGTCTTGAAAGTCTTTTAGCTTTCACTGAGCGAAATTCCATTAAGTTTCCGTCTTGTTATCACGCTACAGATGACATAACAAGTAACAAATATTACTTTCGATTTTTGAGCGATGTTTTTACGGTTCCTGGATATATGTTTGATTGGATATTACTTTCCATGTCGTCTAGAACGACAGAACGTAGACTGGTGCTTATTTTACAGGCAATAAAACTCTAACAGAAAAACATTAACTTGTACAAGATAAGTGCCTATCACTCGGAAACTTATATTTATTTACATTCTGATGACATTATCTGCCTTAGACAACTAAGATGACCCTATGTTGAATCGATGCGGACTTTTCGAACGATTTCAGAGGAACTGATGATTGTTTAAAACAAAGCACAATGTATAAGACCGACATCTTTCCCTCGAGCTCGACACTTCAAGTCATATGTGAGAATGTTGCGTCGAATTCCTTTTGACAGCTTACCATGTTGTTGAACAAACAATACTATTCGTTGACACTAATATGGATTAGCAAGGTTGGAAACGTACCAAAATCGCAGACATAATTATGTTATGTAATTATAGTTTACCTGGAAACACGCTATTGTTGTTTTAAACATACTACCGCCATGGTTTAATGAACTTTCTATTCCAGCTTAGCAATCTAGTGTATCATGGCATGCCAATATGATGTTTGACACATTAATTGAATCGCAACAGACTAGTAATGCATTGTTCATATGAGTTGGAATAGCTAAATCAAATCTCAGTGATTAATCCTTCTATACATTTACTTTCCTAGCCGTTCAGTTCATGTTAACAAGTCCCCTGGTTGTTACTAAGTAAATAAGGCTTTTGTTGGCGACGTTTATCTAAATTGATCCGTTGTTTTAAAACTAATATCGGAAATGGATAGCCTGCAGAATTGTGTCTTTCCAGTCACCCGACGTGTCCCCAGTGGACTTTGCTAAAACTCAATATTCTAGCTTTGATGTTTTTTCTCAGTGTGGATAATACTCTTTTAAAGGAAGATTTTCTATCAAAATAGGCTTAGTAATAATTTCGAGACAACGTCATGTTAATGCCTTCTTACAGTCATACTCTAAAACATTGCATTGTATTTTTCTTAAATGTTTGCTAGAACTGCACAGCACGTATCCGATACAGGTGTTTCCAATGCTAGCGTTAACTCAGCACATAGGTCAGGACAAACAAATACCAGTCTCGGACACTTGTTTTTGTGGTATCGGTAAACATGTACGAAAAGTGACATTGCAGTGTTGTAGAGTACATCTGTATGAAGGCAATTTACACCGATTTGTTTTTCATATTCATGACTAAGGACATTTTGTAGAAAAAACTAAGACTACGCACCTTTAATTTGCAAGTTTATAGTGTAATTGGAATACATGAAAGTGTCTTTTATTAAGTTTCTACGCATAAAACGACGTAATTATCAAAGAAAACAAACATGGTTTGCAATCAGTGCTGGGTTAATTTCTTGTTTAGCTTTACCAATTATATCTTTATAACTCTGTTACAAAGCAATATTTGTATACGAGTCTAATTCAAAGGTCTTCGAAGCGACTGAAGTCGAAATTAAGGAAATGTATAACGTGATCAGGACGATTAAAATGATTTAGTATATGTACCTCGACTGGCTTTTTGATCGATTTGAGCTCTGGATTTGTACAAACATTGATACTTCCCAGAGGAGTACATAGATATGGAAGAAAAACAGTTGGCAGGTTGATTTAGTGAGTGAAAGACCTATCACTCCTACAATAATGCATTGTAATGAAAGGATTGCAAAATATTATTACAGTGTATGGTACATATTTCCCAATAAAACTCCAACTTGTGTCAATCAAGCTAACGAACGGGTTGGAGATAAACATAATAGAGACTACAGGTAGATTTTCTATCAAAATATGCTATGTAATACTTTTGAGAAAAATGTATTGTTAATGGCTTCACACAGACATACTCTAAAACATTGCTTTATAACATTTCTTACAGGTTTCCTGGAACTGCAAGACACGAGTCGGATACAAGTATTTCCTATGCTTGAGCTAACTCGGCGCGCAGGTCAGGATAGAAAATACCGGTATCAGGCACTTGTTTTAATGGTTTTGGAAACATGTAAGAAAAGTGACCAAGCGGTGTTGTAGAGTACATCTGCATGAATGCAATTGCCACCGACTTTATTCCTATTTATCACTAAGGATATTGTGTAAAAAACAAGAGTACAATGTATGTACCATTAATTAAAACGGAAGTCAAAAAAAAACTGAATAAAAGCATTTGTGCCAAGCTGATATTCGTATACAAGTATATGTATTAAATACTCATTAGACTGTTAGTTTATTTTTTGTTTGTATTTATATATTATTCTGAACAATACATCATTACAGCTTGTGTTGTGGAATTCTATTATCATACAATGCAACGATGGTTAGTCTGGCTTATCAAATATTTATACACTACTTACGTTCGTGTATTTCGTCCTATGCATACAGTTATTACGCTTTCTGCAGAGACGCTGATTTACACCTCACTCTTGCAAGCAATTGAAATAGTTCAGCTGATCCTTGTTTAAATAAAACGCTACTGGGTTGGATACAGTAATATTTAATAACAAAGGTACTTAATTTGACAAAGTATATCTTATAATCTGTCAATGTTTTTAGATCTTTGCAAATTGCATTTTGCAGGAGAGGATGGCTTCTTCTACTGAATTAATTTGCTCGTTTCCCCGGATATAATCCTGTAGGAATAGTATTCTCCTCTACAACACCAGTCGTATCTCGTGGCAATTTGTTCCATTCTCCTACAAATGAATTCTTATTTTGGTTTCCACAAAGGATGTTGTGGATGGCAGAGAACGGCCTATTTCCTTCGTGAATAGACCAAGATTACATCTTGAATATGAACAATCGTGTGAGATCTGTATCATTAGACTGGAAAATATTCATAGAACTATTGATTGAATGTCATTAAGATGTCTGTTAAATTCCTGATCTTCTTTCATTACGTCACATTGTATGGCAATAAACAAACATAGTCCCATCTTCATCAGTGAAAAGGGATAAAAAGTATGGAGGTGGAAAAAATTAAACGATAATGAGCATACAGACATAACCCGGTCAAAATAATGTCAACGTGCGGAGTCGCAACTGATGCTCCTTATTGCAACCATGCTGTAACATGGAAGTCTTGTCGCGTGATTTATTCATTATTTAGTGAAGTCAGAATTTACTTAATATAATTATACAATTACACAAATTGCACAAGCTTTGCATTCTTGTTATGGTAATTGTTCAGACTAAGTATGATAATTCGTACGTCACATTATGATAATTGTAAAAACGTTGCTAATGGTGGGTTGCTTAGAATCAAACATTTAGAGCACATTTGTAGATAGTGAACACATTGGGTGCAAACACTTTAATCACCATAACCACGTCACGTATAGACTCTAAAACATGGTAATGTGCAATCTGACCTGTATAAATAGTGCTATTCACTGGCTTTGTGTACTTGTTCCGTAAGGTTGAATAAACCCACCACTTGAATTTTGTTGAAAATGGATACACACTACACGACCCTTTCGTCGCTAATTGGCTACACGCTACGTTACAAACGGTTTTCCATCCACGCACGAGGAGTTATTTTAGTAATTAAGAATTCACTCGATGTTAAGTAAATCATGAATATTGTTTACAATTGGTAGGATTGTTTCCGGCAATTTTGTCTTGTATTTGAATTATCTGAAATTATGAAGTGTATGTTGATGTATATCGCGTGTGGGGTTTCCATTACCTATGGCAAAACCACGTTCTTTGGTTGCGTATCAATAAGCACGGGGGGTACATAGAATAGTTTAAAACGATAGAGTTCGGCTCTTATAGGATATCAGGCATGCTCAAGGGGGAACTCTGTCCAAATTAATTTTGCACGACTTGCTGATGATTTCCAAAGAGAAATTGCTAATTTTATGCAGATACATCAATGCAAAATATACTTCCGTACTTTGATTGGAACAAACGCAATCAATCAATAAACCGAGTATTTGTCTAATGATATTGTAAAAACGTTTATTTCACTGCGGCATTGATTAATTGTTTGAATAATGAGAATTTCTTATTTCAATATCCTGAACAATTAGGATACGACCTCAAAGATTTCTGAAAACACGCAAGTCGTGTTTTTTCCAACAGTGCGTAGTAGGGCGAGTTGATGTATTTTTTATCGCTAAGTGTGTTTTAACCACTTTGTGACAGCATGACAATTGATTTTTGAGCTTTCTTAATGTTCGTATATAGATATTGCAATTATGGCACTCCTTCTTAGTCGTACAGCTTTTCACTAATTCTGAGAGATTGCATAGCTCATGCTTTGCGCAAATTAGAACATTCGATTGTTTAAGGCACCCCATGGATTTTGGGAACTATATAAATATGAACTCACAAAGGTACTTAACGATATTATCAAATACATTGTAATTAGTTCGGATTAAAGAAAATGGAAGTACTTTACACATGCCAACGGAAATTACAACTAAACTGTATACGTTAATCCAATAAGATTAAACAGTTTCCAATTCTAAACTCATTTCAAAGGCTTTATCTTTAGCATCTCCTAAGACTTGAGCAATATAATGATAGCGATTTTGATCATGCTACGCAAATATTCGCGGTCGTTTTGAAATAAATGTCTCATCTAATTGGAAAAATGCGCGCAAATGAAGCCAACTCGGAATTTATCTTAGTTGTAAAAGCGTTTATCAAGGATTGTTTATATCATAGAAACAGTAGCATCCATGTTGGATACCATGTATGTTTGCCAACATCAGGTACATAGGAATTAGAGAGAACGAACATAACGTGTATTGTTCGTTGTTGCCTAGATCTGTAGAAATAATTACTGTTCAGTTGTTAAAGCGAACGTAAATATTCCAGTTTTTATTGGGTCTAGTATAATGACTGTAGCACACGTATTTAAGTTGGATAACATTCATTTTGTTTCTTATTTTGCAATTGTAAATTGCGTTATGTTTTGTAGCATCTTCTATTCTATTTTCGCATGTATAATAATATATTATGAGATATCGTTTCCTTATGCATCAGCCCTCCTGGTTAGCTGAGTCTATTGAGCCGCCGCCGGCGGTGGTAGGTTCGAAATCGAGCGGGGGCGTGTGTACTCCACGATAATTTGACGAAGTGGGCGGTTAAAGGTGGAAGAACATATAAGTACTGTTCGGTATGTCTGGTTTAGTCGTTTGACCGCCATAAATAAATTATGGTTAACAATTCTGCAACATCTTTATACAGTAGATCTTCTTAAATAATACGACCACCGCAATAATAGGAACATAATGTTCAAGTCCACTTTCACTGTTTTGCTTTTGATTCTACCATACTATTAAAACCACCTCAAAGTTAAGAACATAATGTTCAAGCCCACTTTACTGTTTCGCTATTGATTCTACCATACTATTAAGACCACATCAAAGTTAAGAACATAATTTTCAAGTCCACTTTCACTGTTTCGCTATTGATTCTACCATACTATTAAGACCACCTCAAAGTTAAGAACATAATGTTCAAGTCCACTTTCACTGTTTCGCTCTTGATGCAACCATACTATTAAGACCACCTCAAAGTTAAGAACATAATTTTCAAGTCCACTTTCACTGTTTCGCTATTGATTCAACAATACTATTAAGACCACCTCAAAGTTAAGAACATAATGTTCAAGTCCACTTTACTGTTTCGCTCTTGATTCTACCATACTATTAAGACCACCTCAAAGTTAAGAACATAATGTTCAAGTCCACTTTACTGTTTTGCTCTTGATTCTACCACAATATTAATACCAGTTTTCAAGGGTCCTTAGTGTGGTCGTATGATTGAGGTTTTACTGCTCATGTCAAAAAATAAACTGGTAATCACACAACCTATAAAACACAAGTTATCGCATTTCATTTTCTTCTACAGTTTGTTTATTCATGCTTGAAGTAAATAAACGGCTTTGCAATTATCCTAGCTTCCGGGAATATGAACTTCCTTCGTGATGTGGCCGCCACATTCTTGTTACATGCCAGAATTCGCGCTATGGACATTGGAGATTCCGCAATTATTTACAAAGAACAGTTATTTTTTCTGTCACAGTGCAATATTTAGATGACATGTCTATGACTTTCACGTGTTTTATTGACAAGTATTTATCTCACAAATCTTCGTTCTTCCGAGACAAATTTATAAGAAACAATCTCGGCGAGATTCAGTCGAAGTCATGTGACAAAATTATTTTACTTGACATAGCCAGTTGATTATCGTTTTTATATCGATTTAATAATCTGCCACAAAACGAACATGAATTTTCTGTCCGCATTCAAGTCACGGTTAATTCCTATTCTCTGTTAACAACTGTAATTAGTCAGATACTCATTCGGACACGAATGAAATCTGCATTGCACTATCAGTGAACGAATCTAATACCAACACTCCGGTTTCTTACGAGACTACATTTTTTGTTTTCTTTGGAAAATTAGAAAATATTCAGCAAGTGTCATGTTGCTGTAATATGTTGTTTAAAATGTTTGTTGATGGGTAATGCACGTGTAAAATGCATTATTGTGTTAGCGTTGTTCTTACGTATGAATTACGTTCTGCATTATAAGCATTGGTCGTATTATGAAAAGGGATCTATAGGATTACATGTTTTTGTCTGTAGGAAATGTATCTTGTTTATGAGAACCAAGTTAATGATTGTGTGTATTGTCAGGATAGTCACGTGGTATTATGATTATCGTTTCCATACTGTGCGTAGTATAAACGCAAACAGTTCCATCTTCGTGATTGCTAGGTGCGAACTTTGCATAACTATTTTCTTCGTAAGACTGATAGTCAATAATGCTAACTTTGCAGACGAATGGTATTGTAGAACTCTTTTACTCTGTCCACGAACTGTTCGTCAAGTTATTTGTATTCATATGTTCAGATTAAACTTACGTGAACTGTTCACACAAAGTGTTCAATAATTGTATGGTCATACGATACATTTGCCACTGCATTTTGTTTGCTAATTGCTTTGTACTATAAATGCATGTGGTTTGAGCTAATGTGAACGGATGTAGTTGCGTTTTACATACGTATATTTCACCACTTCCTGGTCTTTTAATTCAATTACGTCTGGTTCATTATAATGCTTTATAGTTGCTGTAGTATTGCCAAGTAAAATGAGAACGAACACATTCATATTCTGGAGTGTTCGAAACAATCTTAAAACTATTATTCTATTTCTATTGAGAATAATGAGTTATAATATGACTTGAAAGCAGCGGTAACTAATTCATATTTTTCCAAAGGAATGATTTATAATAGGTTTGTTAGCTCTGTCATTAGCAACGCCGAAGTCAACAGTCTTTATAAAAGGTTCTTTGTCGCTAACGCTCGACTCCAATAGGGTAAATTAGTTTTTTATGAACATGTCAATTTATACCTGTGTCTGCTAGTCGATTTATATCAGTTTGCTTTCTGGTGGAGTGTCTTCCGTTACCCAATAGGGGGCTGGAGCAAAATGAAATATACGAGTCCATTCTACGTCTGTTTCTTCAGATACATTTACATCAATGCAAGTCAATAAAAACATCTGATTTGGCATGAAATTGGAATCATAAATTGAACTGGAATGCTTTCAACTGCAAAAGAAATTGAAAAAGTATACAGCTGAACGCATATCATGATTAAGATCTAGGACTGCGCCGTAAAATGACTCCATTGAGCTTTTTGATGACTGGAGTAGGTCACTGTTTAAGAAACGGAAAACGTAAATGTTTCAAACAGTGTTCATGTATTGTCTTTCAGACGAAATCGTGCTTCTTTTCCCTCGTTATGTTTTGGATAAATTGAAGATGACGGTAGCACTCACATTTTATTACTTTGTAGGAATTGTGGAGTGCTAAAAAGATGACAGCCTCCTAGAAATGACAGGATTAAATGCGTTAGAAACTAGATCTGATAATGTAGTAAAACTTTCCTAAGCCATCTGATTTATGCTCGGAAATGACTGAAATGAACTACACCGAATGACATATCTGACAGTATGTGACAATGTGCATTGATTTTCACCTGCAACCATTTTATTTATTTAAGATTCTGTTCAGTGTTGAACAATACGGTATCTCATAGGTGTCAAAACACCGATTTAGCAATTAACATGATTAATTGAACAAACTGGCTTTCAACAATGGCTTCCATACAAGGAATACATTTTTGATAATGATGTTGTCAAAGGATATTCTCAATGTCAATATACCGCTAAAAGGTTTGCATGTATGACCATGCCTCAGTTGTTTCCGTCTATAGATTTTTTATTCCTTTTACTTGATAAATCTCCAAGCGTTTGATCAAATCCGTGCATTTAATTCAAATAAGCGCGTTCAGCTATAAAACTCTCCAATAAATGCCAGGAAAATTCTGAGTCCAACTCTAGCAGTTATTTATTGACATTAGATTAATGTTAATTGAAACTGTTTTTATGAATAATACATCGCTCCACATATCCCGCTGTTAGTAGATATTGGCTGAACCGAAAATCAAATTATTGCTAACAGTAGGAATAAAGAACTGGGAGTTAACAGGTTTGTTGATTCGAACGCTTCTGTTAACATCGCAAGGGCAATTTCAACCGATATCCTGCCGTACGTGTTATTGGCAAAACATGACTTAATTACAAAACATTGATCAAAGGAACTCAGTAGGCATTGAGTCAGTCACTCCACGATTTGTTAAGTTAATCAAAACGTCACAATCTATTATGGCTTGCGGCTAAACGTTGCTTTTCTTTTTGTAATAAAGCCGACTATTATTTAGGTATAAGACAATTCTTTTCTGAAATATTTTACTAGGGTATATGATTTGATCTGAGTTTCACCACAGATGCTGATCTTATATTATGGCACAAATTTATTGCAATACATTTGTGGTCATTTTTTTCTACGTGCATAAATCAAGGCAACATTGGATAGTATGAAAGACATGACGAGTTAGGTGTTGATTTTATGACAAATATGATTATTGCGACAAATACGAATGCAGAATGTTGCCTGTTATTACGGAGACATACCACACTGCAGGCATACGCAAAACACCCACTATGTCATCAATAGTGAAATGACGGACTGGATCCAGGGTTTTCAATAACAATGTCGTTAATTAGCAAGATAGCGTCTTGTTTGTGTTCATCTTGGTTAAATAATTGTATTGCATGCATGTATATATATCATCAACTAAGGGAATAAAAATTCTCCTACATTTTTCTTCTTTAATTGACAGATGGTTTAACGATGTTCCGTTACGTGTGATGGATTTAGTCCGTACCATTAGCAACAGAAGATCGTCTGTTGTTTTAGCTTTAAACATCAATGCTGTGAATATTTTGTTCGCTAATAGGCCTAGTCACGCAAATGTCGGAGCAAATGGGTAATGATTAGATTTTCTTAACGTAAACCGAACTAATACATTAAGGGTTACATTACGAAACAAATTGCTCGCATTAAATTCATTAACGGATAGCATAGAAATGATTAAAAACAGGCCAGTTCATTCAACCTCTCGTCAGGGAAAATCAAAACATCATTGGGAAATATGTTACTTCTATATTCAATAAAAGCGCATGTGTTCAATACACGGCTTGCAATTGCTTATGCGAAGTGACCTCGCGTGACGTCCGTTATTGACTTTGATGACATTATTCCCCTAATGTTAAGTAGACAGTTGTTTCCCATGGGGACTGTGTAGGGAGGCATTGACATATGAATGTGGCATTCCCTGTAACAACTGTATTTATCTTTTAAACATATAACACAGTGCAACAATTCCGGAGTAACACCCTTTGACAGATGTTCATCCAGGATGTTGTTGAGAAATCGTTGCTATTAAGAGGATACATTGAAAGTAATATATTTTACTGCGTGAAATGTCGTGTTGTTGTTGAAGAGATAGTGTGTCTCAAGAGAGGATGGCTTTGTAGATGTTGCATTGTACATTTATTTCCATTGCGATTTTACTACTCTTTATCTAAAATATAGAGCGAAGCATTACGAAATGTATGCATGCGTTTCATGTGGGTGGGACTTCTCGGCACAGCCGTACTCACAAAGTTGTGCTATTTGCGTATCAGTGTTGTGTAAACCAATCAAATCTTACGTTAACCGCTAAGGCAATTTCTCTTCACCCGAAACGCGTTGTAACCTTGACGCGGAATTGGTTAACCTTTCGATAAAGGGAACGTTACCGTACCGAAATGCACTGAATTTCGGTGAATGTACAATCGTAATATCTCGGCATTTCTTTTATGTTGCACAACTAATCTTCACATTCAAGTTGCGCCGACCATCTTTCTTCCAGCTATTTCTTGTTTCATTTAAATTTAACTCGAAAAAAGTTCATTTCAAATTTTCTAAGTTAACTCACATATCTTAATTCACTTTCGTATAATCCGCCGGCATGTTATTCTTATCAATTTTCACCAGCTGAAATTTCTCATTTTTTCACGAGTTAAATCAAACTTTCAAACCGAAATCTAATAGTCTGCTTGTTTACTCAATATATTCATAGGGGCGTATTTAATTATCAACATACGATGATTAAAATGAAACGAATTGTCCTTGAAAAAAATACTCGCCCCTTGATTCGTTTAAATTTAATTTTTGAGAGTGTGTTGGTTCACAATTGTATAACTTAATCCAATACAATTTGATTGTGTGAATTAACATCACACATGGTGTCAAGTATACAATTCCAATTCAAGTTCAATTCAATACAGTCTATGAGACACACTCTATATATAGTTCATTGCCCTCAACTGGGCGGAACTGTCAAATAGAGAATAAGACGGGGCCTTATTTTAAAATTATTCAGCACAACTAATATGAAAAAATGGAAGTATCATATTTCCTCCTTTGTTATCCGCCTCAGTTATGCATGGTTGTGGTTTGTTTATGACCATTCCTTGTTCCCCATTAATATACATGTTTACTCTGGTACATCACAAGTACCTATATTTTTGTAGAAATGTTGTTTCCATGGAAATCTGTGCGGGGAGGCATTGTATTGTGTGTGTGGCGTTCCCGTAACAAATTAATCTCTCTTGCAAATAAACACGAAGTTGTCACATTATTTGCACAAATAAAACCAAGCTGTAATAGAAGCCGTCTGATTAATAAGCAAAATGCAAAGAAGACCGGACACTATATGAACTTGAATTCATGTGACATAGAGTAAGATACAATACATTGTTATATATTTCACTGTTCAACACTTCAATTTACTGCAATGCGTTTCTTCCTTCGTTTGGTTCTACATTTTCTTTGCAGAACAATGACTGTAGTTAGAAGTAAACACGATATAATTATATCTAGCATTTGTTGGTCTATTCCTTAACTACATAGTTTGTAGATATACATAGAATCTTTCAACTAGAAGATCGTGCAAGTCAGAAATATACTGATTTGAAATATCGGTAGATTTTATAACAAATATCGTTCAAAGCGAAGATTTTGGATAAGGATATTAAATTTACTTCCAATGTATTGATTTCCCCATAAACGCCTTACTTAAAATATTTAACTACAGCTCTTCTACATCATATACATTTATTGCAATTTCGCAATTATATAAGAAAATATTTCTTATATTTATGATTCCATGGGAATATGAACAATAATATGCAGCGCTCGCAGCCGTATTTGAGCAAATTTAATTTTCATCACCAGATTAGGACGTCAGTGGAATGGCTTTACGGAATTTAATCGAAAACTTAAGTAATAAAGTACTTTATTCTGTAACGGCACCATGGAGCAATTTCGAACATGGCATAAATAAAAATAATCTCTAGATACTTGAAATGTATGTGTTGTTTAAATTGCTGGAATTCAGTAAATTTATAAGAGTCGGGGTAAATTATTTGCTTAAAGACGCCATTTCAATTTCATCACGCGAGTGTCGGATTGGATACAAAACCTATCAATCTTGCAACAATCAAATAGGCGCTTACAGTAGCCCGGCCACTGGTTTTTTTTTGAGAGCTTAAAATCTCTAATCATCTTGATTTCAATAGCGCAATAAACAGCGAATGCAAACTTGATTTGGTTGTCACTTTGTAGGCAAAATCTTTCACAGACTTTCAGATAGTTTCAATCATTTTCACAGAACTATTTTAACTCAAGCGTTTTATAAAAAGTCAGGGATGATTATATAAATCATTTCACTGTATAACAGAACTATTCTAACGAAGAAATATAATCGATTCGCTATCATAGGAGATTTTCTGAGAAAATGAAGAAATATAGGATAAAATAGGCAAACTGATAGATTCCAAGAGCTATGATTGATAAACCGAGAAACCCTCAATCTTAATTTGTGTTGCGCGTAGTCGATCGTATCATTGATTTGTGAAATAACCTAATTGAAATAATTTAGGGAAATCCTTTGATTCACTTAATAGATGTATTAAGTTCGTAGTTTGTTTACTTTATTGTCAGACCACGTGACCGCACATAACCTAATGTGAACATTCATCAATTTATCAATCCGTACATTGTTTTCAGAAATGTGTTAATCAAACATAGAGCGTCGGTAACAGGCGCTGTATGTTGTATGGAGTACAATTGTTCGGATATTTCGATTCACAAAAATAGCGTATAATGGATACAAAAAATGTTTTGCAAGAAGATATAGCAATTTCCCTTTCCCAAATTATTGGACAATATATTCTTCAAATGTCTGTTAAATGTTTGAAATATGTACACTCGTGAAATTGTAGTTTTGTATCTGCAGATAATCATATCAAATACAAGTCATGTCTTTTTATTTTTTCAATTATCCATTTTCTATGAAAAAACTAAACTTGTTTTAGGACAGCACTCGTACATGTACAATCACGTTTATGTACATGTAAAGTACAACTACAAATTGTTAAATGCATTAAAACATATTAACATGTTTATACCTGGCAAATATACAATATTTACACTGCCCTCCAAAAGTTCATTCACACTTCGACCATTCCCATTGTAAATAATGTATTTTCATATACAGTTTGTGTCACATGCAATAAATCGAAAATGCTTTTTGACAAAGCAATACTTTTTTGTAGAAGTTTATACTGAAATAAATTATCTCATTTTTTGTGACAGATCAATCAGTTAATGCAAATTTTGGTTTCGGATGATGGCCGATTGATGCTGCTGCTGAGATTTGCAAATTTCTAATTCTTCACTATCCATCACAGACGTGTGATGAATAATTTTACTTTATAGTCATACATGCTTTTTTGAAATACTGCATGAAAAAGTAATGAAATCCAAAATATCCATGTATGAAGAAACTTATGGATGGCAGTGTATGTGACAAAAGGCATAGCTTTTCTGAAGAGCATATGATGTGACATTGGATGTTTATATATATTCTATCAAAATATGAACATAACAAATATTTCATTTCTAATAAGATTGGTGTGTAGACTATATATTTGGCCAAATTAGTGACAACATATTTTTTTAATATACATAGTAATGTTTACTCTTAACAACAACACGTCTTTGGAAATAGATTGATGGTGTTTAAGATAAACATAGTATTAAATCACAAACTCGGGGGACTTGATGACAACAGGTAGTAAATAATGTGCGTGTAGACATCATTTCTATTCCAATAATTGTTAGGAATGCAAAATAGTATGAGATGATTGCAGTCACCACAAAAGCACTCGGCGACAAGAAAATTCATACAGTTTGTGAAGCAATTAAAACAGCAAAAGAGTGACAAGACGAACGCATAAACGAGCGGTTAAAATAGGAATACCGCGCTAGAATGATCGATTGAACTTGATGAAAATGTTTCTACGCGAGTTCAGAAAGCAACATTAATCCAAGTAATGTTTCATTGTGCTCAACGCTTACCAAATGTCTCTATAACTTCCAAGGTATCCTTGATAAAGACAACCATAAAAACATACCAACATGAAGAATGTCATTGTGTTATTAACTGTCATATCTTGATCAACGTGCCTTCTGTTGTTTTGTTAGAATTTCTAGAATATTATTGGAAGCCATTGATTTGCCAAAATGCTTCTCATAATGCGCGGACTTTATTGCAACTTCAATGATTAAACACACAATGCTCACGCATTTTTTGTACGGGAAGCAATTTTGATCGTGTGTTTTCAGAGATATTCCTGATATTAAGCTACAAGTGACATGCCAGTTTTTCGAATTCTGATTTCTATGATTTTATGAGATAATGCGCAGCTAACAATAATAAAATTCAAGAGAATCTGTAAAACATTAGATTTTTGTTTTGGTTAAAATCACATGTTTGATTTTTGTATTTTGTATTTCTGTTTTTACTGTATATGTTTAATGAAACACGCTGGAAACAATCTGTTAGACAATAAATGAAACGTTTTCGCATTATTAAGTTGTTAAATTCAAGTGCAGAAAAACACCAACCTGCGGGCTATAAGCATTTCCGTTATCTACGTATGTTACAAGATAACTGAGTTTCACCGTCAGATGATTTTAGTGATAAACAAATCGCATTATGAAAGATATTTTAGTCAAGACATATTCACAAGTACTTCTTTGAATATATATAACAATGAATGATGGAGCCGGGTAGGAAATGGCATTTACAAGGAGCACTGACATCCCCAAAGGAAACATAACAAGGACTTACATGTAAAAAACTACTAAAGTAAAGGGACTGAAGACACAAATGTAAATCCACAGTAAAACATAACTCAAAGACCACCTCAATAATAAGATGACCCCTAAATTAAGAACACAATGTTCAAGTCCTTGTTCACTGTTTTGCTCTTTAATCAAACCGCGGCGATGAGAAGACTAGTTTTCAAGGGTCCCAAGGGTGTTCTTAATATTGAGGTTTTACCGTAATGCTGTGCGTTTCATAAAGAATACTAAGTTCAAAAACTTATACCCAACTAAGGACTGTCATCAGACAAATCTTAAGACCGTTTCAGAGAAGTGGTCATAAGTTTCACCTAAACTTAAGTACACAAAAGGTAAAGTGTCCCTGATTTGAATCAACGAATTGACCTTAAGTTGAGTACATATGAAGCTAGCAGGAATGGCGTAACCTACTTAGAAAGGGTTATTTGATCCCCTGGTAGATTTTATTTTGTAATAAGGAATATATTGATGAGTCCGCTGCCCTGTTTTTTGCGAATATGCCCTTCCATAATATTATTTTTCACAAGAAAAACACACCGCGGCTCTTGTTCAGCTTTTCGTAATTCAAAGAAATTATCAGAGTCTGAATATTTCTCGCACAAAGACATCACAGTCGGTTATGCAATATGGCTGGAGATATGATCAAATGTGCGTCGAACTATCTTTTGATTATGAATATAGCTCATACACGAGATACAAGTACAGTCTGCAGAAGTAATGACGTAATTTCAGATCACAGGAGAAACTTAAAACATCTAGAAAACATCGAAATCGACGTTATAATCTAATTACATAACCAGTAATTTCTTGTGTTTGTATTGCATGCGTCATTTCGCCTGTTGATTCATGCATGAAACAAATTAGATAGGATTTAATGTTTTATGAAAAATAATGAGGTTATCGAATCTTTGACAAGATTGCACGCGAGGGAGACTGATAATGAGCAACGGTTTCCTGGTAATGTGTTTCTTGTTTACGATGCTTAAAATTCAGCGATTGACTTCAGTGTCAGAATACCGTGCAAGTACAGAACAAACAGGGACGCCAATTTTTTTTTGTTAACGGAAATATTGGACGCATCTTAAACATATAGCAATTTCTGAATTGAAATATAGGAATTTATAGGATCATAAGAGTACTCTTGAACCACCTCCGCCTTTCACCACTCTTTCCTTTGATTAGGAATATGAAAGATTACAGTTTTCACATAAAACAGGAACATTTAAAACAAACTATGAACTCACTAGAGTTTGTCTCTGATGCACAAATTGAGAGTCATTGATTCCTCATAATACAAATCACTTTTTAAAGTAGAAATATTTATTTAGGAAAATAAGCACCCCTTGCGTATGCTATCTAACATGGGGGACATGTGCATGTGTAATATTCAAAGTAACACTAGTTCTATAGGATTGCCACAACTTAGTGAACGAAATCAAAACTCTGAAGGAAATTTTGGATTTAGGAATACACGATGCTTAAAATATTTTGAATATATAACCATTCCATTCCTTCAGAATGCTTTGCTTCTAGGTAACCCACTAATAGGATTATAGGAATTCCTAGAGAATACACACATTTACGCACAAGTTATGGGAAATATAGGATTGACCCTCAAATTTAGGAAAAATAGGACAATATAAGAAAATGACGACCTGATCAAACCGCCAGGAGGGATGTTCTAAGATTTAGTTCTTGAGTTATAATTAAGTAACATAATAAGAGGTCAACTAGATAAGATTCGTGTTACCACTTATAGTAAAACAGGAACATATAAGAAAATTGACGACCTGAACAAACCGCCAGGAGGGATGTTCTAAGATAGATGTTCTAGATATTCGACTTGGTGCTTTAATGGTGTTATGATAGCAGGTGCAACTTCTTTTAACGGGAAACTGATATACGAAGAGTCCCATGTGGTAATTAATGAGTTTTTTTAGCCGTTTTATGGTCAGTGTGTTTTAGGCCTACCAAGTTTCGTTCAGTCGTTTCTCTGAGAATTTACAATAATGATTGGCTTGTATAAGTTTGGGGTTTTGGAACCGCAATTGACTTAACTAGAAATACAATAAAACTGATATTGATTCCATCAAATATTTATGCATTCTAAAGAGTATTTATACGTTGATTCCATCTGCTTAATTACCCAAATCAAGTACAAGAAATGCATTGAAGCACTTCTGTATAATCGTGATTTAAAGTTATATCGGTTACTATCGAAACAATCAGTGTGTAATTTATGGTGTTTTTGCACAGATACTATCTTTATCGTGACATATCTTTGGCTCGAGAAGTTCTTGTTAGTGTCTCGTGTGCTGAGAGTATTACACATTGCTAGCGATGTAAACACCATGTTGGTTTTGGTGTAAATGACTATTACAACTTTCGACACGAAAATGTCATAAATTGCGCGTTGTGTAAGGCTAAGAATACTGGGTTTGATTGACAAAAAACAAAGTGTTCAGAAATATGCCTCTGAGTAGAGCATTCGTGTAAATAGGATTTACATGTTTTGTGTTTTCTGGAAAAACAAATATGACGAAAACCTTGTCGCAAAGCCGTTTATCTTTTTAAACGTACTGAAACTATTTGACAGACAGCGTCCAGTCCCTCCCCTCATGCATTACCTTACTGGCCGTTTATAGAAACGACTAGGGGACTTCATTTAGTATATAACAGCCTTTTACCAACGTCATAAAATGTGTTCGTGTTAAGTTGTTTGCGGTAAAAAAATAAGACGGAAACATTGCTACGGAAAATCAAACGCCTTGAATAATGATCTTTATTAATGAAATCGGCTTTATGACAGATTTATATTCTGAAGTTTCGGAACAAGTTGCCAAAACGATACCAACATATATAGATACACATTATACCATTGTATTCGCAAATCGATAACAAATATATCCATCTGAAACAAAGAAAAAACAGATACATATTTTGCGAATCTCTACGAAGTCAGCGCCGCATTCCGAATTACACTCCAACTTATCGAGATTTTTGATTCACGTTATGAATATTCTGTCTGAAGTAATCTTTGATTATCTGCGTGATGTTATACGTTTCGTTTTCAGCACATATTGTGTTTGGTACGTAAAATGATCGACGAAGCAAGCGATAAACAGCTCCAGATTTTAGCTAAAACATTAGAGGTGTTGGCAGACCTATGGGTCCATATATTTGCCCGGATTTCCTCTGTAGCTCAAAATACTGTATATGATATGCATCACTAACGCATCATAAAGAGAACAAATGCATCGGGCATTCATCCAGCAGCGATTTGTTGCGAATGTTGCTCTATTGGATAATGTTATTCAAATAATTTCTCTAACAATATTACGGTATTTATTACATTACTGTGTCACTAATTTCCGAGATTTCAAGACTCTCCTGGATATTTGCAGAGGCACTAACATTTAATAAATCTTCATTTGGTATGGCCTGTTGTTTTTCAAGTTACATTTAAACACTAGCACATTGCAAGATTCCAAAGGTCACGATTCAAACTCCAGTCATGATATATACAAACTCAAGAGAGAGTACAGGTGGCGCATTAAAATGTAATGAGTGTTAATTTAAAAAAAACATGCCCATTAGGAATTCGATTGAAATTATAGTAAAGAAGAACTTATAACAAACGTATCATAGCTATACTATCTTACATATACATTCATAGTTGAACATAATTATGGTAAGCCTTCTTCGGTAAGTTGAATTTCAGTGTATAGTTTATTTATTGTCCGTGTGGTGAAGGTGACTGGTGAAGCTAGTATGGTGTAATTAAAACAGATACACATGTTGTCGAAAAAGGGCTTTATTTCTTAAATCCGAAAACATTGTTAGACATTATATACCAATATAGAAATAAAGCCAAAAAACATTGTTAGACAGTAATATACCAATATTAGTTTGAATTAGAAGAATTAGAACATACATGGGCAAGAATTAGCGCCACCGTTATTAAGATGCATCATTGGTATTAAGTTTAAATGTATCGACCAGTTCAGAAAGACTTTACATCGAGTATGTGACACCACGGGGAATACGAAAACACCATTATCACCGATGATGCTAATTCAACCGTTTAATTCGGTCTCTGACATCTGCGTAATGGACCCTTACTGTGACGTTCGTGTAAAATTTGCATACGCATCACACTTCCATGATAACATATGCGTTGTTGAATTTTCCTTATTGATATACATAAAAATAATGGGTTTTATACCTAACGTAACTATTAAACTTAGCCTTCAATTTGTTCCAAGTGTTGTATTGCTACACATGTGTAAATCTTTCATCAAAAACGAAATCAAACTATGCCCGTAGTATGTATATTTCATAATTTATTAAAATTACGAAAGTATGTTTGATATTCAAAATATAATTCTTTCTTTATTATGTCACCGTGCTGACGCGGATACTTTTTAGTGGCGTTATTAATAGCATGGGGTATATTTAAACATTTTGTGCTGCGGAAACGTATAATTTAACGCCTCCATCTCGGTGATCTGACGTTGGGCTTGATACAATAATAGGCCTGTGTTCAACTAACTTGGTGATGAATGAGTATTTCTTATGAATGTAATATAAGCATGATGTGCAGACATATTTATGTTTAAGGCGCTTCAATCAGAATCAGTAACTGTATCAAGTTGACATTCGAATTGAAATAGACAATCCCACGCTGAATAAAAGCATACACCATCCCTGGAAAATCAAGTCATGCAGGCAAAGCAATCACGTTACATAAATATCAAAACATAAAACAGAACTTTATTCAAGGACCTGGCGAGAAATGTCTCTGCGCTGCGGGACAAATTCAAGATTTTATAACTAACCAGTGTAGTTTTGAATGAGCTTGGAACAATTTGTTATTATTTTAAGTTGCGCATTATACCGATACTCTGTGTCTCCATTTATCGTTTATATCTAGAGACATTTGACCTCATGCGAGTATTGGATATTTCATAAACTTCTAGTGAACAGATTAAGTTGTTTCAGATGTTAATTTGAGACATCGATATCCAAAAACCACGAATTATTTCCAGGAAAGCACTCGAAATACATCCCCCCGAACATCGGAGTTAGGAAGAGGAAATGCAGGATCGATTTCAAAACGAGACTTCACTTGAAATTGTATGCGAAAATAATGACGATTGGTTACAATTTAGACAAATAGTTGTGTATTTTCCCACTGCTAGATGGATTAATTTGAGTGTGTAAATTGAACGTGCAAACTAGATACTATGTTTGTGTTTAGTATCCTATAATAGGCACATGTACATGTTTTCGCCATCCAAAAGTATGTTAATGTAGGCACTAACCTGATCCATTGGGCAATACGTCCTCAATTAACCTTAAATAAGTTATCACTTCTGTCACCTAATATCTTGACACAGATATAAATACTATTCGGTCACATGACCATTATAGGGCAACTGTCTACATGCAATAAGAACATTCGTGCTGTATTGCCGTCTAGTGAAATATAAGTTGAGTGCATTGCATGTTTTTCCTACATTTTTTTATTTCCGAGAGACTTCCAAATACCCGAGGGTTTAACTAGAGCGTTCTTTGGGGACGGACTATTCAAGCTAATCTTGCTAAACAGTATGCCACAGACGCACGACATGCTTGGTTTTGTCTACATGTGTTTAAAGGAAGTTGGTTATGAAATTCGTTCATAACTTCTGAATAAAACAACTACTAAGACTGCTGAATAATGAACATTGTTCGTACATTATCGTTACGTCGCTTTAGCATCAAAATGTGGGTAACAAAATATGATGTAGGCGTATCGTTCATCTATGCATGCTTGCGATAATGGCTTCATGTGGCGAGGAGAATGCGAGTATTGTACCCGGTTCTAATTCCACATGATTCGCCTCATTGTAACCCTTATTTATTGAGATATTTCCAGAATCCTAGGGAAATGACGACTTGAATTGTTGTTAAGTTTTTCTTGGCGTACTGTTCCCCGCTTTGTCATAAATTAATGCTTGTTCGTTTATCTATTAGTCGAATACATCTCCCCCTTGGGTTTATAAGACCGTGTTCATATCGTGCATAAGGTTCGTTCAACGTTTTGCACTTTCGCTGTCTTGATTTGAAATAAATACAGCTTAAACGATACTGACACATTAATTAACTATTCAATGAACACTAGTTTAAATAATATAAAGACAGTTTAACGTTTCTGATCGTTCGAAAACAAACGATGCTGTATGATTGTGTTTTCATTTTTACGATTATCAATCATTACATTTTAATTGTAAGTAACCTATACTGAGGAAGGTCTTCTTCTATGTTTTAATGTGTTGTGAACGACCAGTGTTAATATCTTTAATCAAACTTAGAATAAATTGGGTACTTAAAACAGATCAAATACCAGATTGTATACATGTGAGCGCTGCTATGGGATTTACAACTTCTTCTGTAAGTGACGTCATTTCAGGAAAACTATTGACAAGCAGGAAACAGTAATTACATACGGTCACTTTGTTTTCATTTTATATTGCCATATGGGGCAAATATTGCTTACTGTCAGTACATAGTGCTTCTGGAATTTGCGTCACTTAAAGAAGAGGTTGGAAATCGTATAGCGGCGCTCATATGTAGATGTAGATCAATGCATTGACAGTTAATTCATATTCTAAGTAAAGTGATGTGAAGCATATGTCTTGAATGAAAAACACATGTTCATAAGTCAATCGTTATGCCATAAACTTAATGGATACTTTATTTTCATTCTTTATCGCTATGCAGGTGGAATTGATACCTGGGTAATTTTTATTGGCTTATACAAATATTTTGGTCGATAAAACTTAATTCAAGTCAGGTGTTTGTTCAATTGTACATGTAACGTTATAGTTAGACACGATATATAATGATTTCTCCGAATTATAACATCGATGATAATCGGTAAGTTCTCGGCCAGCTGTTTTATACAGTATGGATGTACTTTATTGAGGTCAGTATTGGTGATGGATCCTCGGAAAAAAATCATAATCGATTATCGGATCGGTTTGAAAACTTCTTATCGATAATCGAATCGGAAATAATCGAAATATTTATTATTTTAGTGTAAATATAATGCTGACAGTTAATTTGATTTTATACTACTTTATTTTCCAATTTAATTGCATTTAACATCAATGGGGTTTTACATTAGTCTTATATCATGAGATCATTTTATCATTCAATAAATATTGTTTTTGTATTTTTACTTTGTATATTTGTATTTGATTGAATTCATCGAAAACAATTCTATATAACTGTAACATTTGAATGCATATTCGGGTTAATAACTTTAAAGTTTGAATATTTATAGTAGCATCTTATTGAAACAACACTTCAGTCAAAACTTCCGATATTAAAATCGATTTTTGTAGTTCTTAATCGATTGTCACTAGTCAGTATGTAGTTTTATTGACCTATCATTGAATAATTTTGACCGAGCAGGTGAAATAACACTCTTATTGACCTTCACTTAAGTCTACGCGAGTGTTATTAAAAATGATATTGTCTCGAGAGTTTATAACTTATAAACCTAATAATTTTCGTGTGGTGAATTAAAACATTAACTAAATACAAGTCGCACTTTGTTATCAGAATACCACATTCTTATTAGTTGTACTATGTATAAAACTATCAGACAGAAACAATTCTGTAACATTCCTTGGCCAACTATCCAGGCATTTATTAACATTATGTCTTCAAAATATATATCCATCATCGTTGGAACTGCAAAGTTAATAAATGAAGTATTTAGAACGAGAAAGCAAACCCTTCTTGAATTGCTCCATAGATCTTACGGGGATGAAAATACAACAAATACAAGTATCCCTGATAATCATCAATGGTTGTATATATAAGTGTTTAAATAGACTTGAATATGCATTTGTATAGTAAAGTAAAAGTGAAGTGTGTATTTATTATAGAGTTGCCCCATTTCTGACTTATGAGACAGCTACTTTCCGAGCACATTTACTTCCCAATTCCTATCATTTAATGCTTGGCACCAGAGTGATAGGCACACAGTAACAACTATTTAACTAGCAGGCGGCCCACCGACCGGCCATATTAGAACGGACCCTTACCGGGATTCGAGCCTTCGACCTCCCGCTCCGAAGGCGGATGCCTTAACCACTCGGCTACGGAGACGGTATATGTGTTACCCGACTGGTCCATATGTTTGTAATGTACATTGTAAATAGTCAAAGTCATTGCTGTATGTGTGTATTGTCCAAGAACACTTTTCCTGTAAACAAATACTGGGGCTTCATTCTATACGAAATCTCACTTGAGTAGTGGAATCGTGTTACGGTACTTAGTTTTACTTGAAGCTCAAAATTAATGCTTGGTCTAATGAAATCATGGGCAATGAACAATATAATAAGCAAATTAATGCCTATCACCTTGGAATTTAAGAGACCATAGAAAATAGTATATAATCATAGCAAAACGGCCATGTGTATACGTAAATCACGCATACCGAGTGAGTTATGTTCGTTTTATAGCAGTTTATGTTTCACTTGATTGAAACGTCATTGATTGATGTGCTCTTCTTATGTATTTAAAACTCATTCATTATCAGGCAAAGTCTAAGATTACGGATAGATTGAGTTTTATTGTATCGATCAGAGTGCTATACACAATAATTCACATTTTTATCGTCACGAATGATCTATCATGTTCACGTGATACGTTTTAAGAGAGAAATATTTATATTTTGTAATATTTCCTGGAGGGAAAAAAACGGAACTCTCAGTAGTATATACGAGATATATCAAACAGATTAGCTTGCAGGTTTTACACACATGGGAACCATATTCAGGAATTCTGCTGGACTAACAAATATGTGTGTGAAGTATTATCGACCAATCTTGCCTCCAAAACATGTGTGTCTCAAAACTAATCAATCGACAGTTAAAAGGGAAATCATGTTTTATTAGTAGAATGCGCTGATAGCTTTATAAATTTTAAATAGTTTCATGTGGCAGTCGACATCGGGTTGATGACGCATATAGTTCATATTGTTTGGTAAAGAAAATTTAGAAATTGTAGCATATGGAAAGTCATATTCACGAGATGTACAATTATCCAATAGTTACGTCAACCTACCAGGAATCGATATGTTTATAATGATAGGACAATTACATGCTGGTAAATAATTATGAATGCATATTTTTTCACAATAGTCTCCGAGTTAAATGAAAGTCATTCCTTATCTCAGAGCCTCGTTCCCGTACCGGAAACAAGTGAAACACTCTTATATTGTTTCACAGTACACAAGACATTGCTTCAACATTGCGAATATATATTTCAGCAAATAAGTTTCATTTGCGCAAAAAATACATTTAGATAGGATGTTGCAGACACAGGAAATGACGTGATCATTAGTTTTGTGAAATATTTGTTTTCTATTAATACATCCACTAATCATTGCCTAGGATATGTTGAAAATGGCTTTCAGTATTACATCCTGTCCTTAAGGACACATTAGCTTGTCTGCTTTTAATTACGACCCAACTGTCATCACGGTTTAAGATCAGAAAAAAACATTTTGTTGATTTCGTTAGGGCGTACGATATTCACATGTCTATCGCAATACTCCGGTTCCTGGCACTATGATAGCAACCATGGTACGAAACTCAGCATCACGCTCGCAATAATCTGACAACTCTCTTGTGGGATTTTGTCTTACGCCGTTAACAGCTACTTCCAGTTCGCATTACTGTGCCATCATCCAAATTGAGCTGTGCCTTGACAAAATCTGTAAACTTAATTAAGTGACCAAAAAACCCATTTTTCAGGATTTTTACATTTTCTTACAAGTACATTTTTCAACTTGCATTTAAAACCAAAAGTTATAAAATCGGATGTGTGCTTTTATTTTAATAACAATTCCAATATTAGGAATGCAACAAAAACTGTCTGCTCTTGAAATAAAAAATAATCATGCTTTACTCCTTAAAATTTCCTCCTTCATTTAATTTAATAAATCTCAATTTAGCCTCTAAAACATATTCGGACAAAATGCTTAGTTTGTGACGTCAAACTTTGATAAGGAACTACATGACGTCATAACCAACGTCACTAATACAGGTTTTGTCATGGTCGCGCTCAAAAGTATTCCGTTTATACCAGCATTTCCGTTAAAGCAATTATGTCAGTATTATGTTTTCGTTTTTATAACAACTTGAAAAATGTTCGAGCGATCCAATATTTATTGAACCTTAACAATTGGCTTGTCAGAAACGCACTGATTTGAAGCGCGCAATTGCTGTACCGATTATAGATTATGCATGGGAAGAAAAAAAGCAATACATATCCGCAGAAAATCTCACTTAAAGACCGCCTCAATAATAAGACTACCTCAAAATTAAGAACACACTTTTCAAATCCAATTTTCACTGTTTTGCTCTTTATTCAACCTCGATATTAAAACCACCTCAGTATCAATACCAATGGTGGTCTTATTGTCGAGGTTTTACTGTAATATCCACGTAGGACGCTTGTCTCTAAATGTTTAAACTGCTATGTCTGTTTGCACCCTGAAGTATATGTGTGTAGTATGCTAGCATTGCTGCCAATTACACCGATGTCAAACACATTAATATTTACCAACAACTGAAGAAAATTTGGCAAAACACATACAGGAAACATACTTTTTTTATCTGCGTATTGTGTTTTCGTACGCGTGTAACACCATCAGGTAGATTATGCTTTCACCCAGTAACCCACACATTAGGCACGCATACTTAATTTAATACCGGAAGTGTTTACTTCCGTATTACGCCTAACCGGAACTACATGTCGGAAATGGAGTTGAGCTTTATGTGGACTGACAGTAATGTTGACGTCGAAATCAGCCATTAAAATACCAATATTGGAATATGAAAACAAATAACAAAGCTTTTAAAAGGAGCCTACTTTGCTACAAAAACATCAGGCATTTGAGGAGGTGCAAGGGCAAATATGCAAAGGAACAGGGGCGCAATGAATGGCTTGGCCGACCATTAAAGACAACTAAGTAGTATTAATGAAGACAAATAAGCTCTATTACGTGCCGTTCTTGCCATCCGTCTAACAACTCCGGAATTAGTTCCGTTTAAAGTAATGCACGCAATTGATATTGTACCTTGAGTTTTTGTAGCCAACAGTTCTGCAGTAGACAATAGATTTGTTATTGATGCGCTGTTTTGGCATTGTATTTGGCGTGTTTTTAATTCATGTGTAAACGAAAATGACTGGTCCGGGAAATGCCGCAGACAAATTGTGCAGCCACCTCAAAACCCAGCGAAACAGGAATGATTGTAACTGCATCTAACTGCTGTCTCGTTCGCGTAGTCAAAACACTGGTACTGTGATCACATGATCTCATTTTTACGCTACAAATGAAAATAATTCAGGAATTATAGTAACTGCATCTAACTGCTGTCTCGTTCGCGAAGTCAAAACACTCGTACTGTGATCACATGATCTCATTTTTACGCTACAAATGAAAATAATTCAAACATCTAGAGACAGGAAAGAATGCTTGGCATTTAAAACCATATAAAACATGTGGACATAGAGATGAGTTTTGTTTTAAAGCTTCAATCTTCGGCTAGGCTATGTCTCGATACATTTGCTTTAAGGTCATTTATCACCAAAAGAATGCGCATGCGTAATATTGAGTCAATTTTCTTTATGCTACGCAGCCTTGCGTTCAATACAGGCGAACAGTTGCAAACGTTACGAAACAGCGCGCGAGTTTTGATATTGACCGGTGTGTTAGCGAAAAGCGCTCGCGACCATTTGCTATCGCAACTCGGAGGTAGCACGCGAATATTTAAGCCGAACACTGCGTTCAGTCACGTATAACAGTCGCTCAAGTTCTGTCTTGTATCCCTGGCCCACCGTATCAAAATGCCTGTACACGGGGAACCAAATTGCAAAAATAACGCAGGGCGGGTTTCCTGCCTTTACTGTCTTTGAGACAGGGAATCAGAATAAAAACGAGGCGGTCAATACACTTGTTCGGTCGCGAACTGTGAGCGGGCTTCCGTTCACCGTAACTGAACGCAAGGCTGTTCTTAATAATTATATTTTGATAACAGTTCGTTCTGCGAAAAACATCGTGTCCTACTTAACTTGGGACAGATGCAAACGTTTTCACCATGGTGTGCCAAAGGGTAGTTTTGCTTTATTTTCTCTGGTGATATAATATTCTGAGTCGATACTAAATCCAACGACCGGACCTAGACAAAACCGGATCTATTCCCGATGGTCTGATGTCTCGCTGTATACCATCATCAAAAAAATGTTCAATACTAAGTGTAGCGTGATGATTTCATATATATCATTGTGCCTATACATAGAGTAAGCTTCAAGATTAGATCCTAAATACATGTCGGAATACGAGAGAGAAAAGAACAGTGATTTATTGCAGCATCGGTGTGATGAAAGCGCTCAGCTACTTTGGCAAAATGATTAATCTCGGCGAATTGATTCAGCTTGCAATCTGATTCACACACTTATAATTAAGTGCGTTAAATTGACAGATTGAACACTAATTTGTTCTCGCATTTACCACAATGCTTAAGTTAGCATTGGAATAATGTAAACTTAATTATATTTTCATCGACTTTCTCCATATTGTCTATTTTTTAAGTAAACATATATGAACGCCGCTATGGGATCTACAACCTCTTCTGTTTTATAATAAAGTGACGTCATTTTGAAGAAAACGCAACATGTGATGTCACTTTTTGCAAACAGGAAACAATGTTTACTCCATATGGTCACTTCGATTTCATATTCCCATATTGGGCAAATGTTGCTTACTGTCAGTAGGCCTACATGGTGACGTCACATTTGACGTTTTCTGGAAATGACGTCACTTAAAGAAATCGTACAGCGGCGCTCAAATAACGATTTAAACATTCTTAACTGGAATTAAATTTCAATATATATTGTATTTAGGTACTTGTTTTATCAAATATACTAAACGTCATTAAAAACGCTACGATTTCACTTAGCCTTCATTTGTTCAAAGTGTTAAAAACTTTTATTCTTAGAAATGAGTAAATAATTATTCAAACAGAAATTAAACTGTGGCCATAGTATTCATATTTACTAACTTATTCAATTTATGTTTAAGAATTAACATAATTATATTTTTTTCTATAAAATATCACCGTGCTGACGCGGACAATTTTCAGTTGCGTTATTAATGACGTGGAGTATATGAAAACACCGATATTATACTATATAGTATGCGTGTAAAGAGATGTTCGTTTTACAAGAAGCTATGTGTCTTTGCCGAGAGATATTTCTGTTAAATGATTCTCAAATATTCCGAATATGTCAATTAAATATGCATTAAGTTTACGGCAGTTATATTTCAAATTTGTTTGAGATCGTCTTTAGTTCAAGAGCATAATAGATGTTAATGTGATATATTTCACATCCATTCCACTATGTTTCTAGTAAATCGAAACACAAACGGGTTATCACTTTTCGGTAAATTTAGATTATGGAAGTATGTGTCTAGTTCTGTATAATGAACGCTGGTTTGATTCTGTTCCGTATAAAACTGGTTGCATGATCAAAAGAGCGCCGCTGTACGATTTCCAACCTCTTCTTTGAGTGACGCCATTTCCAAAAAACGTCACATGTGACGTCACCATGTACTGACAGAATGCATTAGTTGTCCCATATGGCATTTTGAAATCGAAGTGTCCATATGGAGTAAATATTGTTTCCTGCTTTCAAATAGTGTCATTACTTGTTGCGTTTTCTTGAAATGACGTCGCTTACAGAAAAGTTTGTAAATCCCATAGCAGCGCTTAAATAGCTATATGTCGTGAATATTGAATATTTTACACAATAGTGTTGTCGTCAATATGTGATCATGACAAATTACCAACAGGGTTATATGAATGTATATTATGCGTACTGGTAGCTATGCGCCTGGCAAACATATAATTGATAACTAGTAAAAACTACGAACAGGAATTATCATTCTCGACAGCTCTCGGGCATGTCCGTACCACTTCGTTACTTGGATAACACCTAGTTGACGTAGTTGGCCGAAGATTTCCGAATGCAGGAATTATCACCAACAAACTGCATAGCCTCCCCAACACACACTAGGAGGAATGAAATGACATTCAAACAGCTAAACAAGTAAATGGGAAATAGGGGACCAAGACGAACACCTACTTACTACACCTTGAACATAATGTAAATCGATTTCACAAACGTTTATATGTTGTGTACCATACATTACCGCATAAGCCAATGTTATGTATCGTCTCGTTTCTGCCTCTCGGATAACGGTTTGCTTCGAGAACAATTGTCTTAAATTGCTTTGTCAAAACTAATTACAGAACAATTTCGCTTTGTCGGAACAAATGCGCATACAACACTGTTTGTGTATGTTAAAATAAATAACTTCGTAAATGTTTGTCTAGAATTATTTACTCCATGATTACATCAACATTATTCCTAAGTATGAAATAAATCCGAAGTAATTAGCATAACAGTGCAAATTATGCATTATATATAATATTTGTAACGAGAATTGTCTGTTCAGATGCAATTGCCAAGAAATGCAATATCGAGACAAAACAAAATTCGATATAGCAAATTATGTAAATGTATGGGGTGTTTTACTATTGACGATCAGGCAAATATCTACTCACATTGTCATATAAGTATCTGAATTTTCTGCCACATGGGACGCTTGTTTTCTAATGTTGTCTTATTTGTACTCGTATATAGGTAAATTATCCATCAACGAATAGTAGGACGCGATGGTGTAATGGATAAGGTTTCAACCGTTCAGTCCAGATGCTGTGGGTTTGAGCCACGCAAAGGTCATGACCACTCCTTTTGTTAAGCCACCTTTCCTTTTGCCATTTACTGTGTAAGTGGATACCAGGCGTTTTGCGTGCGTAAATGTTAGCGAATCGCCGATATTACTTTGATCATAATATCTACAAGTCGTATCAATCGCTTTTATGTAATCGATTGTAGGACAGGGAGTGCTTTGGGTGTGACTCCGTGGGGTTCCGGACTCCAATTATCGGCTACACGTTGGAAAGATATAAAATATACTTCGGTGAAATTGGTAATTTACGCTGTGGAAATGGAATTACGCGAATGCACACAATTCGCAAATGATTCCACTTATACAGTATTTAATAGGTTAATAACACAAACATGACATCCAACAATATATGAACTGATACTTACGTTTTCTTGTGAGCACATACTTTTCCAGAATGTCTTAATCAGAATACATCGGAATATGTTTTAAAAAATAGATAGCACGAGTGGTGTGCTGCGCTCATAAAATTTACAGTCTGTCTTAAAACCATGGGCGTTTTGTGCTTGCATTGGTATGAAAATTTGAGAATGATCATTCATTGTTTTCTCATATGTTGGCTATTATCAAATACACCTGTGATATAATCTAACAGAAAGTAAGGGATGTCTTAGATGAATTCATCAACGTACGCCGGGCAGTAAATTTTATGACGTTAGGTCGAAGCAATACAACGAATGGTAAGTGTGTTTTATTGCTATACCAATTATTCTTGTGAGACAAACATTAAGCGTTCCTTTCTCCAATACAATATCGTTACTTTCACAATCATAAATTGTAATACGCTGATATCGTTACAAAACAGCGAGAGGTTCATTACTCATGTGCAAGTACTTAACCTACCATGTTACGTTGTTGTCGCTGCTAATATGGTATATATAAAATACATGTATATCTGACGGTGTGTTGCTGCGTTGAAAGTTTCCACTTGATCAATCCTTTACCGTTAATGATATATGTGTAAACTCAGTTGTTTAGTTTCTCAGTCTATGAATGTTAAGATATATATCCCGATTCCGTGAACAATCAGAATAAGTAGGTCTATCTTGTAAAATAATTAGCATTATGCCTCGCGTTTAGTCTGTACTAACGCTTACATATGGCAGCAATGGAATCCGACTACTTTCATTGAAGTTTTATTATTCCACGTGGTTACCATTACAAGAACCCTTTATGTTTTGGTAAATAAAACTGCACCTGTTTTCAATAAACAAACCACCATGTAATCGCTTCTGGACTCATTGAAAATCAATTAAAGCATTCAGAAGCGATTTAGTCTCCCTTTATTTTTGAGAATTGAAAACAAATGGATATACACGGGTGCTGCTGAAATCTGAAATAGGCGCATTCCAAATTGTCTTTCATCTTTGCTGTCGATGAATAGCAGTATTTTATTTAGCTTTTGTACCCTTGATTTCATATAGCATTTTAGTGTTCACCAGTTTATGACTGTTATACAACTGTTCTGCTTAATTGTCTTTGTCGAAAGTTTGTTCGATGGAGACTTCTTCTAGTTATTCCTTATGGTCGACCAGGCCATTCCTTGCGCCTCTGTTCCTTCCCTTACGTATGTACCCTTGAGCCTCCTTAAGTGTCTTATGTTTTTGGAGTGTTGTTTTCCGGGGGAGGTATGTGTGGGGAGGCACTGTCTTATGCATGTGGCGTTCCCTGAAGCACTTTATTCTCTCTCTTTGAATAAACCCTCGTTTCCTGTTTGCAATCCATTACTTCTTGGCCTTTCAGTCAACTGATCTCCGGGACGTTAATCAGTGATGGACGACGAATTATTTTCACAGGTCTGATCATCCTGACGACATACGACTCTCAGAGGAAAACAAGGCGTTTTCAAACGAATGGTTGTGATTTCTCTTTTTAAATAAACCGATGAACCGAATACAAATCTCATTATCTTGTAAAATTCCATCCACACAGACTATTATTCGACAAAAATCAAGGCAATGCCATTCGGTAAAAATAACACAATACAATGGCAAAGTGAAATGCTACGCTGTCATGTCAGAAAAATACCGTTTTGCCGTAATAATTGAATATTCACTTTGCGATAGAACAAATGCGTTTACAGTATATGCGAAAGAAGGCTTAGCAGATGTAGCAAAAGCAAATAATAACGTACTTACTTAATCGATGCATTATCCTGCTGTTGATTTTAGGAAACCCATAATCAACACAACGGGGTCCACGTTATCAACGTGTGTGTCTCCTGGAATTATAATTCAAAGAAGGTGCGTTCCAGCACGATCCAGTTCAGATACAGAAAGCATAAGAACACCAACTGTCTTTTCTCTTAACTTAGTCTAATTACTGAATATCAGTAGAAACATCGCCAGCGGAACTTTTTCACCGCGTAAATATATCCATATACCAGGATAAATGGTTATATGCACGACACGCTGTGATTTATAAATTGATAAGGAATGTGTTTTATCAAATGTTGTCTGAATTTACGATGCAGAGATCAAACCGGTGATGCATCTTTGTTATGCTGTGATAAACTTATAAATATTTAAGGTAACTATATGTAACATAATTGTTGTTGCAATGTATAACTACACTGCGTCCTTGCTAGTTGTAAGATGTTACATCTATCTAAACAGCCTAACTGTGCAATTTAAACGAAGCTTGGAAAACATCATCTACCGTTTGGCAATCAATATAATTGAAATGAATCCCGCCATTTTCGGGTAAAACCTGTTACAAAAAAGTTGAACATAATGATTGTTAGAATGTAGCAAAAAAAACCTAGCTTTCATATTGGCTTTATCCTCTCCAAGTTTCGTGTCTCCTCTTGCGTTTGGGGTGGCTGTACGCTTTGTATGTCGAATTTTCTACTTGACTTCTGCGTTCACGGCTATGATATCTTGATGGAAGGTTTTGTGCGGCGCCTTGCAGTCCAATGCAGAAATTCGGCGTCATTGTTAGTGTTTCTTAGTACGGAAAACAATCCGTCAAGTCATTTATTAGTTAACCAAGAATATACACCTAGTTATTATATTGTTATTATTAATCACCCGCATGTCGAAAGTGATTTATGACTTCTGATATGTTGTGTCGCCATTCAAAGAGCTTATAAAATGCAATTATGATTCACGTTTCATCTTACTTCTCCACAAATAATTCTTAATTATCTATGGATTTATTGCATGGGGAAACAAAATCAAACTCTCGAAAAGTAGACGAAACATGCAATTCAAAGAGAATTAAGTAGTAAAGGTGAGTACTAATGCTCTAAATAATGCTATGCTTTGCATGACAGTGTGCATTTCGTACAAAGCACGCTTAAAAACACAACGAATAAAACAGATACAATTATTTTAACAAAGACAATAAAACAATTACTGGGTTCACATTAACAATGTGTATAAACAGGAAGGACTAGAAATGTTTAGCGTCACACCTTATACGCGGCCTGTCCTCTTCTTCTTCTATGTTATTTTATAATATTTCAAAAATATCTCAGACTAAAAGGGAAAGAATTAGTTGCTGCACGGACCGCCTCATATTTAAAACAGAGCCTCGCCACACAGACCTCCGGGAAAACAACAATCCATTAAACAGAAGGCACTTGATGAGGTAAAAGGGTAATTACGTTATGGAACAGAGGCGCAAGGAATGACCTGGCATTCACATTACTACAATTTGTAATGATAATATTGCACAAGAAGTATGGAAATCAGTTTTATGAGATGAATGACGTCTCATGCTTATCTACCAGTGTAGATTCTATGTAGGCGATGTTTGCTTGCTTTATATCTTATTCAGAATGAAAACCAAAATGAAACCTGGCAGTTGAAATACCATTTGTAGTTGGTATATATTATATGAAGGATACAGCCGTTATGTATTCCGTGTCAGTTATCATCAAACTAACCAGTTTAAAATTAAGTGCAGGTCGGCTATTGTAGTTTACGTTATTACATATGTTGCTGGATGCGTACCAAATGTCCCTGTAGGCTTCTTGCGCTACCACCAACAATGCTTCTCAGACATTAAATAATGATGGCAGTAATGTATTGCATGAACATCCCGCAGATTTCCCGTCTAGTTTTGCTTTACACGAAACCGAATTACGTAATTCCGCTGCCTTGGAATTCAATTTGGAGCAAAAAAGGATAACGACTTCATCGTAGAAACACGTTTTTCTGACTGAATTGATGATATGACCGTACAGTCTATATGACATTTCAACAGCACTTCGCCGATTTTTTACGTTTACTTTTTGCTTATTGTATAAGTGCAATTTTCAGCAAACACAATAGCGATGTCTAATTATCTTACGTTTACGATTATGCAGAAAACCAGGTGTACAATTCGAGTGTCGTAATTTTTTTAATTTCCCATTTAGAAAATTATCTAATTATTTTAATCAGTTCAATAGAACGTAGATGAGGGTATGTGAAGTTTAATTGAACTAATTAGAACTTATTGTAGCATTCATTCGATGCGGGCTTGCTGTTACAATCTCATACAATGCAAGTGCAGTGTTTGAAGATTTTAAGAATATGTCTGATATGGAACCTTCTTTTCAAACATTATAAGACTGAATCTCTGACTATGACTTTAAAATATGAAAGTTTCGTTTTGATTCTATGATGTTATAACAAGATAAATTTTAATAAAATTCAGCCAATTAGTAAAATAGGTTACACTATTTTTTCGGCCAAAATTTGTTGCTTTAATGAAAACGATAGGACGGTAAATATAAATGGGCTCCTGACGTGTTTATGAATAAAAGAGAGAGAATACGTAACTACAGGGAAAGCCACATACATAAGACAATGCCTCCCCACGCAGATCTCCGGAAAAACAACAATCCACAAAACATAAGGTACTAAAGGAGGTCAAACGGTACACATATTAAGGAACTGAGGCGCAAGGAATGGCCCAGCAGACCACAAGGAATAACGAGGAGAATCAAAGTGGATAGTAAGGGAAGGGGAGGTGGGAATTAATGGATGGAAAAGATCACCGGACAAGTCAAGACAACTGGCCTATTAAGGCCAAAAATGGGCAGGAAACAATCTGAACACTGTATAAAGTGACAGATTTGCATAGGGGAAAGGGAAATACAAAACACATTCATAACATAAACAGAAACAACAATCATATAGCATATTACAGCCTTGGAACTGTCAGCATAAAATGCTGGGGGTTTAAATTGATTTAACAGCTAGCTAACCTCACACCTTATCGCTACATTGTCATTGATTTCCAACATATATACATAAATTGACTAAGTAGGCAGTAACTAATCATTAAAAACAACCAACCATCACGTACACAACAACAGACACTGTAATTATCCGGTACGAAGGAACAAGCAGCCTCAGTCTGTCCTTGCTCCCCGTAACTAAAACTACTTGTGAATTTAAACCAATTAAGTATATGTATGTTTCAAATGTTTTATTGGTTTTTGATTACTGTTTAAAAATTTCACGTGGCTTCCATTTACATGACTTGTGTGTAATACTTCAAGTTTTGATCGAAAGATGATGTCAAGCAAGCAGTGATGCCGTTCCGAATCTAATCGTATTACTATCTTAGAAGGGAGGTGATCTGAATATCGAGTTAAAGTATGGAAGAAAAGTGAAAACAAATCTTGAAAAAAATAACCCAAGCACTGGTGGTGTTCCAAATCTAATCGTATTTCAATGATAATTTTGTAGAAAAGAATACATTCATAAGACATTTACCAAGTTCCTCATTTAGTTAAAGTATATAAATATGTATACAGTGAAACGTCAATAATAAGACCACCCTTGGGACTCTTGAAAATTTGGTCTTTATACTAAGGTGGTCTTAATAATGAGATGGAATAAATAGCAAAACAGTGTTTATGGACTTGAAAATTGTGTTCTTAATATTAAGTGATCCTATCATTGAGGTGGTCTTTAAGTGAGGTTCTACTATATTTTATATTGATACATCGAATTTCACCATTGATTACTTTGGTCATTAGTACGACCTTACTTCTTTCAGACACATTTTGAGAACAAATCCCTTTAACACGTATTCTGATGATTATATTAATTATAATTTCCATGTGTTTTTTGTTGGTGGCGGTGCGCTTTGCATTTTACATTCTCTGCTCTACTTCCGCATTCCTGTTGATTTGAGTGAGTCCTTCCTAGTTTACACTTCATCTCTACGTCCCCACGAACGGAAGCTAGGTAAGGTCATAATGAAATAATGAACTGACCGCTGACTTTTCATCGTGTGAAGCATTTTACAATAACATATTTCCGTCTGCACGAATGACAGCAAACGATTCTTAAAGAAATATACAATATACACACAATTCCCACCCGTCCTTCACGAGGAAGTTCCGAAAGATATCCGTGATGCATTCTTATTAGTGTATGAAGTCTTGGGACAGATATAATATATTTCTGCCGAGTCACACTTCATATACAGATAGATATGCTATTGTGTAATACAACGGGGAATGGGGAAAATATGTTCTGAAAAATGTTGGAAAATAATTTAATACGACAGTCTCGTTCATTTTGTCTAGACTCTGCATCGGTTTATTTTAGTCTTACCCATTTCTTGATGCGTTTATCAAAGCATAATGTATTCTAAGCATACTTGGTTAAAGAGAAAACAGGATGACTTATGCCATATGAATAACATTCTGTAACGGTCGTTCAATACACATTTTGTCAATATTTGTATGTAACTAGTCCAAATAAGTACAGCATTAGAAGCAGGGAAAATGCTGCATTCAAAAAGCACAGCCATCCAAAAAAATGAACATTATACATTATAGTGTAAATGATTGAATCTGTCTGATTTTATATAGAGAAATGCAAAAAGCTTTCGGAAATGCCATTGCATAGTAGCAGTCTGTTTTCATTGATGCGACTTGTTCCTGGCTAGCTATTTTGTGTATGGACATAATAAAACCCCGTTTTATGCCGCTACCTACATATTTGATATGCTATCATAAACATCCTGAAACCGTTAACATAACTTAGGTAAAGATACATCCAGTAATAAAACACGAAAATAGATATATAGTGTACGCTGTTTCTATATCAGAAAACACATCATGTATCAGTTTCACTTTGAGTACTGGTAGATAGATGAAGATCTGTGTTGTTTTGTTGTAGAACACTACTGACATACGTTGGGTCTTTGCCATGTTAGAAAACTAAATCAGTAACACAAAGCTATGATCATGTTTATTTTGTCATTGATGATTTTGATGTCTTTACATCATATTTGTGTTATTCATGTAATGCTTACTCAATTAAACTAATACGAATTCAAGAATTTTGTATAAACTCAGTGCATATTATTGTAAATCACATTATTTTCGCGACATTAAATTTTCGCGAATGTGTTGTCCAGAAATATTTCGGAAAATGATGAATTTGCGTTTTTCCTCCGTCGCGAATTAAACATTGACGGTAACTGTTTGTGTTGTTGTTTGAACATCTATCTACAAATCAAATCGTTATACAGTCACGTCGCTTATTATACAGAACAGAGTATACATAACTTCGGATATGCACCAGATTCGTACACGCATGTTTGTATTCGCCACAAGCATATTTTCACGAGAAATCTGAAATCGCAAATTAACGCGAAAATAACGTTGTTGCGGACATAAAGTAATTTACAGTAGTCCATGTAGGGTATAGTTTTGTTTTAAGTAACACAAAGGTTGTTATTGCCGACAAAATACCTGCCTTGTGTTCAGTTACGGCTAACAGTCGCGAACGTTTTGTATTGTATCCCTTACCCACCGTATCACATTGACTGCGCACAGGGAACCAAATTGCAAAACGTTACGAAACGTGAGCCGCAAATACCTTTACTGAACGCAGGTCTGACTGGTCCAAAACAAAACAATACTCGTACTGTAAAACCTCAATACTAATACCACCATTGGTTCCTTAAGAAGATACATGTGAGGTGACCGGAATATCGAGTTTGTATCTGAGCGAGGTTTTCATGTATGTCTTGTTCTTTCTGTGACTCAGATTTCGATACGAACATGTACTGTCGGTGTAATCAACGTGGAACAAAGCTATATAAAGTCGATGTAATTCTTTTACAGAAATTCTATCTCGTGTTATAAGTCTTGTACCAGCAACATCTCATCACAAAAAAATCGTTGGATCCACAAATGTCTCAAACAGACAATCCGTGATCTACTACATTGACAAATACTTGGAACTTGCACCTTTATACAAATTCTGTCTTAAACAATTTCAATAATTGGAATACGTAAAACTAGATATTGCGGAATCGAATCGAAATTAATTGCAACCATTGTTGAGCAGAATATACCAGCATTAGTTTCATCTCTAGACAATGGTTTTGTTTGAAAGTTTATGATTAGGAAATTTACTGTCATAGAAAGTCTAGCCATGTAATTTTATTCTCCTGAAATTCAGCCAATTTATTTTGTAAATTAAATAAAAGAGAGAGATAATAAGTTGCTACAGGGTTAGCCACAAACAAAAGAGAGTGCTTCCCCACACAGACATCCGGGAAAACAACAGTTCATAAAACATCAGGCATTTGTGGAGGCTAAAGGGTACATACATTAGGGAACAGAGGCGCAAAGAATGGTCTGGCCGACCATAAGGGATAACTAGGAGAATCAAAAAGTACAAACAGCGGCGGGGGATTAATGGATGGAAATGCTCACAGGACAAGTCAAGAAAGCAGGCAACAATAGGCCAAAACTGGGCAGATAATAACCTGAACACTATATACAGTGAAATAATTACACAGGGGAAAGGGATAGTTAACACACATTTAACACACAAAAAGAAATAATAACCATACAGCGAATTACAGCCTTGGAACTGTCAGTAAAATACTGTTTTTTTTTAACTTATTGCGAAGAATTGTCTAAGGTAAAAGATAAGTCTAGCTTGCTGACAGCAGATTAGCCTGTATCTAGGATAGTATTTCTTCCTGAAGTCTAGCCGCAGAATTATGAAAAAATGAAATCAAAGGTCGTGATAAAATAGACTAGAGCGTACAATAGTGTATATGTATCTTTAAATAGAATTGTTCTATGTATATACATGTTTTTCCTATTACAACCAGTCCTGCTGTTGTAATTTGTAGCGAGGTCATCGATAGAAACGATAGCGATGTATCATTGATATTTTTACGTCGATCGATTATCGATACATATTTAACAAAATCAATACGTATGAATAATAAATATTTAAGCCCGAAAATGAAGAAAAATCACCCGAAACAAGAATGGAAGCTGGTGCACTCGCCATTGTCAAAAGGCTATGTCTAAAACTTTACCTTACGTATCTAAGGTGTTCTAGGCAAAATAACTAACTGAAGATTATTCATTTTTTTCATAATTATTGTATTCAAAAAAAAGAAAAGGTACATACTTCATAATAGAGAGGAAACAAGGTGGTTAAATATGTCATGAGCATGTGAAAGACAAAACTAGAAGAGAAATTACACGAATTTACGAGCTGCAAGCATGTTGATAAATCGATGTATCGTTGATATATCTCATCCGATATATCGATATCGTCGATATGAGTTTTGTCGATTTAATGACACCTCTACTAATGTGTGGGTGTGGTCAGTAGCAGTTCTTGTGTTTCTTTTTGCTTATATATTTCATATACTTTTCAACAGTTATTGGTTTATGCATCGATGTCGAACTATAAAAATAAATCATACGTCAATATTATGTGTTGAGTTTTAATATTTTACCTGCGATTCTTCAACACACGGGGACAAGCGATATGTCCAACAATAAGACGCGACTTCGCTGAGTTTAATCGGAATGATTTTAAACACGAGATACAAAAAAGTAAAGCTCAGAACAACGTCTGCTTGCTGTATTCCTAACTAATGGTGAAAGCTGTCTCGCAAAAATCTTCCGCACATTGTTGATCATTGCAATGTGACATTTGCATTGCCTGATTTATCGTTTTGATTATAATTTCATTACCCTAGGCTGTATCAATAATGAATATCGTTTTCTCTTTTCAGTGTGGAACGAGACGAAATTACCCGTCATGATTTTTGTACATGGCGAATCGTATGAAGTCGGAACCGGGAATGCGTATGAAGGCAGCGTTCTTGCAAGTTATGGACGAGTCATTGTGATTACTGTAAACTATCGGCTTGGTGTATTGGGTAAGTTGCTGAACGTTCATAAATCTGGTACAGATAGGTCCCACATATACGATATTTACCTCCCTTGTTCTTAACCATCATCCATTGTGATAGGTCAAAACTGATAAGCACTTATAGGAGTAATTCCAAAATATGTGATAATTGCGAAATACCAAGATAATTTCTCAAGAGACTACCACGTTTTCTTCAACGTTCTGAGCCATCTGCCCACATGTGCATCATGAAAAGGCATTATTTTTAATATGTGATTATTTTATCATCGTTTACATTGAATTCCCTATGATTTTTAAGGAATTTTGCCTTTCAATATGGCTGACTATTATAAACAAGGGTTTTAAGTACTGTAAAGGATGAAACTATTAAAAACAACTTGTTCAACTATGATGCCATTTGCAGTTTTTTTCGATTGCTCTAACTAATTGTCATTTAATTAACTCCAAGAAAAAAATAAATGCAGAAGTCGGACGAGTAATGTCTCATTCGAAAAGACACACGGAGACGTGGAAGGTTTTTTATCTAACCTCTGATCCAAGCAGCTATTGTTTACCATAAGAGAGAAAATAAGTTGCAACATAGAACTCCACATACATTAGTCAGTGCCTCCCCACAGACACCCGTGTAAACATCAATTCATAAACATAAGGCATTTGAGGAGGTCCAAGGGTACATTCGTAAGGGAACAGGGGCGCAAGGAATGGCCTGGCCGACCATAAGGGATAACTATACGAAGACACGTGACACAGTGAACCAGGTTATGCTTCTGAAATGTTGCTATGCAATTTATATTAAGTAGCGCTTCTATGTGATTTACAACCTATTCTATAAGTGACGTCATTTCAAGAAAACGCAACATGTGATGTCACTATAAATTTCCACGCAGGAAACAATATTTACTCAATATGTTCACTTCGTTTTCATTGCCATATGGGGCAAATATTGCTTACTGTCGGTACATGGTGACGTCACATGTGACGTTTTCCGGAAATGACGTCACTTATAGAAGAGGTTGGAAATCGTACAGCGGTGCTCAACTTTGATGTTCGTATGCTATAATTAATATTTACTATATTTGCCATACTTTGTTGTTGTCGTACGAACGAAGCAAAGTGGGGAAACTGTTGCTGATATCGATAGAAGCGATATTGATACTTTCCCGTCGATTATCAATACATAAAAAATTGATACTTATGTATAACAAATATATGCCCGAAATTGACGAAAATTCCCCCAAAAAACAAAAATGGAAGCTAGTGCACTCTCAAAAGACTACATGTATGTCTAAAACCTTACCGTACTCATCAAAGCTGCCAACGAAATATTAATAACGGAAGATTATTACAGTGTTTCTAGATATTTTATTTCAAAAAAACACACGCACTTCATAATAGTGAGGGAACAAAATGGTCAAAGTAATACTTAAGCGTGTAAAAGGCATAACAAGAAGAGCAAATATATGAAATTATGAACTGCAAGCATGCCAATGGTATTTTTGTAAACGATACTTGATATTTCGATGTATCGTCGACATTTCTCATCCGATATATCAATATCTACGATATGAATTTGGCCGAATCAATGATAGCTCTAGGGAAAGTATTTAATTACAAACTCCGCGTCATGGTTACAAGAAAAATCACATTTTGTAACTTAATGAAATTGCCATTCATGCACTCGTTCCAGTCATTCCTACTCCGCCTTGCTGTTCTGATAAAGAGTTTTCTTTCATGTTCAAACAGTTTATTGCAATTAATGTGATAATTAATATGATAAATTTATGATGGCGTTGATGCAATAAGACATGCTAGTTTTGATGTCTGGTATCATTCCTAATTAATGAATTGCTAATTTTGTCAGAAATGCATCCGGAATGAATAACACGGAGTAATTCATAACCTGATGCAATATGGATGCACCAAATGATATCTCACAAACTATAATACAAAAAGATACCAATATTGGCCAAGGATCTTAACTCATCCACAAGAGTAACTTCCCCTTTTATAATATTATGTATTACATATTAAGCTGTTGAAACATGGGTACATAAAATATCGACTAACGACCATTTGATTGAACTTATAGAACACCTTCTTCGGAGAAACATCTTTTCAGGACGCAAGTTTTGGCTGTTATTGTGACTAGTGTTGCTAGAGAGAGGTTAAAACTGGTAATACGGTTGTAGAAGAGAGGTTATTGGTAAAGAGAGTGCTGGTCTTGAGAGGTTGAACCGTATGTGACTACAAAAACTGAGCATTTAAGTACAAGATATTTATTGTTTTCTCATACACAGCCTACGGTATAAGAAGTAATTTTCATGCGTTCAGTTTTGTATAATATGTTTAAGCTGTTTTCTACAAATGAGGGGAGATTTAAAGTTCTGACAATATTCTCACCTTGAGACTTTTGTCCGTCAACGACGCCTAATTATTTCCTTCGAAATAAAAAAAAACGTTTAAGGATGCTGAAATATTTATTAAGTTGAGCGCAGAAATAGACGGAATGATTGAAGCGATACAAAACATGATTATGGTAATATGATCAGCATACAGTTACCAATGAAGGCGTACGGGGTTCTATTCTTATGGATGCTATTCAACGCTTTATCACTACGGCAGACGTATGATGGACTAACGGATGTGTTTGAGATTTTAATGTCACATTAAATATGAGTCACTCTCGGACTCATATGAGTGAAACATATGATTTGAGATAGTACCGGACCCTGGTCACACCTAGTCACATTCACCTGTATCCGGTCAACCAATCCTAGCACTGCTAAGTCGTGGTTAGGAATCAAACCAGAGACTCCGCGCCCCAGGAGGACACTCTTTCAGTGAGCAACAGGGCCGATCTAAACATGCTTGAATTATCTAACAATTATACATACTTTGCATTAAACGATTTTAATGTTTGCTTGTAAGTACCGTAACATCTCACTGATTAGACCACCATTGGGACCCTTGAAAAAAACTGGTTTTCTTATTGAGGTGGTCTTAATATTGAGGTTGAATAAAAAGTATAACAGTGAAAATGGACTCGCAAATTGTGTCCTTAATTTAGAGGTGCTCGTATTATTGAGGTGGTCTTTAAGTGAGGTTATACTGTATCGTGCATTAAAATGTCTCGGAATCCGTTTTCATTTTTTTGGTAATTAATTCTTACCACAATAACTAAAATATATAAAAATAACAATATCCGATATAGAACCAACCTCTTCTTTAAGTGACGTCATTTCCAGAAAACGTCACATGTGACGTCACCATTTACTGAGAGTAAGCAATATTTGCCCCATATGACAATATGAAAACGAAGGTACTATATTGAGTAATATTATTTCCTGCTTGCAAATAGTTACATCACACGTTGAGTTTTCTTGAAAAAAAGTCACTGATGAAAGAGGTTGTAAATTATATAAAGCAGCACTCATTTGCTGTCATTTCTCGGGCGTAGGGAAATGTCCACTTTCAGTACTACTTACTTGTCATTTGCCTTTTAATTGCTGTCTTGGTATTCATTGCTATTATGCGAAAATCGCTATCTGTCTAATATAAATGAAACGGTCTGCGAGGCGATATCGAAAGCTCTCGTGGATTCTGATGACACGTTAAAAGAATTCCCGGTACGTTACATTTTAACTAATCAAGCCATAATGTCGACGTTGTGACAAGCACAGTTCTCATTTTGGATTTGTAGTAGGCTTAATGTCAGCTTGAAGCTTCGGGTGGCTGGTATTCAATTGAAGAGGAATTAGTTTTGGACCTAATGTATTTCTAGAGTCTTCGCAATCAATATGACGTCCAGAAAACGTAGACCAAAAGATTCAAGTTGATTACCCAATGGCATTTTTTTCTCAATGTCTGATGCTTGCTGGAGTTTAAACAAAAAGTTGACTGCTGTGTAAGACTAAGTTGGATGAAGTAGAGATAATGTTTCCCCGGGGGGTACGAAATACTTGATAATCAAAGTTTATACTTATAACTTCAAACTTTGAACTTGACAGTTATATTTCTTTGCTTAGTGCTGTGTACGGTAAATATATGTGTCTGTTTTTCCCGGATAATAGTCCGACTCGTGTCAATTATTAGGTAGAGAACTATTGAAAAAGAGATTTTACAAGAATCTAAGTTCCTTTATAGACTCCATGTCTCAGAATTGACAGACAAACAAACGAATTCAATTCAGAATTTGAGTATATACACAATAGAAAGCTATACATCCATGCATACTGAATCAAAACAGAAATAAGTGATCAATTACAGTTTTACTTCTCTAATGCTCCATGATTAAAAAAATGGATTTACTCAAACCATTTTGACACTTTACATATTTAACTTCATTACAATACACAGTCACAAATAAACATACATATTAACTCTATTTTGCTGATCCAAACAAACAGATTAATAGCATCAATTTAATTTGTTTATAATAGTTTGTCCGAACAGTCCAACGTCCAAAGCTGAATAACTTATTTACCGCCTAAAACTACCCGTGCAGAACTAAAACCACCCGTGCAGAGCTTACTAACACGCCACCTACTGGACATTTCATCAAATCATGGAAATTAATTTTCTTCTTATTCATAAATTCAAACGTAGATAATTACATACTCTTTTCAGACATTTGGTGCGCTATCTTTTCCTAAATTACAACACATTGAAGTTAAGTTCAAAGTTATTTTACTGAGGTAGTTGCCTGAGACTGTTTCCTTAGTGGTCAGTAATCGCACCTTATTCAGGAAATTGTTAAGTTCGTGATCATGCCCACTTAATACCGTGCTCGAACTCACGACCTTCGGATTAGGAGTCAGTCACCGCCTTGGTAACTCAGATGGTTGAGTGTGCGCTTTGATTACGGGAGGTCATGGGTTCGATCCCTGGCCACGTCATACCAAAGACGTGAAAAATGGTACTGGTAGCTCCCTTGCCAGACACTCAGTATATAAAGGGTAGTACAGGAGATATATAAATAAGCTCAGGTAAGTATCTGTTAGTGGATACCTTGTTGGTAACACACGAGTTTTGTAGCTCATGTTACTTGTTGATCATATGCGACGTTAAAGAAAGCTACTTTAACTATATCTTCCTTCAGACCTCGAAAAGTACGCCATCTCGTAGAATCAGTGACTGAAGTTGGCATATTATCATATGTGACGCGGCATCAGACTGTTTGTCCAAATGAGGTGTCTGGGCGGAAATGAGTTATTAGCAGTGTATTGCACTACGACGTCAGTAAAATTACCAGAAATGGTCTTTTTTTTAAAGACCAGTTTTTTTATGGAAAATTTATGGATTAAAATAACATCGCCATTACTACAAAAGACATACTATATCAGTCGTTATTGTCATTTACTGACAGAATAATTATTATTTAATGCAAAACGTTATTGAAATTATTTAAAACAATGACATATTCTGTCGACAAAATTGGTGACATTGATTTAAATTTAAGGACATGCAGTAGTTATAATGTTGAGCTGCACGGTGAAGTATTCTGGGTAAACTTGGTGTTGTATTTTCTTTTGTCTGCGGCTCGAGTCGCATGGTAAATTGTGTGTGTACAATATCCCATGGGAATTCTGTAATACGGTAGACTGTTAGTGACATTCACACTTCATCATTTCCCTCCTAGGAAAGTCACGATATCACGATCCTACCTTCACGAACTCATAATCTTGAACTCGCGATTTCACGATTTCAAATTTACGAATTCACGATTTCACCTTCACAAATTCACGATTTCACCTTCCCGAATTCACGATTTCACCTTCACGAATTCACGATTACAACTTACATATTCACGATTCTAACTGCACGAATTCAAGATTTCAACTTCACGAATACAATATTTCAATTTCACGAATTCAAGATTTTATCTTTACGAATTCATAATCTTGAATTCGTGACGTTGAAATCCTGATTTTAAGAATTCGTATGGTGGAAATTTTGAAAACGTGACTTTTAAAGGAGAGAAAAAATGACGCGTAAATGTCTCCAACAATCTTTTGTATTGCAAAGTTAATGCGTTTCCTCCATCTGATAAATTAAAATGACATTTCGGAAGAACGAACTAAAACATTAATTTGAAATTTCCTGGTGCATGGAATCTCACATACAAACATGTACCTCACCACTGACTGTCGTGAGCGAACTATAGTAACGTTGTTTCTTATTACAGTGGAACACACATAACGTACACCCGGTTATAACGAATAATCGGATAGTACGCAGTAATTCTTAATTCCCCGACCAAGCTCTTCTATATTTTATAGTATAACTACACGGTTATAATGAATTTGGATAAAACGTGTATTTACGTGAAATATGGCTTACATGAATGTTTCTTCAGTAGTCCGGCTAGTCACGTGGCCTTGTGTCGTGAGATAAAAGTCATGTGACCAAGTTATCTGATAAGGCAAACAATACCAGACACCCTGTTATCGGATTGAAATTTCTGTAAGTGACAGGATAAATAAGGATAAAGATGAAAACGGCTTCGATGCAATGTTATATTTGAATTATAATTTTACACAATAAACTGTGAGACTTCGACAGTTAAACTGTTTCACCCTTATGAGATTTTCGAGAGAATATCATGAAAATGTTGGTTGGCAAAACGTTCACTCCCTTGCGCTATGCTCTACGTTAATCCGATGAAAGGAACTTTTTTAAAACAGTGTATATCATTCGCAGTATTCCTAAAAGGGTTCCGATTTAAGTTCATAAGTACTGAACTCCAGGACAACGACATTGGCAGTGTGAGAATGTGAAGGCTGTGTAAAAAGATAATTCCATGACACACTTCGTTATAATTACTTGTGAACTAGATACAGAGCTTATCATGTTCGACACAGTTTCTTGTACATTTTACAACGATGTTGTAATTAGCACGTGCATCATTGCTTCACAGTTTTAATTACAAGGAAGTAATTGCACTTCAGATCAATGCTGACAGTTGAGGCAAATTTGAATAGCATGTATGCCTTTTCATTTCAATAAACATGTGTCCGAACTACAATACAGTTCATGAGACCAGCTAACTGAATAACATTACAGAACTTTTGACTACTCTTAATAATACTATGCTCTGTTTTTGTTCACTTTTTTACCTAACCAAACATGAACAAATGTATTTATTTAAGTTACAACATCAATAAACATGCATTAACAAAGAATGAACTCATAATGTATTAATCCATATTTGTTGAAGAACGATATTTGTTCATCATAAAATTGAAAAACAAAATCCAACTTTTTAACAATCATGCTATTTTACAGATTTTTACTGTTAGTAATATGATAAAAAACATAATTTCAATCGGTTTTTCAATGTAATGGCTCTTATTAGAAATGTTTTAGCCAATGTAACAACAATACTAGATAAAGCCACTTCAAACATGTTATGTTTAGATGAGCCAGATACATCTTTAATATGTTGTCAATGTTCGGGCTCTCCATGAGACGTTGTAAACGTTGTCAAGAAAACCGTTTTCGAAGTAATGGACAAATTCGGCAAACTAATTGAAAACAAGAAATATCTTGAAACAAGATGGTCGGCGCAATTTGAAGGTTATAAGATTTGTTGTGCAACATAAAACTATGCCGAGTTGTTACGATTGCTGGTCACTCCAGATCCAAAATGGATTTCGGTAAATTCATTTACATTCAGTGGGTTTGGGTAAGGTAACGTGCCCTTTATCGAAAGGTTAACCAATCCCCGTCAAGGTTACAAACGTAGTTCGGTTGACGAGAAATTGTCTTGGTGGATAACACAATATTTGATTGGTTTACACAACACTGATATGCAAAAAGCAAAGCCATGTTAGTGCGGCTGCTCCGAAAAAGTACAAAAAGACAATCATGTAATTAATATTAGTGATGTCATATTGCAATAGCATGTGGAAACATTAGAATTTTACGTTATTACCATTTTGTGAGAGTTTCGCTCACATTGTTTAATACAATATGTTATACCACAATGACCGGCAACAACCAGTCCATATTTGTCACCTGCGTCTTGGCTAAAGTAATGGCTTTTTCTAATTAATCAATTATACTAATTGCCTTCTTCTTTTGCCATTATCTTATCAGATAAATACGTTAAAACTGTAAGTATAGTATGATGTGATATAAATGTGAGTGTTTACGAAAACATGCCTATACTTAATGATTTTCGTCAACTTGAATCTATTGAACGCGCAAGTTTCGCGTGTTATTCTCTTATTTATTTGAAAACTGTCCTGTTAAATGCAAATACTATAGGCATATTGGAAGGCCGATGTACTGGGAAATAAATGACAATGCAAACATCCTTGTAAATGTTATACTATTCTTCAATATCAATTGTTGCTCAAGTCGTTGAGTAGTTGCGAGTAATCAATCACCGAAACAAACTTTCGCTGTGAAGTAAATATTTAACATATATACAGCCCTGAACAGCTTGTACGAGACGCACTTGATGCATAATATATGTGTTTGCTATAATGATGTGCCATTCATCCTTGCTATCGTATTCGGAGAATTTCACTTTCTACTCGAATGTGATCACTTCGACGATTCAAGAATAAAATACATACACAAAACCTTTTATCGTCACCCTAACATAATGCAGTTACAATTACCAATTACTCATGGACACAGACTTAAGTAACATAATACGAAACATTGTCTGTTATTTCAAGAAATTATTTGTAAATTTGAATAAATGCCAGACTTGCAACATCCGAAAATAAAATACTTTTACTTTTTACATATTTGAAACAAAATTAGAAAAAAATACCTTCTCCCGCAATATTTGTTTATCATACATGTATTGTACATTTGTATTTCTTGTGTATGATGCATTGATTTTCTAATTGTAATTGTCTCGTTATCGTAGTATTAGTATTTTGTATATTATGTACTCATGTTGTCCTGTTTTACATGAATTGAGATTTGTAAATAAACTGTCGAAACTGTCGAGTAACATCTGTAGCACGTATGAAACGTTAAACACGTTTACTGAAGCTGAGTATTTAAGTCGAGTAGAAAGCACCTCATGCGAATTGCACAGCCATTCCAAAAGTATTAAGCTAGTATAAGCACACTCATAAAGAAACGCAACACGGTCACAATGACATAAGACAAAAACATCAACGATAGGTGAAAATAGGATTACTAGATCTATATTAGAACAATCTGTGGCAACACTAGCACATTGGGTGTATTATAGAGCAACATTTGCGTCGTTACTTCCATCTTTTTACTGCGCCATTGACCGATTTTTCGTGTTCCTCAAAACATGATTTTATTTCATGATACCGAAAATATGTGATTCTTTTCGACAAATACATTGACCATTTGTTTACTTGAACAGGTTACTCTAGCCGCACATTTGATGCATTTATACAAAATACGCACAATTTGTACGCACATCAAACATTTTACGATGTGTATTTCAAATTGCCATCTTTGCATGGATTATGTATTTGAGATAATTAGTGAATACCGCCACATTTCTTATAGTCTACCGTGCGAAGACCACGTAATTACGCGCATACGAAATGGAACGGTGTCTGAATATAGCTCTACAAAACATTAATATTTCCTACCAGGGACAAATACATTGTTATGACGCCATTATGAGACCTTTTCCCATTATGGCAAAGCATCTAGATTAAGACAACTACTTCAGATATGCTTAATACCGTTATTTAGGTACATAAATGTGGCTTAGTGATTACTCTTTTGACATTACATATAGATTTATTGTGTATTTGCTATTCCGCCAACGATTGACTGTGGTATCTGATCAGTTGTGTACCTAATATTAAATTATTGCTATAAAAGATAAATTTTCGAAACGACATCATGCCAGTACGATTTGCTATTTTATAATTTACTTATTCAGCCAAGGATGACGTCAACTCTGTGTCAAATGCAAAAAACAAATCACACAAGTTGATGCGGGTTTGCACTGTGGCAACGTTCTGTTTAGAATTAAATCAAATTAAATATGTAGCGTTGTTGTTTGTATTTAAGGTTTTCTGAGTACGGGAGACTCGGAAGCAGAAGGGAACTACGCTCTTTGGGATCTGGTTGCTATACTGTACTGGGTTAAAGATAACATCGTGCGCTTCGGTGGGGACCCAAGCCGTGTGACGTTGTTTGGGCATGGTCATGGTGCTGCCCTGGTTAACATGTTGCTGTTTACAAAGGCTCTATCAGACAAAGGTAAGATTTTCTGCACTCATGCCCCGTGTTCACATAGAATCAATGATCTGGATCAAGTTTATCTGAAATACAATTGTCATTTTCTTAAAACAAATGAATACGTTATGTACTGCTTATCAAAAGTGAAAACAAAATACCTTAAAATAGTCCACTCATATTGGTGAAAACATATATTTACCTATTTGTTGAGAAATTAATTAATTTTATACTTAGAACAAATTGAAATCAAATTAGGATCAAATTTTATTATCGACCGTATCCATTTTTTTCTTAATATATGAAAGATGAATTTAGAGATCTGAGAAATTAACAAAATGACCATAATCTTATCTATCACAGCATGTAAGAAGATAAGCATAGCAAATGTTTCAAAGTTTAAAAGATTCTATCTTTGATCTTGATCCTGATCCCGAAAACTAATTATTTTTTAACATGGGGCAAGATTCTGTTGCATGGAAATATCTGTACTTGTGTAAAATTAGCATGAACATATACCGATGTAATGCATAGACAAAGGGCACTTGCATCTGCATGACTAAAGAGTAAAGACATATAAGCACGCAATTCCCTCATTGCCGTACCAAGTGAATGGTGCATTGCTTTACTAGTGTTTACTTCTATGGAACGTTATGCAATGATAACAATGCAATCATGGTACAAAGACACAGCTATTTTTTGAAACAAGTCCCCTTGTGGAATAATTAGTTTGCCTGGAAAATATTTACTCAGCTTGCGGTAATAGCTTCAGTAAAACCTGAATTAATTCAATTCACTAATTGGTATTTGCAATCTATATTCTTTGTTGATTAAGAAATCTAGAGAATGTACAAACATAAAAACTGCACAATTTACGAGGTATTTAAAAGTTGCATTCAGATTATTTGTTGCTTGTATAAATTGATTTGGCGTCATTGCCAGCGTATCAGTGCCATGCCTTTGCGAATTTTATAACATTTTTATTAGACGCCTGTTAGCTTCTAAATGATATATAATGGACGGAATGATAAAAACAACAGTAAGTGCTAGAGATAATCATTTCGGTTCATCTCGCCAAAGAATATAACTGATCAATCATTGATACTTGACGTTTAATTCCAATTCTTTATACCATATCGTCTTAGTTTTATCGATAAGGTTTTGCGTGTCAATGATATATTTGTATGCGTGACGGATGCCTATATTTGCTTTGGCCGGAAAGAAGTTATTTAAAGTATAAATGCGTTTTGTGTGTCTTTCTCTTGTATTACGGTAATGGTGTTTTTGGTTTCCAATGATTTGAAACAATACAATGAATATAAAACTGACTCAATGTCTATGACCGTATCTGAATTTCTACGAAATACCAGTGAATTCATTCAACGTGTTACATAAAAAGGAAACACTTGCTCCATTTTATATTCGCATTTATTAGATTGATAATTGATTATTCTATAATGCAGAGATCAGAATTCTGGAAATATCTGTGCCATGTGCTTTAAATGGTTTGTCGTTTCCGAAACATAATGCTGTTTCCCTTTGAGCTTGTGTAAGCCATTAATAAACACGTTCCAGAATATAGCATCGGCATGATCATTTGCAACGTTACTTGGCAAAAGTCTGGCAGTTTAAAGAATCAATCATATACATAGTCGAAGCAATTATTAAACTAAAAGGAAATACTCACTTTAGTAATTCAACGTTCTAGTTTATTTTGTTTATTTCAATCGAAAGACAGGGTAAAATATTGCATAATATCTGTATTGTCTGAGAGAAAGCCCAAAGGACATTGTCTATTCCAAAACAAATTATTCAGGTACAGTCTCAAGTCTGTAGAAATGATGGTTTAGCTTTCAGATAAATGTTTCCAGTTGCAACGATAGACATCAAATCCGGCGTTCTTCCGTCCAGGTCACGTGGTCATCGTATATCTAAATTAAACATCAAATGAAGCACTGACTATCGCTTTGTTTTCCGATACGTTTTCACTACCATTATGGAGATTCTGTGATTTATAACCGCTTCAGTGAACATGTAGCTTCTCTTTGTCCGTTCATTACTGGACAAGAACAAGTAGAAAGTGAGTTGTATGTGTATTAAAGAAACAAATGCAGACGACATCACACTTATATACACTGTATTATATGGTTTATTGTTATACAGCCCGACTCTATTTAAAGTTATACTATGCTCATTTTTTGTTCATTTGTTTATTTAACCAAACATGAAAAATATATTTCCTGTGGTTAAAACATCACTAAACATGCATTTATAAAGAATGAACTTCATATTTGTTGAATAAAGACTTTTTTCAATCGGTTATACATTGCAATGGCTCTTATTAGAGATGTTTTAGCCAGTGTAACAACCATACTGGATAAAGCCAATTCAAACATGTTATGTTCAGATGAGCCAGATACTTCTTTAGTCGACACACTTCTATTCAAATACTTGGTATCATTCGAAATAAATATCAGGTCCCGATGTACCTCCTTAGTAGACACATTGCATGTATTGGGCTATTCGAAACCATATATTATACAAAATAAAAGTTCGGACCCATTGAAATCGAGTCAACGATGTCCGACTGTATAATTAATTATGTTGTAGTCGTATTATTCTGGGCTTCTTGTCTCACATGGTGGGAAGTTGTCCAGCGGGAATTTCTCATGTGCACTGTTCCTTTAAATTGGGTGGCTGTAGGTTAAACGTGAGATTGAGTGCATCCTTAAACAAGGTTTAAATGTAGACATTCTGATTTTCTATAAAATTATGCAACATAATTATGCCTTCACACAGACATACTCTAAAACATTGCATCGTATTTTGGCTAAAATAATCCAGGAACTGCAAAGCACGAGTCCGATACAGGTACTTCCTATGCTGGCGCTAACGGAGCAAGAAGGTCAGAATATAAATACTTGTATCGGACGCTTGTATATGTGGTTTTGGTAAACATGTAAGAAAAGTGACAATGTAGTGGTATAGAGTACATCTGTATGAAGTTAATTACCACCAATTTTCACTAATTTATTACTTACGATATTTCGTCAAGTAATACGACTATGTACCTTTAAGCCTCTAAAGGTGTTTTGCAACCGGCCGTTCCAATGCGATACTCCTTTCTGTACCGATGATAAATTGTTCTTGCGACAATTTTGCTCTTTTTATGTGACATTTCCATTTATTTTTTAGATACTGTACATCATTAGCACAATTTCTTGATTTACCAGGAATTAAACAATGAGAAATTAATGAAGTCAATCTAAACACAGCATATTTTGCCGCAAAATTTAAACAAATTAGATGCGTAATTGCTGTCTGTCATTACTGATATAAATGTTATTGTCTGCCTCTAGAATGATATAAAGACACGTTAATTGTTAGCTTTTCATTGTCTTGTAGGAGTATTTTACAACTTTTCTAGACTCTAGAAGATAACGTTATAGCCGGTTTACTACTATCGTGGACACCCCATATTCAATTACTTTAATAGTACATTATTTATTAGGCTCTCTTGTTTGATAATGAAATTAACTTGACACCAAACTTGCAATATTGTCACAATTACCCAAAACATCTATTTTATGAAGGTATAAGGTGTTACGATCCCTATGGTAACCAAAGTGGGCGGCACTTTCCTAAGCAGGCTGGTTATTTTAGTACTTGTTTTAAACTGTCTATTATGACGTGCCTCATCAACGACTGGCAATATTGAGCCGTTCCATAAGCTTAAATGTTTCTTGCTTATGCGTATAGAAATGATAATCTACTAAATAATATTTTTGAAGTTTAACAAGCCCACAATGCTGCTTCTTGCTTTGGGGATATGAAATGAACTATTGAGTATTCCATTCGTCTAGTATTGTTCTTGTGTTCCCTTCCTGCGTGTGCCTTTTCTATCGTGTGGTCCTGTCTGGGGGATATCTGTTCCGTGAATGTGACCCCGACTGTCTCACACATTTTCACTTTAAGTACAAATGATGCATGAAGCCGAGCTAGACTGCCCCAGTATTTACTGACAGTTCCAAGACTGTAATTTGCTGTATGATTATTATTTCTTTTTGTGTTTTAAATGTATGTTAAATTTCCCTGTGCAATTATTTCAGTGTTCTTGTTATTTTCTCCCCAGTTTTGGCATATTGTTGCCAACTGTCTTGACTTGTCCTGTGATATTTTCCATCCATTAATGTCCCCCTCCCCTGTTTGTCCTCTTTGATTCTCCTACTTATCCCTTATGGTCGACCAGGCCATTCCTTGCGCTCCTTCTCCCTTATGTATGTACCCTTGAGCCTAGTTTTTTCCCGGAGGTCTGTGTTGTGAGGCACCGTCTTATATATGTGGCGTTCACTGTAGCAATTTATTCTCCCTCTTAAGCTAGAACGTTTTATGTTAAATGACAAAGTAAGATTATGTGGTTTTGTTTTGTTCCATATGACGATTTCCTTGACGCGATTTGGATGTTATCTTGTGATTACCTTTGCTGGATGAGTTAATTTAGACTGTTCCATATTTTTTGCATTTGACATTCAAAATACCCATTAAAGTTTCAAAGGCGTTCAATTTCTCCCGATCAGCTTACGTACATGTTGTATAAACATCTTTTATGGCAATTCTAGCACGTCAATTTGATTGACGGATCTTTAACATATCTAGATTAAATAAAAAATGTTGTCTGATGTTGGTCTAGTGGCTATTGATTAGCTTCACAGAACTGCCGAAATGAACTGAGATATTTCTGGTTCCCCTCACTGATGAATTTGATATTTACGTACAGAGTATTGAACACAAGAAGGAAACCAATCCGTATGCCTTTGCAGATGTTTACCATTGCTATGCACAAGTCGATGGCATTTATTTGTTTCAGTTCAAAGCATAACTGAGATTTATTATCCGCTGTCAAATGGCACGGTTATAAACAGATAGTGCGTTAATTAACAACATGCAACTACTTCGCTATGTCTCAAACGTTGTTCAATGAACTGAATGCTCATTCAAGTCTAACAAAAACTTAAACAATAAATAAAGCGCGGAAAGGAAAGGCCCCACACGAAGATCGTAGCCTCCAACAAAGCACAAGTTGACCTGCACATGTAAACATACTAGTAAAGAATGACTACGCTACAAGAGACACGATAACAAAACGAAACATATAGGTGAACATTGGAGTTCTGCGTTTGAACCTAAGAATGGTCAGCTGGATATAAGTTTTTTGTCTGTTTTATCTATTCTATTCTTTGTGCATGAAACAAAAGTTAAAAAAAGAAAGAAGAAACAAAACGGTCGGCGAAACAGACACCACCCCAGGGAATTTAAATCTGGTTTAACGATACAACCATCCAATTTTGCTTTTAAGTAAGGAGACAATAAATTAATAATGTGCACATGCATTAAAAATGTTCCCCATACATGTTGTCCGTACACCTTCTAAATGCCTAATGTTTAGTAGGCTATTATTTCCATGGGGTATGTGTTGGGGGGCATTGTCTTGTGTATGTGGCGTTCCCTGTAACAACTTAATATGTATTTTATAGTTTCCAAAAGAACGGGACAAATACGCTCTGTTCATTGTTCAGTGCATAACATTGTGCGTATATCAAACTTTGCAAGATGCTGATATCCGCGCAGACGCTATGATTACATGTTTGCCTCTTCAAATAATATAAATAATATTCCGTAACGTAGCAACACATATACACTACGTAGATTCGCAACGACTTAATGGAACGTACAAAACTTCCATATCGTTTGTCTCTAGAAAAGCTTTTAAGATATTACAATATCTCACGCAGATTAAATGGTACTGATTATTTAATTATATAAAAAGATGGCGTTCTGTCAATTTCGTCTCTGATTTCGATTATGCCAATTGCTAGTTTGAAATTCTGTCAATATAGGCAGTGTGAACGTTCTTATACACTTTATGTCTGGCATTATTGCATTGGTTTAAGTGCTTTCTATATTAAAATGATTGATATTGTGAAAATATAGAAGTAAGTAAAGCTAAGGTTGCGATACAGAAGTTACACTTTAAAGGTAGTCCTACCCTATTATTTGATAGCACACATACATGTATACGAGTTGGATTTAAGATAAATATTAAATGAGTAAATGCCATGTTTGTCTATGTGTACAACAAGGACATGTTTTCTCCAATTCTTGGTACCGGAATGGACATAATTTGTGGTATTGAATATATTGAAGTAACTGTTAAATGCAAAGGTTGGACCAGTTATAACCAGCATCTCCTTAAACGTATTTCCTGTTCCGTAGATTGTATATTCGCTACATATTAGTACAGCAGTTGACTATGCTCCACTTGATATCAGTCTAGGCGCACATCAGTAACTGTATACAGCTATAGAGCCGTAGATGTGAGAACATCTCCACATAGATATACTTTACAACACCATTCTTACATGTTTCATTAAACCACAAATACACAAGTTGGAGACAGGAAAGCTTCTTTCATGACCTACGCGCAAGTTATAAGATCATAGAAGACATAGTAAAGACAAATATAAGACTCCTCTTGAACTCGCAATTCAAGGGAGATTTAAAGAAGATTCTACTTTTTCATGAAGGCATTAATAAACCATGTTCCTGAAAACCTTACTAAGCGGATTTGAAAAAAAATCAAATCTGTCTTTAATCACCTTACACGAAATCACAGATATTTGATTGCTTATTATTTCATTCAGAGTGTTTATACAGACTCGAGGTTCCCTCAAGTTCTTCGAAATGTAAATAATTTAATTACGTACACATATTTAAAGCACAAAGTTTTAATCTCATTACTGAGAGAGTGTGACCGTGGTACAGGGAGCAGTTGGCTGATGTTCATTTTACGACGTTTTAAGGCAATTGGCAGAGAACTTTGTTGTTATATGTACATCACCGTGATCCAAATACAAGAATAGTGGCGCCCATAAAGCGAAAATTACAGTGACACTCGGTAACATAACAACATTATCTGTATTACGCTATTTTCAGTTTTATAGTACACCAGGGACTCTTGTACACACGCACCATAAGCAAAACGATCACTGCTGAGATGGTGTCAAATCAAATTTTAATCTCAGTTATAAGCGCACACTTGTCTAGTTCGAAATTGGAAAACATTTTTACAAAATCCATGTTGCAGTTTTAATTGTTGTATGTCGGTATTGTTTCTTTAAAAAAAACACGTGAACACATCAATAAGTGAGAACATTCAGTTTGTTTTAAAACTCAGTTCAATAGAATTTCAAAAATGGCGTTCGCTGTAGAAACTTAATCTATCCCTGCACTAATGCGCTTGATTTGCCTACAAGAGGCCTTATTCAGAAATAATGTAAGACTTAAACTAAAAACTAGACTTTAAATTTCAAAAAAGTAAAATTTACTAGTTTTACGTTTTCCACTACATCTATACGGATGACATTGTGTCAGAATAATTCTTGTTACACACTCCACATTTTTGCCAAGTTTTATCAAAATCTCTTTATTGCTATAACAACGTAGGAGCAAAATGAACATTTAACATTTGAAAGTCTAAGTCTGAGTTTAAGTCCTAACAATGTTTTTGAATAAGACCCAAGGAAACAGTCATCGCGCATTGTATTTCGCGATCAATAGTTTAAATGATAACATCTTTTTGGAATTTTGTATCTTTTTTTGATTTCCAGTTGTTAATGTGATGTCTTGCATGTTTACGTTCATGTTTGTATCTTGTCCTCGTTTGCCTCAGTAATTGATTTATTGCATGTGTATGATAATTATGTTCATGTCTCGGAATCACGGTGTAGTGTTAGTGGCATTTCCTGCACGTTTGTTGACTTGCTTAATCAGTTTACTGGATTTAGACGTGTGCACACATCATTTTAACGTTCATACTCAACAATTATATAATAATTATCTCTTTAAATCAAATGAGTGTCACCTTTCTTATCTTAATACTAGAATTGGTCGAGATTAGAGTGTTTTTCAATGAATTATGTAGTTTCATTAACTTCATTAATTTCAAACGTCCGTGGTAAAAGGAAAACTTGGATCATAATACATAGACATAGACATTTTTAGTTCAATTCCAACAAGGCTATAAAGCCCACGAGGACATACATAAGCATACATACAAGACAGACGAACATTGTACAACATACATACATGTTCTATATAGCATTGTTTTTCTAACAACAATATCACATGGATACAGTTTACTGAATGTAACATGTAACATACTGATTACAACTTCAAATATACATTTGGTGAAGGTGAAAACACGTATAGTAGAATTTCTTGTATTCAAATTATGTAAAAGCAAATAAAAATATTGTCATAAATAATTCGTGTTACACTAAAGACTAGTTACCATACATTAAAGAGTTTCTAATATTGAATGCATTGTAAATGTACATTGCTAAATTTCGAACAGTGTTCTGAGTTTATGAGATCAATAAATTTTACCATATTTGGTCTGATCCAATATTTCTTAGATATATATCGTTTGCGTATATCAAGATACATGTCACATTCAATAACGAAATGATATTCATCCTCTATTGTATTACAATTTAAACATTTTCTTTCATGTAGAGGTATTCGTACATATGTTAGTCTTCGACTGGTCGGAAACTCTGAAAATATCTTAAGACACGAAATTCAATACGTCACTGTTTCCACTACGTGATTAATATAAGAACAAATTAGAACTTTAACCCGCCCCGTATATGATTAATCATCCTTTAAACTGAACGTTACTTATATCCACTTACAATTGATGAGATCTTTCCCTGGCACCATAAATATCATATTTAGACTAACTCACGTAAAGGAGAATACGTAGTATGTCATTTAAGCAAAAATTATGTAGATAAACCGAAAATAAAATACAAACTATGTTGTTTTAAGTCCATTTAAATGAAGCCTGTCATTTCTTTTTCAGATGAGCTCTTCAATAATGTGATTCTACAAAGTGGCTCGGCCTTCAGTACTTGGGCGCAATCTATTGATCCAGTGAGATGCACGCATCTTCTAGCTCGCAATGTGAATTGTTCGCATGCGGTTAACAACACCAAAAGTCTGGTGGAGTGCCTGAGGACACGGTCAGTCGATGAACTTGTAAGGAATGTCCCTTTAACCCCGAAATACTACACTTGTTTTGCTCCAAGTTTCGGACTGGGGATATTTCCTCAAGGAAAAAATATCGAAGATTTGATTGCGTCGGGAAAGACGGCATTCGCTAATAAAAAGATCATGTTCGGGCTAACAAGGAAGGAGGCTTACTCGTATTTGAAACAAGATGAAATTGAGAATGGCATTAGCGAAAGTCGCAAACAACAGATAATACGGACATACGTGCAAAATGTATTTAAATTCCACCGACAGAAGATTTTCGATATCCTTCAACACGAATATACTCAGTGGGATAGACCGGTAGATAATTTTTCACGGCGTGATGACGTCATGGACTTGCTTAGTGACGGTCAGTACAAAGCTCCATTAATAAGAATGGCGCAGGCGCATGCAAAGACCGCAGACACGTATATGTACTCATTCGCATATTCTACACAGTCCGAAGACTTTGCCCAATGGTCTGGTGGAGTTCATGGTGATGAACTGCCGTATATATTCGGTGCACCTCTTGTTGGTGGGTTATCACCGTTTCCGACATCTTACAATACTCAAGAAGTGGAACTTAGTAAATTTATGATGAGAATGTGGACAAACTTTGCAAAAACTGGGTAGGTACAAGATAACCTTAGGAATGAATCAGTCGGTGTAGGGAATGCCACATTCACATGACAATACCTTCACACTCAGATATTTCGGAAAGGGCTGCATACAAAACACTATGAGCGCTGAGATGGTAAAATGGTAAACACCAATGGGTGATAGGTAATTGTCTGATTACCACAAAACACTAAGGAGAGTAGAATAAGGAATGGCCAAAAAAGGGGAGGGAATCCATAACAGGCCACGCCTAGATAAAAATTTGACCATAAACAGAATGGGAGGGGGGGGGGGGGGTCACGAACATTAGTTCATGCCCAGGGAATAGGAAACTTAATATTTTTCGGAATACATAAAGGAAAAGCATACCGATATAACAATTTACTATCTTGGAAATACACCACTTAGTCGTCCATCTTATTTTCTTGTTTTATTTCAAACCTGAAAATTCTAATATACCACTTTCACTTCAGCAACACAAGATAAATACAATTGTTTTAATATAATTATCTGATTGCATTACGGAGACACACTTTCAGCATTGGTTCTGAAATATCAGCACGTGTCTTAAAGGCGTTCCGTTTGACATTGTATACTGGGAGAATTTTCGAATACAAAATCTTATCAGTCGCTGTAATTACTGATTGAAACTCTGATCGATCGTTAGCGTAAATGTATTCAGATATTTAAACTAGTGCCTATAGACAATGAATTATGAAGAAAATGCTTGTCTGTTTTGTGCACGATGTACCCCCTGGGAATTGATTTAATTCGGATTCTGAAGTCACAAATGTTGGAGAGATTTGCAGTTGGTTTATCGAATCTTGATAAAACTAAATAACAAACTGTATTTCATGGTGCACGTTCTGCACTTTATTTAGATAAGTTTCCAGTTATGTAAATTTTGCGTTTTATGCAGCCAAATCAAATGCTTGTATCTGATCAGCACCATAGGTTGTCTTCAAATTAACGCATTCCAAACATGCTCATCTGTTTGAACAATCGCGAAGATTTCTATTTACACTTAATGTCTGTACTATTTTTTATACATTTATTGTTAGAATCGTCTTTTGTATTCCAAGAACGCCATGTAAGAAGTTGTGTTGACCTGAAAGAGCTCCCATTCGTAAACGATGTTTGATGCTTTCTCTGTAATTGTACCGGTTACTATCGGAATAAGATACGTTGCCGTTTGATTGATTACGAAATGAGCTAGATCATTTTCTGCCTGATTATTGACTCCTGTCGTTCATCTGGCTTCAAACTCGTCGCATTGCTGTCTTCGTATCCTCGAGAAATTCATACTTAGGCCAGCCTTTACAATTGTTTGTTCGCTCTTGAAAAATGCCGCAACTCAATTAATTTTTCCAGGTTCATCGATGATAAATTTGTGTCTGTCGTTTATCCTTGCGCATTGAAAAATCAAAGAATGGTTCTACAAATGATTTTTTTATTCCTTTTACATCAAAATGCGTGGATAAGCATCATCATAAGAGGAAATACACATACAACATACAATCTGTCAGTACATATATGCACAAGTAGACTGTGGACGAAGTCATTACAGTACTAAACTATACAAAGACTACCAACCTTCCCACTGTCAAAACGTAACCGCAAACAAGCAAATTTTAGGACTGCCTTATTATCCCTATCTTCACATAGGGTGTTCTTTACAAAACAATTTGCACCGCGCTACAGAATCTATTGTTTCCAGTAACACCTGCTCAAGTTTTCTTATTGATTTGTAATATTAGTTCGGTGTTACTGTATTGGCTTGAAAATGTAACAAAACTGGTGAGATGATTCCTTCTGTGAAGCAAATGAACTGGGGAAGTTCTGATTTGTGAACGTGGCCTCCTGCTCAGAATGCTTCATTTTTATTGTGTTTTCATGAACAGATCAGGAAGTTCTGATTTGTAAACGTGGCCTCCTGTTCCGAATGCTTCACTTTCATTGTGTTTTAATGTACTGATAAGGAAGCTCTGATTTGTGAATGTGGTCTCCTGTTCCGAATGCTTCACTTTCATTGCGTTTTCATGAACATATCAAGAAGTTCTGATTTGTGAATGTGGCCTCCTGCTCCGAATGCTTCTCTTGTATTGTGTTTTTAATGAACTGATAAGGAAGCTCTGATTTGTGAATGTGGCCTCCTGCTCCGAATGCTTCACTTTCATTGTGTTTTTAATGAACTGATAAGGAAGCTCTGATTTGTGAATGTGGCTTCCTGCTCCGAATGCTACACTTTTATTGTGTTTTAATGAACTGATAAGGAAGTTCTGATTTGTGAATGTGGCTTCCTGCTCCGAATGCTACACTTTTATTGTGTTTTAATGAACTGATAAGCAAGTTCTGATTTGTGAGTGTGGCTTCCTGCTCCGAATGCTACACTTTTATTGTGTTTTAATGAACTGATAAGGAAGTTCTTATTTGTGAATGTGGCTTCCTGCTCCGAATGCTACACTTTTATTGTGTTTTAATGAACTGATAAGGAAGTTCTGATTTGTGAATGTGTGGACTCCTTAAGTTCAATGACAGATTTAATTAAACATTATCTTTCACGATATATTCGATTTGATCAATATTAATTTGATGAAATGATGTATTCCATATTATTGAAATGAAAATGCACTCGAAATACATGTGTTCATGATGCAGTAATGTATATGTTTTGTGTTTCAGTGATCCAAACCTTCCTGAATGGGGTACGGCTGAGAAGGATCACAATTCAGTGTATTCCTCCGCAACCAGATGGCCAAAATACAACACTAGCACCCAAAGTTACTTGCATATAGGTACGTATCTTCAAGTTATCTGTTAAATAAGGTAGTTTAAAAAGTGGGCCCAACTCAATTCAAAACACGATCCGTAAAAACTAGGTTTTGATTTTTTTTTTCGAAAAAAACATTAATCATGAAAATCATGTAATCATTTTGATAATGGTTTTTAAAGTACAGTTTTTAACGCAAACTGACTGAAATAATGCACCCTTGTTTATTCTGAAGTTGACAAGCTCATTTATATGTGTTATAACAGTAACTACAAAATGCTTTAGTCGATGTCTGGACGCTCTCTAGAATAATTGTACAATAACAATTTATAAATCACGAATGAATTAGATTTTTCACTTACAATATCAAAATACGTCTGGTTCTAAAACAACATTGTAATTAGTGTAGTCTGACTGTTACTGGGAGTTATGGTAGGGATCACAGGAAACCGACCCATACACGATTCAAGCGCACAGTTTATAAATGTCTTCAATAAGCATACTTAACCATGTTTTATTCATGAAATTAATCTACGAATACACGGTTCTAGATGGCCTATCCAATTAGCAAAAACCACGCTCATGTGAATATCGCTGAAATAGTTTAATATAATTTGAATGTTAACTTAAAAGATACATTTCATTACAACGACTCGTGCATAAATTGGAGACATACCAGTATTAAGATAAATGTAGGATATTTGCATCATTGCTGTTAAACATGGTTAAGCCAATTGTATGAGTAGTGGCCGATGTGCAGAGAATCTGAAACTAGTGATGGCGCGATTATCAAAAATAATCGAAAAATCGTCTCTAGATTTCCGACGTCGGCGACAATCGATTATGAACTACAATAATCGATTATAATCGGAAGTTTTGACTGAAGTGTTTTTTTAATAAGATGATACTTTATATATTCAAATTGTACAGTTATAAATCCGAAAATACGTTCAAATTTACAGTTATATAGAATTGTTTTCGATGTATTCAGTCTAATACAAATAAACAAAGTAAAAATACAAAAAAAACAATATTTATTGAATGGCAAAAATATCTCATGATATAAGAGTCATGTAAAACCCCATTGATGTTAAATGTAGTAAAAATAGATAAATAAAGTTGTATAAATGAAATTAACTGTTAGCATTATATTTACACTAATATACTAATTATTTCGATTATCGATTAGGAGTTTTCAAACCGATCCGATAATCGATTTTGAAATTTTTCCGATTATCTATCACTACCTGGCACTAGTTCCTAAGGTTATGAGTTTGAATTTCGACATGGGTAAGGCAAAACAGCCAACATTGAAATATATGAGTAATTCGCGACTACTGGTTAGTAACCGGAAGCAGTCATCGAAGATGATTTTTATAAATTACTATCAGCTTATCAATCGATACAATATAATAAAATTTAAGCCAACAAATGAATGACATCAGTGAAACAAGTGATGAATGAAAATTACTACATTTCATTAAATAAATTCAAGTTCGCAACTCTACGTGTAATACTTTCATTCAAATGTGTACTCATCACATCTGCATCCTCCGATGCACGTATTTTCGTAACAAAATGTTAAGTACAAACCTCTGTTTGTCCGTCCGTCTGTCCGTCCATGCAAAACTGGTTTCCGATCAAAAACTCTTGAAAGAAAGGTTGGATTCAATTTAAATTTAAAGTTATGACCCTTTTTGTACTTCAAAATTGGTTCACTAATTAATATTGCTTCACAATTACTTTGCCTTTACAAACGCAGTATTTACATTCTACTGAAAGGCCCTAAGCGGGGACATCCGTGTCCTATTGGCGTATCTAGTTAACAGTACTTCATATAACAAGGATGTCATAAAATATGACAATATATGCTTGCAATCAATGGATGGACAGTATGTTGACTGAAACTTGATTAATGCTCTGTTTGGGTAAACATAGAACACGCTCAATGTAAATATCTCACGGAACTTGTATATCTGAATAAAGAACATAATGTCCTTTAGAAGATAAGAAGTATATTGTGGTTACTCTGCTCGACAGTGTTAGTTGCTTATTAAATTTGGTAACAACAAATAAATCATTTTTCTAAAACGGTTGATTAAGTCTCTCTTTTCCCCCAAGGTTGCTTGCTGCCTCATATTAAATACGAGCTCGGTTTGAAAGACAGTACAGTAAAACCTCAATAATGCTACCCTTGAAAACTGGTCTTATTATTGAGGTGGTCTTAATATTGATGTTGAATAAAGAGCAAAACTGTGAAAATAGACTTGGGTATCATGTTCTTAATTTCGAGGTGGTCTTATTATTGAGGTGGTCTTCAAGTGAAGTTTTACTATATTGACACTTTTCATGTGTTCTTAATTTCGAGATGGTTTTATTATTGAGGTGGTTTTCAAGTGAGGTTTTACTATATTGACACTTTTCATGTGTTCTTAATATCGAGGTGGTCTTATTATTGAGGTGGTCTTCAAGTGAGGTTTTACTATAATGACATTTTTCATGTGTGTTATCAAAGATTTGATATATGCTTTGTTTGTTACCTGCAGGACGAAAAGGGTCACGTGTGAAAGACTATTACAGAGGAAAAGAAGCAGCCTTGTGGTTAAAATTGATCCCGAAATTAAATCATCCAGATGGCACAAATGTCTCTGACATCGTGCATGATTTAGATAACGCTGAGAACATGTCAACGTTTGATGACCCATCGAGGCTTATCAGTAAATTCCATTCTATTTTCCCCTACCCACCACCTCCTCCATTTACGCCGCCATATATAACCCCGATGAGCGACAGTTCATTTGTAACAGACGAGAAACCGGAAGAAACAACACAAGATTCAGTCAATGTAACACCTAATCCTAAAGGTGATTTGAAAGATACTGGAGTTGGTCAAAAACCTCCAAGAGATGTGTCCGTATCACAGACGAAGGGCGAAAGAAGTAAAAGCGATTCTGGTATACCAGTTAGTGTTGTTTTAGTAATAGGTTGTATTTTACTTTTCTCCAACTTGCTATTAGTGGCAGGTATATGCTATCAACGAAGGAAAGTTTCAAAATTGCAAGAGCATCAATCTGCGGCTCAGATAAACAGTTTAACTCATGTCGATAGACATGATCATTTAAACAATACAATCAATAGACAGATGGGAGCTTCACCCGAAACTGTGAATCTTATGTCTTCGAAAGATACTTTTCCACATGCGAAGACAGCTTCACTAAACCACAAACCCCCATTATCAGACAATGCTCCAATGTACTCATCAATATCGAAGCCAGTGGTATCACCACATGGCCCAGGTGGGTACACATATAGTGCATTATCTCAAAAATCCTCCTCACCTATGCATTCGAAGTCACCTGTAGTTCCTCAAAGTCAGACTACTTCATTTACGAACGTTGTGCAATGTAGTCACGCTGGGCCACCGTCTGAAAGCGGTGGGAGTCATGCGTCATCCAGAACCAATGACTCTTTACCTAGACCACATCAGCCTGTGTCGGGAGAAAGGTCACCAAAGGTTGATACAGCCAGAACGAAACAAATAAATCGTGGTAATCATCAGGTCACATCGAATAATGCTATAACAATTGTATAGCGTACGTATTTCGTAGATGATATATATCGACAATTTGCACATGTTTTAAGCATATCATTTTTTCTAGTCTAGTATGACATAGTATTGGGGATCGTGATGATGATATGAGTTTGGTAATAGTATATAAACTCTGAAATATATTTTTTTCCACTTAAGATAATCATATGGGTACTTTTATTTCATGATCACTGATTGTTTTACTATTTCGTTAAGTTCATCAATTTTCTACATTAGTTGATTAGTGTTTCAGTGGATAATATCATGGCTGTGAATTTATTGCAGATTTTAGTTAGAATGGTATAGTTTCCGATTGCAATACTTATTGTTAATTTAGTTATGCAAAATCTTAGAACTCTCTTGCAGTTATTTCGAATTATACTTTCATGTTAGCGTCAACATAAAACAATCGTCTCATCCCATTTGATCTGAAAATCGTGGTTTTTATAGGGGTAACTTTGTAAATCACTTTATTTTCGCGACAACGTAATTTTCGCTAATTTCGCGAATCCGGAGACCTGCGAATTCAAACCATTCTCGCGAAAATCATGCATGTACGAATTTGGTGTATATCCGAAATTGTTTATACTCCGTTATGTGTAACAAGCGACACGAGTGTATAAATATTTGATTTGTAAATAGATGTTCAAACAACAACACAAACCATTTCAGCCAATCTTAAATTCGAGACGCGAATACATCATTTCGCGAAATACTTCTGGGCAAGACTTTCGCGAACATTTAGTGTCGCGAAAAAAGTGATTTACAGTATATGCACTGTATTTAACCAGTAGTCAATGTCATATCATAAATATATGTATAATTATAAAATATGAAATGTTGAATCCTTTGTACTTGTATAACGAAATTGTTAAGGTTTGTTTTACGTATTACGATCGACATATATTTCTACAAGTGAAAATTCATAAATTTATGTATTTGAACATTAATGTAAAAATATCCCAGTACTTTGATTCATTAAGTACAATTATATACGTGTGTTAACATTTAACATTATTTGTAACAACATGAATTGTCACATTTTGGTACTTACAACTATTTTGTTGGATCGTAATCAAAGCAACAACACTATGTATACAATCATAAATTAACAGTATTTTAACGTATGTCATAAATGAACATTTTGTGGATTGAGATATGGCATAGTTATGTCAGGGAAATACACTACGTCTCATGTTTTCTCATTCTTGTTATTATACGACACTTGCTATTATATTATTATTCTGTGACAATCAATTACTGGTTTGCCCAATAATTTTACCATATAACCACAACTGTTTGCCGACTTTTTTCCGAAGTATTCCGCCTTTAATGTTTTGAAATTAAGATAATAATTTATAGATATTATTTCCGTTTGTACTTACGCGAGGGCTGTCCCGAAAGTATAGCAACAAGACATTCTACATCGACTTTCCGACTCGTATATAAAAACTATCACACAAATCTTATCTTAAATGATAGACAGTACATACTCAATAATAAGACCATCATTGAGACCCTAGGAAAGTGGTCTTATTATCAAGGTGGTCTTTATATTCAGGTTGAATAAAGAACAAAACAGTGAAAATGGACTTGTAAATTGTGTTCTTAATTTTAAGGCGGTCTTTTTATCGATGTGGTCTTATTATCGAGGTGGTCTTATTATTGAGATAGTCTTTAAGTACTGTACTGATTGTTCAGTTTATGCGGTTAATCTTGTTACAAAGTGACATTATAGGAATTCACATAAAAGAAGTATCTTTTTTTTAAATTTCCCATGAAGCTCTGTTACGTTTTGCGAACATACTCACCCTCAGTCGTGGGAAAGTTCAAATCCTCAATGAATTTTCCAGATAATGCTAGTAGGCTAGAGGCTAGTTGCAGAAGATAAATAAGTTTCTGGCAAAATATCTTCGACCAATTTGCATCCTACTTTGCACTCTACTAAAAAATAAGATCCCTACTGCATTATAAAAGTCGATGTATGTAACGGCATCGCCATAATTATGAAGTTTGATTGATATCTGCATATGATAAAGACCGATTTTCATCAGTACAAAGTTCCCTATAAATGACAAGTCTGATGTAAATTCAGCGTCCGTGTTAGAAATCTGCGACTGGCAGTATATACCTACTTTTATTCCACGGTTGATGTATCTTCATACATCAAGTACACACTCTTAAATTTCTGATAGAATTGACCTATAGATAATGGTAAAATCAGATAAATGTAACGTATAAGACAGTATTCTGATTACATAAATATGAAGATTTTTATTGGTCTATCGCCCGTCATTCCAGTTTTGTATAGTATGTAAAACCTTATTTTTCTGCGGTGTGATTGAAGTTTTAGTGTCAAAAATGTAGCTGTAGAATGTGAAACGTGAATACGTTCGTTAATAGCTATTGTTGCTGTGTCGAAATGCTGCTCTGCGCTATTTAGTGAAAACAGTTTATTTATATGTTTAAATCGCTTGTTGCTATGCAACGGCCTAATCTAATGCTTCATTTTCACAGCACGTTGCCATTGAAACCGGGTATGCGAAAAGCATGCAGAATTTCTGTTTTAAATAGTGTTTTGTCTGATTTCAAATCGTAATCACTCCACTCCTTTGATAAGTATACCTTAGCTTTTTCCAAAAAAAAACCCCGTAGAAATGAGACTATCCTTAAAGAAGTGTTTGTTTGCGGTTACGCGACCCAGAATCTTAACACTGGGTAGGTGGGTAGATTTTTTTAGTATAGTATAGTACTGTAATGGCAAAGATCGAAAAATAAATCATCGATGAACTTGAATAAATAAATTGAGTCGCGGCATTTTTCATGAGTCGGTCGCTTAACTTCAAACAAACCATTGTTAAAGATGGCCTGATAATTTTTCCTCGAAAATCTACATACTGACATTTATTGATATTTGATTTAATTCGCATATCTCCGTGTAATGTTGTTATTCGCATTGCGCTGTTTAAATTAGATTGAAATTGTGTGAGAAATGTCTGTTATAGTTTATTTGTTTCCTTTTTTTTCGTTTATTTAATAAATATATGTTATTTATATCAAATGAAATATTAATTTATTCATTGTAAATAGTTTTCACTTACATCATGTTGTATAGAATAATTCAAACATGTTTTAAATATAAATACTAATACTTATGATGTTTTGTGTTTTTCGTGTGAAATCAGATTTGAGTTCAGTCAAATCGGACGATGAAGATGCATATTTGAGCACCGCTGTACGATTTCAAACCTCTTCTATATGTGACGTCATTTCCAGACAACGTCACATGTGAAGTCGCCATGTACTGACAGTAAGCAATATTTGCCCCATATGGCAACATGAAAACGAAGTGACCATATATATGTAATAAATATTATTTTCTGCTTGCAAATAGTGACATCACATGTGACGTTTACTTGAAATGACGTCACTTACAGAAGAGGTTGGAAATTGTACAGCAGGGCTCATTTGTTATTATTCTTGAATGTACAATATGTGTCGTCATTAAACATCCATCAGTTTACTGAAAGTAACTGAATAGCGCTAATTTTTGTCATAGCTATTCTTAACAGACACCTGGTCCTAACACAATTAACAGATATGGAACATAACAATATCCAGGACATAATACATAATACAATACAATAATGAGCAATCAGAGAAAATTAAACAGCCAATACAATGCATGCAATGCCATATCTAACTAATACAAGTACATATCCGACAAAGTGAATGCATACAATGCGAGTATAGACCTGACATAGTTGATACATACAGTGCGTGTATATACCTGACATAGTGAATGCATACACTGGGAGAATAGTTCTGCCATAGTTGATATATACAGTGCGAGTATATAACTGACAAATTTGATTCATACAGTGCGTGTATTGACCTGACATAGTCGATACATACAGTGTGTGTATAGACCTGACATAGTTGATACATACAGTGCGTGTATAGACCTGACATAGTTGATATACAGAGTGCGAGTACAGAAATGACATATCTAAAATATCAAGTGCGTGTATAAATCTGCCATAGTTGATATATACAGTGCGGGTATATATCTGACATAGTTGATACATACAGTGCGTCTATAGACCTGACATAGTTGATACATACAGTGCGTGTATAGACCAGACATTGTTGATACATACAGAGCGTCTACAGACCTGACATAGTTTATACATACAGTGCGAGTATAGACCTGACATAGTTAATATATACAGTGCGTGTTCAGACCTGACATAGTTGATACATACAGTGCGTGCATGGACCTGACATAGTTGATATATACAGTACGTGCATGGACCTGACATAGTTGATATATACAGTGCGAGTAAAGACCTGACATAGTTGATATATACAGTGCGTGCATGGACCTGACATAGTTGATATATACAGTGCGAGTACATACCTGACATATTAAAAATATAAAAGTCGTGTATAGACCGGTCATAGTTGATATATACAGTGCGAGTACAGACTTGACATTATTTATACATACAGTGCGTTTATAGACCTGACATAGTGAATGCATACAATGCGAGTATAAATCTGCCATAGTTGATAAATACAGTGCGGGTATATATCTGACATAGTTGATGAATACAGTGCGTATATAGACCTGGCATAGTTGATATATGCAGTGCGAGTACATACCTGACATAGTTTATACATACAGTGCGTGTATAGACCTGACATAGTTGATACATACAGTGCGTGTATAGACCTGACATAGTTGATGAATACAGTGCGTATATAGACCTGACATAGTTGAAATATACAGTGCTTGCATAGACCAGACAAAGGGGAAATATACAGTGCGTGTATTGACCTGACATAGTTGATATATACAGTGCGATTACAGACCTGACATAGTTGATACATACAGTGCGTTTATAGACCTGACATAGTTGATGCACACAGTGGGAGTACATATGTGACATAGTTGATTCATACAGTGTGTGTATAGACCTGACACAGTTGATACATACAGTGCGTGTATAGAACTGACATATTTAAATATAAATTGCGTGTATAGACCTGATATTGTTGGTATATACAGTGTTAGTATATACCTGACATAGTTAAAATATACAGTGCGTGTATCGACCTGACATAATTGATAAATACAGAGCGAGTATAGACATGCCATATCTGATATATACTGTGCGAGTACTGACCTGACATAGTTGATGTATACAGTGCGTGTATAGACCTGACATAATTGATACATACAGTGCGTGTATAGACATGACACAGTTGATAAATGCAGTGCGAGTATAGACATGACATAGCTGATAAATACAGTGCGAGTATAGACAGGACATAGCTGATACATACAGTGCGTTTATAGACCTGACATAGTTGATGCACACAGTGGGAGTACATATGTGACATAGTTGATTCATACAGTGTGTGTATAGACCTGACACAGTTGATACATACAGTGCGTGTATAGAACTGACATATTTAAATATAAATTGCGTGTATATACCTGATATTGTTGGTATATACAGTGTTAGTATATACCTGACATAGTTAAAATATACAGTGCGTGTATCGACCTGACATAATTGATAAATACAGAGCGAGTATAGACATGCCATATCTGATATATACTGTGCGAGTACTGACCTGACATAGTTGATGTATACAGTGCGTGTATAGACCTGACATAATTGATACATACAATGCGTGTATAGACATGACATAGTTGATAAATGCAGTGCGAGTATAGACATGACATAGCTGATAAATACAGTGCTAGTATAGACAGGACATAGCTGATAAATACAGTGTGTGTATAGACCTGACATAGTTGATACATTCAGTGCGTGTACAGACCTGACATAGTTGAACTATGAAGTGCGTGTATAGAGCAGACATAGTTGAAATATACAGTGCTTGTATAGACCTGACATATTTGAATCATTCAGTGCGTTTTTACACCTGACATAGTTGATATATACAGTTCGTGTATATACCTGACATAGTTGATATATACAGTGCGTGTATATACCTGACATAGTTGATATATGCAGTGCGTGTATAGACCTGGCATAGATGATTCATACAGTGCCGTTATAGACCTGACATAGTTGAAATATACAATGCGTGTATAGACCTGACATAGTTGATGCATACAGAGCGTGTATAGACCAGACATAGTTGAAACATACAGTGTGTGTATATACCTGACAGAGGTTATTTAAATAGTGCGTGTATAAACTTGACATAGTTGATATATACAGTGCGTGTGTAGACCTGACATAGTTGATAAATACAGTGCGAGTATAGACATGCCATAGCTGATATATACAGTGTGAGTACAGACCTTACATAGTTGATGAATATAATGCGAGTATAGACGCGACATAGCTGATATATATAGTACGAGTATAGACCTGAAATAGTTTTTATATATACAGTGCGAGTACATACCTGACATATGTGATACCCACAGTGCGCTTATGGACGTGACATAGTGAATGCATACAATGCGAGTATATATCTGACATAGTTGATTCATACAGAGCTTGTAAAGACCTGACATAGTTGATACATACAGTGCGTGTATAGACCTGACATAGTTGATACATAAAGTGCGTGTATAGACCTGACATAGCTGATACATACAGGCGTGTATAGACATGAAATAGTTGATACATTCAGTGCGCTTATAGACCCGACAAAGTTGATACATACAGTGCGTGTATAGACCAGAAATATTTGATACATACAGTGCGTGTACAGACCTGACATAGTTGATACATACCGTGAGTGCGAGTATATACCTGACATAGTTGATACATACAGTGCGTGTATAGAACTGACATAGTTGAAGCATACAGTGCGTATATAGACCTGACAGAGTTGATATATTCAGTGCCGGTATATACCTGACATAGTTGATACATACAGTGCGTTTATAGACCTGACAAAGTTAATGCATACAATGCGAGTATAGATCTGCCATAGTTGATATATACAATGTTACTCTATATCTGACATTGTTGATTCATACACTGCGTTTATATACCTGACTTAGTTGATACATACAGTGCGTGTATATACCTGACAAAGTTGATAATACAGTGCGTGTATAGACCAGACATATTTGATACATACAGTGCGTGTACATACCTGACATAGTTGATACATACCGTGAGTGCGAGTATAGACCTGACATAGTTGATACATACAGTGCGTGTAGAGACCTGACATAATTGATATATACAGTGCGTGTACAGACCTGACATTGTTGATACATACCGTGCGTTTATAGACGTGACATAGTGAATGCATATAATGCGATTATATATCTGACATAGTTGATTCATACAGTGCGTGTATAGACCAGACAAAGGTGAAATATACATTGCGTGTATAGACCTGACATAGTTGATATATACAGTGCGAGTAGAGACCTGACATAGTTGATACATACAGTGCGTGTATAGACCTTACATAGTTGATACATACCGTGCTTGTAAAGACCTGACATAGTTGATACATACAGTGCGTGTAAAGACCTGACATAATTGATATATACAGTGCGAGTACAGACCTGACATTGTTGATATATACAGTGCAAGTACAGACCTGACATTGTTGATACATACAGTGCGTTTTTAGACGTGACATAGTGAATGCATATAATGCGAGTATATATCTGACATTGTTGATTCATACAGTGCGATTTTAGACCTGACGGAGTTGATTCATACAGTGCGTGTATAGACCTGACATAGTTGATAAATACATTGCGTGTATAGACCTGACATAGTTGATATATACATTGCGAGTGTAGACCTGACATAGTTGATATATTCTGTGCTGGTATAGACCTGACATAATTGATAATACTTTGCGTGTAAAGACCTGATATAGTTGATATATACAGTTGGAGTATAGACCTGACAAAGTTAAAATATTCAGTGCATGTATATACCTGACATAGTTGATACATACAGTGCGTTTTTAGACCTGACGGAGTTGATTTATATAGTGCGTGTATAGACCTGGCATAGTTGATATATACAGTGCGTGTATAGACCTGACAAAGTTGATATATACAGTGCGTGTATAGCCCTGACATAGTTTTATTTATACAGTGCATGTATAGACCTGACATAGTTGATATATACAGTGCGAGTATAGACCTGACATAGTTGATATATACAGTGCGTGTATAGACCTGACATAGTTGATTTATACATTGCGTGTATAGACCTGACATAGTTGATATATACAGTGCGTGTATAGACCTGACAAAGTTGATACATACAGTGTGTGCATAGACCTGACATAGTTTTATTTATACAGTGCATGTATAGACCTGACATAGTTAAACTATACAGTGCGTGTATAAACCTGGCATAATTGATACACACAGTCCGAGTATAGATCTGACATAGCTGAAATATAATGTGTGTGTATATACCTGACAATTTAAAATATACAATGCGTGTATATACCTGACATAGTTGATATAGACAGTGCTAGTATAGATCTGAGATATTTGAAATATAAATTGCGTGTATAGACCTGGCATAGTTGATTCATACAGTGCGACTATATATTTGACAAAGTTGATATATACAGTGCTTGTACAGACCTGACATAATTGATTCATACAGTGCGTGTATAGACCAGACAAAGGTGAAATATACAGTGCTTGTAAAGACCTGACATTGTTGATACATACAGTGCGTGTAAAGACCTGACATAATTGATATATACAGTGCGAGTACAGACCTGACATTGTTGATACATACAGTGCGTGTAAAGACCTGACATAATTGATATATACAGTGCTTGTAAAGACCTGACATAATTGATATATACAGTGCTTGTAAAGACCTGACATTGTTGATGCATACAGTGCTTGTAAAGACCTGACATAATTGATATATACAGTGCGAGTACAGACCTGACATTGTTGATACATACAGTGCGTGTAAAGACCTGACATAATTGATACATACAGTGCTTGTAAAGACCTGACATTGTTGATACATACAGTGCGTATAAAGACCTGACATAATTGATATATACAGTGCGAGTACAGACATGACATTGTTGATACATACAGTGCGTGTAAAGACCTGACATAATTGATACATACAGTGCTTGTAAAGACCTGACATTGTTGATACATACAGTGCGTGTAAAGACCTGACATAATTGATATATACAGTGCGAGTACAGACCTGACATTGTTGATATATACAGTGCGAGTACAGACCTGACATTGTTGATACATACAGTGCGTTTATAGACGTGACATAGTGAATGCATACAATGGAAGTATATATCTGACATTGTTGATTCATACAGTGCGTGCATAGACCTGACATAGTTGATACATTCAGTGCGTGTATATACCTGACATAGTTGATATATACATTGCTGGTATATACCTGACATAGTTGATACATACTTTGCGTGTACAGACCTGACATAATTGATTCATACAGTGCGTGTATAGACCAGACAAAGGTGAAATATACAGTGCGTGTTTAGACCTGACATAGTTGATATATACAGTGCGAGTAGAGACCATACATAGTTGATATATACAGTGCGAGTATAGACCATACATAGTTGATATATACAGTGCGAGTATAGACCATACATAGTTGATATATACAGTGCTAGTATAGACCATACATAGTTGATATGTACAGTGCGAGTATAGACCATACATAGTTGATATATACAGTGCGAGTATAGACCATACATAGTTGATATGTACAGTGCGAGTATAGACCATACATAGTTGATATATACAGTGCGAGTATATTAAATGATGTACTCAGTGCCAAAACATATCTGGCTGAGTTTTAACATACAGTGCCAGTATATATCTGACAAAGTGATACATACACGTTCAGTACAGATCTGACATAAATGATATATACAGTGCTAGCACAGATCTGACATAAATGATATATACAGTGCTAGCACAGATCTGACATAAATGATATATACAGTGCTAGCACAGATCTGACATAAATGATATATACAGTGCTAGCACAGATCTGACATAAATGATATATTCAGTGCCAGAACATATTTGACAGAGTTTAAACATACAGTGCCTGTACAGATCTGACATAGTTGATACATACAGTACGTGTACAGATCTGACAAAATTGAAACATACAGTACGGATACAGTTCTGACATAATTGAAACATACAGTACGTGTACAGATCTGACATAATTGAAACATACAGTACGTGTACAGATCTGACATAATTGAAACATACAGTACGGATACAGTTCTAACATAATTGATACAAACACTTTCAGCACAGATCTGAAATAATTAGTATATGAGTGTCAGTACATATCTGACATAATTGATACATACAGTGCCAGCACATATCTGACATAGTTGATACATACAGTGCCAGTACATATATGACAGAGTTCAAACATACATTGCCAGTACATGTCTGATTTAAATGATACATACACTACTAGTACAGATCTGACATAATTAATATATTCAGTGCCAGCACAGTTCTGACACAATTGATAAATATATTATCATTTCAGATCTGACATAATTGATACATTCAGTGCCAGCACAGATCTGACATAAATGATATATTTAGTGCCCGCACAGATCTGATATAATGTATACATACAGTACCAGTAGAAATCTGACATAATTGATATATACAGTGCCAACACAGGTATGTCATAGTTGATACATACAGTGCCATCCTGGGATTGGGGAAGGAAGAAAACAACCTAGGATAATTTTAGATCATATAACATAATTGATACCCACATTCATAACCGCTATGCACAAGCATATAAGAAGCACATATATAATAATTTTCAATATTTCATATCATGAATATTTCAGTTAATATGTCCGTAATATGTACTAAAATTGCATTGATTTTGCCGTAAAACATGACAGCAGAGAAGTTCAACAATATTATAACCTAATTCAAAATATGTAGTCGTTACAATAATTGCTTGTTCAAATATGACATTAGTATTTTATAAAACCTGACGTTTCATTGTATTTAGAGGTATGTAGGCTAGAAATATCTATACTGGAAGTCGGCGTGCTTTACTGCTTGTCACAACTTTGATCCTATACGTGATATTCGTGAAAGATGACCAGAGCAACATTGAATCATCATAAACAACCCCGAGTGCATCTGAACGTCTCATCACAATCAGAAAACAATACTGAAGTATTTCCCCTACAGCCATCATGTACAGTTATTTAACACTGTGGAGTCTGCCAGGAAGCGGATTATAGCCTTCGGTAGAATTTTCCAAGTTTGTATTCTCGATGCAATTCGTGTTGTCAAGCAACTAAGCCATTGTCTAGACACATTGAAATACCATACACGTGCTGCAGCAACAGGCAACGGAATACACTGTTCAATTAAGAGGAAGGGCAATACATTCATTTCTGTTTTAGAGACAGTTAATTGAGAGATATGGTGACCGAAAGATGTCGCCGTCTTCACAAAACGGTCGATGATACCGTAAGAAAAGAATACATTTAATGAGATAACAACATTGAATGTCAGCAATTAACCGAGTCTTGGCTGTTATACATGACATTATCATGCGATTGCATTACAGATCAAACCACATCTGTATTATTTGATATTCTTGCTTGCCGACATTCTGTGCTACTCCATAGTACAACACCCTTTGATCTACGCATGTTTTGCTATTGGTGGGGGGTTGATGCTGCTGAGACGTAAAATAGATGGTAAATTCTTACTTCAGGAAAATTTGACAACAATGCTGAAAAAGTTTATTGATCTAGAGAGGGTCGTTCTGGATAGGTTGTTGCTCTGGAAGGTTCACTCTGGACAGGTTGTTATTCTGGATAGGGTCACTCCGTAGAGGCTGTTGTTTTGGATATAGCCTCTCAAGAGTGGATGCTGTTCTGTGGAGGGCACTCTAGAGAGGTTGCTGTTCTGGAGGGGGTACACTAGAGAGGTTGTTGTTCTGGAGAAGGGTGTACTGGAGAGGTTGTTGTTCTAGAGAGGGGCGCACTGTAAAAGTTGTTGTTCTGGAGAGGGGCGCACTGGAGAGTTTGCTGTTCTGAAGTTGGGCGCACTAGCGAGGTTTGTATTATGGAGTCGGGCGCAGTAGTGAGGTTGCTGTTCTTGAGGAGGCGCACTGGAAAGGTTGTTATAGAGAGGACACTCTGGAGAGGTTGCTGTTCTTTAGGGGCTCTCTGTTGCTGTTTTGCAGTTTGGCACTCTGGAGGGGTTGTTGTTCTGAAGTGGGGTGCAAATCACTTGCCGTCGTCGCTGCGGGTTCGAGTCTTATCCGATATATAAAAGTTGAAAGTGAGGGAGTCATCCATACGGCTAACGGAAGGTCGATGGTTCTACTCAGTAATGCTCCTAGTGTTCACAAAGAATTTGTTGTTAGGATCAGGATCAAGATTAAATATACTTTCTAGCAAATTTTGAAAATTGTTGTATGCAAAACTACATCTGTTTACATAATGTGATAGATATAAACGTTTTGCAAATCTTTTAAGACATTAAAGTAAGGTTTCATATTTATTTAGAAAAGGATTATGATTGATAAGTTAAGACTGATTCGATCTGTATGAAATTCAGTGATAAGTGTAATTTATTATTTTCTCAAGAAATAAGTGGAGTTTCGAGTGTTTTCACAATGTTAATTAGATGAATTAAGGTATTGTTGTGTTATGTTATGAAACGTACTGCATACAATTTTCAATTGCTTTCAGAAAATGACAAATATATTTCAGGATCAAATTGATCCAGATCAGTTGATTCTTTGTGAACACAGGGCCTGGTGTCTTCATCCACCCTAATAGCTGGATTAGGCATTACACTACCCTGGATGTTTATGTCACTAAAAGGCCCATGAAAAACATTATACAGTCAAACCTGTCTGTAAAGACCACCCATGGGAACAGCAAAATGTGGTCTTTGTTTACAGGTGGTCTCTGTTAACAGATTAAATATCATTGAAAATGGTCTGATGGGAGATACAATTGGTGGTCTTTGCAGACAGGTTTTGCAATAGTGGTCTTTGTTCGCAGGTGGTCTTTAACACAGGTTTGACTGTACATATTTTAAAAAAATAGCTAAACTTGTTAACAATTTTAAACAAGGTTACACAAGGTTATATTATTTCTTTGGATTGATTTATATATCTAAATTACAAATATACGAGTATGTACTGACGTATATAAGCTATAACCAAACTATCGATGCAACGACTCAGATTGTCGGTGCCCACGCATGCTTAGATAAAATTGAAAATGACAAGTATCTTCATGGTATTTGGTTGAAATTCTCCTTACAACAAAACCTATCAAACCGCAATTTAAAGTCCTTCACCCGTAAGTGAAGCGAAATAACTGTTCAAACCTTGATGTTGAATTACAGTCGAACATCGATCATTCGAATTCATCGCGTCCGAAATTGTATTTCGAATTACACATGTCTTCGAATAATTCATTTCTCGACGTCTCTAAGATACATCGGGACCTGATATATATATGTCATACATTGTATATATCTATATCATATATATACATATATTTTGGATTATACCAAGTCTTCGGATAAAAGATTGTCGAATAAACGAGGTCCAACTGTATTTGATAGACAGACGTCTGTTAAACAAACACTATCCTAAGACCCCAGTCTTACAAGTGCCACATATTGGAAATGTTTCGGAATGTTTTCTACAATCATGCTGTATTAATTTCCCCCCAATTAAAACACAAATGTTGCGTGTAATAACCAGCGCGATCCTCGTATTTCTGTCTAATAATTAATTAGTTTTTGTTTTCACCAAGTTCAAATTCAATATGCCATCCATGGGACCGATTTGTATTAAAATGAAAACAATTATGTATTCACTATTATGTAATTCTGCCTTTTATTGCTTCACATAACCTGTAGGGTTTATATCGTAATCATTAAAGTGGCGTCAAGTCTGATAAAAACAATTATTATTCAACCTGTTTTACTTTTTCATTGACATAATATTGGGATTACATGTTATTTTTATATAAAAATGCGTATTAGGAAATACTCCTAAATTTGTGTTGCCTTCTTTAAAAACGTGGCAACAGAAAGGCAACTTGAGACTTCTAAGCAAACTGTGCATTACGTCACTTCCTGTTTTCGTTGTTTAGATTTTAACATTGCTGGTTTTGAGTGTATGAATCGAATCAACCATCGTGGCTTTTGTTTATGGAAACAGGTTGAAACAGTAACCGAGGTGACAACTCAAAAAAGCTCCATTAGTTTTATCTGTAATCGTTAAACATTTCGGCGTAGCGGTAAAACATTGATTTTGACCTACATATTTTACCAACCAAATGTGTTCTCGAAGCGAGCTTTTTATAATCTGACCAATTATATTTTCACACAAGAGGCACCAAACGGGGTGTTCGTTAACCCAAGAGGCACCCAACAGGGTTTCCGTATGATGTGCGTTCGTTAGCAGTTCGAATTTTGTCAGAAGAAGTTAATATGTTTTAGCATGTATGTATATATATAAAATGACCCTGATAAGACAGGTCCATGTTTATAGTATTTATAAATCCGAGTTATTTTTTGTAAGGATTTATTTATCAACATGTTGCAAAAAAACATTTACCATACCGGAATACATCATTCTATTTACACCGTGTATCTCTTTTAACGATATTTCTTGTTGATACTGATTCCCTAGAGGTGAATACTTGTTAAAGTGTTATTTTTGAAGTTTGTATTGCAAGAATGATGTAGTCCACATGTACAGAAAACAGAGAGAATACGTAACCACAGGGAACGCCACATACACAAGACAATACCTCCCCACGCAGACCTCCGGAAAAACAACAATCCACAAAACATAAGGCACTTAAGGAGGCCAAACGGTACACATATTAAGGAACAGAAGCACTAGGAATGGCCCGACAGACCATAAGGAATAACTAGGAGAATCAAAGTGGACAGTAAAGGGAGGGGGAGGGGGGAATTAATGGATAGAAAATATCACAGGACTAGTCAAGACAACTGGCCGCAATAGGCCAAAAATGGGCAGGAAACACTCTGAACACTGTATAAAGTGACATAATTGCACAGGGGAAAGGGAAATATAAAACACATTCATAACACAAACAGAAACAACAATCATATAGCGAATTACAGCCTTGGAACTGTCAGCAAAAAATACTGGGGGTTTAAATCGATTTAACAGCTAGCTAACCTCACACCTTATCGCTATATAGGTGGTCCTATAATTCAGGTGGTCTTTAGGTGAGGTTTTAATGTATACCATCAATGTATATGTTACGTTAAGTGTGTGACTGACCTAAGCAGAAAAATATTTGGATGATTTAATATCTGAGTGAGTAAGCCAGGAATCGAGTACATAGATGGTCGTCTACGGACGAAATGAATAATTAGCGTAGATGCGTGAATACAGTGCTATGGGGCGTTCTAGATGGTAAGAAAATCAGACAATGAGTAAACGAGATAAAACACAGGCATCATCAAACACACACGACCGATTCATGTGTTATCTATAATTCATCTCCCGTGGGGAACTTATTTCACATTGTGTCGCTTTCTGTTCAAGTGGAACGTACTAATACCAAGAAGGGGACCAATACGATGGTACAAACCAATTATAAACAATAAAGAATGGAAACGTCAAACAGCAAAGTCCACCAACAAAGTACTCAGCCACTGCAAAAGTAAAATGAGACATGAAAACATATCCTTGAAACACGAAAGGGACAAAACAACCCCTTCTTCAGCACAAACTTTACATCTTTCTCTTCAGAAACGCAGCATGAGTAGGGTCAATCATTCATGCCTTTGAAATGTTTCAAAATCAAAACCTCCAAGATGTTGGTACAGACCGTATTGGGAATCTACTACCCCGGAGATACTTTCATTAAAAATGATGACCTTCAAGAACAAATTCAATGTACAGTAAAACCTCAATAATGTGACCACCCTTGCGACCCTGGAAAAATGGTCTTACTATTAAGGTGGTCTTAGTATTGAGGTTGAAAGAAGAGCAAAATAGTGAAAATGGACTTGAAAATCGGTTCTTAATTATGAGGTAGTCCTATTATTGAGATGATGTTTTACTGTCAGTGTTTTTGCCAGTTAGATGCTTCAGTTCAGCGACTGTACATGTTTAAAGGTTCCACATAAGTCTTAATTTCCTTGCAATAGACATATAGCGATTCTGACACATAACGAATCTGACACATAACGAATCTGACACATAGCGATTCTTACACTTAGCGAGTCTGACACATAGCGATTCTGACACTTAGCGAGTCTGACACCTAGCGAGTCTGACATCTAGCAAGTCTGACTCATAGCGGGTCTGACACATAGCGAGTCTGAGACATAGCGAGTCTGAGACATAGCGGGTCTGAGACATAGCGGGTCTGAGACATAGCGGGTCTGAGACATAGCGAGTCTGAGACATAGCGAGTCTGAGACATAGCAGGTCTGACACATAGCGAGTCTGAGACATAGCGAGTCTGAGACATAGCGAGTCTGAGACATAGCGAGTCTGAGACATAGCGAGTCTGAGACATAGCGAGTCTGATACATAGCGAGTCTGAGACATAGCGAGTCTGACACATAGCAGGTCTGACACATAGCGGGTCTGACACATAGCGAGTCTGAGACATAGCGAGTCTGAGACATAGCAGGTCTGACACATAGCGGGTCTGACACATAGCGAGTCTGAGACATAGCGAGTCTGAGACATAGCAGGTCTGACACATAGCGGGTCTGACACATAGCGAGTCTGAGACATAGCGAGTCTGAGACATAGCAGGTCTGACACATAGCGAGTCTGATACATAGCGAGTCTGACACATAGCGAGTCTGACACATAGCGAGTCTGACACATAGCGAGTCTGACACATAGCGATTCGGACTCGAACTCCGCATCTCGATTTCTTACTGCAGATATATGTAAATCCTCGATGGAAGAATGTTAATCATATTAGATTTTTGGAGGATAGTGCATGATACAGAAGATGCCCCAGTTCCAGAAGCACCCCTGGTTCTTTTACGTGCTCGATGTAAAGCATCATACACGGGACATCACTTTTTAAAGTCTCGTCCGAAAGACTGTTAGTACGGTCAGTGATGGAGCGGGGAATCGAACCTGCGATCCCAGGATTACAAGTCCAAGCGTGTTACCACTGGACTACGGATCCGCTACAAAAGAATATCATTTGTGAAGAGATATTTATGTCCTGCCTTACACGATCCTATTGGATCGCTCAGTACCGCGATTTCCTCCGTAACTCCTCGAGCATTTCTGTATCGCATGAGGTGTTTGTCATGCGGCCAATCAAGCAGCTGGATTTCACCTCATTAATTATTCATGAGAACGACAATTTTACAGTCGGTTCGCCCAGGGTATCATATATGTCCAGGTTATATGAATATCCTCGGTGTCGAGGATGATACATTTATGTATGGACCCACCATAAAATTTGCCACACACGGTTTTGTCCAGCATTAAGATTCATGTCTCCGTTTAATGTCTGTATGAGAATGTTATAAAATAACAAAAAAGTGAACCAGCTTTAATGGAGACAGGCTTTAGTCTTAAATGTCAGAGGAATTATAAAACAATTAAATGATACAGTAAATACTGCCTAAACCGACACCTGTCCATACCGACAACCATTTCTTAACGACACAATTTCTTGGTCCCAATGTTTGCAACTAAATATAAAGTTAAAATGACCGTAAACGACTCATGCTGGTTTTATAAAGAACAATATGGAAATAATGTTGGTCTTAAAGCAGTTTTGTTTTCGTGTTAGGGTTGTGTAACACTTATAATATGTTTCATATAGTATGCACATGCTTGTTTGCAGCAAATGCATACACAACCAATTGCAAATTTGGGTAACTTACTGTAACCGACAACCTGTCTTAACCGACATTAAATATTAAAGAAATGTAATGTTTCACCATCTTAACAACAACATACAAGTATACTTATATAAGAAACTATTTAACACTTATTGCTTAATAGTTATTTCTGGTTCATTTTTCAAAAGAACGCCTATTAAAGACATCAAATACGTCATGTTTGACCTCGTCTCGATTTCCGTGAGTTGCCGATGTGTTTCCGTGACTTTCCGTACGCTATATCAATATTCACCGGAGCACAACTATCGATTACGTCAAACCCGACTACAAACAGCAACTAACTATATGTAAACTCACAATGATGTGACGTCACTGATTTCTGCGCACCTACCAGAGACATCTGTCGACAGCGAAATTCAATGTAAATATAACACGATAAACTAAGTTGAATGAAAGATATAGAGGATATTTGTTGATTTCGATGGAAGGTCGAATTTTATTTCACGAGTGGTCTTTTGACCATCAACAAATATTCTTTTTATTTTATGCTTTTTTAAAGAATTAAACATTATTGTAACCAATAACTACTCGAGCGTCTCATTTACTACCCTGTGCGGTGCCTCTCCGTGGCCGTTTAACACAATATCGATTTTTCATCAACAGCTGACAAAATAGTGCGAACTTTTACCAATTTATTCAAGAACACAGCAATGAAAAGTCGATTAAAAACAATTTGATATGAAATATTGTGACAATCAAATCATTTGTTCACATGAAATCATAAATAGAAAAATATTTTCTAGAAATCATTCAACAAATTATGGCGTAGCAATTTTCATACGTTAATCGATAATTGATCGAAGCGCGACGCCAGGTTGGGAATGATAGTGACAACACGTAAAAAAGATGGAAATTACTTGTTTACAAAGAACTTTGATTTTTTTTTAAACAGTCTGTAGTAACGGACGAGCTTTGCATGGTTTTCTAGTACATGTACAAAAGGGAGGTAATTTTGTGATATATTCTCATTTCAATACTAAGGGAGGCAATTCAATTTAGTTTATACACAGTGATTTCCCTTTTGGGGTTACCAGTGGGGTAAAAACTAGTCCCAAAAATCGGAACTGTGAGAAATATCCAAATGATATTTTCACTGTGAAAATACCATTTTTATTTCACTAATAAGTCTCTATAAACCACAGGAAAGAATAAAATAAAAGGAATTACTGAGTTTGCAACGATATCAATTCCTCCGAAATTTGATGGGACAAGCACGTGAATAAGTTAGTACTCGCATTATAGTATACTGAAATAAGAGGATATTTAGATAGTGCAGATGTTTTGAACAAACTTTTAATCACGACAATTACTGGGACTTTAACACATCAATCCTGCGATGTCGGTTTAGACAGATGTTTCTGTATAAAGAAAAACGTTATGTGCATCACATAAATACCTAATATGTTCATTCGAATTTAAGAGGACATTCTTTGGAAACCTTATACTTGCTTCGATGACAAACTTTCATGTTTGCATTTTAGAAAATTATCTTAATTACAAGTTATAAGACAGCGAATTCAGTTTTACTGGAAAAGATTCACGCTGCCATCGAGAAGGCGTTAAAGAAAAGATGAATTGCAAAACATTTTCTTTTTTGTTGACAGTTAGGTGCATATTGTCATTTAGTCTGCAAAGAACAAATTTTACATAATGCGAATCGCTACCTTCGAATAAAAGCCAGAAGCGACATCAATTTTAACAGTTTTAGCTGATTTGAGCACATAAAACATGAATGATTTAACGACTTAACGTATTGAGATCAATAGTATTTCCATTAGAAACAGAAGAATTAGAGGAATAAGCTGATATTACTAGAAATTACAAACTACAAAAACAGAACAGTCAAGCTAAAAGCGAGCATTAGCAATTATGTATGTTTGTTTTTAGTTCGCTTTTTCCTCTTTTAGGTTCAATAACATGTAATGAGTTCTGATGATTTGGTACCTAAATGTGTACGTTTTATATGGCTTCGTTTAATTTTGCAAAAAAATGGCTATTTAGTGGCAAGAGAATAAGAGATTTGTACGTTAATCAATGCAATTTATTATCAGTATCAATATGACTTAACAGTCTTAATTACCGTCCTGGAGCCGGTTTCTCAAAGCTCGGTTAAACTTAACGGTTGGTTAAGTTAACGGTCCGTTAAATCCGCTAACCGACCGTTACTTAACCAACCGTTAAATAAGTGTTCCTCAAAGCATTTTAACGGGAGCGTTAACTAACACTCATGTTAAAATTTAACCAACTGTTAAAAAAGTTAACATCCACTTTCAATCCCAGAATTCCACTTCCCTTATAAGAATCCAAAATGGCTTCCCAAGCAGAAGACAACTCCAGTGCCAACCAAAATTCTAGCAGCAAAAGGGTGAGAGCCACCAATTTTAATGTTAATGAGATTCTCAAGATAGAGGAACTTGTAAAGGCTAACCTGGTTGTTCTGCAATCTAAACTGAGCAACCAGGTTACCAATAACAGAAAAAATGAGATCTGGAAAGAGATCAGCAGGCAGGTGTCCTCACTGGGCTATGCTTACAGAAGTGACCAGGCTTGTTCTGAGAAGTGGGCAAACATCAAGAGAAAGTCCAAAGCTGATGTTACAACAGAAAAGTTGGAGAGAAGAAAGACTGGGGGAGGTACTGTTGTTGGGTCTAGTGAGCAGTCGAAGAGGGTGGCCGACATGATGGCCGATACCTCCGCCTTTTCCGGCATCCTCGGAGGTGGAGATAGCGACGAACTAGGTAAATGCTAATATATTATGTTAAATACATCTCTGATACTGAATATTCAACAATCTGAATAATAATTATACGAATCGTCTGCTTTGACATTTGTGGTTATTTTTAGAAATGCCTATCTATTTATAACTTACGAAAAAACCAGGTTTTGTAAATTTTGAAGAGAAAAACACTGACCTTCACAGAACACGACACGCTCTCAGAAAATGAATTAACAAGCATGTGTATCTTCTGAATTGATGTGTATAAATTGTGTCTCATTTCGCATTAAACACACCATAAAGCACGTCGTTAATTCGTTGCTCAGAAGATTCGCTGGAAAGTTGTCCTTCCATGCTGTTTCAGTAGGTCAACGCCGCTTACATCAAAAACTATACGAAATATATGGCTAAGCATACGATACCCGGAACTATCCAGGGCTAAGCATACGGTACCCGGAACTATCCAGGGGCGGATCCGGGATTTGGCTCCTAATTCACCCCCTGATTTCATCTTTTTTTTCTTGCAATAAATCATTTTTTGTTACGTTTATGTACACAATCAACCATTCATTTCAGACGGGCTTCACTACTTAAGCAACACTTGTGTAAATGATGTCCATGGTAATGTTGATTGTGAGGGGGAAAAAAGCAGTCTGGACGAACCTGTTACAACAGCTCCAACAACAAGTAGTAGCCTCATCAATGATGTACATATGAATGTGTGAGTAAACAATTATACTATTGCCATAAATAGATGAGGAATATATACCTACCATAGTGTCATATATTGTTATCACTCATATCTATTATATAAACTTTATTTATTAATTCACTGCATGAGATGCTAGTGTACATCTTCCTTGCGATACTTTTTTAATAAAATCCAGGAATTAATTACATGATGATTAAACCAAATGTATAACAACTTGTATTGATACTTTCAGTATGCCCGGTACCTCAAACACAGAAGGGAGCAAGGCGTCGGTTGTTGTATCTTCTTCAAAACGTCCACCCCAGAATAGACTGTAAGTATTTTTGTGTCATATTAGAATTATGTAGCACGTTTTTTGAGAGAATTTTTTCATTAAAGTAAACATTACTGCTATGAGTTGGAATATGTTTATACCCTCCTATATAATATAATGTCTGAATTTTAATGTGTTCAGGATTGTAATTACTCATATATTTATTTTGTTACATTTCTGCATGTATTGTGATAAAATGATCTCCTATTATGGAAGAAAAAGCCATTAAATAAAGAGAATAAACAATGTGTGCATATGTATTAAATAATACAGACCATTACAGTACACTGTATTAGAAAAGGTTAATTTTCTTTAATAATAGTATTCAACCTTTCTCAAATTCCCAGTACTTATACTATTGACTTTTAAAATCAATATATTTACTATTAATGACCAGCATTAATAAAGTCGCTGTATCTTGGATTTATTACACCTATAAGTAATTTTCTTGTGGTTGCTCTGTCAAAGTGGTATAGATGGGATTTATCCATTCCATGTGAGGAATGCTGTCATTTGTATTTTTTTTTTATTAGAGCACTACGCAAACAGGCAAAGCGGAGCAAAACTGAAATCCTCACAGATTATCAGATAGCCTATTTCAAAGGAATGGTTGAGAGGCAAGATTTGGAGAAGGAGGTGTTGCAAGTGAAGTTGAGAACGATGAAGGCAGCTGAGTGCAAGCTGTCAGAGCTGAATGCTGCAGAGCTTTTGAACGTTCTAATCGAGCAGTGAATTTCCAATTGTTAAATTTTTTTTTTAAACCTGTGAATGTTGTTATTATAACTGTTTTGAGACTGTGGAAGATAAAATAACTAAATGAAAACAAAATGTGTTTGTTTTTAAAACTTCCTTCATTGCATGGTAAATCTATACAAAATATAAAACTTATACAAAATATTGGCGCACAATAAAACTTCGGACAGTGCTCCCGTCTCTCTCAGCATGGCCATCAATGCAGCGATCAATTTGAAGATCCTGATCATCTTCTCCTGAATCCCCAAACTCAGGCTCGTGCAAAAACTTGGCAATATTGTGTAAGACAACACACGCCATTATAACTTTGCAAGCCTTTGCTGGAGCAAGTCGTACCTAAAAAAATAAATATGGTTAGCAAATCATATCCAGGGATTAAAATTAATGCTCTATTAGAGTGTTGGGCTAAAGTACATGCTTATAGCAGAATGAAATGGTCAAAGGGAGGTAATCCAATTTTAAACAATAGTCCCAAGCATTGTTTTTGGTCAAGTTTGATTTTTCTATGATGCATATTTAACAGAAATAACCCAATATTTGTAGTGCATGGGTGTAGAAATGTTTTCAAGTCGAGGAAAATATCCTTAAGTAGGAGGGAGGTCTGGGGGTCCTCCCCTAGTAGGGGTAATGTAAAAGTGATGGATTTATTTCTGCATTCCATTTCAGATTATAAAATAATATCAAAACATTAATTTTCAACACCTGTCACTGAAAAGAATTGTCGATTTTAATAAAGAATTGTGACTTTGAAGGACCATGCAGCTCCATACAAAATTATCTTAATAGTTATGCCAGTAAGCTAGTAGCCTAATACTGTTTACTAGCCTTAGCATGCTAATGTCAGGCAGCATACACATTTTCAATTGCATTAGCATTGCAAGTAGCAGACACATCTATGAACTATACAAAAAACTTCTTAATCAATTAAATTTTGAAGGGTCATTAATCCTTACAAATTTATCCTACAGTTATGATTTTGATTGCTACTGATATCCAGTGATAGTAAGTCCATGTACCAAGTTATACATGTATTGCAATAGCATAAAACAGTAAATGGAATATTGGACTTTTAACTTTAATAAAAAGGAAAGTCCAAAGAGTCATTGCTCCAAACAAGATCATCCTTCTAGTCTCTAACTGATACTTCATGATAGAAATTAAGTGTACTTGTTAGGTCAAATAAAAAAATGCTTTGTTTCTGGTGACCTGACTGACCTTACATTTTGACCGCCAACCGTAACTTTTTTAGGGGTTATTAACAATATCAACCTCTGCTAATCCTCATATCGACAATATGTAATTTGATAGTTGCGAGAAAAGTAGCCGGTGAGAATGCTCAAATAGCCGGTTCATTTTTCCGGCTTCCGGCTCATTTCTACTACTAGTGTACCTTTATGATCCTCAATTCACAGTGGGTTATTTATGCCCTCTTGTTAACTTTCAATGATAATATGAAATGAAACGTCCATGCACTGCGGGGGCATATTTCTCTTACAGTGACAGCTCTTGTTTCATATATATTTACACCTTGACATGGATAATGATTGAAATTACATTTACCTCAGAATGTAGAGCATGAAATCGACGCTTCAATTGACCAAACGCTCTTTCAATTGTAACCCTTGTCTTCGTGTGACTGTTCTGGTAGCGAACTTTTTCTTCTGTGTTGGTTACCAAAAATGGTGTCATCAAAAAGGGTCTGCATGGGTACCTGGTTTCAAAGAAATTAATGTTTTTTAGTTTATGATAATTTAAATGTTGCGGAATCTCTTTACGAGCATGATTATTATTTGATAATGGATATTACGCAGTAAATTTATTGCTGTGGTGAGTGGTGACCTAGAGGAAGGGCGAAATGAGATGTACATGCTTAAATTGCTGTAAATATTGTTGTTGTCAGACACAATTCAAGTTACTATAGGGCACCTGCAAATTTTTTTTTAGGGCCCTAATTAGTGATTAAACTTACCCGCTATCTCCTAGAAGTATCCCATCTGCAAAAGCGGTGTTTTCTCTCTCCAGTCTCTGACACAGGCCCGACGTCCGAAAAACATGGCTATCATGGCAGGACCCTGGCCAGCTGGCATTCACACTTGTAAATATTCCTGAAATTAATAATTTGTTTTGTATATGGATGGTTACAGATGAATTAACTGACTCATACCTATTACTCAAGTAAATTATTGTGTTGTCTGCACATAGTTTAATGACATGTACATGATATTGCATCAGGCATACCATTAAAGGTATCAATAATAATACCTGGCACAAGTTACCCTGGGTACGCTTCTCTAAAAATCACACCATGAGCTTTTAATGTGCATACATATGATAAGTGCTTTATATGGAAGTCATCAAATCAGTTTAGTTTAATTAATAACATTTTATTGTCCATGCTAAGTTCAAATATGACATATATACATTTACAATCAATTTATAGAGATAACATTTTCAAATGGATTGGGTTACGAGTTATTACAACATCTGAATTGACCCTCTCACTTCTCCATCATGTTAGTGATGCCAGGGGAGATCACCACGGAGCAGTAGTTCACTATTCAACCGTGTCCGTAGCACTAGCCGGTATTTTTAAATTATTTTTATTCAAGTACTTAAGTGGCTTTGACCTACAAACAAAAATGGAAGAGAACGAAAACAGAAACTTATTGCATGTATACTATACCTTCATTGTCACAAACGGCTTGCACATTAATGCTGTGATATCCCTTCCGGTTGACAAACGAAGCCTCGTCAATCCTCGGACCCTGGATCCTCACATGGGTCCCGTCAATGCACCCGATGACGTTCGGGAAACCGGCAATGTCAAAAAAGTCAGTGGCAATTTTCTTTTTTTCTTCGTTATTTGGCCATTTGATAAATTCATGCATCTTCCGGAGAATGGCTGTAACAACGCTGTCCAAAACCCTACAAACTGTGCTTTTACTGAAGCCTACAGTATCCCCAACCACATTGAACATTGCCCCAGTGGCTAAATAACGCAATGCTAACAGAACTTGGTCTCTAGCAGACACAGCGTTATTTCTGTAAGTTGATCTTTTCAAATCATCCTCAAGCAACAGAACCAAATAATTGACACCATGGTTGGTAAACCTATACCTCTGCACCATTTCAGAGTCATTTAAATTGGCTATATGGCTGGAACGCCTGTAGGTCCGTGCCTTCCTAATATTTACTGGCAGTACAGCGGCCATCTTGAATTCTCCTGTTAAACTTTAACCAAGGTTTAATCGACCTCTAAACCACGATT